>CM050454.1:24030020-24662540 GCA_027563935.2 Costus lasius | reverse complement strand
AAACATAATGATTATAGACTATCTTGGATAATGAGCTTGAGTCAGGTTAGGGCACTAGTGATAGACATAGGATTGCCGTCTCCTTGTTTAAGGAGTGTGATGTTCTAAAGGGGCCCCCTGGATGAGATGATTGAGAGAGTGTATGGCCATACCCAGATGACAGTGTTCATCTGATCTAATCATGCTCATCATATTGGAGCTACAAGCTTGACACGCTTGTCCAATAAGAACATCCAGTGGCAAAGGAAGTATGCATGCCTAGTGAAGTTGATTCACACTTGTGCTGTTTTTGGGTGTAGTCTTGGAAGACTCATTTCTTTTATATCGGGAGACAGTGATGTGTTGCTAGATACCCCTCACTGATCGTGATAACGTGAGTTATCGTTACCGACATTTAAAGGAAACCCTCAGGGTCGCACAATTTGATGATATGGCTTACTTAAGTCAGATCGTGTGGACTGAATTGTTTAGGTTCAGTTTAAAGGGATTTAGTCTCTGATTGTAAGTGAGATCTAGTCTGATCATGTTTGATTGATTAGGGCTTGATATCGGTAAGCTTCGATCGAGAGAATAGATGCTAGATCGGTGAGATCAAGAGCATCAAGAGATGAACGGTCAGATCTGGAGCCTTAGGGTTTATTTGAGATCTGGACTTGATTACTTGGCTTGATTGGTTTTAAACCAAACCAAATTGAACCGGCTCATGAAATGAGCGCATGGTTCAAGGTGTGGCGACATGTTCACTTGGCGTGAACGTTGCAGCGGTGAGTGGTTGCTATTTTTAGTAACCATGATCTCCAATTGGAGTCACTCACGTTCGAATAGAGTGCTCTCTATTCTCGTCTCTCGCTCTCATTCCTCTCGACTTCCGTGTGTGGCGACGCCTTGAAGGTTGAGGAGGTTTCGGCCAAGAGAACATCATCTCATCTTTTCCTTTCCATTCGGCAAGACAACCTTGGAACCTTGCTAGCACAAGGAGCACCAAGGAAGAAGCACATTGTTCATCTTGTGTGCGAGACTTTGGAGAAGAGGCGCTTGCAACTTTTTCTTCCAAGGCGCCATCTTGAAATGGCTACGGTATGAACCCTTCTCTATTTGCAATCGGGTTATTATGGTTGATCATATCTCATGAAACCGATCTCAAGAAACCCTCTTCCGCTGCTTAAAATTTTAATATGCGCCATACTTAGGGGTTTCGCCCCCCTTGTGGGGACCTTTCAATTATTACAGTGCTTCTCATGCTTCTGCTGCGCCAGAGGCTTGGTAAGCGGGTCTGCCAGATTGTCATCTGTATGAACCTTGCATATTTTGATCTCGCCACGATCTATGATCTCCCGGATCAAGTGAAACCGTCTCTGTATGTGCTTGGACTTCTGGTGCGACCGTGGTTCCTTGGCTTGTGCTATAGCTCCAGTGTTATCACAGAAGATAACCAAAGGATCTGCACTCGAAGGAACAACACCAAGTTCTCTCACGAACTTATGAATCCACACTGCCTCCTTGGATGCTTCCGAGGCTGCAACATACTCGGCTTCTGTTGTGGAATCAGCAACAGTTGACTATTTGAAACTCTTCCACACCACCGCTCCACCATTCAAGCTAAAAACATAGCCTGATTGCGATCGGAAATCATCCTGGTCCGACTGGAACGAAGCGTCAGTATATCCTTCTTTACTGAGTTCTTCCTGACCACCATATATCAAGAACATATCTTTGGTCCTCCGCAGATATTTTAAAATGTCTTGACTGCAATCCAGTGCGCCATACCTGGATTACTTTGGAACCGACTGGTCACGCTTAACCCGTAAGCAACGTCTGGGCGAGTACACAACATCGCATACATAATGGATCCAATAGCCGAAGCATAAGGCGTATTGTCCATTTCATCTTTCTCAGTCTATGTTTGTGGACACTGACTCTTCGAAAGATTCAGACCATGTCTGACTGGAAGATACCCTCTTTTAGAATTCTCTAAATGGAATCTCTCCAGGACTTTATCGATGTAAGTACTCTGGCACAAGCCCGAGAAGCCTCTTAGATCTATCCCTGTAGATCTTCACACCTAACACATAGGCTGCTTCTCCTAGATCTTTCATCTGAAAACATTTTCCTAACCATGCTTTAACAGCATGAAGTTCAGGAATATCGTTTCCAATGATTAAGATATCATCGACGTAGAGGACTAGGAAAGTAATCACGCTCCCACTAAACCTCTTATATACACACGGGTCATCCTCGTTCTTGATGAAACCAAACTCAGAGATTGATTCATCAAAACGAATATTCCAGCTTCTAGATGCTTGTTTCAGCCCATAAATGGACTTCTTTAACTTGCATATTTTATGACGATCTGATGGATTAGTGAAACCTTCAGGTTGTGTCATATACACATCCTCATCCAGTTTTCCATTAAGGAAAGCCGTCTTCACATCCATCTGCCAGATCTCATAATCGTAATATGCTGCTATCGCGAAAAGAATCCGAATAGACTTGAACATGGCTACAGGAGAGAAAGTTTCATCATAATCTATCCCGTAGATTTGTTTGAAACCTTTCGCTACTAGCCTGCCTTTATAGGTAACCACGTTACCATCCATGTCAATCTTCTTCTTGAAGATCCATTTACAGCCTATAGGGATTACTCCCGGAGGCGGATCAACCAAATCCCAGACTTGGTTATCTGACATGGAGTCCATCTCGGCTCGCATAGCTTCAAGCCATCTAGCTGACTCCGGTCCACTGACCGCATCCGCATAAGTAAGGGGTTCATCATTATCAATGATGTAGACTCCGTCATAGCGCTCAGGCTGACGACGGATCCTTCCCGATCTACGCGGTTCCCGTGATATTTGAGCCTCAGGTTGTTCAATAACCTGTTCTAACCGGCTCAGGCACATCCAACTGTGCTTGACTACTTTGTCCTTCCTCTGGATTCTCATCCAGCTTTATTTCTCTCCCACTGGCCTCTTGCAGAAGAAACTCCTTCTCAAGGAATATGGCCGTCCGAGCAACAAATACTTTGTTCTCTTTGGGATCGTAGAAATAATAACCCTTAGTTTCCTTAGGGTAACCGACAAAGATACATTTCTCAGATCTGCTCTCTAGTTTCCCAGAGGCGAGCTTTTTGACATAAGCCTCGCAGCCCCAGATCCTGATAAATGTCAAGCTCGGCTGTTTCCCATACCATAATTCATATGGCGTCTTTGAAACGGCCTTGGATGGCACTTGGTTTCAGTACCTTTGCAGCTATTTCCAGTGCAAATCCCCAAAAGGAATATGGAAGAGTAGCCTGACTCATCATAGAACGAACCATATCAAGTAACGTTCTATTTCTCCTCTCGGACACACCATTCCATTGCGGTGTTCCTGGTGGAGTGAGCTGTGAGATAATCCCACACTCCTTTAGATAGTCAGTAAACGCATGACTCAGGTATTCTCCACCTCGATCAGAACGAAGTGCCTTGATATTTCGCCCTAGCTGATTCTGTACTTCATTTTTGAACTCTTTGAACTTGTCAAAAGATTCACTCTTATGTCTCATAAGATAGACATAACCATACCTACTGAAATCATCAGTAAAGGTAATGAAGTACTGATAGCCACCTCTGGCATGTTTGCTAAATGGCCCACACACATCACTGTGTATAAGGTCAAGTAAACCTGAAGCCCTTTGACCTTTGTGAGGAAAAGGTGACTTCGTCATTTTACCCATCAAACAAGCTTTGCATGTATCAATCTCCTCACAGGAGAAAGATCCCAGCAGTCCATGATCATGCAACCGCTTAATGCGCTTCTTGTTAATATGGCCTAAACGACTATGCCATAACAAGGTGCTGTCTTCAGCATACTTGGCTTTCTTAACATCAACATTTTGTATAGAACTTTCCATGTCCAACATGTATAACCCATTGTTAATTGAACCAGTTGCATAAACAATATTATCTAAAGATAAAACACACTTTGAAATATTGCATTCAAAGGCAAATCCTTTCCTGACAAGAGCAGGAATAGAGATAATATTTTTAGTAATACTGGGAACAAAGTAACAACTGTTTAGTTCTAATACAATGCCAGATGGTAATGAGATGAAATAGTCTCCTACAGCAACAGCAGCAACCCGTGCCCCGTTTCCAACGCGTAGGTCCACCTCATGCTGTCCCACCTGTCTTCTTCTCTTGAGTTCCTGTACATTTGAACAAATGTGAACTCCACATGCAGTGTCCAACACCCATGAAATAGAAGAAGATGATATCATGACCTCAGTCACAAATATACCTGAGCCAGAAGCGATGCTTCCCCTCTTATCTCCTTGGAGCGCTTTACAGTCCTTTTTCCAGTGACCCAGCTGGCCACAGTGGAAACACCTGTTGTCCTTCAACCGCTTTACCTTCTGTTTCAGAGCCTTACTGTAATTCTTGACAGGGGCTTTGCCCTTCTTCCCCTTCTTCTTGTTCCTTGAAGGAACCATTAAGATAGAGGTTGAAGGCTTTCCCTTCAGAGTTTCCTCAGTAGTCAAGAGCATATTCAGCAGCTCTGCCGGAGTACAATCGATTTTGTTCATATTAAAATTAATAATGAACGCATCGAAAGAAGGCGGGAGAGACTGCAGAATAATATCTACAGCAAGCTCCTGGTTGATGGTATGCCCCAGTTTCTCCAGAGCCTCCTTGTGCCCAATCATCTTGAGCACGTGAGCTCCCACTGGGCTCCCTTCAGCCAGTTTGCTCTGAAAGAAAAGCTTTGTCAGATTATAGCGTTCTGTCCTCGCCTGTGCAGCATACAGCATCTTGAGGTTCGCTATAATCTCTATAGCCGACATATCCTCATGCTGATGCTGCAGCGGTGGCGTCATAGACGCTAGCATCAGGCAAGCGACATCAATGCTATCATTGACGTGCTTTTCATAGGCATCACGAACCGCCCTTGCGGCGTTCGCAGCGGGTTGAGGCGGCACAGCCGTCTCGAGGACATATAGTTTCCTCTCAGCCTTAAGAACGATCTTAAGGTGTCCGAACCAGTCTGAGAAGTTTGGCCCAGCAAACTTCTCCCTTTCCAGTAGGGATCGCACATTGAAGCTCATGGTGTTCGTTGCTGCAGGAATCTACAACAATGCAAGAACAGCAAGGTCAGTATCAATGTTTAGAATAAAATCCAGGACTTAAGAAAGATTCTTTTCTCACTATTTTATCTGGCTGAAAAATCCAGCAAAACAGCCCGAAAGAGTAGAACTCTTTTAGTGAGATGGGATCCAGATTTCATACTTGGTCTCCGCGTCCCGCTCAGGCGAGATAAGATGCACAGAGAGTACAAGCACTAATCTCTGGTAGGCTGTCCCAGCCAATCGCCAACCCGTGCGATTCCCCTTCATCTGGGCAATCCAACAGACTATGCCAACTGAGTTGGTACTGAAAGAACCCCTTTCTAGAGGGGGGCGAAACCCAGCATGGCGCATTATAAACATTTAGGCAGTGGATTAGGGTTTCATGGATCGGCTTCATGTGATATGATCAACCATAAAAATTCGATTGCATAGAAGAGATAAAACTCATACCATAGCCATTTCAAGATGGCGTCTAGGAAGCAAAGATCAAAGCAGATCTTCTCCAGAGGTGACGCACACAGTTGATGTCGCCTACTCCTCTTTGCGATTCTTGTGCTAGCAAGATCCAAAGAAGTCTTTGATCGAAATGGAAAGGGAAGGAGATCTTTTCTCTTTGCCGAATTCTCCTCTAGCTCCAAGGCGCCGTCACCCAAAAGGAACGAGAGGAATATGCGTTCAAGAGGCGAGAATAGAGAACCCTCTCTATTCGAACGTGAGAGTCATGGTTGCTAAAAATAGCACCACTCACCGCCCAACATGTTCACGCTAAGTGAACTTGTCGCCTAGTCTTGAACCATTTTGGTTCAATTTAATTTTGGTTCAATAACCAAATAAACCAATCGACATGGCCTAGATCACATTAAAACCCTAAGGTTCCAGATCTAACCGTTGATCTCTTTGATGCTCCTGATCTGACCGATCTAGCATCCATTCTCTCGATCGAAGCTTACCGATCTCAAGCCCTAATCAATCAAACATGATCAGACTAGATCTCACTTACAATCAGAGATTAAATCCCTTTAAACTGAACCTGAACAATTCAGTCCACACGATCTGACTTAAGTAAGCCATATCATCAATTGTGCGACCCTGAGGGTTTCCTTAAAACGTCGGTAACGATAATTCACATTATCACGATCAGTGAGGGGTATCTAGCAACACATCACTGTCTCCCGATATCAAGGAAAGAGTCTTCCAAGACTACACCCAAAAACACCACAAGTGTGAATCAATTCACAAGGCATGCATATTTCCTTTACCACTGGATGTTCTTATTGGACAAGCCTGTCAAGCTCGTAACTCCAATATGATGAGCATGATTAGAACAGATGAACACTGTCACCTGGGTATGGCCATACACTTTCTCAATCATCTCATCCAGGGGGCCCCTTTAGAACATCACACTCCTTCAACAAGGAGACGGCAATCCTATGTCTATCACTAGTGCTCTAACCTGACTCAAGCTCACCATCCAAGATAGTCTATAATCATTATGTTTCAAATGATATTGAACCATCTCAAAACAATGACAATCATCATTTAGAAAACACAAGTGATCTCAAGTCAGAGGAAATGTGCCACTTGTCTTAATCAAGGAACATTCACATTGTGACAAACAATTGAACATCCTAGTAGGGTCTGTCCAGTACATCCAATGTACCCATGAGTCTACATCTTATTCCATGCTCGAAGCATCCTATAAGATTAGAACACATATTAGTCTTAACCATATCAAGGCTGTCTCATGTTCACCAAGATATATCGACTAAGGACATAACAGCATGTCAGCCCAGCTGAACAGCTTTGAGACATTATTCAGAAGAACATATATTGCAGCAGACAATGTAGCTAACTGAATAACAACCATGCCTTTATAAACATAAAAGTTTATTACATGATACAAATACATTCCCATAGGCCTCAAACATTAGCCTTAAGGGCATACCCCAACAATCTCCCACTTGCACTTAATCTAATGGTTGAGAAATCTCAAACCCATATTATTACAGTGCTTCTCATGCTTCTGCTGCGCCAGAGGCTTGGTAAGCGGGTCTGCCAGATTGTCATCTGTATGAACCTTGCATACTTTGATCTCGCCACGATCTATGATCTCCCTGATCAAATGAAACCGTCTCTGTATGTGCTTGGACTTCTGGTGCGACCGTGGTTCCTTTGCTTGTGCGATTGCTCCAGTGTTATCACAAAAGATAACCAAAGGATCTGCACTCGAAGGAACAACACCAAGTTCTCTCACGAACTTACGAATCCACACTGCCTCCTTGGATGCTTCCGAGGCTGCAACATACTCGGCTTCTGTTGTGGAATCAGCAACAGTTGACTGTTTGAAACTTTTCCACACCACTGCTCCTCCATTCAAGCTAAAAACATAGCCTGATTGCGATCGGAAATCATCCTGGTCAGACTGGAACGAAGCGTCAGTATATCCATCAATACTGAGTTCTTCCTGACCACCATATATCAAGAACATATCTTTGGTCCTCCGCAGATATTTTAAGATGTTCTTGACTGCAATCCAGTGCGCCATACCTGGATTACTTTGGAAACGACTGGTTACGCTTAACCCGTAAGCGACGTCTGGGCGAGTACACAACATCGCATACATAATGGAACCAATAGCCGAAGCATAAGGCGTATTGTCCATTTCATCTTTCTCAGTCTGTGTTTGTGGACACTGACTCTTCGAAAGACTCAGACCATGTCTGACTGGAAGATATCCTCGTTTAGAATTCTCTAAATGAAATCTCTCCAGGACCTTATCGATGTAAGTACTCTGGCACAGCCCGAGAAGTCTCTTAGATCTATCCCTGTAGATCTTCACACCTAACACATAGGCTGCTTCTCCTAGATCTTTCATCTGGAAACACTTCCTCAGCCATGCTTTAACAGCATGCATTTCAGGAATGTCATTTCCAATGATCAAGATGTCATCGACGTAGAGGACTAGGAAAGTAATCACGCTCCCACTAAACCTCTTATATACACACGGGTCATCCTCGTTCTTGATGAAACCAAATTCAGTGACTGATTCATCAAAACGAATATTCCAGCTTCTCGATGCTTGTTTAAGTCCATAAATGGACTTCTTTAACTTGCATATCTTATGACGATCTGCTGGATTAGTGAAACCTTCTGGTTGTGTCATATACACATCCTCATCCAGATTTCCATTAAGGAAAGCTGTTTTCACATCCATCTGCCAAATCTCATAATCATAATATGCAGCTATCGCGAAAAGAATCCGAATAGACTTAAACATGGCTACAGGTGAGAAAGTTTCATCATAATCTATCCCGTAGATTTGTTTGAAACCTTTCGCAACTAGCCTGCCTTTATAGGTAACCACGTTACCATCCATGTCAATCTTCTTCTTGAAGATCCATTTACAGCCTATAGGGATAACTCCCGAAGGCGGATCAACCAAATCCCAGACTTGGTTATCTGACATGGAGTCCATCTCGGCGCGCATAGCTTCAAGCCATCTCGCTGACTCCGGTCCACTGACCGCATCCGCATAAGTGAGGGGTTCATCATTGTCAATGATGTAGACTCCGTCATAGCGCTCAGGCTGTCGACGGATCCTACCCGATCTTCGCGGTTCCCGTGATATCTGAGCCTCAGGTTGTTCAATAACCTGTTCTACCGGCTCAGGCTCATCCAACTGTGCTTGATCACTTTGTCCTTCCTCTGGATTCTCATCCAGTTTTATTTCTCTCCCACTGGCCTCTTGCAGAAGAAACTCCTTCTCAAGAAATATGGCCGTCCGAGCAACAAAAACCTTGTTCTCCTTGGGATCGTAGAAATAATAACCCTTAGTTTCCTTAGGGTAACCGACAAAGATACATTTGTCAGATCTGCTCTCTAGTTTCCCAGAGGCGAGCTTTTTGACATAAGCCTCGCAGCCCCAGATCCTGATAAATGTCAAGCTTGGCTGTTTCCCATACCATAACTCATATGGCGTCTTTGAAACTGCCTTGGATGGCACTCGGTTTAGTACCTTTGCAGCTGTTTCCAGCGCAAAACCCCAAAAGGAGTATGGAAGAGTAGCCTGACTCATCATAGAACGAACCATATCAAGTAGCGTTCTATTTCTCCTCTCGGACACACCATTCCATTGCGGTGTTCCTGGCGGAGTGAGCTGTGAGATGATCCCACACTCCTTCAGATAGTCAGTAAACGTATGACTTAGGTATTCACCACCTCGATCTGAGCGAAGTGCCTTGATATTTCGGCCTAGCTGATTCTGTACTTCATTCTTGAACTCTTTGAACTTGTCAAAAGATTCACTCTTATGTCTCATCAGATAGACATACCCGTATCTACTGAAATCATCAGTAAAGGTAATGAAGTACTGATAGCCACCTCTGGCATGTTTACCAAATGGCCCACACACATCACTGTGTATAAGGTCAAGTAAACCTGAAGCCCTTTGACCTTTGTGAGGAAAAGGTGACTTCGTCATTTTACCCATCAAACAAGCTTTGCATGTATCAATCTCCTTATAGGAGAATGATCCCAGCAGTCCATGATCATGCAACCGCTTAATGCGTTTCTCGTTAATATGGCCTAAACGACTATGCCATAGCAAGGTGCTGTCATCAGCATACTTGGCTTTCTTAATATCAATTTGCTGTATCGAACATTCCATGTCCAACATGTATAACCCATTGTTAATTGAACCAGTTGCATAAACAATATTATCAAAAGACAAAATACACTTTGAAATATTGCATTCAAAGGAAAATCCCTTCCTGACAAGAGCAGGAATGGAGATAATATTTTTAGTTATACTAGGAACAAAGTAACAATTGTCTAGTTCCAATACAAGTCCAGATGGTAAAGAAATGAAATAGTCTCCTACAGCAACAGCAGCAACCCGTGCCCCGTTTCCAACTCGTAGGTCCACCTCATGCTGTCCCACCTGCCTTCTTCTCTTGAGTTCCTGTACATTTGAACAAATGTGAACTCCACATGCAGTGTCCAACACCCATGATATAGAAGAAGAAAACATGACCTCAGTCACGAATATACCTGAGCCAGAAGCAAAGCTTCCCCTCTTATCTCCTTGGAGCGCTTTACAGTCCTTTTTCCAGTGACCCAGCTGGCCACAGTGGAAACACCTGTATTCCTTGGACCGCTTCACCTTCTGCTTCAGAGCCTTGCTGTAATTCTTGACCGGGGCCTTGCCCTTCTTCCCCTTCTTCTTGTTCCTAGAAGGAACCATCAAGACAGAGGTCGAAGGCTTACCCTTCAGAGTCTCCTCAGTGGTCAAGAGCATATTCAGCAGCTCTGCCGGAGTACAATCGATTTTGTTCATATTAAAATTAATAATGAACGCGTCGAATGAAGGCGGGAGAGACTGCAGAATAATGTCTACAGCAAGCTCCTGGTTAATGGTATGCCCCAGTTTCTCTAGAGCCTCCTTGTGCCCAATCATCTTGAGCACGTGAGCTCCCACTGGGCTCCCTTCAGCCAGTTTGCTCTGAAAGAAGAGCTTAGTCAAATTATAGCGTTCAGTCCTCGCCTGTGCAGCATACAGCATCTTGAGCTTAGTCAAATTATAATCTGTATAGCTGACATATCCTCATGCTGACGCTGCAGCGGTGGCGTCATAGACGCTAGCATCAGGCAAGCGACATCAATGCTATCATTGACGTGCTTTTCATAGGCTTCCCGAACCGCCCTTGCGGCGTTCGGAGCGGGCTGCGGCGGTATCGCCGTCTCGAGGACATACAGTTTCCTCTCTGCCTTAAGAACGATCTTAAGGTGTCCAAACCAGTCAGAGAAGTTCGGCCCAGCAAACTTCTCCCTTTCCAGTAGGGATCGCACATTGAAGTTCATGGTGTTCGTTGCTGCAGGTATCTACAACAATGCAAGAACAGCAAGGTCAGTATCAATGTATAAGAATCGATCAGGACTTAAGAAAGATTCTTTTTCTCACTATTTTATCAGGCGTGAAAAATCCAGCAAAACAGCCCGAAAGAGTAGAACTCTTTTAGTGAGATGGGATCCAGATTTCATACTTGGTCTCCGCGTCCCGCTCAGGCGAGATAAGATACACAGAGAGTACAAGCACTAGTTTCTGGTAGGCAGTCCCTGCCGATCGCCAACCCGTGCGATTCCCCTTCATCTGGGCAGTCCAGCAGACTGTGCCAACTGAGTTGGTACAACACAATCTCTGACCCCACAGATGGCTGCCTCCATGTGCTACCATATGCGCCACATATGTAGCCTACACGGTCAAGCTTACCCGACCTACTCCCTGGACCACCACGTGCTATGCTGAGCAACGAGAAGGGATAAATCCCTACTCTGTAACACGCAGGTGTAATCCCGCACCGTCTGAAGATAGATGGACGTGCCCACTGAGTGGGTACAACACGGCTCCAACGATAATCAGAACAGTGAGGTTTCGCGTCAGAAGGCTTACGAGCTTGATATTTCAGCGTTGGATTTTAACGGTCTATTATCTTCTTGCCTATCATGCAATTCCTATGGTGATAGCAGAAGATAATTTAATCATGCAATTCTAATATTAAGCAATAAAAGAAAGCATGAATCTTATGTGGTAAAAGCCCATAGCCCTAGAAGACCTTAACCTAACTTAAGTCTTCATTTGCTCTTCATGGGTCTTTAGCTGCCCATCTGGCCCAAACCAGGGCCTAAGCGCCATCTGCAGCTCTGGTGCGCCTACCAGGGAATATGCGCCTGGTCCCAGAGTCGAACCCTGGACCTCCCACCTGGTCAAGCCTCTGCTGCAAGCGCCTTTGCCAAGTGTGCTCTGTGCTCTTGTCTAATTAAATTACAAATTTAACTATCTAGACAAGAGTGACACGCAGGTCACTTACATTTATAAATTAAAACACAGTGATACGCAGATCACAATAAATAATTTACAATTTTTAATACAGGCACGCAGGCCCCAGCACAGCACACATTAATAACGGGCAGCCCACATAAGACTAAATAAACAAACATATGCATCAATCAAGAACCATGTGATCCATAAAAATTAAAATTTTCGAAAACCCCTTGGGATCAATTTTAATTTTTCCTTATTTGCTCTACAACCTTACAATGGTCCATTACTAGGGATCCACTCATCCAACCTAGTCAGATCCACTGCCCTTGCATGCACCAAGTCCTAACTGACTTGAGTCGACCATAAGGTCAACCATGCATGCGCCAAGGCTGAACAACCACACTGAGGTCTGGCAAACGGGCGTGACCCCGGGCCTAACTCAGGTGTGTTCACAAGTTGTCTCAATCAGACATCGCTACACGCCTTTGATGCAGTCGACCTATAGCCACCTTTAGCATGCGCCAAGGTGCTATCTGGTCAACCCATCTAGGCTGTCAGATGGTCTGATCAGACTGTTTGGATCCGACCTAGGGGATGACTTCAACCCTAATAACCCATCTAAGGGTTTAATGTAGGCGCATTAGATCTAGGTGAATCGCGCATGTGATCAAGGTTTTAAGAAAACTTACAAGAACATGCGCAAACAACAACATGCGCAAAAGAGAAAATAACTTTCGCCATCTTACAACTATCAGCATAAGACATCGCATGTAACCTATAGATCTATCAACTTGCGCATACATGGATCATATGACATATCATGGCAATCATAAACAAGCATGAAACAACGCTCTGATACCAATTGAAAGAACCCCTTTCTAGAGGGGGGCGAAACCCAGCATGGCGCATTATAAACATTTAGGCAGCGGATTAGGGTTTCATGGATCGGCTTCATGTGATATGATCAACCATAAAAATTCGATTGCATAGAAGAGATAAAACTCATACCATAGCCATTTCAAGATGGCGTCTAGGAAGCAAAGATCAAAGCAGATCTTCTCCAGAGGTGACGCACACAGTTGATGTCGCCTACTCCTCTTTGCGATTCTTGTGCTAGCAAGATCCAAAGAAGTCTTTGATCGAAATGGAAAGGGAAGGAGATCTTTTCTCTTTGCCGAATTCTCCTCTAGCTCCAAGGCGCCGTCACCCAAAAGGAACGAGAGGAATATGCGTTCAAGAGGCGAGAATAGAGAACCCTCTCTATTCGAACGTGAGAGTCATGGTTGCTAAAAATAGCACCACTCACCGCCCAACATGTTCACGCTAAGTGAACTTGTCGCCTAGTCTTGAACCATTTTGGTTCAATTTAATTTTGGTTCAATAACCAAATAAACCAATCGACATGGCCTAGATCACATTAAAACCCTAAGGTTCCAGATCTAACCGTTGATCTCTTTGATGCTCCTGATCTGACCGATCTAGCATCCATTCTCTCGATCGAAGCTTACCGATCTCAAGCCCTAATCAATCAAACATGATCAGACTAGATCTCACTTACAATCAGAGATTAAATCCCTTTAAACTGAACCTGAACAATTCAGTCCACACGATCTGACTTAAGTAAGCCATATCATCAATTGTGCGACCCTGAGGGTTTCCTTAAAACGTCGGTAACGATAATTCACATTATCACGATCAGTGAGGGGTATCTAGCAACACATCACTGTCTCCCGATATCAAGGAAAGAGTCTTCCAAGACTACACCCAAAAACACCACAAGTGTGAATCAATTCACAAGGCATGCATATTTCCTTTACCACTGGATGTTCTTATTGGACAAGCCTGTCAAGCTCGTAACTCCAATATGATGAGCATGATTAGAACAGATGAACACTGTCACCTGGGTATGGCCATACACTTTCTCAATCATCTCATCCAGGGGGCCCCTTTAGAACATCACACTCCTTCAACAAGGAGACGGCAATCCTATGTCTATCACTAGTGCTCTAACCTGACTCAAGCTCACCATCCAAGATAGTCTATAATCATTATGTTTCAAATGATATTGAACCATCTCAAAACAATGACAATCATCATTTAGAAAACACAAGTGATCTCAAGTCAGAGGAAATGTGCCACTTGTCTTAATCAAGGAACATTCACATTGTGACAAACAATTGAACATCCTAGTAGGGTCTGTCCAGTACATCCAATGTACCCATGAGTCTACATCTTATTCCATGCTCGAAGCATCCTATAAGATTAGAACACATATTAGTCTTAACCATATCAAGGCTGTCTCATGTTCACCAAGATATATCGACTAAGGACATAACAGCATGTCAGCCCAGCTGAACAGCTTTGAGACATTATTCAGAAGAACATATATTGCAGCAGACAATGTAGCTAACTGAATAACAACCATGCCTTTATAAACATAAAAGTTTATTACATGATACAAATACATTCCCATAGGCCTCAAACATTAGCCTTAAGGGCATACCCCAACAGGTACAACACAGTCTCTGACCCCACAGATGGCTGCCTCCATGTGCTACCATATGCGCCACATATGTAGCCTACATGGTCAATCTGACCCGACCTACTCCCTGGACCACCACGTGCTATGCTGAGCAACGAGAAGCGATAAATCCCTTCTCTGTAACACGCAGGTGTAATCCAGCACCGTCTGAAGATAGATGGACGTGCCCACTGAGTGGGTTCAACACGGCTCCAACGATAGTCAGAACAGTGAGGTTTCGCGTCAGAAGGCATTACGTGCTTGATATTTTAGCGTTTGGATTTTAACGGTCTTTTATCTTCTTACTATCAGGCAAATCCTATGGCTATAGCAGAAGATAAATAAATCATGCTGTTCTACTTATATAAACAATAACAGAAAGCATGGATCTTATGTGGTAAAAGCCCATAGCCTAAGTAAGACCTTAAGATACTTAAGTCTTCACTTGCTCTTCTTGGGTCTTTAGCATCTCATCTGGTCCAACCCAGGGCCCTTGCGCCAAGAGCACCTCAGGTGCGCCACCAGCTGAATGCCCCTCTGGGATGTGTGCCTTTGTGCTCTTGTCTAATCAAAATACATTTTGATCTATCTAGACAAGTTTGACTCGCAGGTCAATTATACAGTAAATTAATTAAAGTGATACGCAGATCACAAAAATAATAATTTACAATTTACCAGGCACGCAGGCCCCAGCACAGCACACATTAAAATGGGCATCCCACATAAGATAAAATAAACAAGCATATGGCATCAAGCAATCATCATGTGATCCCTTACAAAGAAAATAAAATTTTGAAAACCCCATTGGCATCAATTTTAATTTTCTTATGTGCCCTACAACCTTACAACGGTCCATTGATAGGGATCCACTCAACAATCTAGTTAGATCCATACCCTTGCATGCACCAAGTCCTAACTGACTCAAGTTGACCTAATGGTCAACCATGCATGCGCCAAGGGTTGAACAACCAACATGAGTTCTGGCAAGCGGGTGTGACCCCGGGCTTAACTCATGTGTGTTCAGTGGTTGTCTCAACCAGACCTCGCTACACGCCTGTGATGCAATCGACCTATAGCCACCTTGTGCTTGCGCACAGGTGCCATCTGGTCGATCCATCTAGGCTGTCAGATGGTCTGATCAGACTAGGTTGATCTAAACTAGATGATGCTTTCAACCCCATCAACCCGTCTAAGGGTTTACAGTAGGCGCAACTTAGATCTAGTCAAAGGCGCACAAGTAAAGTTTTGATAAAACAACAACATGTAACATGCGCAATAATGTAAGCAATATACATGCATCAACAAAATCAACCTTACACATGCGCCACCAAAACAATCTCATATATGCGCCACAAAAAAATACTTTCAACTAGTATTATCGCATGATGAGAAAACTTAGATCATAAGCGCAAACAAGGATCACCTTAAGCAATCATATGAACCATATAAGATCCTAGCTCTGATACCAATTGAAGAGTCCCCTTCGAGGGGGAGCGCAAGCAGATGAAAAACCCTAATTCAGGGGGCGCATGCATTTTGCTAGGGTTTCATCAAGACAATCACTTATATGCTCATATAATCAACTTAAATCTATTGATTGGATCAAGAAGGAGATTCATACCAACGCCATTGCCTTGGAGGTCGGCTTGGAAGAAGAGAGCAACTTAGATCTCCTCCAAAAGTTCACACACAAGATGAAGAGCGCTTACTTCCTTGGCGTCCCTTGTGCTAGCAAGGCACCCAAGCTTTCTTGTCGAATGGAAGGGGATGATGAGAGCTCCACACCTTCGTCCACCACTTCTTTTACACGCAAAAATTGCAAGAAGCAAAGTGAAGTTCGATCAGCCCCCATTTACCACATGGAGGCGTTTTGGTTTTCAACATAGAAAACCGCCATCCACAAATGGTAAGTGTTTATGGCTCATGCGTTCACTCCAAGTGAATGCTCGAAACTTCTTACTAATTGAACCACACGTTCACATAGTGAACCGGTTCTATTAGATTTGGTTCAAGATCTCAATTAAGCCAAGCCACTTGGTCTAGACCACATTGAACCCAAAGGCTCAAGATCTAACCGTTCATCTCCTGATGCCCCTGATCTCACCGATCTAGCATCATCTCTCTCGATCGAAGCTTACCGATCTCAAGCCCTAATCAATCAAACATGATCAGACCAGATCTCACTTACAATCAGAGATTAAATCCCCTTTAAACTGAACCCAAAGAATTCAGTCCACACGATCTGACTCAAGTAAGCCATATCATCAAATTGTGCGACCCTGAGGGTTTCCTTTAAATGTCGGTAACGATAACTCACGTTATCATGATCAGTGAGGGGTATCTAGCAACACATCACTATCTCCCGATATAAAGGAAAGAGTCTTCCAAGACTACACCCAAACCACAGCACAAGTGTGAATCTATTCACAAGGCATACATATTTCCTTTGCCACTGGATGTTCTTATTGGACAAGCGTGTCAAGCCTGTAACTCCAATACGATGAGCATGATTAGATCAGATGAACATAGTCATCTGGGTATGGCCATACACTTTCTCAATCATCTCATATAGGGGGGCCTTACAACATCACACTCCTTAAACAAGGAGACGGCAATTCTTTATCTATCACTAGTGTCCTAACCTGACTCATGATCATTATCCAAGATAGTCTATAACCATTATATTTCAAATGATATTGAACTACCTCAAAACAATGACATTAATCATTTAGAAACACAAGTGATCTCAAGTCAAAGGACATGTGCCACTTGTAGCATACAAGGATTATTCACATTGTGACAAGCAATTGAATATCCTAGTAGGGTCTGTCCAGTACATCCAATGTACCCATGAGTCTACATCTTATTCCATGCTCGAAGCATCCTATAAGATTAGAACACATGTTAGTCTTAACCATATCAAGGTTGTCTCATGTTCACCAAGATATATCGACTAAGGACATTACTGCATGTCAGCCAAGCTGAACAGCTTTGAGACATTATTCAGTAGTACACTTATTACAGTAGACAAGGTAACAACCTGAATAACAACCATTGCCTTTATAAACTTAAGAGTTTATACAATGATACTATTACAATCCCAAGGCCTCAAACATTAGCCTTAAGGGCATACCCCAACACAGTGGGCACGCCCAGCTATCTTCAGACGGTGTGTGGTTACACCTGCGTGTTACAGAGAAGGGATTTATCGCTTCTCGTTGCTCAGCATAGCACGTGGTGGTCCAGGGAGTAGGTCCGGTCAGCTTGACCATGTAGGCTACATATTGAGCATATGTTAGCTATATGGAGGCAGCCATCTGTGGAATCAGAAACTGTGTTGTACCAACTCAGTTGGCACAGTTTTCTGGATTGCCTAGATGAAGGGGAATCGCACGGGTTGGCGATTGGCATGCATAGCCTACCAGTGATTAGTGCTTGAACTCTCTATGCATCTTATCTCGCCTGAGCGGGACGCGGAGACCAAGTATGAAATCTGGATCCCATCTCACTAAAAGAGTTTTACTCTTTCGGACTGTTTTATTGGATTTTTCAGTCAGATAAAATAGTGAGAAAAGAATTACTCTTAAGTCCTGGAATGATTCTAACATGGATACTGACCTTGTTGTTCTTGCTATGTTGTAGATTCCTGCAGCAACGAACACCACAGGGTTCAATGTGCGATCCTTACTGGAAAGGGAGAAGTTTGCTGGGCCAAACTTCTCAGACTGGTACGGACACCTTAAGATTGTTCTTAAGGCTGAGAGGAAGTTGCATGTCCTTGAGACGGCAATACCGCCTCAACCCGCTGCGAACGCCGCAAGGGCGATTCGGGATGCTTATGAGAAGCATGTCAATGATAGCATTGATGTCGCTTGCCTTATGCTTGCGTCTATGATGCCAGAGCTGCAGCGTCAGCATGAGGATTTATCTGCTATTGAAATTATAGCAAATCTCAAAATGCTGTATGCTGCACAGGCAAGGACAGAACGCTATAACTTGACAAAACTTTTCTTTCAGAGCAAACTGACTGAAGGGAGTCCAGTGGGAGCTCACGTACTCAAGATGATTGGGTACAAAGAGGCTCTAGAAAAACTGGGACACACCATCAATCAGGAACTTGTTGTAGACATTATCTTGCAGTCTCTCCCGGTCTCTTTCGATCCGTTCATCATTAATTTTAATATGAACAAGATCGACTGTACACCAGCAGAGTTACTGAACATGCTCTGTACTACAGAGTAGACTCTTGAAAAGGGAAAGCCTTCATCCTCTGTCTTGATGGTTCCTTCAAGGAACAAGAAGAAGGGGAAGAAGGGCAAAGCCCCTATCAAGAGCTATAACAAAGCTCTGAAACAAAAGATGAAGCGGTCGAAGGACAACAGATGCTTCCATTGTGGCGAGCTGGGTCACTGGAAGAAGGACTGTAAAGCGCTCCAAGGAGATAAGAAGGGAAGCAAGCCTTTCGCTTCTGGCTCAGGTATTTTTGTGACTGAAGTCATGGTATCTTCTTCTATTTCATGGGTGTTGGACACTGCATGTGGAGTTCACATTTATTCAAATGTATAGGAACTCAAGAGAAGAAGACAGGTGGGACAGCATGAGGTGGACCTACGAGTTGGAAACGGGGCATGGGTTGCTGCTGTTGCTGTAGGACAATATAACATCTCTTTACCATCTGGTCTTGTATTAGAACTGGACAATTGTTATTTTGTACCGAACATAACTAAGAATATTATCTCTATTCCTGCTCTTGTCAGGAAAGGGTTTTCCTTTGAATGCAAAACTTTAAAGTGTTGTATTTCATTTGATAATATTGTTTATGCTACTGGGTCGATTAACAATGGGTTATTCATGTTGGACATGGAATGTTCTGTACAACAAATTGATAATAAGAAAGCCAAGTATGCTGATGACAGCACCTTGCTATGGCATAGTCGTTTAGGCCATATTAACAAGAAGCGCATTAAGCGGTTGCATGACCATGGACTGCTGGGATCATTCTCCTATGAGGAGCTTGATACATGCAAAGCTTATTTAATGGGTAAAATGACGAAGTCTCCTTTTTCTAATAAAGGTCAAAGGGCTTCAGGTTTACTTGACCTCATTCACAGTGATGTGTGTGGGCCATTTAGTAAACATGCCGGAGGTGGCTATTTATACTTCATTACTTTTACTGATGATTTCAGTAGATACGGTTATGTCTATCTTATGAGACATAAGAGTGAATCTTTTGACAAGTTCAAAGAGTTCAAAAATGAAGTACAGAATCAGTTAGGCCGAAATATCAAGGCACTTCGTTCAGATCGAGGTGGAGAATACTTGAGTCGAGAGTTTACTGACTATCTGAAGGAGTGTGGGATTATCTCACAGCTCACTCCGCCAGGAACACCGCAATGGAATGGTGTGTCCGAGAGGAGAAATAGAACCTTATTGGATATGGTTCGTTCAATGATGAGTCAGGCTACTTTACCTTACTCCTTTTGGGGATTTGCACTGGAAACAGCTGCAAAGGTACTAAACCGAGTGCCATCCAAGGCCGTTTCAAAGACTCCATATGAGTTATGGTATGGGAAACAGCCGAGCTTGACATTTATTAAAATCTGGGGTTGCGAGGCTTATGTCAAAAAGCTCGCCTCTGGGAAACTGGAGAGCAGATCTGATAAATGTATCTTTGTTGGTTACCCTAAAGAAACTAAGGGTTATTATTTCTACGATCCCAAGGAGAACAAAGTATTTGTTGCTCGTACGGCTATTTTTCTTGAGAAGGAATTTCTTCTGCAAGAGGCCAGTGGGAGAGAAATAAAGCTGGATGAGAATCCAGAAGAAGGACAAAGAAGTCAAACTCAGTTGGATGAGCCTGAGCCAATAGAACAGGTTACTGAACAACCTGAGACTCAGATATCACGGGAACCGCGAAGATCGGGAAGGATCCGTCGACAGCCTGAGCGCTATGACGGAGTCTACATCATTGATGATGAACCCCTCACTTATGCGGATGCGGTCAGTGGACCGGAATCAGCAAGATGGCTTGAAGCTATGCGAGCCGAGATGGACTCCATGTCAGATAACCAAGTCTGGGATTTGGTTGATCCGCCTCAGGGAGTAATCCCTATAGGCTGTAAGTGGATCTTCAAAAAGAAGATTGACATGGATGGTAACGTGGTTACCTATAAAGGTAGGCTAGTTACAAAAGGTTTCAAACAAATCTACGGGATATATTATGATGAAACTTTCTCTCCTGTAGCCATGTTCAAGTCTATTCGGATTATTCTCGCGATAGCTGCATATTATGATTATGAGATCTGGCAAATGGATGTGAAAACCGCTTTCCTTAATGGAAAACTAGAAGAGGATGTGTATATGACACAACCTGAAGGTTTCATCAATCCATCAGATCGTCATAAAATATGCAAATTAAAGAAGTCCATTTATGGACTTAAACAAGCATCGAGAAGCTGGAATATTCGTTTTGATGAATCAATCTGTGAATTTGGTTTCATCAAAAATGAAGATGACCCGTGTGTATATAAGAGGTTTAGTGGGAGCGTAATTACTTTCCTAGTCCTCTACGTCGATGACATCTTGATCATTGGAAATGATATTCCTGAACTGCATGCCGTCAAAGCATGGTTAAGAAAATGTTTCCAGATGAAAGATTTAGGAGAAGCAGCCTATGTATTAGGTGTGAGGATCTACAGAGATAGATCTAAGAGGCTTCTCGGGCTATGCCAGAGTACTTACATTGATAAAGTCCTGGAGAGATTCCATTTAGAAAATTCTAAAAGAGGAAATCTTCCAGTCAGACATGGTCTGAATCTTTCGAAGAGCCAGTGTCCTCAAACACAGTCTGAGAAAGATGAAATGGACAACACGCCTTATGCTTCGGCTATTGGGTCCATTATGTATGCGATGTTGTGTACTCGCCCAGACGTCGCTTACGGGTTAAGCGTGACCAGTCGATTCCAAAGTAATCCAGGTAAGGCACACTGGATTGCAGTCAAGAACATTTTGAAATATCTTCGGAGGACCAAAGATATGTTCTTGATATATGGAGGTCAGGAAGAACTCAGTATTGAAGGATATACTGACGCTTCGTTCCAATCTGACCAGGATGATTTCCGATCGCAATCAGGCTATGTTTTTAGCTTGAATGGAGGAGCAGTGGTGTGGAAAAGTTTCAAACAATCAATTGTTGCTGATTCCACAACAGAAGCCGAGTATGTTGCAGCCTCAGAAGCATCAAAGGAGGCAGTGTGGATTCGTAAGTTCGTTCAGGAACTTGGTGTTGTTCCTTCGAGTGCAGATCCTTTGGTTATCTTCTGTGATAACACTGGAGCAATAGCACAAGCAAAGGAACCACGGTTACACCAGAAGTCCAAGCACATACAAAGAAGGTTTCATTTGATCCGTGAGATCATAGATCGTGGAGAGATCAAGATCTGCAAGGTTCATACAGATGACAATCTAGCTGACCCGCTTATAAAGCCTCTGGCGCAGCAGAAGCATGAGAAGCACTGTAATAATATGGGTTTGAGATTACTCAACCATTAGATTAAGTGCAAGTGGGAGATTGTTGAGGTATGCCCTTAAGGCTAATGTTTGAGGCCTTGGGTTGTTATCAGTATCATGTATAAACTCTATGTTTATAAAGGCAATGGTTGTTATTCAGGTTGTTGCATTATCTGCTGCTATATGTATACTTCTGAATAATGTCTCAATGGTGTTCAGCTTGGCTGACATGCAGTATTGTCCTTAGTCGAGATATCTTGGTGAACATGAGACAACCTTGATATGATTGAGACTAATATGTGTTCTAATCTTATAGGATGCTTCGAACATGGAATAAGATGTAGACTCATAGGTACATTGGATGTACTGGACTGACCCTACTTAGGATATTCAATTGCTTGTCACAATGTGAATAATCCTTATGTGCAAACAAGTGGCATATTTCCTCTGACTTGAGATCACTTGTGTTTCTAAATGAGGATTGGCATTGTCTTGAGGTAGTTCAATATCATTTGAAATATAATGGTTATAGATTATCTTGGATAATGGGCATGAGTCATGTTAGGGCATTAGTGATAGATATAGGATTGCCTCTCCTTGTTTGGAGTGTGATGTTCTAAAGGGGCCCCCTGTATGAGATGGTTGTGAAAGTGTATGGCCATACCCAGATGACTATGTTCATCTGATCTAACCACTCTCATCATGTTGGAGTTACAAGCTTGACACGCTTGTCCAACGAGAACATCCAGTGGCAAAGGAAACATGTATGCCTAGTGAATTGAATTCACACTTGTGCTGTGTTTGGGTGTAGTCTTGGAAGACTCTTTCCTTTATATCGGGAGACAGTGATGTGTTGCTAGATACCCCTCTCTGTTCGTGATAACGTAAGTTATCGTTACCGACATTAAAGGAAACCCTTAGTGTCGCACAATTTGATGATATGGCTTACTTATGTCAGATCGTGTGGACTGAATTGTTTTGGTTCAGTTTAAAGGAGTTTAAACTCTGATTGTAAGTGAGATCTGGTCTGATCATGTTTGATTGATTAGGGCTTGAGATCGGTAAGCTTCGATCAAGAGAATTGATGCTTGATCGATGAGATCAGGAGCATCAAGAGATGAATGGTTAGATCTTGAGCCATTTGGTTTGACAAGATCTGAACCAATGCTGGTTTGATTTGGTCTTTGAACCAAATGCAATTAAACTGAATTAAATTGAACCGGTTCACTTATGTGAACGCATGGTTCAAAGAGGAGAGGAGTTATCGATGGCTTTAAGTGGTGGCTTCAAGTGGAGTTGTGAACATACTATATTTGGAAGGCATTTTTCTTTGAGAAAAGAAACGCTCCCACGTTCGAACGCCATCGTGCTCTCGCCTCTTCTCCTCTCGTCTTGGGTTGTCTTCATGCCGAGAAGGAGATTCGGTCAGCCAAGAAAAGCATCTCATCTCCTTCACGCATCGAGGACTCCTTGAAGAGCTTTGCTAGCACAAGGTTTACGCCAAGGGAGAAAGCCATCATCACCTTGTGTGCGTCCACTTTGGAGGAGAGCCGCTTGCCCTCTTGCTTCCAAGTCGCCATCCAAACAATGGCTTTGGTAAGATCACAACTTGATCTTTGCAAACATAAGGTTAATCATATGTTCATGCCACATGCGATCTTCATGAAATCCCTATTTCCGCCCATGCAAATTTTAGAAGCGCATGCGTTCAGGGTTTTCGCCCCCCACTTTCAGGAGAGTGGGCTGATAACACCCACGAAGCGGTCCGGTGGGTGAGATGGGCGTTGGGACCACTGAATAACCACCTTGTTGGGCTCCTTTGGGTCTTCATGAGGTGGAGCAACATGGTAGGGTGGGTTGTATACATCAAAGTGGGGTCGTCGGGGCAGTTCTGCGGCTTCGGGTGACTGTGTGCAGGAGTCACGGGCCGAGGTTTTCGTCGCTGGGTGACCCGAGGAACATTCTGTGGGATTTCCAACTTATGCTTGTGATGCCGCTTCTGATTCCAAAATTTCATCGGGGAGTCATCCGCAGAAGTCACGGGGCATGACTTTCATCGCCGGGTGACCCGAGGAACATTCTGTGGGAAATCGGACTTGAGCACCCGGTAGATGTCTGCAGGATCCACGGGGCGAGGTCTTCATCGCTGGGTGACCCGAGGAACATTCTGTGGGATTTTCGACTTGTGCATGTGAAGCCGTCCTCGGATTGGATAGTTGCTCGCATGAATCACGGGGCGTGGCTTCCGTCACTGGGTGACCCGAGGAATTTTCTGTGAAAAATTTTTTGGGCACCATTGGGCCCAGATTTTTCCCTTATTTCATGTTGTATGCTCCTGCATCAGCTTCCGCTGCGTTCTCTGAGGAGTTCTCCTCCGGAGAACTTGGGGGTTGAGGTTCGTCGGGGTCCGATGGCTCCTCCAAAGGACCGTAGAATGGAAGCAGATCCGCCACATTGAAAATGGGGTGGATTCCCATGTTGCCGGGTAGGTCCAGCACATAGGCATTGGAGCCGATCTGCCGCACCACCGCATAGGGCCCCATGTAACGTGGCTGGAGCTTAAAATGAGCCTTGTTCGACACTCGCTTAGGGTGGAAGCGTGATGTAGGGGGCAAACACAGGACAAAAGGTGCATGCAAACAATGCTTTGAGAAAATATTTTTTTTTGTATTTTATAATAAAATCCGAGATTTACTCTACCGAGGTTGGAAAATATTTTTGGTATTTTAATAGTAAAGAAAACCGAAACTACAATTACTTTAAAACTACTTGCAAGGAAAGAAATGACTTGAAAGTTAGAACTCACCTTGGACCCCTTGAGAATAGAAGGGGTCACCTTCCCGTTCTTCACCGGTCCAATGGTTGATGGCAACGAAGTAGGGCCCTATGAGCTTACACACATGCAAACATTCAAGGCCCACACATGTGTGGGTGAGTTTAAACAAAGTTTAATTGTCCAACAATCAAAGAGAAGTCAGGAGGGGAGTTAGGCTCCCAAATTCTCTTGCTAACAAGATTAAGGACTATCTAAAAAAGGGGGGTGGAAGAAGAGTGTCTTGCGCCAAGAGAACCTCCAAATCCTTGTATCATCCTTCAAGAAACAACAAGGTTAGTGTAGGAATAAGTTCTAGAATTAAAAAGAGGGTGAGGGGAAGGAACTTAGCCAAAGAGGTGTCTTCTTGATGTCATTCTTCATGATGGCCGAGAGTGATGAAGCTTCCAAGGAGCCTTCTAATGCTTGCCGAGATCAAAGTGTGGTGGATCTTCCTTGAAGTCTCGTCAAAGGAAGTGAAAGGACCTTCAAGGCTTTTAGTTGAATGGAGGATTAGAGGGGAGAAGGAGAAGAGTGGAAGGGAAGGGCTCGGCCCTTTAGAAGAGGGGAAGAAGAGAGGTATTTGGCGACACAAGCACCATTGCAAACACCATTTTTTTTCACTAGGCAACTACTCGACAAAAGAAGGAGAAATACAACTTATAGGCTGATTAGGGCCAAGGGTAAGGGTGACATTTTACCCTTGGCAAAATTACAAAAGAAGTAAGAAAAATTCAGCATTGATGTCTTCATTTGATCCTTCCTTTTAGTGGCTGATTTTTGAATTCGACTTCTTATTGTTTTTGGTGGAGTTTTCTTGTGGCCGAAGGTTTCCTTGGTCTCTTTCCTTGTTTGCTTTGATGACAATGCGATTGGGTTCCACAAATTGTGGATCTTGATTGATGGTTGGCGCAATTGGCAAGTGTGGGCTGAATTCTTCCTTGCTTTCGAATCCCTTTTATTGAATCCATTTGAAATTCGAAATCCTTCCTTCAAGAGCTTGGCGGCTAAGAGATTTCCATAGATGTTTCCACAAATTGGGGATCTAGATGGGGATCCCATGATTTGTGGATCTTGATTTGATCTTTGGTATCTTTGGCGCAAATTGGGAAGTGTGGGCTGAATTCGATTCCTTCTCTCATGGTTGACGCCTTGGCTTGTTTTGGAAGGGATGTTGACTTAATTGCAAGCAACTCCATCTTGAAGTCTTTGGGTTGAAGTAGTTGAAGTGCTCTCTTTCCAAATTGGGAGCTCCACTAGTTGAGTGACTTGAGCTGAGCTCCTAAATGTCTCTTTGAGCTAACCCTAACCTGCCATGTTAGTTGCAAATGCAAGATACTATCCTAGCATGCAAAACTACATGATGCACTAGAAGTAAAATTTATTCAACCAAAGCAAATTGCAAATATGGAAAGTGCAAATAAGGAAATATGCAAGTAAGGAGAAAATGCAACAAGGGGGCCTAGGAGGGGAAGCCATTTTTGGAGGGCTTCTTCCTGGTCCTATGCAACTTATGTGGGGCAGGGGCTGGTCCTTCATCAATTCTCCCCGGGTGGGAAGAATTCTCCTCCGGAGAATTATTGATGGGGTCACCAAACATGCAACATTCAAACAACGCGCTTCGAAATCATTTTGATAAATAAGTATACTTAGTAAACCCCTTGAGCTATCGTAGTTTGAAACTAGCTTGTTTAGTAAGTAGTAGTGAAAACCGAAACTAACCTAGCATGCACTTCTAGATAAAATGAAATTTGACAAAGCTTATCATGCGATTCTATAACCTCAATTAGACCTAGCATGCGGTTCTACCATAAGCAATAAAGCTACTCTAGGGGAGGAACTCACCTTGCACCCTTTGAGAATAGAAAGGGTGACCTTCCCGTTCTTCACCGGTCCAATGGTTGAATCTCACGAAGTAGGGCCCTATGAGCTTACACACATGTCATTGCAGCATCCCACACATGCGTGGGTGAATTTTGAAAATAATATTAAGAGGCCAATACACAAGACAATCAAGGGGGAGGCTAGACTCCAAATTCCCTTGTTAACATAGTTTAGACTATCTAGGCTTAGGGGGAGAGAAGAGGGGATAGCTTGCTTGTCATCCCATGGCCTTGCGCCTCCTGTAGAAAGCAAGCGTGAGTGCAAAGGGGCTGTCCAACAAGTATCAAAGAACCACAACAACAAGTAACAAAGAACAATGACCCAAAGGGGAAGAAGACTTAGCTAAAGTGGGGTGGCTTGTTCTCGGCATGGAGTTGATGGCACCTTCTTGAGTCTTGAATGTGTCCAGCTCCTCCTCTTGATTGAAGGCTCTTCAAGGCTAGAGGGAGGAAGTGGCGTGAGCTCCCATCTTCAAGACAAGCGCATATGGTGGAAGAAGGTGGAAGAGCAAGAGGGGATGGAAAGGGGGCTCTCGGCAAGGGTTGGAAGGATGAGAGGGGTTAGGTGACACACACCATTTGAAGACACACTTCAGAATTTTGAAATTTCATTCAACACTAAGTACTTCACTTTACAAGAGGACTACATCATATAGGGGAGTCTCCAACGGTTATCTCCCTAAGCTCAAAACAAGTCACACAAGCAAGCATGATGTAGACAACTCAATGGGCTGATCTCTTCTTCCAAATGGGTGGTTGTTTGGAGTTTGAACTTTGGAGTCTTCAGCAGGTTAGTAAGCTCGAAATCTGAGATGAGAGTGGACTGAAGAGGCTGCTGATGGCTGACATTTCAGGCTGCAAATTGGCATGGGCGGCTGGCACTTGAAGGGACTGAAGTTGTTGCAAAGTGCAGGCTGCTCTTTGACTTTGGGGGCTGGCGCATGATGGACTGAAGTGGGCATTGTTTCAAGCTGCCCCTTGACTTTGATGGCTGGCGCATGTTGAGCTGAAATAGGTCATTGAGCTGGCTGCTCCTTGACTTGATTAGAGATGAAGGCAACTCCACATGGCTGCCAACTAGGATGGTGGAATTTGGGATGCTTGTGGTGTTGATCCATTGGGGTGGGCTGATTTCTTCATGAGTTGGGCTGATGGCCCATGGCATCTCTTTGAGTTGTCTTGACCTGATTTTGACTTGCATTCCAAGAATGGAGTTGACCTATACTATTACATTAATTTCATGCACTAACCTACTATACATAAGTGGCGGATCCTAGGCATGTAACTACATGGTGTAATGGGAGGGTGGATCTAACCTACCATATGATGCACCCTAGTCTAAGACAAAATAAGCAACAAAAGGGGGTCCTAAGGAAGCCATATCTAATGGCTAGGATAGCCATACCGAGAGGGCTTCTTTCGGACCCGAGTGGACCTCCGAAGGTCCTGCTTTGGTCCCACATCAATTATCCTTGTACCCTTGGAGTAGATCTGGAGCAACCATGGTGAGCTCTTCCTCGGAGAGCCAACCTTCATCACCGTTGACATACTTGACTAGGTAAGAGAATTGTACCTTGTCAAAGGTGAATTGGGTTCGATCCTCAAGGATAGCCACAATCAAGTGATCATGGGAGGTTGGTTGAGGCTCACTTTCTTGATATGGAATGGGATACTAAGAATCAATCAGTTCAGCAGGGGTAGCTTCAAAACAACTAGTCTTTCCAATACCTCCTATAGTGGAATACCTTTCCAAACTATGCTTGCTAGTACACTTGGGATAAAGCTTCCCTATGTTACTATGTTGGCTTGGTAAGATAAAATCAATGGGCTCAGTGTTATGCAGGGAAGACAAAGCAAGATTCTCAATATTATTTTGCCCTAGACTTTCAGGACTAGACACTTCAAAACAAGATTTAAAGTTCAGGGGGTGAGGCTCCAAGATTCCTAAGTCATGAGGTTGGCTAGTGGACTTAGGGTAAAGGTCAACTCCTAACTTGGGAAACTCTAGTGGGTTCAGGGTTGGTCCTAAGATTTCCTTGGGAGGCTCTATCTCTGGTTGAAGGTTTTGGATCCTTAAAATGTCATTCAAGTTGAGGTGAGAATCTTTTGGTTGGTCTATCCCTTTGGGTGGCTTGGGTGACTCCTTAGGGTTAGGCTGGGCTATCCCTATGGGTGGTTCAAGTAGTTCCTTAGGGTTATACCGAAGGGATTCTAGGGATTCTATAGGCTCAAAGGGGTGGGATCCCTTAGTTTCAATGGGGGTATCCTGAATCATAGGCAGTTGCATGAATGGTTTGGATCTTGGATTAGGATCCTCTAAATGTTCCTCGATTATGGTCTGGGTCCTTATGAGCTTGATGGTAGGATTAGGGGGTTTGGCTTCATCTATCCTACCCTTGTTCGTGGAGGCCTTAAGTTCTTTAGGCATTGATGGCTTCAACTTGATCTTTTGTCCCTCATGGCTAAAGACGTAGGTGTTAGTCTGACCATAGTGGATAACATCCATGTCAAATAGCCAAGGACGACCGAGTAAGACTTGGGCAACGTCCATGGTAACAACGTCACACCAGATCTTTCCTTGGTAGATGGCAAATTGAAGGGGCACTAAGCATCTGTGAGTAATAGGAACACTAGACTGGTTGACCCAGGATATGCTATAGGGGCTAGGGTGCGGTTCAGCCTTAAGGTTAAACTTTACTAGGGCTGAATGAGAAACCGCGTTGAGACTACTTCCCCCATCTATCACTACTTTGCACATGTAGCCATTGCATTTCGTGTAGGTGTGAAAAATACTTGTCCTACGCCAGTCCTTAGTTGGGGTAGGCTTGATGAGGGTGCACCTAACTACTCCTAAGGTGTCTTGGGATTGTTCCTCACCACTATCATAAGTTAACTCTTCAAATACTACACATCCAGAGTCGGGGTTATGGTTTTCTTCGTGGTTCTCCTCATAGGTCTCCTCATGTTTTTCTCCACCTAAGTATAGGACTCTCTTGGGACAATCTTTCATGTAATTGTTGGGGTATGCCCTTAAGGCTAATGTTTGAGGCCTTGGGATTGTATCAGTATCATGTATATAAACTCTTATGTTTATAAAGGCATGGTTGTTATTCAGTTTGTTATATTATCTGCTGCAATAAGTGTACTTCTGAATAATGTCTCAAAGCTGTTCAGCTGGGCTGACATGCTGTAAAGTCCTTAGTCGAGATATCTTGGTGAACATGAGACAGCCTTGATATGATTGAGACTAATATGTGCTCTAATCTTATAGGATGCTTCGAGCATGGAATAAGATGTAGACTCATGGGTACATTGGATGTACTGGACAGACCCTACTAGGATATTCAATTGGTTGTCACAATATGAATAATCCTTGAATGTAACAAGTGGCACATTTCCTCTGACTTGAGATCACTTGTGTTTTCTAAATGATGATTGTCATTGTTTTGAGGTAGTTCAATATCATTTGAAACATAATGATTATAGACTATCTTGGATGGTGAGCTTGAATCAGGTTAGGGCACTAGTGATAGATATAGGATTGCCGTCTCCTTAATTGGAGTGTGATGTTCTAAAGGGGCCCCCTGGATGAGATGATTGAGAAAGTGTATGGCCATACCCAGGTGACTGTGTTCATCTGTTTTAATCATGCTCATCATATTGGAATTACAAGCTTGACACACTTGTCCAATAAGAACATCCAGTGGCAAAGGAAATATGCATGCCTTGTGAGTTGGATTCACACTTGTGCTGTGATTTGGGTGTAGTCTTGGAAGACTCTTTCCTTTATATCGGGAGACAGTGATGTGTTGCTAGATACCCCTCACTGATCGTGATAACGTAAGTTATCGTTACCGACATTTAAAGGAAACCCTTAGGGTCGCACAATTTGATGATATGGCTTACTTAAGTCAGATCGTGTGGACTGAATTATTTGGGTTCAGTTTAAAGGGATTTAATCTCTGATTGTGAGTGAGATCTGGTCTAATCATGTTTGATTGATTAGGGCTTGAGATCGGTAAGCTTCGATCGAGAGAATGGATGCTAGATCAGTGAGATCAGGAGCATCAAGAGATCAACGGTCAGATCAAGAGCCTTAGGGTTTAATGTGATCTGGACTAATTGCTTGGGTTAATTGGTCTATGAACCAGACCTAGTTGAACCGGCTCATGATATGAGCGCTTGGTTCAAAGAGGGGAGAGGAAAATGCGATTGGTTCATGAGCGCATGAACACATGATCGCATGAAAGAGTAAGGTTGGCTATTTTTAGCAACCACGCCTCCATGTTTTGGGTAGAGCGCATCTCTTGTCGCCTCACTCCTTTTCCCGTCGCCTCCTCTCGTGGAAGTTCCTCTTCACGCTTTGGAGAGTCGAGGACTGAGCAAGCAAGACGTTCTTCTTCCCTTCTCACACGAACAAAGACACCAAGGAACTTTGCTAGCACAAGGTGTACCGAAGGGAGGAAGCGCATAGATCTTCTTGTGTGCGAACCGTTTGGAGGAAAGCGACTTCACTTTCTTGTTCCTAGACGCCATCCAACAAATGGCATTGGTATGGTTCTATCTCTTGTATACAATCGATTTAAGTTGATTATATTACATGCATAGAAAAGATCCCAAGAAACCCCCTTTCCGCTGCTTAAAATATAACATGCGCCTATCTAGGGTTTCGCCCCCTTGTATAAGGGAACCTTCAGTAATGTCCTACTTGGTGACAAGCATGGCAAGTGACTCTACTTGGTTCTAGGACAGATCTAGGTCTAGAGGGTGTTGATGTAGGTGCCTTGGGGTGAGAGCTAGAGGAATTGGATGTAGGTGTAGGTGGCTTGGAGTATGATCTAGAGGAATCAACCTCTTTCCTAAAGGCATCTCTTAAGTTTTCTTCTACGTCTAAGGCTCTTTGATAGGCAGTTTCTACAGAGTCTATGTGGTAGTAGGTCATCCCCTTTTTGATCTCAGACCTAAGCCCATTCTTATATCTGCTAAGGGTGACATGGGGCAGTTCATGCATACCACTCCTAAGAAGGAGCTCATCAAACTTGGTCGTGTAGTCAGTAACGGTGAGGTTTCCTTGTACTAGACCTATGGTTTGATCAACTAGCTTGGTCTGATAATAGGGTGGGACATATTTTTCCTTCAGCTTTTGGTACATCTCATCCCATCTTTCAATAGGTGGACGACCAAAATTCTCAAGGCTCCTTTCCACATTTGTCCAGTACAATCTAGCAGTACCCTCTAAAAGACAACGGGTGAACCTAACTTTGGAGTGCTCAGGCATTAGGCTCCAGTCAAAATATTGCTCAAGTTTGACAGCCCAATCTAGGAATTCTCTAGGATCAAGGGAACCACTAAAGGTTGGAGGTGTGAGTTTGATGTTGCGGTGCACATCATCCTCCCTAGGTCTTTGATAGGGTCGTGCATGTGGCTCTTCCCATTCAGGTTCTTGGACTCTCCTATTATGGTTCCTGTTGTTTTGGGGATGTTCACCTAGGATGGGTTCACTTGAGGGCCGACTAGGGGGTCTATCATCCCTAAGATTTTCAGGATTTGGGAGTCTAGCTCTAATATCCCTAAGTTCCTCTTGGAAGGACGCCATCATGTTAAAGAGTCTAGCCATGTCATTAGGTTCAGTTTGTCTAGTAATATCATTAGATTCAGGGTGATTATTATAATTTGCTCCCGATCTAGTAGTCATGGTCCAAGATAGTTTTGAAAGAAATTAGTTTTGAAAATAAGGCTCCTAAAAGTGATATATTATATGATAGCCTTTTATGAGATCAACTTCTTTCAAACACCTAGGTCCAAGAAAGTCTTAGAATTTGAAAATTAGTCTTTCGGCTAAAAATCTATTCTAAGAGTGTGCTCTGATGCCAAACTGATGTAGGGGGCAAACACAGGACAAAAGGTGCATGCAAACAATGCTTTGAGAAAATATTTTTGTTTAGAGGTCAAAACTTCCTTTCTAATCTTAAGTTGTTGTTGAACTTCAAGGGCTCTTTGGTAAGCTTCCTCTATGGTATCTATTTGGTAAAAGGCAAGTCCTCTCTTAATTTCTGGTTTGAGACCATTCTTGAACCTACTCAGGGTAAACATTGGGGTTTCATCCATTTCACTCCTCAATAACAGTTCATCAAACTCTACCATATATTCTTCTACGGTTGAGTTTCCTTGGGTAAGACCACTAGTTTGGTCAAGAAGCTTACTATGAAAGTTCAGGGGAACATACTTTTCTCTCAGTCTAGTGTTCATCTCTTCCCATCTTGTAATGGGGGGTTGTCTAGACCTTTGTAGGCTTCTTTCTACATTACTCCAGTAGAGTCTAGCAGAACCTTCAAGCAGACACTTGGTGAACCTAACCTTAGAGTGCTCGGGCATCATACTCCATTCGAAGTATTGCTCGAGTTTGGTTGCCCAGTCTAGGTAAACTCTAGGATCAAGGGATCCATTAAAAGTGGGCGGGTTAAGCTTCACAACATGGGCATAGTCATCCCTAGGTCGAGGGTTGTGATGATTTTGGACAGGGTGTCCTTCCCAATCAAAGCCTTGGGGAGTGTTCCTAGGGTTGTTCCTTGGGGTTTGCTGCCTTTGCACAGGTTCCCTAGAGTGATGTTCACTTGGGGGTTGGCTATGAGATCTAGTCCTATTAGACTCTTCTATCTCTTGCACCTTATCATTGAGTTGGTGTAGATTTGTGTCCACATCGTCTATCCTATGGTTTAAGGCTGCAATCATTTCAGCTAAGGTTTCCAAAGTTATGGGTTGGGAGCTTTGAGCCTTAGATCTAGTCTGCATGTTTGATTTTTGAAAAGAGGATTTTTATAGAGAAAATAATAATAGAGCTAGTAGCCAATTATGAAAATCCTTTGTCTCAAATAACCTAGTTCCAAAAATCGCCTAGAAGTTAGAAAATAAGTTTGAAGGCTTGAAATTTCTAATCTAGGAGCCTAAGCTCTGATACCAAGATGATGTAGGGGTGATTCACAAAGCATGCAAACAACGATTTTCGAAAAATAGTTTTTTTGTAGTTTTATAAAGTAGAGAAACCGACTTATACTAACGAGGTTTGAAAATAATGTTTTTGTAGTTTTTAAATAAGAAAACCGAATTAAACTACTTGCAAGAAAGAAAATGCTACTTGCTTCAAAGTAAATGACAATAAATGAAAAGAAGACTTACAGTGCGGCCCTTGAGCATAGAAGGACCGTCCTTCCCGTTCTTCACCGGTCCTACTCTGATGGAAGGTGTAGGTTACACACAGGGCAATCAGCAATCCCACACAGGCGTGGGTGAGTTATAAAGCAGATTAAAATAACTACACAATCAAATGTCAAGAGGGAGGCTAGTCCTCCAAATTCTCTTGCTAACACAAATATTGGACTAACTAAGAGGGGGGGAAAGAAAAGGGGAAGAGGGATGCGCCAAGCTCCTTTCCTTGCGCCAACTCCTACAAATCCGAGGGAAGTGTAGTAAGATGCTCTTAGATAATATGAAAAGAGAACACAAGAGGTTAGAACACTTAACTTATAGAATGGTCTTGAAGAGATCAAAGGATGCTTCCATGTTCTATGCGCCACTTGAGTTGTGTTCTTGCTTTGATGTTGAATGCTCTCGGTTTGACTTGGATGAAGTGATGAGGAAGAGAAGAGGAGAGGAGTCTCGGCTCTTGGAGAAGTAGGGGGAAGATGAGGGGGTTTGGACGACACAAGCACCCTAAGGAGAAGAAGTAGGCGACACAAGCACCTAGGCGACACAAGCACCTTTCTTTGGCTAGGAAACTAGTCAACAATTTTATTTCAACAATGCTTAATGCACATGATGCGATGGGGACATATTTATAGGTGGCTAGGGATGAGGATAAGGTGAGGGCAAGGTGGTCATTGGCCCCTTGCGCCCCTTACATAAGTGGGAGATTTCGAAATTAATTACAAGGCAATTAATGCAATTAATGGGCTGATATTGTTGTCTTCTTTGGAGAGTCTTCAAAGGAAAGCATTTGAATTTCGAATTTGCTTTCTTCCTTGTGTTGATGTCGCATGGATGGAGAGTTGACTTGAATTTGAATTCCTTCCAAGTTGGTTTGGGCGGCAATGAGATGAAGGAAAGGATTCACCATGATTTGTGGATCTAGATTAGGCGCCCCTTGATTTGTGGATCTAGAGTGGCGCCCCTTGATTGATGGATCTAGATTGAGCCTTTGCATTCATTTGTTGCTTGAGGGTGGCGCAAATGAATCCATGGGTTTGGTATCTTCTTCAATTGGAAAGGGCCTTGAAGTGGGGCTTTGAAGTGGAGTTGAGTTGGAAGTCCCCTTTGAGCTAGTTTGAAGTGAACCTTCCAAAATGGGAACTAGCTCCATGGAGTAGAGTGAGCTAGCTAGCTTGTATCCCTTGAGCCATCTTTAAATGTGTCCAACTACATGCACTAACCTACCATGATATTACAATGCACAACCTACCAACAACATTCATAAAAATAAACTACATGGTAGACTTTTGGGTGGAACTAACCTATCATGCCATGCAATGCAAATATGGAAAGTACTAAAAAGGAAAGTGGACTCTAAGTGAAGCCATACCTGATGGGCTTCCTCCGAGCCCTGGTGGATCTTCTAGGAGCTGTGTTAGGCCCTCCATCACAGCCTAGATGGGTCGACCAGATGGCACCTGTGCGCAAGCACGAGGTGGCTATAGGTCGACTGCAGACAGGCGTGTAGCGATGTCTGGTTGAGACAACCAGTGAATGCACATGAGTTAGGCCCGGGGTCACACCCGCTTGCCAGAACTCATGAGGTCGTTCAGCCCTTGGCACATGCATGGTTGACCATTTGGTCAATTCAAGTCAGTTACGACTTGGTGCATGCAAGGACAGTGGATCTGACTAGACATGATGAGTGGATCCCTATTGATGGACCGTTGTAAGGTTGTAGGCCTCATAAGAAAATTAAAATTGATGCCAATGGGTTTTCGAAAAATTTTATTCTTATTGGATCACATAATGATTGCATACCATGATGAGTGTTTATTTCATCTTATGTGGGTTGCCCTTTTAATGTGTGCTGTGCTGGGGCCTGCGAGCCTGGATAAATTGTAAATTAATTTTATTGTGATCTGCGTATCACATTTATTTAATTTATAAAGTGTAATTGACCTGCGAGTCAACTTGTCTAGATAGATTATTTTATAATTTAATCAGACAAGAGCACAGAGTACACTTGGCAGAGGCGCATGCAGCAGAGGCTTGACCAGGTGGGAGGTCCAGGGTTCGACCCTGTGACAGGCGCATATACCTGGTGGGCGCACCTGAGCTGCAGTGGGCGCTTGGGGCCTGGGTTGGGCTAGATGAGATGCAAAAGACCCATGGAGAGCTCAAGTGAAGACTTAAGTTAAATTAAGGTCTTACTTAGGGTTAATGGGCTTTTACCACATAAGATCAGCATGCTTTCTACTTATAGTTTATAATTAGAATTGCATGATTTATTTATCTTCTGCTATCACCATAGGAATTGCATGATAGTTAAGAAGATAAAAGACCGTTAAAATCCAATGCTAAAAATATCAAGCTCGATAGCCTTCTGACGCGAAACCTCACTGTTCTGACTATCGTTGGAGCCGTGTTGTACCCACTCAGTGGGCACGTCCATCTATCTTTAGACGGTGTGTGATTACACCTGCGTGTTACAGGGAAGGGATTTATCGCTTCTCGTTGCTCAGCATAGCACGTGGTGGTCCAGGGAGTAGGTCAGGTCAGCTTGACCATGTAGACTACATATGTGGCGCATATGGTAGCACATGGAGGCAGCCATCTGTGGGATCAGAGACTGTGTTGTACCAACTCAGTTGGCACAGTCTGCTGGATTGCCCAGATGAAGGGGAATCGCACGGGTTGGCGATTGGCAGGGACTGCCTACCAGAAATTAGTGCTTGTACTCTCTGTGCATCTTATCTCGCCTCAGCGGGACGCGGAGACCAAGTATGAAATCTGGATCCCATCTCACTAAAAGAGTCTTACTCTTTCGGACTGTTTTGCTGGATTTTTCAGTCAGATAAAATAGTGAGAAAAGAATCAGTCTTAAGTCCTGAATTGATTCTTAACATTGATACTGACCTTGCTGTTCTTGCATTGTTGTAGATTCCTGCAGCAACGAACACCATGAGCTTCAATGTGCGATCCCTACTGGAAAGGGAGAAGTTTGCCGGGCCAAACTTCTCAGACTGGTACGGACACCTTAAGATTGTTCTTAAGGCAGAGAGGAAACTGTATGTCCTCGAGACGGCTACACCGCCTCAACCCGCTCCGAACGCCGCAAGGGCGGTTCGGGAAGCCTATGAAAAGCATGTCAATGATAGCATTGATGTCGCTTGCCTGATGCTAGCGTCTATGACGCCACAGCTGCAGCGTCAGCATGAGGATATGTCTGCTATAGAAATGATAGCAAACCTCAAGATGTTATATGCTGCACAGGCGAGGACTGAGCGCTATAATTTGACTAAGCTTTTCTTTCAGAGCAAACTGGCTGAAGGGAGTCCAGTGGGAGCTCATGTGCTCAAGATGATTGGGCACAAAGAGGCTCTAGAGAAACTGGGGCATACCATCAATCAGGAGCTTGCTGTAGACATTATTCTGCAGTCCCTCCCGGCCTCTTTCGATCCGTTCATTATTAATTTTAATATGAACAAGATCGACTGTACTCCGGCAGAGTTGCTGAATATGCTCTTGACTACAGAGGAAACTCTAAAGGGCAAGCCTTCAACCTCTGTCTTGATGTTCCCTTCCAGGAACAAGAAGAAGGGGAAGAAGGGCAAAGCCCCAGTCAAGAACTACAACAAGGCTCTGAAACAGAAGGTTAAGCGGTCGAAGGAATACAGATGTTTCCACTGTGGCCAGCTGGGTCACTGGAAAAAGGACTGTAAAGCGCTCCAAGGAGACAAGAAGGGAAGCATTGCTTCTGGCTCAGGTATTTTCGTGACTGAAGCCATGATATCCTCTTCTTCTATTTCATGGGTGTTGGACACTGCATGTGGAGTTCACATTTGTTCAAATGTACAGGAACTCAAGAGAAGAAGACAGGTGGGACAGCATGAGGTGGACCTACGAGTTGGAAACGGGGCACGGGTTGCTGCTGTTGCTGTAGGAGAATATTACATCTCATTACCATCTGGACTTGTATTAGAACTAAACAATTGTTACTTTGTACCTAGCATTACTAAAAATATTATCTCTATTCCTGCTCTTGTCAGGAAAGGATTTTCCTTTGAATGTAACATTTCAAAGTGTGTTCTTTCTTTAGATAATATTGTTTATGCTACTGGATCAATTAACAATGGGTTATTCATGTTGGACATGGAATGTTCTATACATAATATTGATAATAAGAAAGCCAAGTATGCTGATGATAGCACCTTGCTATGGCATAGTCGTTTAGGCCATATTAACAAGAAGCGCATTAAGCGGTTGCATGATTATGGACTGCTGGGATCATTCTCCTATGAGGAGATTGATACATGCAAAGCTTGTTTGATGGGCAAAATGACGAAGTCACCTTTTCCTAACAAAGGTCAAAGGGCTTCAGGTTTACTTGACCTTATACACAGTGATGTGTGTGGGCCATTTAGTAAACATGCCAGAGGTGGCTATCAATACTTCATTACCTTTACTGATGATTTCAGTAGGTATGGTTATGTCTATCTTATGAGACATAAAAGTGAATCTTTTGACAAGTTCAAAGAGTTCAAGAATGAAGTACAAAATCAGCTAGGCCGAAATATCAAGGCACTTCGTTCTGATCGAGGTGGAGAATACCTAAGTCGAGAGTTTACTGACTATCTCAAGGAGTGTGGGATTATCTCACAGCTCACTCCACCAGGAACACCGCAATGGAATGGTGTGTCCGAGAGGAGGAACAGAACCTTACTGGATATGGTTCGTTCTATGATGAGTCAGGCTACTCTACCTTACTCCTTTTGGGGATTTGCACTGGAAACAGCTGCAAAGGTACTAAACCGAGTGCCATCCAAGGCAGTTTCAAAGACCCCATATGAGTTATGGTATGGCAAACAGCCGAGCTTGACATTTATCAAGATCTGGGGTTGCGAGGCTTATGTCAAAAAGCTCGCCTCTGGGAAACTAGAGAGCAGATCTGAGAAATGCATCTTTGTCGGTTACCCTAAGGAAACTAAGGGTTATTATTTCTACGATCCCAAAGAGAACAAGGTTTTTGTTGCTCGGACGGCTATTTTTCTTGAGAAGGAGTTTCTTCTGCAAGAAGCCAGTGGGAGAGAAATAAAGCTGGATGAGAATCCAGAGGAAGGACAAAGTAGTCAAGCACAATTGGATGAGCCTGAGCCAGTAGAACAGGTTATTGAACAACCTGAGGCTCAGATATCACGGGAACCGCGAAGATCGGGAAGGATCCGTCGACAGCCTGAGCGCTATGACGGAGTCTACATCATTGATCATGATGAACCCCTCACTTATGCGGATGCGGTCAGTGGACCGGAGTCAGCTAGATGGCTTGAAGCTATGCGAGCCGAGATGGACTCCATGTCAGATAACCAAGTCTGGGATTTGGTTGATCCGCCTCCGGGAGTAATCCCTATAGGCTGTAAATGGATCTTCAAGAAGAAGATTGACATGGATGGTAACGTGGTTACCTATAAGGGCAGGCTAGTTGCGAAAGGTTTCAAACAAATGTACGGGATAGATTATGATGAAACTTTCTCTCCTGTAGCCATGTTCAAGTCTATTCGGATTATACTTGCGATAGCGGCATATTATGATTATGAGATCTGGCAGATGGATGTGAAGACCGCTTTCCTTAATGGAAAATTGGATGAGGATGTGTATATGACACAACCTGAAGGCTTCACTAACCCATCAGATCGTCATAAAATATGCAAGTTAAAGAAGTCTATTTATGGACTTAAGCAAGCATCTAGAAGCTGGAATATTCGTTTTGATGAATCAATCTGTGAGTTTGGTTTCATCAAGAACGAAGATGACCCGTGTGTATATAAGAGGTTTAGTGGGAGCGTGATCACTTTCCTAGTCCTCTACGTCGATGATATCTTAATCATTGGAAACGATATTCCTGAACTGCATGCTGTTAAGGCATGGTTAAGGAAATGTTTTCAGATGAAAGATTTAGGAGAAGCAGCCTATGTGTTAGGTGTGAAGATCTACAGAGATAGATCTAAGAGGCTTCTCGGGCTGTGCCAGAGTACTTACATCGATAAGGTCCTGGAGAGATTTCATTTAGAGAATTCTAAAAGAGGATATCTTCCAGTCAGACATGGTCTGAATCTTTCGAAGAGTCAGTGTCCACAAACACAGACTGAGAACGATGAAATGGACAATACGCCTTATGCTTCGGCTATTGGGTCCATTATGTATGCGATGTTGTGTACTCGCCCAAACGTCGCTTACGGGTTAAGCGTGACCAGTCGATTCCAAAGTAATCCAGGTCAGGCGCACTGGATTGCAGTCAAGAACATTTTAAAATATCTGCGGAGGACCAAAGATATGTTCTTGATATATGGAGGTCAGGAAGAACTCAGTATTGAAGGATATACTGATGCTTCGTTCCAATCTGACCAGGATGATTTCCGATCGCAATCAGGCTATGTTTTTAGCTTGAATGGTGGAGCAGTGGTGTGGAAAAGTTTCAAACAGTCAATTGTTGCTGATTCCACAACAGAAGCCGAGTATGTGGCAGCCTCGGAAGCATCCAAGGAGGCAGTGTGGATTCGTAAGTTCGTTCAGGAACTTGGTGTTGTTCCTTCGAGTGCAGATCCATTGGTTATCTTTTGTGATAACACTGGAGCAATAGCACAAGCAAAGGAACCACGGTCGCACCAGAAGTCCAAGCACATACAGAGACGGTTTCACTTGATCCGGGAGATCATTGATCGAGGCGAGATCAAAGTTTGCAAGGTTCATACAGATGACAATCTGGCAGACCCACTTACCAAGCCTCTGGCGCAGCAGAAGCATGAGAAGCACTGTAATAATATGGGTTTGAGATTTCTCAACCATTAGATTAAGTGCAAGTGGGAGATTGTTGGGGTATGCCCTTAAGGCTAATGTTTGAGGTCTTGGGATTCTTTCAGTATCATGTATAAACTCTTATGTTTATAAAGGCAATGGTTGTTATTCAGTTTGTTACATTGTCTGCTGCAATAATTGTACTTCTGAATAATGTCTCAATGCTGTTCAGCTAGGCTGACATGCTTTATGTCCTTAGTCGAGATATCTTGGTGAACATGAGACAGCCCTGATATGATTGAGACTAATATGTATTCTAATCTTATAGGATGCTTCGAGCATGGAATAAGATGTAGACTCATGGGTACATTGGATGTACTGGACAGACCCTTCTAGGATATTCAATTGCTTGTCACAATGTGAATAATCCTTGATTGCAACAAGTGGCACATGTCCTTTGACTTGAGATCACTTGTGTTTCTAAATGATGATTGTCATTGTTTTGAGGTAGTTCAATATCATTTGAAACATAATGGTTATCAACTATCTTGGATAATGATCATGAGTCAGGTTAGGGCACTAGTGATAGATAAAGGATTGCCGTCTCCTTAATTGGAGTGTGATGTTCTAATGGGGCCCCCCTGGATGAGATGATTGAGAAAGTGTATGGCCATACCCAGGTGACTATGTTCATCTGATCTAATCATGCTCATCATATTGGAGCTACAGGCTTGACACGCTTGTCCAATAAGAACATCCAGTGGCAAAGGAAATATGTATGCCTAGTGAGTTGATTCACACTTGTGCTGTGGTTTGGGTGTAGTCTTGGAAGACTCTTTCCTCTATATCGGGAGACAGTGATGTGTTGCTAGATACCCCTCACTGATCGTGATAACGTAAGTTATCATTACCGACATTTGAAGGAAACCCTCAGGGTCGCACAATTTGATGATATGGCTTACTTAAGTCAGATCGTGTGGACTGAATTGTTTTGGTTCAGTTTAAAGGGATTTAAACTCTGATTGTAAGTGAGATCTGGTCTGATCATGTTTGATTGATTAGGGCTTGAGATCAGTAAGCTTTGATCGAGAGAGTTGATGCTAGATCGATGAGATCAAGAGCATCAAGAGATGAACGGTCAGATCCTGAACCTTAGGGTTTAAGGTGATCTGGACAAGGGCTTGGTTTGATTAAATTATTGAGCCAAATTGGGTTGAACCGAATGGCTTGAACCGGTTCACATGGGTGAACACATGGTTCAAAGTCTTCATGGCGCTTTGGGCGGTTTGCCTTGAGTGAGCTCACGGTTCATGAATGCATGAACACATGAAGTGAAGGTTTACTATTTTTGGAAGAGGCGTTTTCCAAAATAGATACCACACCTCACGTTCGACGCACTCATGCTATTCTCGCCCCTTTTTGCCTCTTCCTCTCGACGGCTTCTCGTGTGGTGAAGAAGGTTGTCGCCAAGGAGAAGAAGAAGATCGCCAAGCAAGATCTCTCATTCCTTCCATTCGACAAGCACCCTTGGAGAACCTTGCTAGCATAAGGATCAACAAGGAGTAGGCTACATCACCTTGTGTGCGCACCGTGTGGAGGAGAAGCACTCGATTCTCTTCTTCCTAGACGCCATTCGAACTAATGGCTATGGTATGATTCAATCTACAGATTTAAGTTGATCATATATGATGCATACGATTCTTGATGCCCTATTTTCCGCCCATGCACAAAGTTTTTCATATGCGCATGTTTAGGGTTTCGCCCCCCTCTTGAAAGGGGTCCTTCAGGGTAAGGGTGACATTTTACCCTTGGCAAAATTACAAAAGAAGTAAGAAAAATTCAGCATTGATGTCTTCATTTGATCCTTCCTTTTAGTGGCTGATTTTTGAATTTGACTTCTTATTGTTTTTGGTGGAGTTTTCTTGTGGCCGAAGGTTTCCTTGGTCTCTTTCCTTGTTTGCTTTGATGACAATGCGATTGGGTTCCACAAATTGTGGATCTTGATTGATGGTTGGCGCAATTGGCAAGTGTGGGCTGAATTCTTCCTTGCTTTCGAATCCCTTTTATTGAATCCATTTGAAATTCGAAATCCTTCCTTCAAGAGCTTGGCGGCTAAGAGATTTCCATAGATGTTTCCACAAATTGGGGATCTAGATGGGGATCCCATGATTTGTGGATCTTGATTTGATTTTTGGTATCTTTGGCGCAAATTGGGAAGTGTGGGCTGAATTCGATTCCTTCTCTCATGGTTGACGCCTTGGCTTGTTTTGGAAGGGATGTTGACTTAATTGCAAGCAACTCCATCTTGAAGTCTTTGGGTTGAAGTAGTTGAAGTGCTCTCTTTCCAAATTGGGGGCTCCACTAGTTGAGTGACTTGAGCTGAGCTCCTAAATGTCTCTTTGAGCTAACCCTAACCTGCCATGTTAGTTGCAAATATAAGATACTATCCTAGCATGCAAAACTACATGATGCACTAGAAGTAAAATTTATTCAACCAAAGCAAATTGCAAATATGGAAAGTGCAAATAAGGAAATATGCAAGTAAGGAGAAAATGCAACAAGGGGGCCTAGGAGGGGAAGCCATTTTTGGAGGGCTTCTTCCTGGTCCTATGCAACTTATGTGGGGCAGGGGCTGGTCCTTCATCAATGCGCACCCTCACCAACTCACCAATAGAAAAATGTGTTGGTGTATATGTCCTAGGACCTAGTTTTGGTCCATTTATGTACTACTTGACTTTGATATTTATATATATCATTCTGGCATTGTCATTATCAATGTTTGTTTACATCTGCGCACATGTACTGACATGATAATGTCCCTGGAGATAGATTGGATCTATGCTCAAACTATTGTCCCCAGTCGATGTACCTTAGTGGATATGGGACAGCTATGGTACTTGTGAGACTGGTATGTGAGCTGGTTAGGTACGTGGTGCTAACGCAGACACATGGGTATATCATTGGAGGATATACTGGAAAGACCCGCTGTGAGGCTATGACTTGGTGTCATAAGTTATCCTCACAAGTGACAGGAGATGCATTGATCCCTTGACTTGAGGTCATTGATCATTCTATATGGTTAGGGACTTGCTTTGATACAACCTAACATCTCGCCGTAGTTGGGAGGTCATAACGGTTGTCATTGAGCATGTCACGACCCATATGAGAAGGTCAATGGACAGACATAGGATTTTGCCCCTTCCTTAGGGAAGTATGATATCCATGGAGCTCCTCTATGGTTCTATGACTGAGAGTGTATGGCCATACCCAGGTAAGAACCTGTTTTAGTCATAGCCATGTGATTGGGTGAAAACAAGTGGTGACACACTTGTCCAATCGGATATTAGTCCGGCAAAGAGACTGTAATGCATCTGTACCTAGTTGCGATGATGGGGATGTCGATGTCGATATCCATTCCAATGACCTGGGTAGCAGCGATGCACTGCTAGGTGCCACTCACTGCTTGTGGTGACCTTTGGTCAGCACTGCCAGCGTCAGAAGAACCTACAGGGTCGCACACCTTGATACTTGAGTTCTCGTATTGATCGAGAAGCCTTATGATCAAGTTATTGGATAACTCGGATCTAATTGGGAGATTTCATCAGCACCAATGGGCCTGATGAGATGGAAGAATGTTATTGGAGCCAAACTTCATTTTTGGCAGGTTGACCCGTATTTGACCATGGTTAGTCACACTTGGATTAGGGTTGCATTGGATTGGATCCAAATGCTTAATCAACCCATAGGATGAAGTTTGGGCTAGCTCATTATCCAATGAAGCCCAATAACAAGTACTCATGAAGAGAAGAGAGGCTAAAAGGGTATAATGGGGAGAAACCCAACCCCATTGGCGCCTAAGGGGCATAATGGGGTTAGGGTGGCAAAATTGCTTCATTAAGGAAGCAATTTGCGCCTAGCCCTTCTCCCTTGATGGTATGAATGCCTTTAAGGCATGTCTTGGGCTGATATGGTACTTGGGCAATTATGGAAAGGTTGAATGAAGTTTATGGTAAAGTCTTGGAGACTTTCCTTGCATTAAACCTCCTCATCCTAGCCCTACACTTGTCATGATCCTAGCCCTTGCCCTAATCGCCTCTTGCCCTATATATGTGACCCTAGCCGCCCCCTCTTAGATGATTCATCCTTGGAGGCGTGAACTTAAAAAGGGAGCGAGAGCAAGGAGCATTGGCGCAACCTCTTCCTCTTCCATCAAGTGGCCGCAAGCTTCTCCTTCCTTACCACTTGGCGCATCTTTCTCTCTTGGTGGCGCAAGGTGGTTGGAGCATCTCCCTAAGGCTTGGATCTTCTTCCCGAGGCTAGCACCGGGCGTGGAAGAAGAGGACTCGTGGCATCCGTGTGTGTGAGACTGCAGAGGGCGCACGCTTGGGCGCCTATCACGACATCGACCTCATCTTGCTCTGAGGTATTTTCTAACTCATCGTGTCGACCCCCTTGCATGCGATCTTCACTGGGTTTTTGGGACGGACCTGTTTCGGGGACATTCTTCCACTGTGCAATGTATGTATGTGTCTCTGAAAAATTATAAAATGTCCCCGGGGTTTCCCAACAAAATGATGTGGCCTACGATGCTCGTTGGCCTTCATCGTATTATGAGTGTTGCCCAAAAAGATACGATGCCGAACTTCGTCATGCAAACTAGCTATATGCTGGGCAAAGGAGAATGCATGCTCAGATAAATGGGACTCCATGGGTAGGTCATGTAGGTCAATAGGTTTGCGGAGTTGACGGCCCGTAACGATCTGGAAGGGACTAAGACCCGTAGACCTATTAGCCGAGCTGTTATACGCGAATTCCGCCATGGGGAGGATGGTGTCCCAAGACCTCGAGTGTTCACCGATAAGACACCGGAGTAAGTTACCCAAACTACGATTAACAACCTCAATCTGCCCATCAGTTTGGGGATGGTAAGCAGTGGAAAACTTCAGCGTGGTGCTCATGAGAGCCCACAGTGAGCGCCAGAAGTGGCTCACGAAGCGAGTGTCACGGTCGGACACAATGGTACAGGGGAGACCATGGAGACGGACAAGGTATGAAGTGGGATATGGGTCACATCAGCGGTTCGTGAGCAAGGTATGAAGTGGGCCATCTTCGAAAACCGATCTACGACCACGTAGACGGAGTCGAATCGGGACGCGGTGTGGGGCAACCCTAAGACAAAATCCATGCTGAGGTGTTGCCAAGGGCTGTCAGCAACGGGTAACGGTGTGTAATGACTAGTGTTCGGGGGACGTGGCTTGGCCAGTTGGCAGGTGCCACAGTGGCGCACAAAGCGCTCCACGTCCTTACGAAGGGAGGGCCAAAAAAAGCGCTCCTCCGCCATTTCAAGGGTTTTGTCCCGGCCATGGTGGCCGGCAACGCCACCCGCGTGCAGCTCAAGCAATAGATGATCTCGAAGCGATGTGCGGGGAATGCACAGGCGATTCCCTAAGAAGAGATAGCCCTCACCGAGCTGGTAGGGAGACTCAGGATCAGGGGCTGTGGTCAAGGCGGCATACGTGGTGCCGAAATCAGGACAGGTGGTGTACTCCTCTTTAACATGGTCGAAGGTGTTAATGCATGTGCGCATCACGCAGAGGAGGATGCGGACACGACTCAAGGCATCCACTACCACGTTTTCTTTTCCCGCCTTATGATTAATCACAAATGAGTACTGCTGGAGGTACTCAACCCATTTCGCATTGCGGGCACCCAATTTCTTTTGGGCACTAAGGAACGACAAGGCCTGGTGGTCGCTATAGAGTACGAACTCACGGTGGAGGAGATAGTGCCTCCACTGACGAAGCGACTGGACAATAGCATAAAATTCCTTGTCGTACGTAGAGTAACGCTGACAGACAGCGTTCAGTTTCTCACTAAAGAATGCGACCGGGTGGCCTTCTTGACTCAGAGTCCCTCCGATACCGGTACCGGAGGCGTCACATGCAACTTCGAAGACTTTCAAAATATCTGGAAGTCGGAGCATGGGGGTTGTGGTTATGGCATCCTTGAGGGACTCGAAGGCACGTTGAGTGGCGGCAGTCCACTCAAAGTCCTCCTTGGACAGACGTTGGGTCAGCGGGGTCGCAATCGTGCTGAAGCCCCGAATGAAGCGACGGTAAAACCCTGTGAGGCCCAAGAAGCTACGGACCTCGGACACAGTGTGGGGTTCAGGCCAATGTCGTATGGCTTCGACCTTGGCCGGGTCAACAGAAAGGCCCTCGTCGGACACAATATAGCCTAGGAAGTGTACGCAGTTGGTCATGAAGGAGAACTTCTTCGTGTTAAGGAAGAGGTGTTCCCTGCGTAGGAGGTCAAACGTGGAGCGAAGATGCTCCAGGTGTTCTTCGGGGGTCCAGCTAAAAATCAAGATGTCGTCAAAATAGACGACCAGGAATTTGCCCATGTAGGGCTTGAGAACTTGGCTCATGAGCCGCATAAAAGTGGATGGGGCGTTGGACAACCCGAATGGCATGACGAGCCATTCATAAAGACCGTCCTTGGTCTTAAATGCAGTTTTCCACTCATCACCTTCGCGGATGCAGACTTGGTGATATCCGCTGCGAAGGTCCAGCTTAGAGAACCAGGATGCCCCAGAAACTAAGTCTAACATATCATCAAGTTGAGGTATAGGGAACCTATACTTGATGGTGATTCTGTTGATGGTGCGACTATCAATGCACCTCCGCCACGACCCATCCTTCTTGGGTGTGAGCAATGCAGGGACTGCGCATGGACTTAGGCTCTCGCAGATGTACCCCTTAGTGAGGAGGTCATCCACTTGACGCTGTAGTTTAGTGTGTTCAGTTGGATTCAAACGATGGTGGGGCAGATTTGGGAGGGGCGCTCCCGGGAGAAGGTCAATTGCGTGTTGGATCTCCCTAGCCGGAGGGAGACCGTGGGGCAAGTCCTCCGGACTAATGTCAGCAAACTCAGTCAAAAGGGCAGAGACTTCCGTGGGTGGTGTCATGTCTACTACCAGGGAGGACTCCGGGGACTCGCGCAACATCAAGGCATAGACAACCCTGGATTCTGTGGCCTCACGCATAAGCACAGACGTGCGCATGAGGGACACCATAGTGGGTGCCGGGGGAGCAGTGGTGGGAGGAACAACCACGCCTTTGGATGTGGACGCGCGCAGTTCCTTGGGTGGGGTTGGGATCAACCGGATTTTCTGGTCATTGTGGTCATACACATAAGTGTTCGACCGGCCGTAGTGGACTACGTCCCTATCATATAGCCATGGGCATCCTAAGAGGACGTGGGCGACATCCATAGCCGCCACGTCACACCACACTTTCTCGCGGTAGTTGTTGGGGTATGCCCTTAAGGCTAATGTTTGAGGCCTTGGGATTATAAACTGTATCATGTAATAAACTCTTGTGTTTATAAAGGCATGGTTGTTATTCAGATTGTTACCTTGTCTGCTGTAATAAGTGTACTTCTGAATAATGTCTCAAAGCTGTTCAGCTAGGCTGACAGGCTATAAGTCCTTAGTCGAGATATCTTGGTGAACTGAGACAGCCTTGATATGATTGAGACTAATATGAGTGCTAATCTTATAGGATGCTTCGAGCATGGAATAAGATGTAGACTCATGGGTACATTGGATGTACTGGACAGACCCTACTGGGATATTCCATTGCTTGTCACGATGTGAATGATCCCTGTAAGCAGCAAGTGGCACATGTCCTCTGACTTGAGATCACTTGTGTTTCTAAATGATGATTGTCATTGTCTTGAGGTAGTTCAATATCATTTGAAACATAATGATTATAGACTATCTTGGATGGTGAGCTTGAGTCAGGTTAGGGCACTTGTGATAGATAAAGGATTGCCGTCTCCTTGTTCAAGGAGTGTGATGGTCTAAGGGGCCCCCCCTATATGAGATGATTGAGGAAGTGTATGGCCATACCCAGATGACTATGTTCATCTGATCTAATCATGCTCATCGTATTGGAGTTACAAGCTTGACCCGCTTGTCCAATAAGAACATCCAGTGGCAAAGGACACATGTATGCCTTGTGAGTTTGATTCACACTTGTGCTATGGTTTGGGAGTAGTCTTGGAAGACTCTTTCCTTTATATCGGGAGACAGTGATGTGTTGCTAGATACCCCTCACTGATCGTAATAACGTAAGTTATCGTTACCGACATTTAGAGGAAACCCTCAGGGTCGCACAATTTGGTGATATGGCTTACTTGAGTCAGATCGTATGGACTGAATTCTTTGAGTTCAGATTAGAGGGATTTAATCTCTGATTGTAAGTGAGATCTGGTCTGATCATGTTTGATTGATTAGGACTTGAGATCGGTAAGCTTCGATCGAGAGAGATGATGCTAGATCGAAGAGATCAGGGGCATCAGGAGATGAATGGTTAGATCATGAGCCTTGGGGTTCGATTTGGTCTAGACCAAGTGGCTTGAGCTATTTCGGTTTGGTTTGAAGAACCAAAGTCGATTTGACGTTATTGGATTGAACCGGTTCACAAAGGTGAACGCTTGGTTCAATGTCAATAGGCGTTTTAGGGTTGGCTTAAACGCATGGCTTGATTGTCTTCCATTTATGGTAAGTAATCAAACCGGTTTTTGCTCCAACGCCAAAAACGTATATGCGTTTTGCTCTTTGCTTCAACGCCTAGCTCTTTGGTTGGGTGATTGGAAAAAGAGAGTAGCTTTGGCAAGAGGAGCTCTCGGCCAAGAGGGAATCATCTCATCACCCCCTTTCCATTCGAAAAAAGAAAAGCTTGGGTGTCTTGCTAGCACAAGGGACCGCAAGGAGTAAGCATCTTCATCTTGTGTGTGAACTTGTGGAGGAGATCTAATTTGTTCTCTTCATCCAAGCCGACTTCCAAGCATATGGCGTTGGTATGAATTTCCCTCTCAATCTATTCAATCGGTTATAGTTGAACATATGGCATGCAAATGATCTTAAACCCTTGCTTCCGCTAGCATATTTTTCATTAGCGCCATGACTAGGGTTTTTGCCCCCCATTGTAAGGGGTTTCTTCAATTGGTATCAAAGCTTGGCTCTATGCATGCTATTATGTTTGCTGATGTGATCCATACATGTTGCGCTTACTTGATGATTTTGCGCTTACTTGATGATTTGGTTACATGAACTTTGCGCTTGTGTCATGGTAACATGAAGTTTGCGCTTGTATCATGGTTACCTGAAGTTTGCGCTTGTATCATGGTTACCTAAAGTTTGCGCTCCCCCTTGAAGGGGACCCCCTAAAGTTTGCGCTCCCCCTTGAAGGGGACCCCCTTAGATCTAAGGGTTATCAACATAAATGAAGCATGTTGTTTGATTGTTTGCGCTTGATCTATATGTTTTATAAAACTTACATCTTGCGCGGCTGATTAGATCTAAGGTGCCCCTACCATAAATCCTTAGATGGGTTGATGGGGTTGAAAGCATCTTCTAGGTTAGATCCAACTAGTCTGATCAGACCATCTGACAGCCTAGATGGGTTGACTAGATAGCACCTGTGCGCAAGCACGAGGTGGCTATAGGTCGACTGCATCCAAGGCGTGTAGCGAGGTCTGGTTGAGACAACTTCTGAACATACTTGAGTTAGGCCCGGGGTCACACCCGCTTGCCAAAACTCATGATGGTGGTTCAGCCCTTGGCGCATGCATGGTTGACCATTAGGTCAACTCGGGTCAGTTAGGACTCGGTGCATGCAAGGGGAAAGGATCTAACTAGATGGATGAGTGGATCCCCATCAATGGACCATTGTAAGGTTATAGGGCTCATAAGGAAATTAAAATTGATGCCATGGGTTTTTTCAAAATTTTAATTTCATGAATGGATCACATGTTGATTGATGCATATGCTTGTTTATTTAATCTTATGTGGGTTGCCCTAATGTGTGCTGTGCTGGGGCCTGCGTGCCTGGTAAATTATAAGTTAATATTATTGTGATCTGCGAATCACTTTTTCATTAATTTATTGTATAATTGACCTGCGAGTCAAAGCTTGTCTAGATAGATCAAATTGTGTTTGATTAGACAAGAGCACAAAGGCACACATCCAAGAGGGGCATTCACCTGGTGGTGCACCTGAGGTGCTCTTGGCGCTAGGGCACTGGGTTGGACCAGATGAGATGCAATGGAGCTCAAGTGAAGACTTAAGTAAAATTAAGGTCTTACTAGGGTTCATGGGCTTTTTACCACATAAGATCATGCTTTCTATTTATTATTTAAATAATTAGAATTGCATGTTTATGTTTATCTTCTGCTATAGCCATAGAATATGCCTGATAGTAAGAAGATAAAAAGACCGTTAAAATCCAACGCTAATATATCAAGCTCGTAAGCCTTCTGACGCGAAACCTCACCGTTCTGACTATCGTTGGAGCCGTGTTGAACCCACTCAGTGGGCACGTCCATCTATCTTCAGAAGGTGCTGGATTACACCTGCGTGTTACAGAGCAGGGATTTATCCCTTCTCGTTGCTCAGCATAGCACGTGGTGGTCCAGGGAGTAGGTCAGGTCAGCTTGACCATGTAGTCTACATATGTGGCGCATATGGTAGCACATGGAGGCAGCCATCTGTGGGATCAGAGACTGTGTTGTACCAACTCAGTTGGCACAGTCTGCTGGATTGCCCAGATGAAGGGGAATCGCACGGGTTGGCGATTGGCTGGGACAGCCTACCAGAAATTAGTGCTTGTCATCTCTGTGCATCTTATCTCGCCTGAGCGGGACGCGGAGACCAAGTATGAAATCTGGATCCCATCTCACTAAAAGAGTGTTACTCTTTCGGACTGTTTACTGGATTTTTCAGTCAGACAAAATAGTGAGAAAAGAATCTTTCTTAAGTCCTGGATTGATTCTGAACATTGATACTAACCTTGCTGTTCTTGCTTGTTGTAGATTCCTGCAGCAACGAACACCATGAGCTTCAATGTGCGATCCCTACTGGAAAGGGAGAAGTTTGCTGGGCCGAACTTCTCTGACTGGTTTGGACACCTTAAGATCGTTCTTAAGGCAGAGAGGAAACTGTATGTCCTCGAGACGGCGATACCGCCGCAGCCCGCTCCGAACGCCGCAAGGGCGGTTCGGGATGCCTACGAAAAGCACGTCAATGATAGCATTGATGTCGCTTGCCTGATGCTAGCGTCTATGACGCCACCGCTGCAGCGTCAGCATGAGGATATGTCGGCTATAGAGATTATAGCGAACCTCAAGATGCTGTATGCTGCACAGGCGAGGACTGAGCGCTATAATCTGACGAAGCTCTTCTTTCAGAGCAAACTGGCTGAAGGGAGCCCAGTGGGAGCTCACGTGCTCAAGATGATTGGGCACAAGGAGGCTCTAGAGAAACTGGGGCATACCATCAACCAGGAGCTTGCTGTAGATATTATTCTGCAGTCTCTCCCGCCTTCTTTCGATGCGTTCATCATTAACTTTAATATGAACAAAATCGATTGTACGCCGGCAGAGCTGCTGAATATGCTCTTGACTACTGAGGAAACTCTGAAGGGTAAGCCTTCAACCTCTGTCTTGATGGTTCCTTCTAGGAACAAGAAGAAGGGGAAGAAGGGCAGGGCCCCTGTCAAGAATTACAGCAAGGCTCTGAAACAGAAGGTGAAGCGGTCGAAGGATAACAGGTGTTTCCACTGTGGCCAGCTGGGTCACTGGAAAAAGGACTGCAAAGCGCTCCAAGGAGATAAGAGGGGAAGCATTGCTTCTGGCTCAGGTATATACGTGACGGAAGTCATGGTTTCATCTTCTTCTATATCATGGGTGTTGGACACTGCATGTGGAGTTCACATTTGTTCAAATGTGCAGGAACTCAAGAGAAGAAGGCAGGTGGGACAGCATGAGGTAGACCTACGAGTTGGAAACGGGGCACGGGTTGCTGCTGTTGCTGTAGGAGACTATTTCATTTCTTTACCATCTGGCATTGTATTGGAATTAAACAATTGTTATTTTGTACCCAGTATTACCAAGAATATTATCTCTATTCCTGCTCTTGTCAGGAAAGGATTTGCCTTTGAATGCAAGATTTCAAAGTGTGTTTTAACTTATGATAATATTGTGTATGCGACTGGTTCAATTAACAATGGGTTATTCATGTTGGACATGGAACATTCTATACAAAACATTGATAACAAGAAAGCCAAGTATGCTGATCACAGCACCTTGCTATGGCATAGTCGTTTAGGCCATATTAACAAGAAACGCATTAAGCGGTTGCATGATCATGGACTGCTGGGATCATTCTCCTGTGAGGAGATTGATACATGCAAAGCTTGTTTGATGGGTAAAATGACGAAGTCACCTTTTCCTCATAAAGGTCAAAGGGCTTCAGGTTTACTTGACCTTATACACAGTGATGTGTGTGGGCCATTTAGTAAACATGCCAGAGGTGGCTATCAGTACTTCATTACCTTTACTGATGATTTCAGTAGGTATGGGTATGTCTATTTAATGAGACATAAAAGTGAATCTTTTGACAAGTTCAAAGAGTTCAAAAATGAAGTACAAAATCAGTTAGGCCGAAATATCAAGGCACTTCGTTCTGATCGAGGTGGAGAATACCTAAGTCATACGTTTACTGACTATCTGAAGGAGTGTGGGATTATCTCACAGCTCACTCCGCCAGGAACACCGCAGTGGAATGGTGTGTCCGAGAGGAGAAATAGAACGTTACTTGATATGGTTCGTTCTATGATGAGTCAGGCTACTCTACCGTACTCCTTTTGGGGTTTTGCACTGGAAACAGCTGCAAAAGTACTAAACCGAGTGCCATCAAAGGCAGTTTCAAAGACGCCATATGAATTATGGTATGGGAAACAGCCTAGCTTGACATTTATCAGGATCTGGGGTTGCGAGGCTTATGTCAAAAAGCTCGCCTCTGGGAAACTAGAGAGCAGATCTGACAAATGCATCTTTGTCGGTTACCCTAAGGAAACTAAGGGTTATTATTTCTTCGATCCCAAGGAGAACAAGGTATTTGTTGCTCGGACGGCCATATTTCTTGAGAAGGAATTTCTTCTGCAAGAGGCCAGTGGGAGAGAAATAAAGCTGGATGAGATTCCAGAAGAAGGACAAAGTAGTCAAGCACAGATGGATGAGCCTGAGCCGGTAGATCAGGTTATTGAACAACCTGAGGCTCAAATATCACGGGAACCGCGAAGATCGGGAAGGATCCGTCAACAGTCTGAGCGCTATGACGGAGTCTACATCATTGATAATGATGAACCCCTCACTTATGCGGATGCGGTCAGTGGACCGGAGTCAGCTAGATGGCTTGAAGCTATGCGAGCCGAAATGGACTCCATGTCAGATAACCAAGTCTGGGATTTGGTTGATCCGCCTCCGGGAGTAATCCCTATAGGCTGTAAATGGATCTTCAAGAAGAAGATTGACATGGATGGTAACGTGGTTACCTATAAAGGCAGGCTAGTTGCGAAAGGTTTCAAACAAATCTACGGGATAGATTATGATGAAACTTTCTCACCTGTAGCCATGTTTAAGTCTATTCGGATTCTTTTCGCGATAGCTGCATATTATGATTATGAGATCTGGCAGATGGATGTGAAGACAGCTTTCCTTAATGGAAATCTGGATGAGGATGTGTTTATGACACAACCTGAGGGTTTCACTAATCCAGCAGATCGGCATAAAATATGCAAGTTAAAGAAGTCCATTTATGGACTGAAACAAGCATCTAGGAGCTGGAATATTCGTTTTGATGAATCAATCTCTGAGTTTGGTTTCATCAAGAACGAAGATGACCCGTGTATTTATAAGAGGTTTAGTGGGAGCGTAATTACATTCCTAATCCTCTATGTCGATGATATCTTGATCATTGGAAATGATATTCCTGAACTGCATGCTGTTAAAGCATGGTTAGGAAAATGTTTCCAGATGAAAGATCTAGGAGAAGCAGCCTATGTGTTAGGTGTGAATATCTACCGGGATAGATCTAAGAGGCTTCTCGGGTTGTGCCAGAGTACTTACATCGATAAGGTCCTGGAGAGATTCCATTTAGAGAATTCTAAACGTGGATATCTTCCAGTCAGACATGGTCTGAATCTTTCGAAGAGTCAGTGTCCACAAACACAGACTGAGAAAGATGAAATGGACAATACGCCTTATGCTTCGGCTATTGGGTCCATCATGTATGCGATGTTGTGTACTCGCCCAGACGTCGCTTACGGGTTAAGCGTGACCAATCGATTCCAAAGTAATCCAGGTTTGGCGCACTGGATTGCGGTCAAGAACATTTTAAAATATCTGCGGAGGACCAAAGATATGTTCTTGATATATGGTGGTCAGGAAGAACTCAGTATAGAGGGATATACTGACGCTTCGTTCCAGTCGGACCAGGATGATTTCCGATCGCAATCAGGCTATGTTTTTAGCTTGAATGGTGGAGCAGTGGTGTGGAAAAGTTTCAAACAGTCAACTGTTGCTGATTCCACAACAGAAGCCGAGTATGTTGCAGCCTCGGAAGCATCCAAGGAGGCAGTGTGGATTCGTAAGTTCGTGAGAGAACTTGGTGTCGTTCCTTCGAGTGCAGATCCTTTGGTTATCTTCTGTGATAACACTGGAGCAATCGCACAAGCAAAGGAACCACGGTCGCACCAGAAGTCCAAACACATACAGAGACGGTTTCACTTGATCCGGGAGATCATTGATCGAGGCGAGATCAAAATATGCAAGGTTCATACAGATGACAATCTGGCAGACCCACTTACCAAGCCTCTGGCGCAGCAGAAGCATGAGAAGCACTGTAATAATATGGGTTTGAGATTTCTCAACCATTAGATTAAGTGCAAGTGGGAGATTGTTGGGGTATGCCCTTAAGGCTAATGTTTGAGGCCTTGGGATTATAAACTGTATCATGTAATAAACTCTTGTGTTTATAAAGGCATGGTTGTTATTCAGATTGTTACCTTGTCTGCTGTAATAAGTGTACTTCTGAATAATGTCTCAAAGCTGTTCAGCTAGGCTGACAGGCTATAAGTCCTTAGTCGAGATATCTTGGTGAACTGAGACAGCCTTGATATGATTGAGACTAATATGAGTGCTAATCTTATAGGATGCTTCGAGCATGGAATAAGATGTAGACTCATGGGTACATTGGATGTACTGGACAGACCCTACTGGGATATTCCATTGCTTGTCACGATGTGAATGATCCCTGTAAGCAGCAAGTGGCACATGTCCTCTGACTTGAGATCACTTGTGTTTCTAAATGATGATTGTCATTGTCTTGAGGTAGTTCAATATCATTTGAAACATAATGATTATAGACTATCTTGGATGGTGAGCTTGAGTCAGGTTAGGGCACTTGTGATAGATAAAGGATTGCCGTCTCCTTGTTCAAGGAGTGTGATGGTCTAAGGGGCCCCCCCTATATGAGATGATTGAGGAAGTGTATGGCCATACCCAGATGACTATGTTCATCTGATCTAATCATGCTCATCGTATTGGAGTTACAAGCTTGACCCGCTTGTCCAATAAGAACATCCAGTGGCAAAGGACACATGTATGCCTTGTGAGTTTGATTCACACTTGTGCTATGGTTTGGGAGTAGTCTTGGAAGACTCTTTCCTTTATATCGGGAGACAGTGATGTGTTGCTAGATACCCCTCACTGATCGTAATAACGTAAGTTATCGTTACCGACATTTAGAGGAAACCCTCAGGGTCGCACAATTTGGTGATATGGCTTACTTGAGTCAGATCGTATGGACTGAATTCTTTGAGTTCAGATTAGAGGGATTTAATCTCTGATTGTAAGTGAGATCTGGTCTGATCATGTTTGATTGATTAGGACTTGAGATCGGTAAGCTTCGATCGAGAGAGATGATGCTAGATCGAAGAGATCAGGGGCATCAGGAGATGAATGGTTAGATCATGAGCCTTGGGGTTCGATTTGGTCTAGACCAAGTGGCTTGAGCTATTTCGGTTTGGTTTGAAGAACCAAAGTCGATTTGACGTTATTGGATTGAACCGGTTCACAAAGGTGAACGCTTGGTTCAATGTCAATAGGCGTTTTAGGGTTGGCTTAAACGCATGGCTTGATTGTCTTCCATTTATGGTAAGTAATCAAACCGGTTTTTGCTCCAACGCCAAAAACGTATATGCGTTTTGCTCTTTGCTTCAACGCCTAGCTCTTTGGTTGGGTGATTGGAAAAAGAGAGTAGCTTTGGCAAGAGGAGCTCTCGGCCAAGAGGGAATCATCTCATCACCCCCTTTCCATTCGAAAAAAGAAAAGCTTGGGTGTCTTGCTAGCACAAGGGACCGCAAGGAGTAAGCATCTTCATCTTGTGTGTGAACTTGTGGAGGAGATCTAATTTGTTCTCTTCATCCAAGCCGACTTCCAAGCATATGGCGTTGGTATGAATTTCCCTCTCAATCTATTCAATCGGTTATAGTTGAACATATGGCATGCAAATGATCTTAAACCCTTGCTTCCGCTAGCATATTTTTCATTAGCGCCATGACTAGGGTTTTTGCCCCCCATTGTAAGGGGTTTCTTCAGTAGTCTCCAAAAGCGATGGGGACCTGGCATCGGTGGGTGACCGGAAGACTCGACGTGTCAACCCACGCGATTGAGTATGGCTTCGGGTGAGGTTCCAAGGGAAGACCGAAACGGGTGATCACGGTCCGAGAGACCACATTCAAACTACTACCACCATCGATGACGATCTTACATGAGTGCCCGTTGCACTTGATGTACGTAGTGAAGATGCTTGTACGCCTCCAATCCTCGGAGGGTGGGGTATGGACAAAGGTGCACTGCACAACCGCAAGTGTGGGGTGACCCGACTCCTGACCACTAGTGTAGCCCTCGGCCTCAACGTCGTGCTCCGCAGGCTCGCGGGTGATAGTGGCAACACGAGTGGGGGCCTTGTCCGCGGTGGCGGACCGTTTAGGGCAATCGCGGGACAGATGACCCGGCTGCGAGCAGTTGTAACAGTTGATGCGACTAGGCGGGCCGACAAGTGGGGCCTTCCCCTTCTCCTCCCAAGTGGGGTGAGAAGGTGGGGCAACGGGGGCAGAACGCCTAGGGGAGTGATGGGCCGCAGGCACGGGCCGTGGATCAGAACGAGGCTCGTGGCGCTCGGGTCGAGGGTGAACATGAGGAGGTCCGCCCAAATGAGGGCGTCTAGGAGGTTCGGACTCGCTGCGCCTAATCGCAGCCCGAAGGTCATGCTCGATATCACGAGCACGCTAGAAGGTCTGGTCAAACGTCTCAGAGTTATAAGTGGGCAGGGCGCATCGGATATCCACACGGAGACCATTCCTAAACTTGGACAGAATTAACTCAGGGTCCTCCTGTAAGTTACACCGGAGTTGTAGCATCTCAAAGGTGAGGTGATACTCTTCAACGGTACCCGATCCCTAGTGTAGGCTACTATATTGATCAAGGAGACACTGCCTATAGGAGGTGGGTACGTATCGCTCGCGGAGGCGATACCTCATTTCTTCCCAAGTGGTGATGGGAGGAAGAGCTTGCTGCGCATTTTGGCACTCCACGTTTGCCCAATGCAAATGCGCAGGGCCTTCGAGCAGGCCAGGGTACGAACAAACCTAACGCGTGCGTCGGGATGCAAGTTAGTAAGGTCAAAGTAGGAGTCGACAGAAGCGACCCAATCGAGGAACTGCGACGGGTCAAGACCACCCGCAAAGGGCGCGGGGGTGTGCCTAATGAAGCGGTGGATATCATCCTCCAGGCGAGGGCGCTCGACATGGTGTCGAGCTGGACCCCTTTGCCCGGCCCAAGCGTGCCCAAAGCGACCATTAGGTTGGGGGCGGCCCACACGTCATCCTCATCCAATGGTTCGTAACCATAACCGAGGTCCCCCTGGGCCTCATGAGGCCGTAAGTGGCCGGACGCATCCTCAAAGACTCACGGCCGCGGGGGCGCGGTCACCGGAGGGAACTCTCTAGCTGGTGGGGCTGGGTTTGCGGACAGAGGTGGGTTAACCGGGTTGGGGTGCCTATGCTCTGATGGTTCAGGGCGACTTTTGAGGCTATGGATCCCAGCCATAATTTGCTGGAACATCGCGCTTGTGTTCCCTTCACAGGATTCCAAGCGCGCGGACAACGCATCCAATTTGGCATCTACACACGCTTCAAGCGCGACCAAAGAGTCTAAATGTATTCTACTCCCTTCCGAGGGTTGGACCGATACTTGGGTTTCAGGAATAGTGTCAAGGAATTGGGATGACATAAATTGCGACCTTGTGGTCACCATGCACAAACAAGGCTGAAGTGAGAAGTGCAGGATGCTGAAAATGCGAAATCGATGCAGAAATATGCGATGCAACAGAGGGGACCGTGCGAACGATAAGAATCGAACGCGCAACGTCCTCTGATACCAGAATTGATGGAGCTACTGTAGGTGGGAGGGTCCTTAAAGCCGTACTCTAAGGGATTACACAATGTCGTGAAAATGGGAGAGGGTCTTTAGACGAGGGAAGTGAAAAGCGCTTTGGAAATGCAGGGAAAACACGATGAAGCACGAAGAAATTAGTGTCGAGTTCGATCGGGGCAACACAAATGTGAAAAGAACACAATGGCACTCAACTACAGAATGTAACTCACTAACCTTGTAGCAATTTTTTTGTGCACTCACGCAGCAGATTTTAAGCTCAGCATGTCGCAATAGGGAACCAGTGGATTCGCAGCGCACAGCTCGCAAGCCTATGCGCCTGAAATACACCAAAGAACAACACGGGACATCCACGTCTACGGCGTACGGATACCCGTGGAGAAAGAGAAACCACAACGGAAATACGAGAATGCAATGAAGTGAAGAAACAGGCGAACCTGACCCACCACTAAGGATGGGATTTACTTCTTTGAAAAGTTGGACATGGAACAACGTGGAATCGAGGTACCGACCTCGACTCGGAAACTCTGAAGGCGAAGCTCCTCTTCGACTTCTACAATGCTGGAGGCTCTCAGCTCACCAGGAGTACTCTAACACCAAGAGAACTAAGGGAGAATGCTGGCCATCCCCTCTCTTTTATAAGATAAGGAGGGGTAGACATGACAAAAAGGACAGCATCTCAACAACTAACAACCAAAAAGTGGTCAAGTTGCCACAAAAAGACAAAACAGAATAAAATCCTACCAACTACCATCTACTCCTGTAGGGGCACAGGTCCTTTGATTCTTTAGCGTACGAGGTGGCTGCGACGACGGTTAGATGCGCTCAGAGCACATCGCGACAAAGCAGCAGAATTTCAAAGTACTGGACTGCGTAACGATCGTCGCGGCCTTCTCTTGGGCCGTGTTGCTGATATGGTTGTGAGGCCCATCTGGAATTGGGCTCTTCGGGGACTGGTTTGTAGCATCCTTGGGCCGGATTACTTCGGTGTGGATGGAGAGTGGGCAGATAACACCCACAAAGCGGTCCGGTGGGTGAGATGGGCGTTGGGACCGCTAAATAACCACCTTGTTGGGCTCCTTTGGGTCTTCATGAAGTGGAGCAACATGGTAGGGTGGGTTGTATACATCAAAGTGGGGTCGTCGGGGCAGTTCTACGGCTTCGGGTGACTGTCTGCAGGAGTCACGGGCCGAGGTTTTCGTCACTGGGTGACCCGAGGAACATTCTGTGGGATTTCCAACTTGTGCATGTGATGCCGCTTCCAATTCTGAAATTTCATCGGGGAGTCATTCGCAGAAGTCACGGGGCATGACTTTCATCGCTGGGTGACCCGAGGAACATTCTGTGGGAAATCGGACTTGAGCACCCGGTAGTTGTCTGCAGGATCCACGGGGCGAGGTCTTCGTCGCTGGATGACCCAAGGAATATTCTGTGGGATTTCCGACTTGTGCATGTGAAGCTGTTCTCGGATTGGATAGTTGCTCGCATGAATCACGGGGCGTGGCTTCCGTCACTGGGTGACCCGAGGAATTTTCTGTGGAAAATTTTTGGGGCACCATTGGGGCCAGATTTTTCCCTTCTTTCATGTTGTATGCTCCTGCATCAGTTCATTTCTGAACTTCAGGTGGTTCCTAGTGCAGTAGATCCCATTGTGCTCTATTGTGACAACAATGGGGCAATTACACAAGCTAAGGAACCACAGTCTCATGAAAGGTCCAAATACATACTCAGGAGATTTCACCATATCATAGAGATCATTGATCGAGGTGATGTCAAGAGTAGCAGAGTTGACATAAAGAACAATCTAGCAGACCCACTGGCCAAGGCTTTGGCGCAGCAGAAGAATGATGGTCACGCCAGGGATATGGGGTTGAGGATCCTCAACCTCTAGGTCTAAGTGCAAGTGGGAGATTGTTGGTGTGTATGCCCTAAGACTTAGTATTGGTCCATCTTTGTACTACTTGACTCTGATATTTATATATCATTCCGGCATTGTCGTTATCATTATTTGTCTACATCTGCAAATGTGTACTTACATGATAATATCCCTGGAGACAAACTGGATCTATGCTCAAACAATTGTCCACAGTCAATGTACCTTAGTGGATATGGGACAGCTATGGTACTTGAGAGACTGGTATATGGGCTAGTTAGGCACAAGGTACTCGCGCAGACAAATGGGTATATCAGTGGTGGATATGCTGGATCGACCCACTATGAGGCAATAACTTGGTGTCATAAGTTATCCTCACAAGTGATAGGAGATTCATTGATCCTTAGACTTGAGGTCATTGACTCTTCTATATGGTTAGAGACATGCTTTGATGCAACATAACACCTCATCGTAGTCGGGAGGTTGTAACGGTTGTCATTGAGTATGTCACGACCCATATGTGAATATCAATGTACAAACAGAGGATTTGCCCCTTCCTAAGGGAAGCATGATATCCATGGAGCTCCTCTATGGTTCTATGAGTGAAAGTGTATGGTCATACCCAGGTGAGAACCTAATTTAGTCATTTCCATGAGATTGGGTGAAAACAAGTGATGACACGCTTGTCCAATTGGATATCAGCTTGGCAAAGGGACTATATAATGCATCTGTACCTAGCTGTGATGATGAGGATGTCGATGTCGATATCCATTCCGAAGACTTGGGTAGCAGCGATGCACTGCTAGGTACCACTCACTGCTTGTGATGACCTCGGGGCATCACTGCCAACGTCATAGGAACCTACAGGGTCACACACCTTGATACTCAAGTTTTCATATTGATCAGATAGCCTTTAGATCGAGTTATTGGATAACTTGGATCTATTTGGAAGATTTCATCAACGCCAATGGGCCTGATGAGATGGAAGAAATTTATTGGGGGCAACTTCCATTTTTGGCATGTTGACCAAATTAACCATGGTCATTTGACTTTGGGTTAAGTTGGATTAGATTCAATGGCTTAGTTAGCATGCATAATGGACCTTGGGCTAGGCCCATTACTTAATGAGGCTTACTAATAAGTTGTAATAAAGAGATAAGAGGAGAAAAGGGTATAATGGGGAGAAGAATATTAAGTAGGCACATGGAGACTCCTAATTGGATTAGGAGTTGCGCTTATGGCATGATTGACATCTTCAAGTGATTTAATTTGATTAGGATTTGATCTAATCACTTGAGATATTAATTGTGATGTGATATGCTCAAGTGGGGGCTGATTATTTACATAAATAGAGTCCTAATTGGATTAGGACTTTCACCCAAACCAATTTAGGCAAGCTTTCATGATGCATTGACTTGTTGTTGGCGCATTCATGAAAATTGTGTCTCTTTAGGAAATATTTTGGCGCATGTGGCTGAATGCTTGCTTAGGCAAGGTATTGGCACATATGGTTGAGATATTTGATCAAGTAAATTGATTGATAATCACCCAAATTAAAGCCCTAATTGCCCACACTTGCCATCTCCCCAAAACCGCCTCTTAGTGCTATAAAAGAACCACCTAGCCGCCCCCTCTTTAGAGAATTTTCTCCTGAAGGCGTGGAGGCAATTAGAGGGGCAAAAGGCTTAGGGTTCTTGGAGCTTTCCTCTTCCTCTTCCATCAAGGCCGAAGCTCTCTTCTTCCCTTTCCTTTCCTTGGCACAAAGGAGCAAGAAGGCTTGCAACGTCTTCCTCTTTTTCCTCCCTTGGCGCCACTTCTCCTTGGTGGTTGGCGCAAGTGATCAAGAGGGACTCCCTTGGTGTGGATCTTCTTCCCAAGGCTAGCACCGGCCATGGAAGAAGAAGACTCGAGGAATCCGTGTGTGTGACACTACAGAGGGCGAACACTTGGGCACTTACCTCGACATCGGCCCCTACTTAATTTAGGTACTTACTATCTCATCATGTCGACCCCCTCGCATGACGATCTTCACTAGGTTTTTGGGATTGGCCTATTTCGGGGATATTCTTTGGCTGCGTATGTAATCTGTAATGTCAAAAATTATAAATATCCCCGTGGTTTCCCAACAGTATTCACATACACAAAAGGAGATATCACAACCTCATGAGTATCAATGTATCATAAATAGATTAGTGGGAACACATCACTTCACGGTCTTCCACATCTGGAAGCATGACCTACCTACGTCTGAGTAAGCCCACACACACATAAGCCAGCAAAGGGCTCACCATGGCCCAATCAAATATGGAGGGATGCTAGAGGTGGCTTCCATGAACTCAAGAGGTGGCCCCCATTATTTCTAATGTGGCACTTTGCTCCATGTAGCACTTAGTTCCGCATCCATAGCCACAATTCCCATTTAATCATTTTACCACTATAAGATGTAAGGGCCAAAGAACAAAGGTATCATAACAAAATCAAAGTAACACAATGGCATTGTTGCCTTCATACAATTGCCATCACAACATGATTATGGGTACAAAGTATCAAAGGTGCATATCAAAGTCTATAGGATAAGTTGCTCCAATGTCAAGTACAATGGAAGTGGCATGAATCAAATAATAAACACAAATACATAGATTATTACTAATAAAATTATGATCATTAACATGGAGTGTAGCACAAGGATCATGACATTTTTTACTATATTTATCATAACACTAAGAGTAGAACATGTCAAACATAACCAGTTAATTCATTCAATTGAATTAAAGGGAAATGCTATGGGTAACCATACAAAATATGTATCATTGGAATGATAATTGAATCGAGTTTCTAGAAAATCTAATTTTTTACAATTTGACAAAGTATACAAAAAGTTAGAGCAGATCAAGTAACGAAAAGTCAGACTGCCCAATTCTAGATTGACATAATCAATGAGCTGAAAGTTACTGTATGTTTAAAGATATAGATAGTCTCAAATATATGCAATATATCACTCATTGGAAACATATTTGATTCTTCTTTCATTCAAAGTAAATATCATGTCAAACCAATTTGTAAATCTAAACTTACAAGACAAATACCACAAAGAGGTCAACCTTATGTTCTAGAAAACATGTGCAGAATAGTGCTATCTATTTGACACCATAATCTTAGGTTACAGCATGTAATATATGATCCATTGGAAATCTATTTAAGTTATCTTTTACCCAAAACAAATTTTATTTAAAAATCGTTTGTATATACAAAGTTACATGACCAAAACCATGAATAGGTTAGATTTGCATGAGTCATGGTACCATCATCACTTGTTTGAACATTCTACAATATTATGGTCGATTCTTTCACAAATTAATTTGATTTCAGTAAATGATAGGTCCATTAAGTAGAATCATAGTTTTTAACAAATTATAATATTTTTAAAAGCACACATGTGGGGCAAAGGGTAGAAACTTGCCTTGTGGTAAAATTTCTGCTTTTACTCCACTTCTTCTCCAATTTACCACCTTCAATCCACTCTTCTCCAAGCCAAACGGAAGCTTATGTGAAAATTATAATTTTTTCCAATATTTACCTCATTTTTCCACAAATAGTAATCCTCTAGCATGAGGTGTCATCACCTTGTCACTCAAGCAAACTTGAGGTGGCTTGAAGGCAAGCATGAGGTGTTTTTATCTCCTTTCATTTCACTTGCATTCTTTCTTCTTCTCTTTATTTTATACATCACCAAAACTTATTCAAGTTTCCTACTAATTATAATGTCTTCTATTATATGGTTAAATTTATCATTTTGCCCCTTTCTTTTAACATAATTCCCCATGATTCCTAGTGTGGGCATTAGCTATATGTGCATACAATCTATATAATCCTTCATAATGAGATTATAAGATGAAACATTGATGTCACACTTAGTTACCAACTTTATATTTTTGTTCTCATACACTCCATACAACTTCCTCACTTTGAATTTTATGCATTCATAATCCAAAATGTTTGTCATTTACGATATAATGTGATTCTATCAGCTATCGAAATAACAGATACTTGATGATCTGTATAAGTAGTATGATGAAAACATGGATATCACACTCTCCCCACCTTAAAAGAAATTTAGTCCTATAAATTTTCATACCTTAATCATTAAAGAGATGTGGGTACTGCCTCTTCATTTCCTCTTCCATCTCCCAAGTAGCCTCTTCCATTGAATTATTTTGCCAAATGACCTTCACTAAGGGAATGACACAATTCCTTAAGATCTTATCTTTCATATCCACAATTTTCTTGGGCTTTACAGTGTAGGTCAAATCTTTATCAATTTCCAAGGGCTTATGCTCAATAATGTGTGATAGGGATCAGGATTATACTTTTCTGGCAACTTTGAGATTTTTTCAATTTATTTCTTATCACTTGAATCTTTTCTGTAGTTTCCTGTACCTCATCAGAAACCATTATTTTCCGATCACCAACTTCCTCCCAGCAAATTGGTGTCCTGCACTTCCTTCCATATAATGCTTCATAAGATGTCATTTGTATACTTGAATGATAGCTGTTATTCTAAGTGAACTCAATGAGATACAAATCACCATCTCATTCTCCCTCCAAATCCATTATATATGCTCTAAGAAGGTCATCAAGTATTTGAATTGTTCTCTCAAATTGACCATCAGTTTGAGGATGGTAAGCAGTGCTAAACTAAAGCTTGGTGCCTAATTTTGTGTCTGCAAGTGCACGGATACTCGAAGTAATAATTAAGATATCAAACCATAGTGACCTCATTTGCTAAGTACCGAATAATCAATTTCTTAGTAGCTAGGCAACCAGAAATATGAAAGTAAACTATCGAAAGCTACACAAAAATATCAGAGAGAGAAACTAGGACTAGGGTTTCATCCTCCTTAATTTCCATGACTAGATATGAATAGATGTTCGTCAATCAAATTTATTATGATAAAGATATAATTTACTTAATAAAGAAATAATCTCACTTTCGTGCAGACAATTTACAAAGAACCAATCCTCACTTTCATGCAGGATTTATTCGATGCTAAAGATAAGTAAATCATTGATAAAGAACTCAAGGATCACTTTCATGCATCTGAATTCTAAATTAATCAGCTCAAGTGAAAATTACATACTTTCATACTATAATTTTCATAAGTTCTACTTAAGGTCCTCCAACAATCCAATACTTGATTTCTCATAGTATCGTCATGTTTATCACAGTAACTCAATCCTAGATTCAGATTATTAACATGGCATTAAACTTCTAAAATCGAGAAATAAGAACAAACTTAATTTCTTACGATGAGTTCCTAACATTCAATTATAGGGTTCCAAGTTCTTAGCAAATCACTTTTCAGTCCATATTGCAAAAACTCTAAAACATGCTAACAATATGAATCTATGAAGAATTAAAGACAATCATCACATAAGTAGAATTATCATAATAAAATCATCATGACGAAAGTAAAAATAATCTAGTCATTAAGAAATTGAGGGGAATTACTCCCCCATGTCCCAAAAAGAGTTTAAGCTAGCATAGTTGAAGAATTACAATAATCCATAGTATCAGAGGATCAGAAATCGAAGAGAATGGGGAAAACTGTTGGGGTATGCCCTTAAGGCTAATGTTTGAGGCCTTGGGATTATATCAGTATCATGTATAAACTCAATGTTTATAAAGGCAATGGTTGTTATTCAGGTTGTTGCATTATCTGCTGCCATATGTATACTTCTGAATAATGTCTCAATGCTGTTCAGCTTGGCTGACATGCAGTATAGTCCTTAGTCGAGATATCTTGGTGAACATGAGACAGCCTTGATATGATTGAGACTAATATGTGTTCTAATCTTATAGGATGCTTCGAGCATGGAATAAGATGTAGACTCATGGGTACATTGGATGTACTGGACAGACCCTACTTAGGATGTTCAATTGCTTGTCACAATGTGAATAATCCTTATATGCAAGCAAGTGGCATATTTCCTCTGACTTGAGATCACTTGTGTTTCTAAATGATGATTGGCATTGTTTTGAGGTAGTTCAATATCATTTGAAACATAATGGTTATAGACTATCTTGGATAATGAACATGAGTCATGTTAGGGCGCTAGTGATAGATATAGGATTGCCTTCTCCTTGATTGGAGTGTGATGTTCTAAAGGGGCCCCTGGATGAGATGGTTGAGAAAGTGTATGGCCATACCCAGATGACTATGTTCATCGGATCTAACCACTCTCATCATATTGGAGTTACAGGCTTGACATGCTTATCCAATAAGAACATCCAGTGGCAAAGGAAACAAGTATGTCTGGTGAATTGAATTCACACTTATGCTATGGTTTGGGTGTAGTCTTGGAAGACTCTTTCCTTTATATCGGGAGACAGTGATGTGTTGCTAGATACCCCTCTCTGTTCGTGATAACGTAAGTTATCGTTACCGACATTTAAAGGAAACCCTTAGGGTCGCACAATTTGATGATATGGCTTACTTAAGTCAGATCGTGTGGACTGAATTGTTTTGGTTTAGTTTAAAGGAGTTTAAACTCTGATTGTAAGTGAGATCTGGTCTGATCATGTTTGATTGATTAGGGCTTGAGATCGGTAAGCTTCGATCGAGAGAACTGATGCTAGATCGATGAGATCAAGAGCATCAAGAGATGTGTGGTTAGATCTTGAGACATTTGGTTTTATATGATCTAGACCAAGGCTTGGTTTGATTTGGTCTTTGAACCAAATATATTTGAACCGGCTCATCACATGAGCGCATGGTTCAAAAGAAGGAGTTTGCGGTTGGTTCATGAATGCATGAACGCATGAAGTGATGACTTGCTATTTTTGGAAGTCATGGTTTCCAAAATAGACTTCACGCCTCACGTTCGAGATGAACGCTCGCCTCTCTTCTCCTTTCGACGCCTCTCTCATGTGAGGAGAGTCTTCACGCCAAGGAGGTTGTGTGACAAACAAAAGACATCATCACATTCCTTTCACACGATCAGGAGACTTGGAGATCCTTGCTAGCACAAGGAACGACAAGGAGAAAGCCATCAATCATCTTGTGTGTGCACGCTTTGGAGAAGAAGCACACGCTTCTTTGCTTCCAAGTCTCCATCCAAGAAATGGCATTGGTATGATCTCTTAATTTGATCTATACAAGTATTAATAAGTTGATTATATGACATGCAAACCGATCTTAGAAACCCTAGCTTCCGCTTGTGAAAACTCTGATATGCGCCTATTAGGGTTTCCCCCCCCCCTTTAGGGACTTTCAATTGGTATCAGAGCGATAGGTTTCTGTATGATCATATGATTGCTTGTTTTTGTGATCCATGTTTGCGATTTGTAGATCTAAACCTAAGCAACATGCGAAAATACATGCTAGTTATGAAATGTTGGCGCATGTATGATTTTCATGTTTATACATGTTACTTATTGGCGCATGATGTTTGTTTGCGCTTTGTTCAAATGTTTTTGTCAAAACTTGTAACATCTTGCGCGACTCACTTAGATCTATAAGCACCTACTTTAAAAAAAACCTTAGACGGGTTATTAGGGTTGAAGTCGTCGTCCAGTCTAGACCCAACAGCTTGATCAGACCATCTAACAGCCTAGATGGGTCGACCAGATGGCACCTATGCGCAAGCATGAGGTGGCTATAGGTCGACCGCAGAAAGGCGTGTAGCGATGTCTGATTGAGACAACCAATGAACGCTCATGATTAAGGCCCGGGGTCACACCCGCTTGCCAGAAATCATGTGGGACGTTCAGCCCTTAAGGCATGCATTGTTGGCCATGAGGTCGACACAAGTCGGTTATGACTTGGTGCATGCAAGGGCAAGTGGGTCTGACTAGGTCTGATGAGTGGATCCCTATTAATGGACCGTTGTAAGGTAGTAGGGCACATAAGGAAATAAAATTGTTGCCAATGGGATTTTCAAACATTTTATTTTCTTGTTTGGATCACATGATGTTTGTATAACATGATTGAATGTCTATTTCATCTTATGTGGGCTGCCCAAATTTAATGTGTGCTGTGCTGGGGCCTGCGTGCCTGGATTAATTAATTGTGAATTATTATTGTGATCTGCGAATCACATTTCAATTTATATTAATGTGTAATTGACCTGCGAGTCAAATCATGTCTAGATAGATTAAAATGTAATTTAATCAGACATGAGCACAGAGCACACATGGCAGAGGCGCATGCAGCAAGTGGCTTCACTAGTGGGAGGTCTAGGGTTCGACTCTAGGACAGGCGCATTTTACCTGGTGGGCGCATCTCAGCTGCACAGGGCGCTTGGGCCCGGGTTGGGCCAGATGAAATGATAAAGACCCATGAAGAGCTCAAGTGAAGACTTAAGTTAATTTAAGGTCTAACTTAGGCTTAATGGGCTTTTACCACATAAGATCATCATGCTTTCTATTTACTGTTTAAGTAAATTTAATATCTGCATGATTCATTCTTCTGCTATCACCATAGGATTTGCATGATAGTTAAGAAGATAAAAGGACCGTTAAAATCCAACGATGAATATCAAGCACGTAAGCCTTCTGACGCGAAACCTCACTGTTCTGACTATCGTTGGGGCCGTGTTGTACCCACTCAGTGGGCACGCCCATCTATCTTCAGACGGTGTGTGATTACACCTGCGTGTTACAGAGAAGGGATTTATCGCTTCTCGTTGCTCAGCATAGCACGTGGTGGTCCAGGGAGTAGGTCAGGTCAGCTTGACCATGTAGGCTACATATTGAGCATATGGTAGCCATATGGAGGCAGCCATCTGTGGGATCAGAGACTGTGTTGTACCAACTCAGTTGGCACAGTCTGCTGGATTGCCCAGATGAAGGGGAATCGCACGGGTTGGCGATTGGCAGGGATTGCCTACCAGAGATTACTGCTTGTACTCTCTGTGCATCTTATCTCGCCTGAGCGGGACGCGGAGACCAAGTATGAAATCTGGATCCCATCTCACTAAAAGAGTTTTACTCTTTCGGACTGTTTTACTGGATTTTTCAGTCAGATAAAATAGTGAGAAAAGAATCATTCTTAAGTCCTGGATTGATTCTAACATTGATACTGACCTTGCTGTTCTTGCAATGTTGTAGATTACTGCAGCAACGAACACCACAACGTTCAATGTGCGATCCTTACTGGAAAGGGAGAAGTTTGCTGGGCCAAACTTCTCAGACTGGTACGGACACCTTAAGATTGTTCTTAAGGCTGAGAGGAAACTGTATGTCCTTGAGACAGCAATACCGCCTCAACCCGCTGCGAACGCCGCAAGGGCGGTTCGGGAAGCTTATGAGAAGCATGTCAATGATAGCATTGATGTCGCTTGCCTTATGCTTGCGTCTATGACGCCAGAGCTTCAGCGTCAGCATGAAGATTTATCTGCTATTGAAATTATAGAAAATCTCAAGATGCTGTATGCTGCACAGGCAAGGACTGAACGCTATAACTTGACAAAACTTTTCTTTCAGAGCAAACTGACTGAAGGGAGTCCAGTGGGAGCTCACGTACTCAAGATGATTGGGTACAAGGAGGCTCTAGAGAAACTGGGACACACCATCAATCAGGAGCTTGTTGTAGACATCATCCTGCAGTCTCTCCCGGCCTCTTTCGATCCATTCATCATTAATTTTAATATGAACAAGATCGACTGTACGCCGGCGGAGTTACTGAACATGCTCTATACTACAGAGCAGACCCTTGAGAAGGGAAAGCCTTCATCCTCTGTCCTAATGGTTCCTTCCAGGAACAAGAAGAAGGGGAAGAAGGGCAAAGCCCCTATCAAGAGCTACAACAAGGCTCTAAAGCAAAAGATAAAGCGGTCGAAGGAATATAGATGTTTCCATTTGTTGGTGTATATGCCCTAAAGACCAATGTATGGACATGGTCAGGTATTGTTTGAATGTACTTTGATAGAACTATTACTTTTTATATAGGCATGGTCGTTATTATGCAGACTTCTCTACCTGCGTTGATGTATTGAGTTGCATAAATAATGTCCCAGGAGTTTGGATTGGATCCATTCTCATAAGCTATCCCCAGGCAAGGTACCTTAGCAGATATGGGACAGCTTTGGTACATGTGAGACTGGTGTATGGGCTGGTTAGGTGCGGGGCACAGTAACGCAGACATACAGGTGCATTGGATGCACTGGAGTGATCCACCGTGAGGATTGACTTGTCTAGTCAACAAGTCAATCTCACATGCAAGAGGTTTGCATTGATCCTTAGACTTGAGGTATTCATGTCTAGACTTGATGAAGGGTATGCTTTAATACAGTCTTACGTCTCTCCGTAATTGGGAGATCAAAACGACTGTCATTGGGCATGTCATAAGTCACGTAGAGACATGGATGACCAATAGTAGGATTTGCCCCTTCCTTCCGAGGAAGCATGATATCCACCTCGGGGCGCCCCACCTTATTGGTGCATGACATGAGAGTGTGGCCACACTTGTTTGAGTCATGACCAAGGCATTGGATAATAAACTTGAGACTAATCCAATGGCAGGATATCAGCTTAGGCAAAGGGATCTGTAATGCAATGGGAATCCTCGTTGCTTGTTAGGAGTTGTTGCCATAATGACTTAAGTCCTATGACATGGGTAGTAGTGATGTGTTGCTAGATACCCCTCACTACTTATGATGTTTACATCATTGCCATCGTCATATGGATCCTACGGGGTCACACGCAATAGACTCTTGACGTTGCTTTAATCATAAGCCTTATGATCAGGTTATTGGATAACTTGGATCTATTTGGAAGATTTCATCAGCGCCAATGGGCCTGATGAGATGGAAGAAAGTTATTGGAACCAAACTTCATTTTTGGCAGGTTGACCCAAAATTGACCTAGATTGGTCACATTTGGATTAGGGTTGCATTGCATTAGATCCAATGGCTTAATCAACCCATGCCATGAAGTTTGGGCTAGCTCATTATCCAATGAGGCCCAATAATTAGTTGTCATGAAGAGGAATTAACTTAAAAGGGTATAATGGGGAGAAATCTCACCCCATTGGCGCCTAGGGGCATAATGGGGTGAGGGAGGCGCCTTTGCTTCATTATGGAAGTAAAGGGCGCCTAGCCCTTCTTCCTTGGAAGGAATACTTGCCTCTAAGGTAAGTCTTGGGGCTGATATGGCTTGATGGCTCTTTTGGAAAGAGCTTGGGCGCATATGGATAGTAGGGTAAGGTATATGGTAATGTCTTGGAGACTTACCTTACCTAAAACCCTAGTTTCTCCCAAAATTCTTACCCTAGCCGAAACTCCTCATGCTTGTTGCGCCTTGCCCTTCCCTTGGATGGAATGCATGCATCTAAGGCATGTCTTGGGCTGATATGGCCATTGGGCAAATTAGGATAGGTTGAATGAGGTTTATGGTAAAGTCTTGGAGACTTTCCTTACCTCAAGACCCCTTTATCCTAGCCGCCCACTTGGCATGATCTTAGCCATTGCCTTGCCGCCTCTTGTCCTATTTATAGGACCCCTTACCGCCCCTTCTATGGTTGGACTTTAAGGAGGCGTGAACACACATAGAAGGGAGAGAGAGCAAAGCAAAGGGCGACAACAAGGTGGTGCAAACTTCTTCCTTGGAGCCGCAAGTTCTTCCTCTTCCTCTCTTCTTGGCGCAAGGATTCTTTGTGCTTGGTGGCGTCTTCTTGTCACAAGCCCTCATCATCTCTTGGCCATAGGCGCACCTTGGAGGTGGCGCAAGCAAAGAAGAAGAGGGAAGTCCTTGGCGGCATCATCTTCCCTATCCCCTCCTTGGTGCAACTTCTCTTGAAGGTGGCGCAAGTGGAAGTGAAGGCTTGATTCTCTTCCCGAGGCTAGCACCGAGCGTGGAAGGGAGCAACGATCAAGGAGTCGACGCGTGGATACTTGTAGAGGGCGAACACTTGGGCGCCTTCAACATGGCTTCGACATCTAAACAAGCAATAAAGGTACTAACCCTAACACATCCTTGTGTTCTCTCACTCGCAAGGATCCTTGGGAAAGGAATGTGTTTCGGGTGTAATACTTCTTCCGCTGCGTCCTAGGACTGCAAAATTTTAAAATTATACCCGGCATTCCCTAACACCATTGTGGCCAGCTGGGTCACTGGAAGAAGGACTGTAAAGCGCTCCAAGGAGATAAGAAGGGAAGCAAGCCTTTCGCTTCTAGCTCAGGTATTTTCGTGACTGAAGTCATGGTATCTTCTTCTTCTATTTCATGGGTGTTGGACACTGCATGTGGAGTTCACATTTGTTCAAATGTACAGGAACTCAAGAGAAGAAGACAGGTGGGACAGCATGAGGTGGACCTACGAGTAGGAAACGGGGCACGGGTTGCTGCTGTTGCTGTAGGAGAATATCACATCTCTTTACCATCTGGTCTTGTATTAGAACTGGACAATTGTTATTTTGTACCGAGCATAACTAAGAATATTATCTCTATTCCTGCTCTTGTCAGGAAAGGGTTTTCCTTTGAATGCAAAACTTCAAAGTGTTATATTTCTTTTGATAATATTGTTTATGCTACTGGGTCGATTAACAATGGGTTATTCATGTTGAACATGGAATGTTCTATACAACAAATTGATAATAAGAAAGCCAAGTATGCTGATGACAGCACCTTGCTATGGCATAGTCGTTTAGGCCATATTAACAAGAAGCGCATTAAGTGGTTGTATGACCATGGACTGCTGGGATCATTCTCCTATGAGGAGCTTGATACATGCAAAGCTTGTTTAATTGGCAAAATGACGAAGACTCCTTTTTTCTAATAAAGGTCAAAGGGCTTCAGGTTTACTTGACCTCATTCACAGTGATGTGTGTGGGCCATTTAGTAAACATGCCAGAGGTGGCTATTCATACTTCATTACCTTTACTGATGATTTCAGTAGGTATGGTTATGTCTATCTAATGAGACATAAGAGTGAATCTTTTGACAAGTTCAAAGAGTTCAAAAATGAAGTACAAAATCAGCTAGGCCGAAATATCAAGGCACTTCGTTCAGATCGAGGTGGAGAATACTTGAGTCGAGAGTTTACTGACTATCTGAAGGAGTGTGGGATTATCTCACAGCTCACTCCGCTAGGAACACCGCAATGGAATGGTGTGTCCGAGAGGAGAAATAGAACCTTACTGGATATGGTTCGTTCTATGATGAGTCAGGCTACTCTACCTTACTCCTTTTGGGGATTTGCACTGGAAACAGCTGCAAAGGTACTAAACCGAGTGCCATCCAAGGCCGTTTCAAAGACTCCATATGAGTTATGGTATGGGAAACAGCCGAGCTTGACATTTATTAAAATCTGGGGTTGCGAGGCTTATGTCAAAAAGCTCACCTCTGGGAAACTGGAGAGCAGATCTGATAAATGTATCTTTGTCGGTTACCCTAAAGAAACTAAGGGTTATTATTTCTACGATCCCAAGGAGAACAAAGTATTTGTTGCTCGAATGGCTATTTTTCTTGAGAGGGAATTTCTTCTGCAAGAGGCCAGTGGGAGAGAAATAAAGGTGGATGAGAATCCAGAGGAAGGACAAAGTAGTCAAGCACAGTTGGATGAGCCTGAGCCAATAGAACAGGTTACTGACCAACCTGAGGCTCAGATATCACGGGAACCGCGAAGATCAGGAAGGATCCGTCGACAGCCTGAGCGCTATGACGGACTCTACATCATTGATGATGAACCCCTCACTTATGCGGATGCGGTCAGTGGACCAAAATCAGGGAGATGGCTTGAAGCTATGCGAGCCGAGATGGACTCCATGTCAGATAACCAAGTCTGGGATTTGGTTGATCCGCCTCCGGGAGTAATCCCTATAGGCTGTAAGTGGATCTTCAAGAAGAAGATTGACATGGATGGTAACGTGGTTACCTATAAAGGCAGGCTAGTTGCGAAAGGTTTCAAACAAATCTACGGGATAGATTATGATGAAACTTTCTCTCCTGTAGCCATGTTCAAGTCTATTCGGATTATTCTCGCGATAGCTGCATATTATGATTATGAGATCTGGCAGATGGATGTGAAGACCGCTTTCCTTAATGGAAAACTAGAAGAGGATGTGTATATGACACAACCTGAAGGTTTCATCAATCCATCAGATCGTCATAAAATATGCAAATTAAAGAAGTCCATTTATGTACTTAAACAAGCATCGAGAAGCTGGAATATTCGTTTTGATGAATCAATCTGTAAGTTTGGTTTCATCAAGAATGAAGATGACCCGTGTGTATATAAGAGGTTTAGTGGGAGCGTGATTACTTTCCTAGTCCTCTACGTCGATGATATCTTGATCATTGGAAACGATATTCCTGAACTGCATGCCGTCAAAGCATGGTTAAGAAAATGTTTCCAGATGAAAGATTTGGGAGAAGCAGCCTATGTATTAGGTGTGAAGTGTTGGGTCCCTTTCAAGAGGGAGCGAAACCCTAATAGGTCCCCTTCAAGGGGGAGCGAAAACCCTAAATGGTGGCGCATAAATCTTTGCAAGCGGAAGCAAGGGTTTTCATAGATCTTTCGCAAGAACATATGATCAACTTGATGAAGTTTAGATCCATACCATAGCCATGAAGAAGATGGCGACTTGGAAGCGAGAGAACAAGAGAGGTCTCCTCCAAATTGTCGCACACAAAAGGATTGATGACTTGCTCCTTGGATGCTCCTTGTGCTAGCAAGGATCTCCAAGATGTCCTTGATCGAATGAAGGAAAAAGATGGTGTCTTGCTTGGCCGAACTTCTCGTCGTCAACACCTTCAACCCTTTGCGTCTCGTCGAGAGAGAGGAGCCGAATGTTGAATGAGGCATTAAACCACACATTGAACGTGGAGACGTTTTTCATTTTTGGACTTTCCAAAAATAGCAACCGAAACCGTTGAAGCGTTTTGCGTTCACATCAAGTGAACCAAACGATCATCCCACTCCATGTGGACCATGCGCTCACACTTGAGCCGGTTCACATGTCAATGGTTCATTGGTCAAACCAAATCAGCCCAAGCAATAGTCTAGACATTATCAAACCCAATGGTTCAATGATCTAACCGTCCATCCCTCGATGCTCTTGATCTCACCGATCTAGCATCAATACTCTCGATCGAAGCTTACCGATCTCAAGCCCTAATCAATCAAACATGATCAGACTAGATCTCACTTACAATCAGAGTTTAAACTCCTTTAAACTGAACCAAAACAAATCAGTCCACACGATCTGACTTAAGTAAGTCATATCATCAAATTGTGCGACCCTGAGGGTTTCCTTTAAATGTCGGTAACGATGACTTGCGTCATCACGATCAGTGAGGGGTATCTAGCAACACATCACTGTCTCCCGATATAAAGAAAAGAGTCTTCCAAGACTACACCCAAACCACAGCACAAGTGTGAATCAAACTCACAAGGCATACATGTTTCCTTTGCCACTAGATGTCCTTATTGGACAAGCGTGTCAAGCCTGTATCTCCAATATGATGAGCATGATTAGATCAGATGAACATAGTCACCTGGGTATGGCCATACACTTTCTCAATCATCTCATAGGGGGGGGCCCCATTAGAACATCACACTCCTTAAACAAGGAGACGGCAATCCTTTATCTATCACTAGTGCCCTAACCTGACTCAAGCTCACCATCCAAGATAGTCTATAATCATTTTATTTCAAATGATATTGAACTACCTCAAAACAATGACAATCATCATTTAGAAACACAAGTGATCTCAAGTCAAAGGACATGTGCCACTTGCAGCATTCAAGGATTATTCACATTGTGACAAACAATTGAATATCCTAGTAGGGTCTGTCCAGTACATCCAATGTACCCATGAGTCTACATCTTATTCCATGCTCGAAGCATCCTATAAGATTAGAACACATATTAGTCTTAACCATATCAAGGCTGTCTCATGTTCACCAAGATATCTCGACTAAGGACTTAACTGCATGTCAGCCTAGCTGAACAGCTTTGAGACATTATTCAGAAGTACACATATTGCAGCAGACAATGTAATAACCTGAATAACAACCATTGCCTTTATAAACAAAAGAGTTTATATACATGATACTCATGGAATCCCAAGGCCTCAAACATTAGCCTTAAGGGCATACCCCAACATGAAGATCTACAGAGATAGATCTAAGAGGCTTCTCGGGCTGTGTCAGAGTACTTACATCGATAAAGTCCTGGAGAGATTCCATTTAGAAAATTCTAAAAGAGGATATCTTCCAGTCAGACATGGTCTGAATCTTTCAAAGAGTCAGTATCCACAAACACAGACTGAGAAAGATGAAATGGACAATACGCCTTATGCTTCGGCTATTGGGTCCATTATGTATGCGATGTTATGTACTCGCCCAGACGTCGCTTACGGGTTAAGCGTGACCAGTCGATTCCAAAGTAATCCAGGAAAGGCACACTGGATTGCAGTCAAGAACATTTTAAAATATCTTCGGAGGACCAAAGATATGTTCTTGCTTTATGGAGGTCAGGAAGAACTCAGTATTGAAGGATATACTGACGCTTCGTTCCAATCTGACCAGGATGATTTCCGATCGCAATCAGGCTATGTTTTTAGCTTGAATGGAGGAGCAGTGGTGTGGAAAAGTTTCAAACAATCTATTGTTGATGATTCTACAACAGAAGCCGAGTATGTTGCAGCCTCGGAAGCATCCAAGGAGGCAGTGTGGATTCGTAAGTTCGTTCAGGAACTTGGTGTTATTCCTTCGAGTGCAGATCCTTTGGTTATCTTCTGTGATAACACTGGAGCAATAGCACAAGCAAAGGAACCACGGTCGCACCAGAAGTCCAAGCACATACAGAGAAGGTTTCATTTGATCCGGGAGATCATAGATCGTGGAGAGATCAAGATCTGTAAGGTTCATACAGATGACAATCTAGCTGACCCGCTTACAAAGCCTCTGGCGCAGCAGAAGCATGAGAAGCACTGTAATAATATGGGTTTGAGATTTCTCAACCATTAGATTAAGTGCAAGTGGGAGATTGTTGGGGTATGCCCTTAAGGCTAATGTTTGAGGCCTTGGGATTATATCAGTATCATGTATAAACTCAATGTTTATAAAGGCAATGGTTGTTATTCAGGTTGTTGCATTATCTGCTGCCATATGTATACTTCTGAATAATGTCTCAATGCTGTTCAGCTTGGCTGACATGCAGTATAGTCCTTAGTCGAGATATCTTGGTGAACATGAGACAGCCTTGATATGATTGAGACTAATATGTGTTCTAATCTTATAGGATGCTTCGAGCATGGAATAAGATGTAGACTCATGGGTACATTGGATGTACTGGACAGACCCTACTTAGGATGTTCAATTGCTTGTCACAATATGAATAATCCTTATATGCAAGCAAGTGGCATATTTCCTCTGACTTGAGATCACTTGTGTTTCTAAATGATGATTGGCATTGTTTTGAGGTAGTTCAATATCATTTGAAACATAATGGTTATAGACTATCTTGGATAATGAACATGAGTCATGTTAGGGCGCTAGTGATAGATATAGGATTGCCTTCTCCTTGATTGGAGTGTGATGTTCTAAAGGGGCCCCCTGGATGAGATGGTTGAGAAAGTGTATGGCCATACCCAGATGACTATGTTCATCTGATCTAACCACTCTCATCATATTGGAGTTACAGGCTTGACATGCTTATCCAATAAGAACATCCAGTGGCAAAGGAAACAAGTATGTCTGGTGAATTGAATTCACACTTATGCTATGGTTTGGGTGTAGTCTTGGAAGACTCTTTCCTTTATATCGGGAGACAGTGATGTGTTGCTAGATACCCCTCTCTGTTGGTGATAACGTAAGTTATCGTTACCGACATTTAAAGGAAACCCTTAGGGTCGCACAATTTGATGATATGGCTTACTTAAGTCAGATCGTGTGGACTGAATTGTTTTGGTTCAGTTTAAAGGAGTTTAAACTCTGATTGTAAGTGAGATCTGGTCCGATCATGTTTGATTGATTAGGGCTTGAGATCGGTAAGCTTCGATCGAGAGAACTGATGCTAGATCGATGAGATCAAGAGCATCAAGAGATGTGTGGTTAGATCTTGAGCCATTTGGTTTTATATGATCTAGACCAAGGCTTGGTTTGATTTGGTCTTTGAACCAAATATATTTGAACCGGCTCATCACATGAGCGCATGGTTCAAAAGAAGGAGTTTGCGGTTGGTTCATGAATGCATGAACGCATGAAGTGATGACTTGCTATTTTTGGAAGTCATGGTTTCCAAAATAGACTTCACGCCTCACGTTCGAGATGAACGCTCGCCTCTCTTCTCCTTTCGACGCCTCTCTCGTGTGAGGAGAGTCTTCACGCCAAGGAGGTTGTGTGACAAGCAAAAGACATCATCACATTCCTTTCACACGATCAGGAGACTTGGAGATCCTTGCTAGCACAAGGAACGACAAGGAGAAAGCCATCAATCATCTTGTGTGCGCACGCTTTGGAGAAGAAGCACACGCTTCTTTGCTTCCAAGTCGCCATCCAAGAAATGGCATTGGTATGATCTCTTAATTTGATCTATACAAGTATTAATAAGTTGATTATATGACATGCAAACCGATCTTAGAAACCCTAGCTTCCGCTTGTGAAAACTCTGATATGCGCCTATTAGGGTTCCCCCCCCCCTTTAGGGACTTTCAAAAACAACTTTACAGCACGGCTGTAATGGAAATTACAGCCGTAATTTCGGCGATGAACAATGTCGGTGATGAGTCTTCTGTTGATTTCTCTTCCGATCGATCTCCTTTCGTTCTTAAACTTCTGGGAATCTTCTCCTCCTCTATCCACAGCTTCTCCTCAAATTTCATGACCGGAGATGCACCATACGCTTCCCGGCGGCGAAACCTAGGGCGACGGTGAAGAACTCGATTTCTCTCTGAATCGTCGATAAAAATTAGGGACCGTGTCTCTATTGGGAATCCCCTAGCTATTTAAAAATAGAAATAGCGGAAGCGAGCCGGAAATGAGATTCCTAATTCAACAATAAGGACCGTCTTATGAAGAATAAAAAGGATGTGATAGGGGTATACCTTACTAGCAGCTTGAAGCTATCGATGTCGACGACTGGAGATGCACAATCGGCCCGTCCTCTACACTCGTGCACACACGGACTGCCTTGAGACTCCTCTACTCCACGTACGTGCTAGCTTCAAGAGAAGAGATCCACGCCTCAAGCTTCTTCTCTACTTGCGCCAATCACGAAGACCACGCACCAAGGAGAAGGGGAAGCATTGGCGACAAGGAGTGGGCAGCACTACAACTTGTCCCAACCATGATGTAAGAACTTTTTCTTATTGTCGTCACCAACAAGACCCTCATGCCAGGAGCAGAGGGGAGGCAACAACAGGAGATGAGAAAAGAGACTGGTGCAAAATCTCCCAAGAGAGCCTCTTTATTTATAATAGAAGAGCCAGCTACTCTTTGGAGATTTTTCCCATGCGGGACTATGTTCAAGCGCCACCCCTGGGTCTCAAGTTCGAGACTCACCAAGTGAAATGCGCCTATACATATTATTTAACCAAGAGAAAAATTTCTCTTGTCAATTAACGATTTTATTTTATTCATGTGACTAAAGTGCCAGGCCCAACCTTGCACTATGACCCTTGTTTTACTTATTTTGACAACTCAGGTCAACAGAGGTCAAACGTGGTCCACTAGAGTCAACTATGAGTCAAACATGAACAAAATAAAATATCATCTCCTTATAAGAAATCTCATAGCATCAGCTTCCCAAAATGATCTGAATCATACAATGATTCAATCAGAGGCTAACCGATCAATACAGAGTCTCTAGCGTCTAGGTGTGCGACCCTGTAGGTCCCGTTGACGTTGGCAGTGATGACACAATCATCACAAGCGGTGAGTGGTACCTAGCAATACATCGCCGCTACCCAAGTCATCGGAATAAATGTCGCCATCGACAACTTCAAAACTGTGATAAGGTATAAGAGTATCCATGTCCCTTTACTAGGCTGATCATCTAAGTTGGACAAGCATGTCACACTTGTTTATTCCAACGACGATGGTCATGACTAAATCAGGCTAAACCTGGGTATGGCCACACACTTTCAGTCAAGCACTATCTAGGGGCCCATGGACATCATGTTGGTGTATATGCCCTATGACCTAGTTCTAGTCAACTTATGTACTACTTGACATTGATATTTATATATCATTTTGGCATTGTCGTTATCATCGTCTGTCTACACCTGCGATTGTGTACTTACATGATAATGTCCCAGGAGACAGATTGGATCTGTGCTCAAATAATTATCCCCAGTCAATGTACCTTAGAAGATATGGGACAGCTATGGTGCTTGTAAGACTGGTATGTGGGCTGGTTAGGCACAGGGTGCTAACGCAGACACATGGGTATATCATGGGAAGATATACTGGATAGACCCGCTATGAGGCTATGACTTGGTGTCATGAGTTATCCTCATAAGTGACAAGGAGATGCATTGATCCCTTGACTTGAGGTCATTGATCATTCTATATGGTTATTGACTTGCTTTGATGCAACCTAACACCTCGCCGTAGTTGGGAGGTCATAAAGGCTGTCATTGAGCATGTCATGACCCATATAAGAAGGTCAATGGACAGACATAGGATTTGCCCCTTCCTTAGGGAAGTATGATATCCATGGAGCTCCTTTATGGTTCTATGACTGAAAGTGTATGGCCATACCCAGGTAAGAACCTGATTTAGTCATAGCCATGTGATTGGATGAAAACAAGTGGTGACACACTTGTCCAATCGGATATCAGTTCGGCAAAGAGACTGTAATGCATCTGTACCTAGTTGCGATGATGGGGATGTCGATGTCGATATCCATTCCGACGACCTGGGTAGCAGCGATGCACTGCTCGGTGCCACTCACTGCTTGTGATGACCTTTGGTCACCACTGCCAGCGTCAGAGGAACCTACAGGGTCGCACACCTTGATACTTGAGTTCTCGTATTGATCGGGAAGCCTTATGATCGAGTTATTGGATAACTCGGATCTAATTGGGAGATTTCATCAGCGCCAATGGGCCTGATGAGATGGAAGAATATTATTGGAACCAAACTTCAATTTTGGCAGGTTGACCCGTATTTGGCCATGGTTGGTCACATTTGAATTAGGGTTGCATTGGATTGGATCCAAGTGCTTAATCAACCCATGTAATGGAGTTTGGGCTAGCTCATTATCCAATGAGGCCCAATAACAAGTTCTTATGAAGAGATGAGAGGCTAAAAGGGTATAATGGGGAGAGACCCAACCCCATTGGCGCCTAAGGGGCATAATGGGGTTAGGGTGGCAAAATTGCTTCATTAAGGAAGCAATTGGCGCCTAGCCCTCTTCCGTTGATGGTATGCATGCCTTTAAGGCATTGCTTGGGGCGCAAGGTTAGACCTTGGCGCACAAGGCAAGGCATGGTGACTTATGGAAAGGTTGAATGAGGTTTATGGTAAAGTCTTGGAGACTTTCCTTACCTCAAACCTTCTCATCCAAGCCATACACTTGTCATAATCTCAACCCTTGCCCTAACCGCCTCTAGCTCTTTATAAGTGACCCTAGTCGCCCTCTCTTATGATGTAACAAAACCTTGGAGGCAAAAACATAAGTAGAGGGGCGAAAGCTTGGAGCAAGGGCGCAACTTCCTCTTCCATAGCCGCAAGCCTTTCTCTCCTTTCCCTTGGCGCAAGGAGCTTTGGTGCTTGGCGTTTTGGCTTGTTCTCTTGGTGCATCGTTTATCTTGGTGGCGCATGTGAAGTGAACATCTCCCTAAAGGCTTGGATCTTCTTCCTGAGGCTAGCACCGGGCGTGGAAGAAGAGAACTCAAGAGATCCGTGTGTGTGAGACTGCAGAGGGCGCACACTTGGGCGCCTACATCGGCATCGCTCCAAATTGCTCTAAGGTATTTTCTAACTCATCGTGTCGACTCCCTTGCATGCGATCTTCACTGGGTTTTTGGGACGGGCCTGTTTCGGGGACATTCTTCCGCTGTGCAATGAATGTATGAATGTTTACAACTCTGAAAAATTGTAAAATGTCCCCGGGGTTTCCCAACAGTGGTATCAGAGCGACTTGCAAGACTCGAACGATGTTTTATGCTTTTCTTTCATGCTCACATGCCATATTTCTATTTTTCGTAAATAGCATGATGCATGGCAAACGATTTTTCTAAAAGTAGAAAAATTAAGGTTTCTTGTTTCTATCATCCTCTCAATCTCTTTTGGATTATTGGACTATTTTTCTTGTATGATTTAAAGATCAAAGGCGCACGTGATTTTGTCAAGTAGGATGGGCATTGTGTCTTCGGACTGGCCAAGTCTCTTGATCTGACAAAATTGCCAGCCGAAAGGATCTCTGAAATCATCTTGAAAAATAAATCGCAATTAACCATAAGATTTGTGAGAAGAAAATGAGAAAAAGAGACTATTTTATGAAAAAGTAAAATTTTAAATTTTATGTTTTTCAAGAGCATGTAGAATTGCATGAGTAAATACCTTGATTGTGCATGATGATGTGATCATTGGTCAAACCCCCCTTTTGCATGCCTGTGTTGTATCCTTGTGAGGCCTGCGTGCCGCTTATCTTTTTGCTTTTGACTAAGAAGAAGATTAGGGTGGCGCGTATACTTGGAACTTGGCGCATGCATACCTTGGATGGTGGCGCAACAAGCTTGCTTAGTGGCGCAAGATAGGCATGGCCGAACCCTTTGGGTTTGAGAGCTAGCTAACTTGGCTTCTTGCATGGTGACGCATAATCCTTGAAAGAAGACCATGGCATTGGCCGAACCTTTAAGGTTTGAGAGCTAAACCATGCCGGTAGGACCTTGGAGCCAACCTTGAAGTTCAAGCTAGAGGTCGGCTAGGCTAGGTCTAGTTTTTGGGGCTTGAGTTCTAGGACAAGAATTGAACCTATTTCATGGCATGGATTGGTTCAATGTCTTGGATAGAATATGATCACATCATTCTTTACTGCTTTTATTAACTGCAGAAGCATGCCTGAAATGTTTTATCGTTATGCTATCACCATAGGAATGCATGACTGTAATGATAGCCATAAGATAAAATGTAGGATGATGAGACTTAAAAAACCCTCAAATAAATATCAAGTCTAGTAGCCTTCTAACGCGTAGCCCTCACTAAGCTATCGATCAGTGGAGTTGTGAATTGTTTCCCACCCTCGTGGGACGCACCCACTTATCTTTAGAAAGTGCGTGGTGGCAATAGTTTCCCCAGTCCAGTTTTAACCTGGGCGTGCCTTCGCAAGGAAACTCATTGGCCCTGGGCATAACGGTTAGGAATGGACTTGACTAGAAGTTCACATGTGCTGGGCACATGGTGAAATTCTAGAGGCATCGTTGAAAGGTTAGGGTTTCATGTTGTATCCAGCCCTCGCTGGACATGAAATGCCTAGACTGTTTTAACAAGGGGAGTTGCTTGGAGCAACCGGCCGGCGCGCCCACCTTAGGAAACATGGGTTACTTTGTGCATCTCATCCCACCCTCGTGGGACGCAAAGCCCTGTGTGAAATAAGGATCCCATCTCACTAGGAAGTCTTAGACTTCCCGATTGACTTTGTGGGTTGTCAATTCGACTAAAATAGTGGGAGCCATAATCATTTAAAACAAGTCCAGTTTAAATGATTTAAAGTAGTACTAATCTGTTCTTCTTGGGTGTTGTAGAATAATGGCTACGAACACTGGCGGATTATCACTGCGATCTCTCCTTGATAAGGATAAGTTAGTTGGAACTAACTTTATGGACTGGCATCGGAACTTGAGGATAGTCCTCAAGCTCGAGAAGAAGCTGTATGTCCTGGAACAGGCTCTTCCTGCGGCTCCTCCGCCTAATGCCCGAACGGCAGAAAGAGATGCTTATAGAAAGCATCAAGATGACTCTTTGGAGGTTGCATGTCTTATGCTAGCCAGTATGGCACCTGAACTGCAGGTGCATTATGAGGAGCAGAACGCTTTTCAGATGATTACTCGTCTGAAATAGATGTTCTAGGCTCAGGCTAGAACTGAGAGATTTGACACTGCCAAAGCAGTCTTTCGGTGCAAGTTGTCTGAGGGTGCACCAGTGAGACCCCATGTTCTCAAACTTATTGGGAACGTGGATCATCTCAGAAAACTGGGACATGCCATAGACAACGAGCTGGTTGTGGATCTTATTCTACATTCCTTGCCCCCTAGCTTCAGTCCTTTTATCATTAATTTCAATATGAACCGGATTGAGTGCACACGGGAGGAATTAATGAATATGCTCCAAACAGCCGAGCGCGAGATGGGTAAGACCAAACCCAATTCTGTTCTTTTGGTCCCTGCGACCAAGAAGATAAAGAAGAAGGGTAAGGCACGTGCTAAGGGCAGTGCCAAAGGTCCTACCAAGGCACTGAAGAAAAGGGCGAAGAAATCAAAGGACCAGAGGTGTTTCCACTGTGGCGAGCAGGGTCACTGGAGAAGGGACTGCAGGCAGCTTCAGAATGAGGAGAAGAAGGGCTTGGCCTTAACTTCTAGCTCAGGTATCTATGTTACAGAAGTCAATCTTTCTACTTCTATGTCATGGGTATTGGATACCGCATGTGGAGCTCATATTTGTACAAATATGCAGGGGCTCAAGAAAAGTAGATCGGTACGGCTTGGAGAGATTGACCTACGCGTTGGAAACGGGGCACAGGTTGCTGCTGTTGCTGTAGGCGTTTTGACTCTCTCCTTGCCCTCTGGACTTCAATTAGAACTAGATAATTGCTTTTGTGTACCCTCGCTTACAAAGAACATTATATCCATTCCTTGCTTAGCAAGAAAAGGATTTAAATTTGAAATAAATAAGAACTCCTGTTCTTTTTCATTTGCAAATCTGTTCTATGGGAAGGGTACTTTATGCAATGGTCTGTATATCTTGGATATGGAAAGTTCTATCTGTAACATAAGTAATAAAAGGACCAAACTGAGTGGTTCAGTTGGTGCTTTCCTATGGCACTGTCGATTGGCCCATATAAACAAGAATCGCATCCAACAACTCCATGCAAATGGATTGTTAGATTCAAGTTCCTTGGAGGAATTTGATACTTGTGAACCTTGTTTATTAGGGAAAATGACAAAGGCGCCCTTCACCAAGATTGGTGAGAGGACAGGAGGTTTATTGGATCTCATACATACTGATGTGTGTGGGCCTTTTAATAAACAAGCCAGAGGAGGGTACAACTACTTCATTACCTTCACTGATGACTTCAGTAGGTATGGGTATGTCTACTTAATGAGACATAAATCTGAATCCTTTGAGAAATTCAAGGAGTTCAAGAATGAAGTAGAGAACCAGCTTGGAAGATCCATTAAAGCTCTTCGATCGGATCGAGGTGGAGAGTACCTGAGCGGTGAGTTCTTTGACTATCTGAAGGAGTGTGGGATCGTATCCCAACTCACTCCTCCTGGAACACCTCAATGGAATAGTGTGTCTGAAAGGAGAAATCGAACTTTATTGGATATGGTTCGATCTATGATGAGTCATGCAACTCTACCTCCCTCATTCTGGGGGCATGCACTAGAGACAGCTTCTCTGATACTGAACAACGTTCCATCTAAGAGTGTCTCCAAAATACCATACAAGGTATGGAGTGGAAGACGCCCTAACCTTACTTTTATCAAAATCTGGGGATGTGAGGCTTATGTCAAACGTCAGGATTCTAGCAAGCTAGAACCTAGATCTGATAAATGTATATTTGTGGGGTATCCTAAGGAAACTAGAGGATACTACTTCTATGTCCCAGCCGAGAACAAAGTTTTTGTTGCTCGGGGAGCTGTCTTTCTAGAGAAAGAATTTCTCATGAAAGAAGTTAGTGGGAGGAAGTTTGACTTGGATGAAGTCCAAGTGCAACCACAAGACGATGAGATGGAATCTGAGCCACCTGCACCGGTTGTTGTACAACCAGAGGCTCAGACACAGGTCCCACGTAGATCTGGGAGGATTCGTCGTGCACCTGACAGGTACGGGTCGCTACCGACCCAACACGATGGAATCTTCATCATTGAGGATGAACCCAGAACCTATGATGAGGCGGTCAGTGGACCGGACTCCGAGAGATGGCTTGACGCCATGCGATCCGAGATGGATTCCATGTCAGCAAACCAAGTCTGGGATTTGGTTGTGCCGCCTGATGGGGTAAAACCCATAGGATGTAAATGGGTCTTCAAGAAGAAGACAGACATGGATGGCAATATAGTTACCTATAAAGGTAGACTAGTGGCTAAAGGTTTTAAACAGGTTCACGGGGTGGACTATGATGAAACCTTCTCGCCAGTAGCCATGATCAAATCCATTCGGATACTGCTTGCTATAGCTGCATATCACGACTATGAGATATGGCAGATGGATGTAAAGACAGCGTTCCTTAACAGGAAGCTGACTGAGGATGTGTATATGTCACAACCTGATGGTTTCATCCATCCTGCAGATGCTAATAAGGTCTGCAGGTTGAAAAGATCCATTTATGGATTAAAGCAAGCGTCTCGAAGTTGGAATCTTCGATTTGATGAAGCCGTGAGAGATTATGGATTTATCAAAAGTGAAGATGACGCCTGTGTATACAGAAAGTTCAGTGGGAGCTTGGTGATTTTTCTGGTCTTGTATGTCGATGACATACTGCTCATCGGAAACGACATCCCTAGTCTTCAAGCTGTGAAGACATGGTTAGGGAAGTGTTTTGAGATGAAGGACTTAGGGGAGGCCGCCTATATCCTAGGTGTGAGGATCTACCGGGATAGATCCAAGAGACTCTTGGCCCTTAGTCAGAGTACTTACATTGATAAGGTACTGGAGAGGTTCTACATGGAGCAATCCAAGAAAGGATACCTTCCAGTAAGACATGGCCTTATTCTTTCAAAAAGCCAGTGTCCTACAACACAGGCTGAAAGGGATGACATGAGTCGAATTCCTTATGCTTCGGCAGTAGGATCGATCATGTATGCAATGTTGTGTACTAGACCAGATGTGGCATATGCAGTGAGCATAACCAGCCGATACCAATCCAATCCAGGAATGCAGCCCTGGGTGGCTGTAAAGAACATCCTAAAGTATCTGAGAAGAACTAAGGATTTGTTCTTGGTCTATGGGGGACAGGAAGAGCTCAGTATAGAGGGCTACACTGATGCATCGTTCCAGTCTGACCCTGACGACTTTAGATCGCAGGCCGGCTATGTGTTCAAGATTAATGGAGGCGCTATATGCTGGAAGAGCTTCAAGCAATCCACCATAGCAGATTCTACAACCGAGGCTGAGTATGTGGCCGCTTCTGAGGCAGCCAAGGAAGCCGTTTGGATAAGGAAGTTCCTATGTGATCTTCAGGTGGTTCCTAGTGCAATAGATCCCATTGAGCTCTACTGTGACAACAATGGAGCGATTGCACAAGCTAAGGAACCACGGTCTCATCAAAGATCCAAACACATAATCAGAAGATTTCACCTGATCAGAGAGATCATTGAAAGAGGTGACGTAAAGATTAGCAGAGTAGACACAGAGAACAATCTGGCAGACCCATTGACCAAGGCTTTGGCATAGCAGAAGCATGATGGTCACGCTAGAGATATGGGGTTGAGATTGCTCAACTTCTAGGTCTTAGTGCAAGTGGGAGATTGTTGGTGTATATGCCCTATGACCTAGTTCTGGTCAACTTATGTACTACTTGACATTGATATTTATATATCATTTTGGCATTGTCGTTATCATCGTCTGTCTACACCTACGATTGTGTACTTACATGATAATGTCTCAGGAGACAGATTGGATCTGTGCTCAAATAATTATCCCCAGTCAATGTACCTTAGAAGATATGGGACAGCTATGGTGCTTGTAAGACTGGTATGTGGGCTGGTTAGGCACGGGGTGCTAACGCAGACACATGGGTATATCATGGGAAGATATACTGGATAGACCCGCTATGAGGCTATGACTTGGTGTCATGAGTTATCCTCATAAGTGACAAGGAGATGCATTGATCCCTTGACTTGAGGTCATTGATCATTCTATATGGTTATTGACTTGCTTTGATGCAACCTAACACCTCGCCGTAGTTGGGAGGTCATAAAGGCTGTCATTGAGCATGTCATGACCCATATAAGAAGGTCAATGGACAGACATAGGATTTGCCCCTTCCTTAGGGAAGTATGATATCCATGGAGCTCCTTTATGGTTCTATGACTGAAAGTGTATGGCCATACCCAGGTAAGAACCTGATTTAGTCATAGCCATGTGATTGGATGAAAACAAGTGGTGACACACTTGTCCAATCGGATATCAGTTCGGCAAAGAGACTGTAATGCATCTGTACCTAGTTGCGATGATGGGGATGTCGATGTCGATATCCATTCCGACGACCTGGGTAGCAGCGATGCACTGCTCGGTGCCACTCACTGCTTGTGATGACCTTTGGTCACCACTGCCAGCGTCAGAGGAACCTACAGGGTCGCACACCTTGATACTTGAGTTCTCGTATTGATCGGGAAGCCTTATGATCGAGTTAATGGATAACTCGGATCTAATTGGAAGATTTCATCAGCGCCAATGGGCCTGATGAGATGGAAGAATATTATTGGAACCAAACTTCAATTTTGGCAGGTTGACCCGTATTTGGCCATGGTTGGTCACATTTGAATTAGGGTTGCATTGGATTGGATCCAAGTGCTTAATCAACCCATGTAATGGAGTTTGGGCTAGCTCATTATCCAATGAGGCCCAATAACAAGTTCTTATGAAGAGATGAGAGGCTAAAAGGGTATAATGGGGAGAGACCCAACCCCATTGGCGCCTAAGGGGCATAATGGGGTTAGGGTGGCAAAATTGCTTCATTAAGGAAGCAATTGGCGCCTAGCCCTCTTCCATTGATGGTATGCATGCCTTTAAGGCATTGCTTGGGGCGCAAGGCTAGACCTTGGCGCACAAGGCAAGGCATGGTGACTTATGGAAAGGTTGAATGAGGTTTATGGTAAAGTCTTGGAGACTTTCCTTACCTCAAACCTTCTCATCCAAGCCATACACTTGTCATAATCTCAACCCTTGCCCTAACCGCCTCTAGCTCTTTATAAGTGACCCTAGTCGCCCTCTCTTATGATGTAACAAAACCTTGGAGGTGAAAACATAAGTAGAGGGGCGAAAGCTTGGAGCAAGGGCGCAACTTCCTCTTCCATAGCCGCAAGCCTTTCTCTCCTTTCCCTTGGCGCAAGGAGCTTTGGTGCTTGGCGTTTTGGCTTGTTCTCTTGGCGCATCGTTTATCTTGGTGGCGCATGTGAAGTGAACATCTCCCTAAAGGCTTGGATCTTCTTCCCGAGGCTAGCACCGGGCGTGGAAGAAGAGAACTCAAGAGATCCGTGTGTGTGAGACTGCAGAGGGCGCACACTTGGGCGCCTACATCGGCATCGCTCCAAATTGCTCTAAGGTATTTTCTAACTCATCGTGTCGACTCCCTTGCATGCGATCTTCACTGGGTTTTTGGGACGGGCCTGTTTCGGGGACATTCTTCCGCTGTGCAATGAATGTATGAATGTTTACAACTCTGAAAAATTGTAAAATGTCCCCGGGGTTTCCCCCGCAGAAGATAAACTCATGCAATTCTAATTATAAAAGCAATAAATAGAAAGCATGCTGATCTTATGTGGTAAAAGCCCATGAACCCTAAGTAAGACCTTAAGTTATCTTAAGTCTTCACTTGCTTCTTGGGTCTTTTGCATCTCATCTGGTCCAACCCAGGGCCCTAGCGCTCAATGCAGCTCAGGTGCGCCCACCAGATGAATGCGCCTCTGCAATGTGTGCTTTTGAGCTCTTGTCTAATCAAAATACATTTTGATCTATCTAGACAAGCTTGACTCGTAGGTCAATTATACAATAAATTAATTAAAAATGTGATTCGCAGATCACAAAACAAATTAATTTACAAGTTTAATTCCAGGCTCGCAGGCCCCAGCACAGCACACATTAAATTGGGCATCCCACATAAGATAAAATAAACAAGCATATGGCATCAATCAATCATCATGTGATCCCTTACAAAGAAAATAAAATTTTGAAAACCCCATAGGCATCAATTTTAATTTCCTTATGTGCCCTACAACCTTACAACGGTCCATTGATAGGGATCCACTCAACAATCTAGTTAGATCCATGCCCTTGCATGCACCAAGTCCTAACTGACTCGAGTTGACCTAATGGTCAACCATGCATGCGCCAAGGGCTGAACAACCAACATGAGTTCTGGCAAGCGGGTGTGACCCCGGGCCTAACTCATGTGTGTTCACTGGTTGTCTCAACCAGACCTCGCTACACGCCTGTGATGCAATCGACCTATAGCCACCTTGTGCTTGCGCACAGGTGCCATCTGGTCGATCCATCTAGGCTGTCAGATGGTCTGATCAGACTATTGGATCTAACCTAGAGGGTGACTTCAACCCCATCAACCCGTCTAAGGGTTTATAGTAAGCGCATATAGATCTAATTGTTTGCGCGCAAGTAAACAAGTTTTAATGAAATTCCATTCAACAAACTAAACATGCGCCAACAAGATCATGCAAAAACATGAACAAAACACATGCGCCAACACCTAAAACTTAGCATGTAGTTTCGCATGTAAAAAGATCTATACTAGAGCGCAAACAAGGATCACAAAGCAATCATATAACCATACATACAACCGCAGCTTTGATACCAATTGAAGAAACCCCTTTCGTGAGGGGGGCGCAAACCCTAAGCATGGCGCAAATAAAACTTTGCAAGCGGTAGCAAGGGTTTGATGATCTTTTGTATGTCATATGATCAACTATCATAGATTGAATAGATCAAGAGTAGATCATACCATAGCCATCTTTCGGATGGTCCCTTGGAAGAAGAGATCGAAGAGGGTCTCCTCCACAAGATGCGCACACAAGATGAGAATTGACTTGCTTCTTGTTGCTCCTTGTGCTAGCAAGGATCTCCAAGATGTCCTTGATCGAATGAAGGAAAAGGAGATGATCTTGGCGTGGATGAACTCCTCCTTGTTCTCGTCAAAACTCTCCACACCGAGAAAGAGGCGTTGAGATGAGAGAGAGACCAACGTTCTCATCCAAAGTGAAGCGTTGAGAAACCATTTCCGAAACCTCCACTTCCAAAAATGGTAAGTCATCACTACAAGCGTTCATGTCTCTTATGAACCAAACCAAAACGCCAATTCGATTTAACCATGCGTTCACACATATGTGAACCGGTTCAAATAGAATTCGGTCTAATTGATTTCGGTTCAAAGATCAAATTGAACCAAGCCAAGCCATGGTCTAAATCTCATCTGAACCATGAAGGTTCGAGATCTAACCGTACATCTCTTGATGCCTTTGATCTCACCGATCTAGCATCACTACTCTCGATCGAAGCTTACCGATCTCAAGCCCTAATCAATCAAACATGATCAGGCCAGATCTCACTTGCAATCAGAGTTTAAACTCCTTTAAACTGAACCAAAACAATTCAGTCCACACGATCTGACTCAAGTAAGCCACATCATCAAATTGTGCGACCCTGAGGGTTTCCTTTAAATGTCGGTAACGATAACTTACGTTATCACGATCAGTGAGAGGTATCTAGCAACACATCACTGTCTCCCGATATAAAGAACAGAGTCTTCCAAGACTACACCCAAAACATAGCACAAGTGTGAATCCACTTCACAAGGCATGCATGTGTCCTTTGCCACTGGATGTTCTTATTGGACAAGCGTGTCAAGCCTGTAACTCCAATATGATGAGCATGATTAGATCAGATGAACATAGTCACCTGGGTATGGCCATACACATTCTCAATCATCTCATTCAGGGGGGGCCCTTTAGAACATCACACTCCAATTAAGGAGATGGCAATCCTTTATCTATCACTAGTGCCCTAACCTGACTCAAGATCATTATCCAAGATAGTCTATAACCATTATATTTCAAATGATATTGAACTACCTCAAAACAATGACAATCATCATTTAGAAACACAAGTGATCTCAAGTCAGAGGACATGTGCCACTTGTAGCATAAGGATTATTCACATTGTGACAAGCAATTGAATATCCTAGTAGGGTCTGTCCAGTACATCCAATGTACCCATGAGTCTACATCTTATTCCATGCTCGAAGCATCCTATAAGATTAGAACACACATTAGTCTCAATCATATCAAGGCTGTCTCATGTTCACCAAGATATCTCGACTAAGGACTTAACTGCATGTCAGCCTAGCTGAACAGCTTTGAGACATTATTCAGAAGTACACATATTGCAGCAGACAATGTAACAACCTGAATAACAACCATTGCCTTTATAAACAAAAGAGTTTATATACATGATACTCATGGAATCCCAAGGCCTCAAACATTAGCCTTAAGGGCATACCCCAACACAAATACCTTGTTCTCTTTGGGATCGTAGAAATAATAACCCTTAGTTTCCTTAGGGTAACCGACAAAGATACATTTGTCAGATCTGCTCTCTAGTTTCCCAGAGGCGAGCCTTTTAACATAAGCCTCGCAGCCCCAGATCCTGATAAATGTCAAGCTCAGCTGTTTCCCATACCATAACTCATATGGCGTCTTAGAAACTGCCTTGGATGGCACTCGGTTTAGTACCTTTGCAGCTGTTTCCAGTGCAAATCCCCAAAAGGAATATGGTAGAGTAGCCTGACTCATCATAGAACGAACCATATCAAGTAACGTTCTATTTCTCCTCTCGGACACACCATTCCATTGCGGTGTTCCTGGCGGAGTGAGCTGTGAGATAATCCCACACTCCTTCAGATAGTCAGTAAACGCATGACTTAGGTATTCTCCACCTCGATCAGAACGAAGTGCCTTGATACTTCGGCCTAGCTGATTCTGTACTTCATTCTTGAACTCTTTGAACTTGTCAAAAGATTCACTTTTATGTCTCATTAAATAGACATACCCATATCTACTGAAATCATTAGTAAAGGTAATGAAGTACTGATAGCCACCTCTGGCATGTTTACTAAATGGCCCACACACATCACTGTGTATAAGGTCAAGTAAACCTGAAGCCCTTTGACCTTTGTGAGGAAAAGGTGACTTCGTCATTTTACCCATTAAACAAGCCTTGCATGTATCAATCTCCTCATAGGAGAATGATCCCAGCAGTCCATGATCATGCAACCGCTTAATGCGCTTCTTGTTAATATGGCCTAAACGACTATGCCATAGCAAGGTGCTGTCATCAGCATACTTGGCTTTCTTAATATCAATATTTTGTATAGAACATTCCATGTCCAACATGAATAACCCATTGTTAATTGAACCAGTAGCATAAACAATATTATCAAAAGTTAAAACACACTTTGAAATATTGCATTCAAAGGAAAATCCCTTCCTGACAAGAGCAGGAATGGAGATAATATTCTTAGTAATGCTGGGAACAAAATAACAACTGTTTAGTTCTAATACAAGCCCAGATGGCAAAGAGATGAAATAGTCTCCTACAGCAACAGTGTTGGGGTATGCCCTTAAGGCTAATGTTTGAGGCCTTGGGATTGTATAAGTATCATGTAATAAACTCTTGAGTTTATAAAGGCATGGTTATTATTCAGGTTGTTACCTTGTCTGCTGTAATAAGTGTACTTCTGAATAATGTCTCAAAGCTGTTCAGCTAGGCTGACATGCATATGTCCTTAGTCGAGATATCTTGGTGAACTTGAGACAGCCTTGATATGATTGAGACTAATATGTGTTCTAATCTTATAGGATGCTTCGAGCATGGAATAAGATGTAGACTCATGGGTACATTGGATGTACTGGACAGACCCTACTAGGATATTCAGTTGGTTGTCACAATGTGAATATTCCTTGTAAGCACCAAGTGGCACATGTCCTTTGACTTGAGATCACTTGTGTTTCTAAATGATGAATGTCATTATTTTGAGGTATTTCAATATCATTTGAAATATAATGATTATAGACTATCTTGGATAATGATCATGAGTCAGGTTAGGACACTAGTGATAGATATAGGATTGCCGTCTCCTTGTTTAAGGAGTGTGATGTTCTAAAGGGCCCCCCTAGATGAGATGATTGAGATAGTGTATGGCCATACCCAGGTGACTATGTTCATCTGATCTAATCATGCTCATCATATTGGAGTTACAAGCTTGACAGGCTTGTCCAATAAGAACATCCAGTGGCAAAGGACACATGTATGCCTTGTGAAGAAGATTCACACTTGTGCTGTGATTTGGGAGTAGTCTTGGAAGACTCTTTCCTTTATATCGGGAGACAGTGATGTGTTGCTAGATACCCCTCACTGATCGTGATAACGTGAGTTATCGTTACCGACATTTAAAGGAAACCCTCAGGGTCGCACAATTTGATGATATGGCTTACTTGAGTCAGATCGTGTGGACTGAATTGTTTGGGTTCAGTTTAAAGGGATTTAATCTCTGATTGTAAGTGAGATCTGGTCTGATCATGTTTGATTGATTAGGGCTTGAGATCGGTAAGCTTCGATCGAGAGAAATGATGCTAGATCGGTGAGATCAGGAGCATCAAGAAATGAACGGTTGGATCTTGAACCTTTAGGGTTTATTGTGATCTAGACCATATGGCTTGGGTTAATTGGTCTTGGACCAAACCGACATTGAACCGGCTCATGGATGAGCGCATGGTTCATGGGAGGTGAGTTAAGGGCTTGGTTCACTTTGGGTGAACGCTTAAGCCTTCAATACTTTCCATCTTTGGAATTCGGTTTCAAGTGGATTGTGTGTAACGCCTCCACATTAGTGTGGGAGGTTACTCACTTGTCGAATTCTCTTGTGAAGGCTTCTCCAATTCGGTGAAGAGACGACTGGACGAAAAACAAGAGAAAGTAGTCTCGCCAAGCAAGATTTTCCTTTCCCTACCATACGAAAAGGAACCTTGAAGCCTTGCTAGCACAAGGACGACAAGGTGTAGGCCAATTTCTTCTTGTGTGTGGCACACTTTGGAGGAGAACCCTATCGTTCTCTAGCTTCCAAGCCGAGTCCAATCCTCATGGCAATGGTATGAATTCTCTCTTATCCATTCAATCGTTCAAAGTTGATCATGAGAACATGTAACATGCGATTAGTTGAAACCCTAGCATCTTCATGGATTGAATGAAATATGCGCCACCTACTCTTAGGGTTTTCGGCCCCCCTCTTGAAAGGGGTTTTATCCGCTTGCGCTCCCCTAGAAGGGGATCCAACAATTGGTATCAGAGGCGGTCTTATATGTTCTTTTGATTGCTTTGAGTGATCCATGTATGTTTGTTGCTTAGATCTATGTTTTTTCTCTTCATGCGAGTATACTAGTTGATAGTATGTTTAGATTTGCACATGTATAAGAGTTATCTTGGCGCTAGATGATTGGCGCATGTATGTTGGTTGCGGTTCATGTTGTTGTAATTGTGTTTTTCAAACCCTAAATGACATGCGCGCCCAACTAGATCTAAGTTGCACCTATTGTAAACCCTTAGATGGGTTGATGGGGTTGAAAGCATCATCTTGTATAGATCAAGCTAGTCTGATCAGACCATCTGACAGCCTAGATGGGTCGACCAGATAGCACCTGTGCGCAAGCACGAGGTGGCTATAGGTTGACTACATCAATGGCGTGTAGCGAGGTCTGGTTGAGACAACCAGTGAACACACATGAGTTAGGCCCGGGGTCACACCCGCTTGCCAGAACTCATGTTGGTTGTTCAGCCCTAGAGGCATGCATGGTTGACCATTAGGTCAACTCGAGTCAGTTAGGACTTGGTGCATGCAAGGGCTTGGATCTAACTAGATTGATGAGTGGATCCCTATCAATGGACCATTGTAAGGTAGTAGGGCACATAAGACAAGTAAAATTGATTCCAATGGGATTTGAAAATTTTTATTTTGTCTATGGATCACATGATTGATTGAATGATGCCATGATGCTTGTTTATTTAATCTTATGTGGGTTGCCCTATTGTGTGCTGTGCTGGGGCCTGTTTGCCTGGTTAATTATAAGTTAATATTATTGTGATCTGCGAATCACATTTTTGTTAATCTATTGTATAATTGACCTGCGAGTCAAAGCTTGTCTAGATAGATCAAAATGTATTTTGATTAGACAAGAGCATAAAGGCACACATCCAAGAGGGGCATTCAGCTGGTGGCGCACCTGAGGTGCTCTTGGCGCTAGGGCCCTGGGTTGGACCAGATGAGATGCAAAAGAGCTCAAGTGAAGACTTAAGTAAAATTAAGGTCTTACTAGGGTTCATGGGCTTTTACCACATAAGATCATGCTTTCTATTTATTGCTTATATAATTAGAATTGCATGTGTTTATCTTCTGCTATCACCATAGGACTTGAATGATAGTGAAGAAGATAAAAGACCGGTAAAATCCAACGCTAACATATCAAGCTCGGAAAGCCTTCTGACGCGAAACCTCACCGTTCTGACTATCGTTGGAGCCGTGTTGTACCCACTCAGTGGGCACGTCCATCTATCTTTAGACGGTGCTGGATTTCACCTGCGTGTTACAGAGAAGGGATTTATCGCTTCTCGTTGCTCAGCATAGCACGTGGTGGTCCAGGGAGTAGGTGTTGGGGTATGCCCTTAAGGCTAATGTTTGAGGCCTATGGGAATGTATCAGTATTATGTAATAAACTGTTATGTTTATAAAGGCATGGTTGTTATTCAGTTAGTTACATTGTCTGCTGCAATATATGTTCTTCTGAATAATGTCTCAAAGCTGTTCAGCTGGGCTGACATGCAATTATGTCCTTAGTCGATATATCTTGGTGAACATGAGACAGCCTTGATATGGTCAAGACTAATATGTGTTCTAATCTTATAGGATGCTTCGAGCATGGAATAAGATGTAGACTCATGGGTACATTGGATGTACTGGACAGACCCTACTAGGATGTTCAATTGTTTGTCACAATGTGAATATTCCTTGAATGTGACAAGTGGCACATTTCCTCTGACTTGAGATCACTTGTGTTATCTAAATGATGATTGCCATTGTTTTGAGGTAGTTCAATATCATTTGAAACATAATGATTATAGACTATCTTGGATGGTGAGCTTGAATCAGGTTAGGGCACTAGTGATAGACATAGGATTGCCGTCTCCTTGTTTAAGGAGTGTGATGTTCTAAAGGGGCCCCCTGGATGAGATGATTGAGAAAGTGTATGGCCATACCCAGGTGACTGTGTTCATCTGATCTAATCATGCACATCATATTGGAGTTACAAGCTTGACAGGCTTGTCCAATAAGAACATCCAGTGGCAAAGGAAATATGCATGCCTTGTGAATTGATTCACACTTGTGCTGTGGTTTGGGTGTAGTCTTGGAAGACTCTTTCCTTTATATCGGGAGACAGTGATGTGTTGCTAGATACCCCTCACTGATCGTGATAATGAGAATTATCATTACCGACATTTAGAGGAAACCCTCAGGGTCGCACAATTTGATGATATGGCTTACTTAAGTCAGATCGTGTGGACTGAATTGTTCGGGTTCAGTTTAAAGGGATTTAATCTCTGATTGTAAGTGAGATCTGGTCTAATCATGTTTGATTGATTAGGGCTTGAGATCGGTAAGCTTTGATCGAGAGATTGGATGCTAGATCGGTCAGATCAGGAGCATCGAGAGATTGACGGTCAGATCAAGAACTTAAGTGTTTATTGTGGTCTGGACTGATTGCTTGGTTTATTTGGTTATTGAACCAAACTTAAGTGAACCGGCTCATGGATGAGCGCTTGGTTCAATTCAAAGAAGAGAGGAAAATGCGATTGGTTAAATGCATGAACACATGATCGCATGAAAGAGTGAGGTTGGCTATTTTTAGCAACCACGTCTCCATGTCTTGTGTGGAGCGCATATCGTGTGGCCTCCTCTCTATTCTCGTCGCCTCCTCTCGTGTTGATCATTATTCTTCACGCCTTGAAGAGTCGAGAAGAAAAACAAGCAAGCTCTCTCTCATTTCCCCATACGAAGGACTCCTTGAAGATTTGCTAGCACAAAGTCGCCAAGGAAGTAGTCGCCTTCTCATTGTGTGCGTCATCTAAGGAGAAGAGGCACTTGCGTCTTTGATTCTAAGACACCATCAAACCGATGGCAATGGTATGATTTTATCTCTTATGCAATCGGTTTTTAAGTTGATAATAATACATGCATCAAAGGTCCTAGAAACCCTCCTTTCCGTTGCTTTAAAAATTACATGCGCCTATCTAGGGTTTCGCCCCCTTATTTAGGGGTTCTTTCAATTGGTATCAGAGCCATTGTTTGCATGTTTCTATGATTGCTTAAAACTTTGTGATCCATGTATAAGTATGCTTAGATCTATAACATGCGCATATTAGATGTTCCATGTGAAAAATATATCATGTTACATTCAGACCTTGGCGCATGTTCTTGGCGCTTGTTTTTGTATGTTTTTCTCAAAAACTTATATCACATGCGCGTATAACCTTAGATCTAAGGCACCTACTGTAAACCCTTAGATGGGTTATTAGGGTTGAAATCTCAGTCTAGTCAAGATCCAACCAGTCTGATCAGACTATCTGACAGCCTGAATGGGTCGACCAGATAGCACCTTGGCGCAAGCCTGAGGTGGCTATAGGTCGACTGCAGACAGGTGTGTAGCGATGTCTGATTGAGACAACTAATGAACACACATGAGTTAGGCCCGGGGTCACACCCGCTTGCCAGACCTCATTGTGGTTGTTCAGCCCTGGCGCATGCATAGTTGACCTTATGGTCGACTCAAGTCAGTTAGGACTTGGTGCATGAAAGGGCAGTGGATCTGACTGGGTCTGATGAGTGGATCCCTAGTAATGGACCATTGTAAGGTAGTAGGGCGAATAAGGAAAATTAAAATTGATCCCAAGGGGTTTTCGAAATTTAATTTTTCATGAGTGGATCACATGTTGGTTGTAGCATATGCTTGTTTATTTCTTCTTATGTGGGCTGCCCTTTATTAATGTGTGCTGTGCTGGGGCCTGCGTGCCTGGGAGTTAATTGTAAATTAATTTTTATTTTTGTGATCTGCGAATCACAGTTTAATTAATTTATAATGTGAAATTGACCTGCGTGTCAATCTTGTCTAGATAGTTAAATTTGTAATTTAATTAGACAAGAGCACAGAGCACACTTGGCAGAGGCGCATGCAGCTTGTGGCTGGACCAGGTGGGAGGTCTAGGGATCGACCCTAGGACCAGGCGCATATTCCTGGTGGGCGCACCTATGCTGCAGATGGCGCTTGGGCCCTGGTTTGGGCCAGATGAGCAGCTAAAGACCCATGAAGAGCAAGTGAAGACTTAATTTAAGTTAAGGTCTCACTAGGGCTATGGGCTTTTACCACATAAGATTCATGCTTTCTTTTATTGTTTAAATATTAGAATTGCATGATTAGTTTATCTTCTGCTATCACCATAGGAATTGCATGATAGTGAAGAAGATAAAAGACCGTTAAAATCCAACGATCAAATATCAAGCTCGTAAGCCTTCTGACGCGAAACCTCACTGTTCTGATTATCGTTGGAGCCGTGTTGTACCCACTCAGTGGGCACGTCCATCTATCTTCAGACGGTGCGGGACTACACCTGTGTGTTACAGAGTAGGGATTTATCCCTTCTCGTTGCTCAGCATAGCACATGGTGGTCCAGGGAGTAGGTCGGGTCAGCTTGACCGTGTAGGCTACATATGTGGCGCATATGGTAGCACATGGAGGCAGCCATCTGTGGGGTCAGAGACTGTGTTGTACCAACTCAGTTGGCACAGTCTGCTGGATTGCCCAGATGAAGGGGAATCGCACGGGTTGGCGATTGGCTGGGACAGCCTACCAGAGATTAGTGCTTGTACTCTCTGTGCATCTTATCTCGCCTGAGCGGGACGCGGAGACCAAGTATGAAATCTGGATCCCATCTCACTAAAAGAGTTCTACTCTTTCGGGCTGTTTTGCTGGATTTTTCAGCCAGATAAAATAGTGAGAAAAAGAATCTTTCTTAAGTCCTGATTGATTCTTATACATTGATACTGACCTTGCTGTTCTTGCATTGTTGTAGATACCTGCAGCAACGAACACCATGAACTTCAATGTGCGATCCCTACTGGAAAGGGAGAAGTTTGCTGGGCCGAACTTCTCTGACTGGTTTGGACACCTTAAGATCGTTCTTAAGGCAGAGAGGAAACTGTATGTCCTCGAGACGGCGATACCGCCGCAGCCCGCTCCGAACGCCGCAAGGGCGGTTCGGGAAGCCTATGAAAAGCACGTCAATGATAGCATTGATGTCGCTTGCCTGATGCTAGCGTCTATGACGCCACCGCTGCAGCGTCAGCATGAGGATATGTCGGCTATAGAGATTATAGCGAACCTCAAGATGCTGTATGCTGCACAGGCAAGGACTGAGCGCTACAATTTGACGAAGCTCTTCTTTCAGAGCAAACTGGCTGAAGGGAGCCCAGTGGGAGCTCACGTGCTCAAGATGATTGGGCACAAGGAGGCTCTAGAGAAACTGGGGCATACCATCAACCAGGAGCTTGCTGTGGACATTATTCTGCAGTCTCTCCCGCCTTCATTCGACGCGTTCATTATTAATTTTAATATGAACAAAATCGATTGTACTCCGGCAGAGCTGCTGAATATGCTCTTGACCACTGAGGAGACTCTGAAGGGTAAGCCTTCGACCTCTGTCTTAATGGTTCCTTCCAGGAACAAGAAGAAGGGGAAGAAGGGCAAGGCCACTGTCAAGAGCTACAGCAAGGCTCTGAAGCAAAAGGTGAAGCGGTCCAAGGAATACAGGTGTTTCCACTGTGGCCAGCTGGGTCACTGGAAAAAGGACTGTAAAGCGCTCCAAGGAGATAAGAGGGGAAGCATCGCTTCTGGCTCAGGTATATTCGTGACTGAGGTCATGTTTTCTTCTTCTATATCATGGGTGTTGGACACTGCATGTGGAGTTCACATTTGTTCAAATGTACAGGAACTCAAGAGAAGAAGGCAGGTGGGACAGCATGAGGTGGACCTACGCGTTGGAAACGGAGCACGGGTTGCTGCTGTTGCTGTAGGAGACTACTTCATTTCTTTACCATCTGGCATTGTATTGGAACTGGACAATTGTTATTTTGTTCCCAGTATTACTAAAAATATTATCTCCATTCCTGCTCTTGTCAGGAAGGGATTTTCCTTTGAATGCAATATTTCAAAGTGTGTTTTATCTTTAGATAATATTGTTTATGCAACTGGTTCAATTAGCAATGGGTTATTCATGTTGGACATGGAATGTTCGATACAGCAAATTGATATTAAGAAAGCCAAGTATGCTGATGACAGCACCTTGTTATGGCATAGTCGTTTAGGCCATATTAACGAGAAACGCATTAAGCGGTTGCATGATAATGGACTGCTGGGATCATTCTCCTATAAGGAGATTGATACATGCAAGGCTTGTTTGATGGGTAAAATGACGCGGTCACCTTTTCCTCATAAAGGTCAAAGGGCTTCAGGTTTACTTGACCTTATACACAGTGATGTGTGTGGGCCATTTAGTAAACATGCCAGAGGTGGCTATCAGTACTTCATTACCTTTACTGATGATTTCAGTAGGTATGGCTATGTCTATCTGATGAGACATAAGAGTGAATCTTTTGACAAGTTCAAAGAGTTCAAGAATGAAGTACAAAATCAGCTAGGCCGAAATATCAAGGCACTTCGCACAGATCGAGGTGGTGAATACTTGAGTCATACGTTTACTGACTATCTGAAGGAGTGTGGGATTATCTCACAGCTCACTCCGCCAGGAACACCGCAATGGAATGGTGTGTCCGAGAGGAGAAATAGAACGTTACTTGATATGGTTCGTTCTATGATGAGTCAGGCTACTCTTCCATACTCCTTTTGGGGTTTTGCGCTGGAAACAGCTGCAAAGGTACTAAACCGAGTGCCATCCAAGGCAGTTTCTAAGACTCCATATGAGTTATGGTATGGGAAACAGCCGAGCTTGACATTTATCAGGATCTGGGGCTGCGAGGCTTATGTCAAAAAGCTCGCCTCTGGGAAACTAGAGAGCAGATCTGACAAATGTATCTTTGTCGGTTACCCTAAGGAAACTAAGGGTTATTATTTCTACGATCCCAAGGAGAACAAGGTTTTTGTTGCTCGGACGGCCATATTTCTTGAGAAGGAGTTTCTTCTGCAAGAGGCCAGTGGGAGAGAAATAAAGCTGGATGAGAATCCAGAAGAAGGACAAAGTTGTTGGGGTATGCCCTTAAGGCTAATGTTTGAGGCCTTGGGATTGTATAAGTATCATGTAATAAACTCTTAAGTTTATAAAGGCATGGTTATTATTCAGGTTGTTACCTTGTCTGCTGTAATAAGTGTACTTCTGAATAATGTCTCAAAGCTGTTCAGCTAGGCTGACAGGCTATATGTCCTTAGTCGAGATATCTTGGTGAACATGAGACAGCCTTGATATGATTGAGACTGATATGAGTGCTAATCTTATAGGATGCTTCGAGCATGGAATAAGATGTAGACTCATGGGTACATTGGATGTACTGGACAGACCCTACTCGGATATTCCATTGCTTGTCACAATGTGAATGATCCTTGTAAGCACTAAGTGGCACATGTCCTTTGACTTGAGATCACTTATGTTTCTAAATGATGATTGTCATTGTTTTGAGGTAGTTCAATATCATTTGAAACATAATGATTATAGACTATCTTGGATGGTGAGCTTGAGTCAGGTTAGGGCACTTGTGATAGATAAAGGATTGCCGTCTCCTTGTTTAAGGAGTGTGATGTTCTAAAGGGCCCCACTATATGAGATGATTGAGGAAGTGTATGGCCATACCCAGATGACTATGTGCATCTGATCTAATCATGCTCATCGTATTGGAGTTACAGGCTTGACATGCTTGTCCAATAAGAACATCCAGTGGCAAAGGAATCATGCATGCCTAGTGAGTTGATTCACACTTATGCTGTGGTTGGGTGGAGTCTTGGAAGACTCTTTCCTTTATATCGGGAGACAGTGATGTGTTGCTAGATACCCCTCGCTGATCGTGATAACGTAAGTTATCGTTACCGACATTTAAAGGAAACCCTTAGGGTCGCACAATTTGATGATATGGCTACTTAAGTCAGATCGTGTGGACTGAATTGTTCGAGTTCAGTTTAAAGGAGATTAAACTCTGATTGTAAGTGAGATCCAGTCTGATCATGTTTGATTGATTAGGGCTTGAGATCGGTAAGCTTAGATCGAGAGTGTGGATGCTAGATCGAAGAGATCAAGAGCATTAAAAGGATGAACGGTCAGATTTTGAACCTTAGGGTTTAATTTGGTCTGAACCGATTATTGGGCTGATTTGGTTTGGTCATTGGACCAATTGAATTGAACCGGCTCACATGTGAGCGCTTGGTTCATTTGAGAGGAGAGCTATGCGTTTGGTTCACTTCATGTGAACGCATAACGCAAGCTTTGATGACTTGCCATTTATGGCATTTCGGTTTGACAATTGTGATGAATGTCTCCACATTCGATCACAAGTTTGGCTAACGCTCCTCTCCATCATCTTGCTCTCGACGACACACACTTTCTTGTGTGGTGAAAGTGACGAGAAGAAAGATCGGCCAAGAGTTCATCATCTCCTTCATGCGATAAGACCCCTTGAAGCTTTTGCTAGCACAAAGTTGAGAAGGGAGTAGTCTTTGTCTTCTTGTGTGCGCACCTTTTGGAGGAGATCAACCTTGTTTTCTTCTTCCAAGCCGCCTTCCATCCATGGCAATGGTAAGATCATATCATGATCTTAAGTTGGTTTAAGTTGATTATATAGTTCATATGCGATCTTTAGAAGCCCTTTTTCCGCATTGCATGCTAGAAGCGCATGTATAGGGTTCCCCCCCCCTTATTAGGGGTTCCTTCAAAAGTGACCAAGCAGAGTTGGATGAGCCTGAGCCGGTAGAACAGGTTATTGAACAACCTGAGGCTCAGATATCACGGGAACCGCGAAGATCGGGAAGGATCCGTCGACAGCCTGAGCGCTATGACGGAGTCTACATCATTGATCATGATGAACCCCTCACTTATGCGGATGCGGTCAGTGGACCGGAGTCAGCGAGATGGCTTGAAGCTATGCGCGCCGAGATGGACTCCATGTCAGATAACCAAGTTTGGGACTTGGTTGATCCGCCTCCGGGAGTTATCCCTATAGGCTGTAAATGGATCTTCAAGAAGAAGATTGACATGGATGGTAACGTAGTTACCTATAAAGGCAGGCTAGTTGCGAAAGGTTTCAAACAAATCTACGGGATAGATTATGATGAAACTTTCTCACCTGTAGCCATGTTTAAGTCTATTCGGATTCTTTTCGCGATAGCTGCATACTATGATTATGAGATCTGGCAGATGGATGTGAAAACAGCTTTCCTTAATGGAAATCTGGATGAGGATGTGTACATGACACAACCAGAGGGTTTTACTAATCCAGCAGATCGTCATAAGATATGCAAGTTAAAGAAGTCTATTTATGGACTTAAGCAAGCATCTAGAAGCTGGAATATTCGTTTTGATGAATCAGTCACCGAATTTGGTTTCATCAAGAACGAGGATGACCCGTGTGTATATAAGAGGTTTAGTGGGAGCGTAATTACTTTTCTAGTCCTCTACGTCGATGACATCTTGATCATTGGAAATGACATTCCTGAAATGCATGCTGTTAAAGCATGGCTGAGGAAATGTTTCCAGATGAAAGATTTAGGAGAAGCAGCCTATGTATTAGGTGTGAAGATCTACAGGGATAGATCTAAGAGGCTTCTCGGGCTGTGCCAGAGTACTTACATCGATAAGGTCCTGGAGAGATTTCATTTAGAGAATTCTAAACGAGGATATCTTCCAGTCAGACATGGTCTGAATCTTTCGAAGAGTCAGTGTCCACAAACACAGACTGAGAAAGATGAAATGGACAATACGCCTTATGCTTCGGCTATTGGTTCCATTATGTATGCGATGTTGTGTACTCGCCCAGACGTCGCTTACGGGTTAAGCGTGACCAGTCGTTTCCAAGGTAATCCAGGTATGGCGCACTGGATTGCAGTCAAGAATATTTTAAAATATCTGCGGAGGACCAAAGATATGTTCTTGATATATGGTGGTCAGGAAGAACTCAGTATTGAAGGATATACTGACGCTTCGTTCTAGTCTGACCAGGATGATTTCCGATCGCAATCAGGCTATGTTTTTAGCTTGAATGGAGGTGCAGTGGTGTGGAAGAGTTTCAAACAGTCAACTGTTGCTGATTCCACAACAGAAGCCGAGTATGTTGCAGCCTCGGAAGCATCCAAGGAGGCAGTGTGGATTCGTAAGTTCGTGAGAGAACTTGGTGTCGTTCCTTCGAGTGCAGATCCTTTGGTTATCTTCTGTGATAACACTGGAGCAATTGCACAAGCAAAGGAACCACGGTCGCACCAGAAGTCCAAGCACATACAGAGACGGTTTCATTTGATCAGGGAGATCATAGATCGTGGCGAGATCAAAATCTGCAAGGTTCATACAGATGACAATCTGGCTGACCCGCTTACCAAGCCTCTGGCGCAGCAGAAGCATGAGAAGCACTGTAATAATATGGGTTTGAGATTTCTCAACCATTAGATTAAGTGCAAGTGGGAGATTGTTGGGGTATGCCCTTAAGGCTAATGTTTGAGGCCTATGGGAATGTATCAGTATTATGTAATAAACTGTTATGTTTATAAAGGCATGGTTGTTATTCAGTTAGTTACATTGTCTGCTGCAATATATGTTCTTCTGAATAATGTCTCAAAGCTGTTCAGCTGGGCTGACATGCAATTATGTCCTTAGTCGATATATCTTGGTGAACATGAGACAGCCTTGATATGGTCAAGACTAATATGTGTTCTAATCTTATAGGATGCTTCGAGCATGGAATAAGATGTAGACTCATGGGTACATTGGATGTACTGGACAGACCCTACTAGGATGTTCAATTGTTTGTCACAATGTGAATATTCCTTGAATGTGACAAGTGGCACATTTCCTCTGACTTGAGATCACTTGTGTTATCTAAATGATGATTGCCATTGTTTTGAGGTAGTTCAATATCATTTGAAACATAATGATTATAGACTATCTTGGATGGTGAGCTTGAATCAGGTTAGGGCACTAGTGATAGACATAGGATTGCCGTCTCCTTGTTTAAGGAGTGTGATGTTCTAAAGGGGCCCCCTGGATGAGATGATTGAGAAAGTGTATGGCCATACCTAGGTGACTGTGTTCATCTGATCTAATCATGCACATCATATTGGAGTTACAAGCTTGACAGGCTTGTCCAATAAGAACATCCAGTGGCAAAGGAAATATGCATGCCTTGTGAATTGATTCACACTTGTGCTGTGGTTTGGGTGTAGTCTTGGAAGACTCTTTCCTTTATATCGGGAGACAGTGATGTGTTGCTAGATACCCCTCACTGATCGTGATAATGAGAATTATCGTTACCGACATTTAGAGGAAACCCTCAGGGTCGCACAATTTGATGATATGGCTTACTTAAGTCAGATCGTGTGGACTGAATTGTTCGGGTTCAGTTTAAAGGGATTTAATCTCTGATTGTAAGTGAGATCTGGTCTAATCATGTTTGATTGATTAGGGCTTGAGATCGGTAAGCTTTGATCGAGAGATTGGATGCTAGATCGGTCAGATCAGGAGCATCGAGAGATTGACGGTCAGATCAAGAACTTAAGTGTTTATTGTGGTCTGGACTGATTGCTTGGTTTATTTGGTTATTGAACCAAACTTAAGTGAACCGGCTCATGGATGAGCGCTTGGTTCAATTCAAAGAAGAGAGGAAAATGCGATTGGTTAAATGCATGAACACATGATCGCATGAAAGAGTGAGGTTGGCTATTTTTAGCAACCACGTCTCCATGTCTTGTGTGGAGCGCATATCGTGTGGCCTCCTCTCTATTCTCGTCGCCTCCTCTCGTGTTGATCATTATTCTTCACGCCTTGAAGAGTCGAGAAGAAAAACAAGCAAGCTCTCTCTCATTTCCCCATACGAAGGACTCCTTGAAGATTTGCTAGCACAAAGTCGCCAAGGAAGTAGTCGCCTTCTCATTGTGTGCGTCATCTAAGGAGAAGAGGCACTTGCGTCTTTGATTCTAAGACACCATCAAACCGATGGCAATGGTATGATTTTATCTCTTATGCAATCGGTTTTTAAGTTGATAATAATACATGCATCAAAGGTCCTAGAAACCCTCCTTTCCGTTGCTTTAAAAATTACATGCGCCTATCTAGGGTTTCGCCCCCTTATTTAGGGGTTCTTTCAGTAGGTCGGGTCAGCTTGACCATGTAGACTACATATGTGGCGCATATGGTAGCACATGGAGGCAGCCATCTGTGGGATCAGAGACTGTGTTGTACCAACTCAGTTGGCACAGTCTGCTGGATTGCCCAGATGAAGGGGAATCGCACGGGTTGGCGATTGGCTGGGACAGCCTACTAGAAATTAATGCTTGTCATCTCTGTGCATCTTATCTCGCCTGAGCGGGACGCGGAGACCAAGTATGAAATCTGGATCCCATCTCACTAAAAGAGTGTTACTCTTTCGGACTGTTTACTGGATTTTTCAGTCAGACAAAATAGTGAGAAAAGAATCTTTCTTAAGTCCTGGATAGATTCTAAACATTGATACTAACCTTGCTGTTCTTGCATTGTTGTAGATACCTGCAGCAACGAACACCATGAGCTTCAATGTGCGATCCCTACTGGAAAGGGAGAAGTTTGCTGGGCCAAACTTCTCTGACTGGTTTGGACACCTTAAGATCGTTCTTAAGGCAGAGAGGAAACTGTATGTCCTCGAGACGGCTGTGCCGCCTCAACCCGCTGCGAACGCCGCAAGGGCGGTTCGCGATGCCTATGAAAAGCACGTCAATGATAGCATTGATGTCGCTTGCCTGATGCTAGCGTCTATGACGCCACCGCTGCAGCGTCAGCATGAGGATATGTCGGCTATAGAGATTATAGCGAACCTCAAGATGCTGTATGCTGCACAGGCGAGGACAGAACGCTATAATCTGACGAAGCTCTTCTTTCAGAGCAAACTGGCTGAAGGGAGCCCAGTGGGAGCTCACGTGCTCAAGATGATTGGGCACAAGGAGGCTCTGGAGAAACTGGGGCATACCGTCAACCAGGAGCTTGCTGTAGACATAATTCTGCAGTCTCTCCCGCCCTCTTTCGATGCGTTCATTATTAACTTTAATATGAACAAGATCGATTGTACTCCGGCAGAGCTGCTGAATATGCTCTTGACTACTGAGGAAACTCTGAAGGGAAAGCCTTCAACCTCTGTCTTGATGGTTCCTTCCAGGAACAAGAAGAAGGGGAAGAAGGGCAAAGCCCCAGTCAAGAACTACAGTAAGGCTCTGAAGCAAAAGGTTAAGCGGTCAAAGGACAACAGGTGTTTCCACTGTGGCCAGCTGGGTCACTGGAAAAAGGACTGCAAAGCGCTCCAAGGAGATAAGAGGGGAAGCATCGCTTCTGGCTCAGGTATATATGTGACTGAGGTCATGTTATCTTCTTCTTCTATTTCATGGGTGTTGGACACTGCATGTGGAGTTCACATTTGTTCAAATGTACAGGAACTCAAGAGAAGAAGACAGGTGGGACAGCATGAGGTAGACCTACGCGTTGGAAACGGGGCACGGGTTGCTGCTGTTGCTGTAGGAGACTATTTCATTTCTTTACCATCTGGCATTGTATTAGAATTAAACAATTGTTATTTTGTACCCAGTATAACTAAAAATATTGTCTCTATTCCTGCACTTGTCAGGAAAGGATTTGCCTTTGAATGCAATATTTCAAAGTGTGTTTTATCTTTAGATAATATTGTTTATGCAACTGGTTCAATTAACAATGGGTTATACATGTTGGACATGGAAAGTTCTATACAAAGTGTTGATGTTAAGAAAGCCAAGTATGCTGATGACAGCACCTTGCTATGGCATAGTCGTTTAGGCCATATTAACGAGAAGCGCATTAAGCGGTTGCATGATCATGGACTGCTGGGATCATTCTCCTGTGAGGAGATTGATACATGCAAAGCTTGTTTGATGGGTAAAATGACGAAGTCACCTTTTCTTAACAAAGGTCAAAGGGCTTCAGGTTTACTTGACCTTATACACAGTGATGTGTGTGGGCCATTTAGTAAACATGCTAGAGGTGGCTATCAGTACTTCATTACCTTTACTGATGATTTCAGTAGGTATGGGTATGTCTATTTGATGAGACATAAAAGTGAATCTTTTGACAAGTTCAAAGAGTTCAAAAATGAAGTACAAAATCAGTTAGGCCGAAATATCAAGGCACTTCGTTCTGATCGAGGTGGAGAATACTTGAGTCATGCGTTTACTGACTATCTGAAAGAGTGTGGGATTATCTCACAGCTCACTCCGCCAGGAACACCGCAATGGAATGGTGTGTCCGAGAGGAGAAATAGAACGTTACTTGATATGGTTCGTTCTATGATGAGTCAGGCCACTCTTCCATACTCCTTTTGGGGTTTTGCACTGGAAACAGCTGCAAAGGTACTAAACCGAGTGCCATCCAAGGCAGTTTCTAAGACGCCATATGAGTTATGGTATGGGAAACAGCCTGGCTTGACATTTATCAGGATCTGGGGTTGCGAGGCTTATGTCAAAAAGCTCGCCTCTGGGAAACTGGAGCAGATCTGAGAAATGTATCTTTGTCGGTTACCCTAAGGAAACTAAGGGTTATTATTTCTACGATCCCAAAGAGAACAAGGTATTTGTTGCTCGGACTGCCATATTTCTTGAGAAGGAATTTCTTCTGCAAGAGGGCAGTGGGAGAGAAATAAAACTGGATGAGAATCCAGAAGAAGGACAAAGTAGTCAAGCACAGTTGGACGAGCCTGAGCCGGTAGATCAGGTTATTGAACAACCTGAGGCTCAGATATCACGGGAACCGCGAAGATCGGGAAGGATCCGTCGACAGCCTGAGCGCTATGACGGAGTCTACATCATTGATAATGATGAACCCCTCACCTATGCGGATGCGGTCAGTGGACCGGAGTCAGCTAGATGGCTTGAAGCTATGCGAGCCGAGATGGACTCCATGTCAGATAACCAAGTCTGGGATTTGGTTGATCCGCCTTCGGGAGTAATCCCTATAGGCTGTAAATGGATCTTCAAGAAGAAGATTGACATGGATGGTAACGTGGTTACCTATAAAGGCAGGCTAGTAGCGAAAGGTTTCAAACAAATCTACGGGATAGATTATGATGAAACTTTCTCTCCTGTAGCCATGTTTACGTCTATTCGGATTCTTTTCGCGATAGCTGCATATTACGATTATGAGATCTGGCAGATGGATGTGAAGACAGCTTTCCTTAATGGAAATCTTGATGAGGATGTGTATATGACACAACCTGAAGGTTTCACTAATCCAGCCGATCGTCATAAAATATGCAAGTTAAAGAAGTCTATTTATGGACTTAAACAAGCATCAAGAAGCTGGAATATTCGTTTTGATGAATCAATCTCTGAGTTTGGTTTCATCAAGAACGAGGACGACCCGTGTGTATATAAAAGGTTTAGTGGGAGCGTGATTACATTCCTAATCCTCTACGTCGATGATATCTTGATCATTGGAAATGATATTCCTGAACTGCATGCTGTTAAAGCATGGTTAAGAAAATGTTTCCAGATGAAAGATCTAGGAGAAGCAGCCTATGTGTTAGGTGTGAAGATCTACCGGGATAGATCTAAGAGGCTTCTCGGGCTGTGCCAGAGTACTTACATCGATAAAGTCCTGGAGAGATTCCATTTAGAGAATTCTAAACGTGGATATCTTCCAGTCAGACATGGTCTGAATCTTTCGAAGAGTCAGTGTCCACAAACACAGACTGAGAAAGATGAAATGGACAATACGCCTTATGCTTCGGCTATTGGGTCCATTATGTATGCGATGTTGTGTACTCGCCCAGACGTCACTTACGGGTTAAGCGTGACCAGTCGGTTCCAAAGTAATCCAGGTTTGGCGCACTGGATTGCAGTCAAGAACATTATAAAATATCTGCGGAGGACCAAAGATATGTTCTTGATATATGGTGGTCAGGAAGAACTCAGTATAGAGGGATATACTGACGCTTCGTTCCAGTCGGACCAGGATGATTTCCGATCGCAATCAGGCTATGTTTTTAGCTTGAATGGTGGAGCAGTGGTGTGGAAGAGTTTCAAACAGTCAACTGTTGCTGATTCCACAACAGAAGCCGAGTATGTTGCAGCCTCGGAAGCATCCAAGGAGGCAGTATGGATTCGCAAGTTCGTGAGAGAACTTGGTGTCGTTCCTTCGAGTGCAGATCCTTTGGTTATCTTCTGTGATAACACTGGAGCAATCGCACAAGCAAAGGAACCACGGTCGCACCAGAAGTCCAAGCACATACAGAGACGGTTTCACTTGATCCGGGAGATCATTGATCGAGGCGAGATCAAAATCTGCAAAGTTCATACAGATGACAATCTGGCAGACCCGCTTACCAAGCCTCTGGCGCAGCAGAAGCATGAGAAGCACTGTAATAATATGGGTTTGAGATTTCTCAACCATTAGATTAAGTGCAAGTGGGAGATTGTTCGGGTATGCCCTTAAGGCTAATGTTTGAGGCCTTGGGATTGTATAAGTATCATGTAATAAACTCTTGAGTTTATAAAGGCATGGTTATTATTCAGGTTGTTACCTTGTCTGCTGTAATAAGTGTACTTCTGAATAATGTCTCAAAGCTGTTCAGCTAGGCTGACATGCATATGTCCTTAGTCGAGATATCTTGGTGAACTTGAGACAGCCTTGATATGATTGAGACTAATATGTGTTCTAATCTTATAGGATGCTTCGAGCATGGAATAAGATGTAGACTCATGGGTACATTGGATGTACTGGACAGACCCTACTAGGATATTCAGTTGGTTGTCACAATGTGAATATTCCTTGTAAGCACCAAGTGGCACATGTCCTTTGACTTGAGATCACTTGTGTTTCTAAATGATGAATGTCATTATTTTGAGGTATTTCAATATCATTTGAAATATAATGATTATAGACTATCTTGGATAATGATCATGAGTCAGGTTAGGACACTAGTGATAGATATAGGATTGCCGTCTCCTTGTTTAAGGAGTGTGATGTTCTAAAGGGCCCCCCTAGATGAGATGATTGAGATAGTGTATGGCCATACCCAGGTGACTATGTTCATCTGATCTAATCATGCTCATCATATTGGAGTTACAAGCTTGACAGGCTTGTCCAATAAGAACATCCAGTGGCAAAGGACACATGTATGCCTTGTGAAGAAGATTCACACTTGTGCTGTGATTTGGGAGTAGTCTTGGAAGACTCTTTCCTTTATATCAGGAGACAGTGATGTGTTGCTAGATACCCCTCACTGATCATGATAACGTGAGTTATCGTTACCGACATTTAAAGGAAACCCTCAGGGTCGCACAATTTGATGATATGGCTTACTTGAGTCAGATCGTGTGGACTGAATTGTTTGGGTTCAGTTTAAAGGGATTTAATCTCTGATTGTAAGTGAGATCTGGTCTGATCATGTTTGATTGATTAGGGCTTGAGATCGGTAAGCTTCGATCGAGAGAAATGATGCTAGATCGGTGAGATCAGGAGCATCAAGAAATGAACGGTTGGATCTTGAACCTTTAGGGTTTATTGTGATCTAGACCATATGGCTTGGGTTAATTGGTCTTGGACCAAACCGACTTTGAACCGGCTCATGGATGAGCGCATGGTTCATGGGAGGTGAGTTAAGGGCTTGGTTCACTTTGGGTGAACGCTTAAGCCTTCAATACTTTCCATCTTTGGAATTCGGTTTCAAGTGGATTGTGTGTAACGCCTCCACATTAGTGTGGGAGGTTACTCACTTGTCGAATTCTCTTGTGAAGGCTTCTCCAATTCGGTGAAGAGACGACTGGACGAAAAACAAGAGAAAGTAGTCTCGCCAAGCAAGATTTTCCTTTCCCTACCATACGAAAAGGAACCTTGAAGCCTTGCTAGCACAAGGACGACAAGGTGTAGGCCAATTTCTTCTTGTGTGTGGCACACTTTGGAGGAGAACCCCATCGTTCTCTAGCTTCCAAGCCGAGTCCAATCCTCATGGCAATGGTATGAATTCTCTCTTATCCATTCAATCGTTCAAAGTTGATCATGAGAACATGTAACATGCGATTAGTTGAAACCCTAGCATCTTCATGGATTGAATGAAATATGCGCCACCTACTCTTAGGGTTTTCGGCCCCCCTCTTGAAAGGGGTTTTATCCGCTTGCGCTCCCCTAGAAGGGGATCCAACAAACAGCAGCAACCCGTGCCCCGTTTCCAACTCGTAGGTCCACCTCATGCTGTCCCACCTGTCTTCTTCTCTTGAGTTCCTGTACATTTGAACAAATGTGAACTCCACATGCAGTGTCCAACACCCATGATATAGAAGAAGAAGATATCATGACTTCAGTCACAAATATACCTGAGCCAGAAGCGATGCTTCCCCTCTTATCTCCTTGGAGCGCTTTACAGTCCTTTTTCCAGTGACCCAGCTGGCCACAGTGGAAACATCTGTATTCCTTTGACCGCTTGACTTTTTGCTTTAGTGCCTTGCTGTAACTCTTGACAGGGGTCTTGCCCTTCTTCCCCTTCTTCTTGTTCCTTGAAGGAACCATTAAGACAGAGGTTGAAGGCTTTCCCTTCAGAGTTTCCTCAGTAGTCAAGAGCATATTCAGCAGCTCTGCCGGAGTACAATCGATTTTGTTCATATTAAAGTTAATAATGAACGCATCGAAAGAGGGCGGGAGAGACTGCAGAATAATGTCTACAGCAAGCTCCTGATTGATGGTATGCCCCAGTTTCTCTAGAGCCTCCTTGTGCCCAATCATCTTGAGCACGTGAGCTCCCACTGGGCTCCCTTCAGCCAGTTTGCTCTGAAAGAAAAGCTTGGTCAAATTATAGCGTTCAGTCCTCGCCTGTGCAGCATACAGCATCTTGAGGTTTGCTATCATGTCTATAGCAGACATATCCTCATGCTGACGCTGCAGCGGTGGCGTCATAGACGCTAGCATCAGGCAAGCGACATCAATGCTATCATTGACGTGCTTTTCATAAGCTTCCCGAACCGCCCTTGCGGCGTTCGGAGCGGGCTGAGGCGGTATCGCCGTCTCGAGGACATACAGTTTCCTCTCTGCCTTAAGAACAATCTTAAGGTGTCCGAACCAGTCTGAGAAGTTTGGCCCAGCAAACTTCTCTCTTTCCAGTAGGGATCGCACATTGAAGCTCATGGTGTTCGTTGCTGCAGGTATCTACAACAATGCAAGAACAGCAAGGTCAGTATCAATGTAAAGAATCAATTCAGGACTTAAGAATGATTCTTTTTCTCACTATTTTATCTGGCTGAAAAATCCAGCAAAACAGCCCGAAAGAGTAGAACCCTTTTAGTGAGATGGGATCCAGATTTCATACTTGGTCTCCGCGTCCCGCTCAGGCGAGATAAGATGCACAGAGAGTACAAGCACTAATTTCTGGTAGGCTGTCCCAGCCAATCGCCAACCCGTGCGATTCCCCTTCATCTGGGCAATCCAGCAGACTGTGCCAACTGAGTTGGTACAACACAATCTCTGACCCCACAGATGGCTGCCTCCATACGCTACCATATGCGCCACATATGTAGCCTACATGGTCAAGCTGACCCGACCTACTCCCTGGACCACCACGTGCTATGCTGAGCAACGAGAAGCGATAAATCCCTTCTCTGTAACACGCAGGTGTAATCCCGCACCGTCTGAAGATAGATGGACGTGCCCACTGAGTGGGTACAACACGGCTCCAACGATAATCAGAACAGTGAGGTTTCGCGTCAGAAGGCATACAAGCTTGATATTTTAGCGTTGGATTTTAACGGTCTTTTATCTTCTTCACTATCATGCAATTCCTATGGTGATAGCAGAAGATAAATAAATCATGCTGTTCTACTTATTTAAACAATAAAAGAAAGCATGGATCTTATGTGGTAAAAGCCCATAGCCTAAGTAAGACCTTAATTAACTTAAGTCTTCACTTGCTTTTCTTCTTCATGGGTCTTTTGCTGCTCATCTGGCCCAAACCAAGGCCCAAGCGCCTACTGCAGCTCAGGTGCGCCTACCAGGGAAAGTGCGCCTGGTCCCAGAGTCGAACCCTGGACCTCCCATCTGGTCAAGCCACTGCTGCATGCGCCTCTACCAAGTGTACTCTGTGCTCTTGTCTGATTAACTTATAAATTAATCTATCTAGACAAGATTGACTCGCAGGTCAATTACATTTTATAAATTAAAAACAATGTGATGCGCAGATCACAATAATTAATTTACATTTTAATACAGGCACGCAGGCCCCAGCACAGCACACATTTAACATGGGCAGCCCACATAAGAATTAAATAAACAAACATAGGCATCAATCAACATGTGATCCAATCATGAAAATTAAATTTCGAAAACCCCATAGGCATCAATTTTAATTTCCTTATTTGCCCTCACTACCTTACAACGGTCCATTACTAGGGATCCACTCATCCAACCTAGTCAGATCCAGTGCCCTTGCATGCACCAAGTCCTAACCGACTTGAGTCGACCAAAAGGTCAACCATGCATGCGCCAGGGCTGAACAACCCTCATGAGTTCTGGCAAGCGGGTGTGACCCCGGGCCTAACTCATGTGTGTTCACTAGTCGTCTCAATCAGACACCGCTACACGCTTGTCTGCAGTCGACCTATAGCCACCAGATGCTTGCGCACAGGTGCTATCTAGTCAACCCATCAAGGCTGTCAGATGGTCTGATCAGACATTTTGGATCTAACCTAGGGGATGACTTCAACCCTAATAACCCGTCTAAGGGTTTACAGTAAGGCCTTAGATCTATAGTGAGTCGCGCATGTCATGAAAGTTTTGAAAACAAAAACTAAAACATGTAAAGCATGCGCCAACAAAAGTTCATCTCATACATGCGCCACAAACAAAATACATCTATCTGGTATTTTCGCATGATGAGAAATATTAGATCTAAACATTCAACATACATGGATCACCATAAGCAATCATATGAATATATAAAAACCTAGGCTCTGATACCAATTGAAAAGTCCCCTTAATCTTGGGGGCCGAAACCCTAAGGTAGGCGCATATAAAAATTCGCATGGGAAGCTAGGGTTTCAAGAGATCTTAATATATCATATGATCAACTTTCGAATGCTAGTATAGAAGAGAAAGATCCATACCATCGCCATCTCTTGGATGGTGTCTTGGAAGCAGAGAGCGAGAGGATCTCCTCCAAAGGATGCGCACACAAGATGAAGAAGCCGCCTACTCCCTTGGTGCTCCTTGTGCTAGCAAGGTTCCAAGAGGTGCTTGTCGTATGGAAGGAAAGAGATGTTTTTCTTCTTGGCCGAATCCTCTCCTAGAGACTTGAAGTCGTCACCACACACGAGTGTGTCGAGAGAGAAGGGCGAGAGGCCAGAATAGAGCTTCCCTTTTGCGTGAACGTGAGGCGTGGTCACGTTTAGAGAAGTGCTATCTAAAAATAGCAAAGTCTCCAATTCATGCGACCATGAATTTTCCTTAACGCTATTAGCTCTCCCCTTTGAACCATGCGCTCATATGATGAGCCGGTTCAAGTTGGTTCAGTTTAAGAAACCAAATAAGCCAAGCAATTAGTCTAGATCTCAATTAAACCCTAAGGCTTCAGATCTAACCGTTGATCTCTCGATGCTTCTGATCTCACCGATCTAGCATCCATTCTCTCAATCGAAGCTTACCGATCTCAAGCCCTAATCAATCAAACATGATCAGACCAGATCTCACTTACAATCAGAGACTAAATTCCTTTAAACTGAACTTGAACAATTCAGTCCACACGATCTGACTTAAGTAAGCCATATCATCAAATTGTGCGACCCTGAGGGTTTCCTTTAAATGTCGGTAACGATAACTTACGTTATCACGAACAGTGAGGGGTATCTAGCAACACATCACTGTCTCCCGATATAAAGAAAAGAGTCTTCCAAGACTACACCCAAACAACAGCACAAGTGTGAATCAACTCACTAGGCATACATGATTCCTTTGCCACTGGATGTTCGTATTGGACAAGCGTGTCAAGCTTGTAACTCCAATATGATGAGCATGATTAGATCAGATGAACACAGTCACCTGGGTATGGCCATACACTCTCTCAATCATCTCATCCAGGGGGCCCCATTAGAACATCACACTCCAAACAAGGAGACGGCAATCCTATATCTATCACTAGTGCCCTAACCTGACTCAAGCTCACCATCCAAGATAGTCTATAACCATTATGTTTCAAATGATATTGAACTACCTCAAAACAATGACAATCATCATTTAGAAACACAAGTGATCTCAAGTCAGAGGACATGTGCCACTTGTAGCAATCAAGGATTATTCACATTGTGACAAGCAATTGAATATCCAAATAGGGTCTGTCCAGTACATCCAATGTACCCATGAGTCTACATCTTATTCCATACTCGAAGCATCCTATAAGATTAGAACACATATTAGTCTTAATCATATCAAGGCTGTCTCATGTTCACCAAGATATATCAACTAAGGACTTAACTGCATGTCAGCCTAGCTGAACAGCTTTGAGACATTATTCAGAAGTACACTTATTGCAGCAGACAATGTAACAACCTGAATAACAACCATTGCCTTTATAAGCAAAAGAGTTTATACATGATACTGATAGAATCCCAAGGCCTCAAACATTAGCCTTAAGGGCATACCCCAACAGATACCCCCACAAACATACATTTATCTGACCTGGGCTCTAGCTTGCTAGAATTTTGATGCTTAACAAAAGCCTCGCATCCCCAAATCCTTATAAATGTGAGGTTAGGTCGTCTCCCAGTCCACAACTCATGCGGAGATACAGGGACACTTTTAGATGGAATGTTATTCAGTGTCAAAACAGCTGTCTCCAAGGCACGTCCCCAAAAATACTGAGATGGAGTTGCTTGACTCATCATGCACCGAACCATGTCTAGTAGGGTTCGATTCTGCCTCTCAAACACTTCATTCCATTGGGGTGTCCCAGGAGGGGTGAGCTGTGAGATCATCCCACACTCTTTCAGATAGTCAACAAACTCATGGCTCAAGTACTCCCCACCTCGATCAGATCGAAGAGCCTTTATGGATCGTACAAGCTGGTTTTCTACTTCAGTCTTGAACTCCTTGAATTTCTCCAAGGATTCTAACTTATGTCTCATTAGATAGACATAACTATATCTACTGAAATCGTCAGTAAATGTGATAAAGTATATAAACCCACCTTTGGCTTGTTTGTTGAATGGCCCACACACATCGCTGTGTATGAGATCCAATAAACTTGTGGCCCTTTCACCTTTCTTGGCGAATGGCGCCTTTGTCATTTTGCCCAACAAACAAGGCTTGCAAACATCAAATTCCTCAAAGAAATCTGAATCCAAGAATCCATTTGCATGGAGTTGTTGGATGCGATTCTTGTTGATGTGCCCTAAATGACAGTGCCAAAGATAAGTGTTATTGAAACCACTTAGCTTGATCCTCTTAGTATTTACGTTGTACAAAGAACTCTGCATGTCCAAGACATACAAGCCATTGCATAGAGTACCTGAACCATAGAACATGTCTGCCAATGAAAAAGAACAGGTGTTCTCTTTGATTGCAAAACTGAATCCTTTCCTCGCCAGGGCAGGAATGGATACAATGTTCTTGGTAATCGATGGTACATAGTAACAACGGTCAAATTCTAGTAGAAGCCCCGACGGCAACGAGAGAGTGAGGTGTCCCACAATCACAGCCGCAACCTATGCGCCGTTACCGACCCGAAGGTCAATCTCTCCTGGTCGAACTGTCCTACTTCGTTTGAGCCCTTGCATAGTTATACAAATATGCATTCCACATGCGGTATCAAGTACCCATGTGTTTGAAGTAGACAGGTTGACTTCAACCACATAAATACATGAGCCTGAAGGAGTAACCCTTCCCTTCACCTCTTTCTGGTGATGCCTTTTGCAGCTCTCGAGCTTAGTGTCACACCTCAAGTTTTGACACCATCCAACTTGTCCTCCCAAAGGACGGATCACAGTTTTAATTCGATATTGTTCGTAGACATGATCTACAACAAAGACATGTAGATTAGTACCACATTTCAATCATTTAATCTGGACTTGAAATAAATGATTGTTTCTCACTATTTTATCAGACTGACAACCCTCTCATGTCAATCCGGGAAACCACAAAATTTCCAAAGTGAGATGGGATCCTTGTTCCTCACACGGCCCCGCGTCCCGCGAGGGCGGGATGTACTGCACGAGGTGACGCATGTATCTCAAGGTAGGCACGCCGACCAATTGCAACTAGGCAATTCCCCTTCTCAAGAAAGTTCAGGCACTTCGTGTCCAACGAGGGCTGGATACAGCACGAAGTCCTAACTTCTTGAGGCTGCTTCTAGAAACTTTCATCACGTGGACAAACCACATATGGAAGTTCCAATCACGTCCGACCTGCTTATGCCCAGGGCCAACAATTTCCTTGCGAAAGGCGTGTCTAGAGTTTTAACCGTCTGGGGAAATTATTGTCACCACACACCTCCTAAAGATAGATGGGTGTGTCCCATGAGGGTGGAAAACAGTGCACAGCACCATCGATCGATAGTTTGATGAGGGCTACGCGTCAGAAAATGGGAACGGGACTTGATATAATTTTGAGAGGGTTTGGGAGGTGTCATACCACATTTGTTTTATCTTATGTCTAACATTACAGGCATGCACCCTACAGTGATAACATAAAATAAAACAATCAAAGCATGGCAACAAAAGCAGTAACTGATGATATGGTTATAGCCCAGACAAAGGAAACAAGCCCCTAGACCTAGACTCGACACCTAGCATCTCTAGAGCTCCAAGCGACCTGCTCATGCTCTAAGCCGTTAGCTCCTTCCTCTAAGTGCTTTAGGGTCCTGCTTCAACCCTCGATGCGCTGCCAAGGTTTCATGCTCCACCTGTGTTAGCACGTAAACCCTAGGCTCCTCCTAGGGTTTGGCCAACACTCTCCTATCCCCTTGCTAGCTCACAAACCCTAGGCGCCTCCTAGAGTTCGGCCAATCAAGGGGCGCCACCATGACCAAATAGGGGGCTGTATTGCACCACTTCTAGATCAGCCCATGAAACTTATTTGATGCGCCCCTAGGAAGCCCTAGAAGCCATCAAAGTCTCGGCTAATCAAGAAGTGCGTGCAAACCCTCTTCATCAACGCCTATTCCTTAAGGTGCACCACTAGGAGGAACCCTAGAAGCCACAAAGGACTTAGCCAACAAAGAGGCTACCTATCTTGGTTAGATGCGCATCAGAGAAGGCTTGATGCACCATTGTCTTCCCTAATCTTCAACTTGATTTTACAACATAAATAAAGAAAAAGGGCAACGCGCAGGCCTCACAATAATACATCCCAGGCATGCATTAGGGCTTGTCTATAACCATATCAAATGCATAAAGAAAAACACCTAAGACATGCTCTTTTATATGCAATGAAAAACTACAAAACCATATTTTAGTTTTTCATTAGAAAACATGTTCGTTAAATCTCAGCGATCTTATCGAAAATTCAAATTTTTCGTTTTCTCTCAGGAGTCTACAAGTGGTCATATATACCCCGCTTATCGATGCCACTAGCAATCCCTAACTTGTACAGATTAGGGCAATCACCCAGTCCATGCCCCGAAATCTAGATACAAGTCTCACACCATGGGTCTATCCCATGAATATGAGGAGAAATAAATTCTCACACATAGGGTCTATCCCAATGTGTAGAAACCGAAAATCATGAATATCATAAAAGCGAGAAATAATAAACCTACTATTTTCCTACACATAAAACATGGCATAAAGATTTTTGAAAAAATTTTCTATGACATGCGAATGCTAGAAAAATCCATACACCGATGTATCTCGTAAGTTCCCTCTGATACCACTCTTGGGAATCCCCGGGCTATTTAAAAATGGAAACAATGGAAGTGAGCCCGAAATGAGATTCCTAATTCAACAATAAGGACCGTCTTACGAAGAATACAAAGGATGTGATAGGGGTATACCTTACTAGCGGCTTGAAGCTATCGATGTCGACGACTGGAGATGCGCAATCGGCCCGTCCTCTACACTCATGCACACACGGACTGCCTCGAGACTCCTCTGCTCCATGTACGTACTAGCTTCGGGAGAAGAGATCCATGCCTCAAGCTTCTTCTCTACTTGCACCAATCACGAAGACCACACGCCAAGGAGAAGGGGAAGCGTTGGCGACAAGGAGTGGGCAGCACTACAACTTGTCCCAACCTTGATGCAAGAACTTTTTCTTATTGTCGTCACCAACAAGACCCTCATGCTAGGAGCAGAGGGGAGGCAACAACAGGAGATGACAAAAGAGACTGGTGCAAAATCTCCCAAGAGAGCCTCTCTATTTATAATAGAAGAGCCAGCTACTCTTTGGAGATTTTTCCCATGCGAGACTATGTTCAGGCACCACCCTGGGTCTCAAGTTTGAGACTCACCAAGTGAAATGCGCCTATACAGATTATTTAACCAAGAGAAAAATTTCTCTTGTCAACTAACAATTTTATTTTATTCATGTGACTAAAGTGTCAAGCCCAACCTTGCACTATGACCCTTGTTTGACTTATTTTGATAACTCAGGTCAACAAAGGTCAAACGTGGTCCACTAGAGTCAACTAGTGGTCAAATATGAACAAAATAAAATATCATCTCCTTATAAGAAATCTCATAGCATCAGCTTCCCAAAATGATCTGAATCATACAATGATTCGATCAGAGGCTAACCGATCAACACGGAGTCTCTAGCGTCTAGGTGTGCGACCCTGTAGGTCCCTTTGACGTTGGCAGTGATGACACAATCATCACAAGCGATGAGTGGTACCTAGCAATACATCGCCGCTACCCAAGTCATCGGAATAAATGTCTCCATCGACAACCTCAAAACTGTGATAAGGTATAAGAGTATCTATGTCCCTTTGCCAGGCTGATCATCCAAGTTGGACAAGCGTGTCACACTTGTTTATTCCAACGATGATGGTCATGACTAAATCAGGCTAAACCTAGGTGTGGCCACACACTTTCAGTCAAGCACCATCTAGGGGCCCATGGACATCAAACTTCCTATTAGGAAGGGGCAAATCCTCTATCGGCAACAAGTACCTCTCGTATTGCTTAAGACATACCCAATGACAACCGTTATGACCTCCCAGTTACGGCGAGGCGTTAGGTTGTATCAAAGTATATCCCTTACAATACAGAGATACAATCTTCCTCAAGTCAAAGGACAGATACAACTCTATCACTGTGAGATTCTTCATGAGACATCAAGAAGAACTCTCACGGTGGGTCGGTCCAGCATATCTCCCTTGATATACCCTTATGTCTGCATTAAGCAACCCGTGCTAACCAGTGCATAAACGAGTTTCACCCGCACCATAGTTGTCCCCTATCCACTATGGTACTCGACTCGGGTCATAAGCAAACTGAGATAGTAATATCTCGAGGGACATCATCATGTAAACATACAAATGCGCAGATGTATAATAAACCATGACAACGATAATGCCAGGATATCTATAAATATCAATATATGTAGTACATATGTCTAGACCAAAAGATAGGTCTCAGGGCATAACACCAATAGTCTCTTCCCCTTGATCTGACGAGAATTTCCTTTTTTCGGATCTCCAATTGATGGCCTGGATCATTTGCAATCATCCGCGCAAGAATCAGGCTTCAAATAGTCCGTAAAAATCGCGTGTCTGGGTCGTAATTACGACCGTGAAAATCATTATGGCAATGCCATAATTTCAGCAGAAATTCTCGAGTGAAAAATCGACTCGAAATATGGCCCGTAATATTGGTTACGGCTGCACCGTAAAATCCGTCAAACTTTCTGTACGAAATTGAGCCTAGATTACGGCCCGTGAAATCTATTACGGCAGGGCCGTAATTTACATGAAACTTTCTGTACAAAATCGTCCCAAAATACGGCAGTGTTTAGAAATTACGGCAGTGCCGTGGTTTGTTCTGTAAGTGCAGTAAAACCACGGTACCGTAATTTTGATTACGGCCCCACCGTATTTTGGTGTGAAGCTCTAATTTGCATGAAATTTGACATGTAATCTTTTCTTGATGGTGGGAATTCATCCATGCATCTGAATTTGCTTGAAAACGCCTATAAATAGTGCCTTTTTACCTGAAAATCATCAAAAACCAGAAATGGTTTAGATTTCGCAATAATTGATAAAACAAAAGGCATAAAAATAAGCAAAAGACCATGAAAATAACATGAAAATACTCATGAAATGGCATGAAATTTACTATAAATTTTTGTGTCATCAAACACATAAGGCTCAAACTTTGCTTGTCCTCAAGCAAAATCAAAAATTGATCAAAGGGAAAGACTTTCTTGTGAATTATAAATTTCTAAAATACAATCACCAATGAAAAATTTTCACCAATTGTTTCATAAAATTTCAAATAGACATATCATCCTTTGAATTCAATTCTCAAGATCTACAACTTAATCAAATAAAACTTTGCAACTTGTACAATAAATAGAATTTCAATCTCAAGATTTCATCCAGTTTCAGTTCAAAACTATCATACTTTTGTTACAGGAATAGGGTTTCCAAGATCTTTTTCCACTTATATTTTTTTTTTGTTCCTCCCTTTTATGCATCGTTCACATTCTCTAATTCGATTACCACCTTTTTTCTGGTGATGAAGTTAGGGTACACTGATCACATAACTAATGTAATAGAACTCATATCTTTTTAGTAGGAAGAATTTTACCAAAGATAGCAGAGTTAATATGAAACAATCTCTCTCCAAGGTATGTACGCACATAGATACATTCATTTTCTTTTCAGACTTCAACTCTTAACTTAGGTACCACCGCAAATCAACACGGTGCCAAGATGAGGAGTCATTCTCTTGATTTTTTTTTTTCTTTTTCTCTCATTTTGACTTCAACCCATGTCTTTGGTACCACTGCCAATTTTGCGCAGTGCCAAGTAAGGGAGTCATCACTCTCTTTATTTGGATCATGGAATCTTCCTTCCCAACAAATAGCAAATATTTTGAACATCAACTAAATTAATCAATCAATATCAATTCAAAAATCATACTCATATGCTAATTTTTATTTAAAGAAGTAGCTTCACTTTTTAAATCAAATTCATCAAATAACTTGTTTACCCAAAATTTTATTCATCAATCAATGAAAAACTTCATCAGGCAGATATATATTAGAGAAATAAATTCAACATAATAGGTCTAGTCCTAATCACATTCATGAACAAATTCTCCATCAAGAAAATCATACTATCAACAAGAATTTCTTCAGAAATAGACTAGGCCACAAAATAATCACATCAACAAAAATATACTCATTCATGATCAAAATCATACAAGTCATCATGTCATCAAGTATGCACCTCCACAAGGTGCTCAAAATCAAAAATATCATCAAGTGTTATACAACCCAATCGAAATCATCATCAATATCAAAATATGATACAACCATATAGAATAATTAAGCAGTCAAATGAGAGTAAGCAAGATAGTGATGGCAGACACAAAAGTTTGGAGGAGTAATCTCTCCCTATAAAAGCATGAAACATCAATAAGATAAGGAAAATGAAATACAAAGAAGTAAGGGAAAAAGATACTCACAAAACTCTACTCGTCATCATCTGATCTGATCCCCTCTGTGTCCTCAGGGGGTAGTGTAGTCGGCGTAGGGACAGGTGAAAACACAAGTGAGAAATCCCAAAAATAGCTCAAGAATCGTGCACTTAGGAAAAATACGACACCGTAATTTGCATTACGGTAGTGCCGTAATTTACACCAAAAATCGATTTTACTTATAAAAAGAGAAGAAAAATCAGTTCTAATGGCAAAAATAAAAATCAAGTAAAATAAAAGAGAATGAACTAAAGAAAGAGTGCTTGGGTTGCCTCCCAAGAAGCGCTAATTTAAAGGTCATTAGCTTGACCGTTTTGCACTCGGATTTGTTCGTGGTTCATCAAGATAATATTTCTCTTTTTCTTCAATCAGTTCTTCTTGATAATAATGCTTCTATCTTTGACCGTTAACCTTAAACTCTCCTATTTCCTCACTCCATATGTCCACAACTCCGTAGGGGTAAGTCTTCTTTACCTAAAAAGGCCCAGACCATTGAGACTTAAGATTTTCAGGAAAAAGTCTCAATCTAGAATTGAACAAAAGAACAAAGTCACCTGGTTGGAAATTCCTTCTAAAAATATGTCGATCATGCCATCTCTTAGTCCTCTCCTTATAAATTCTTGCATTTTCGTAAGCGGAGAGTCTGATCTCATCTAGCTCGTTCAATTGTAACCTTCGTAAGTCAAAGTTTAGTGCTTTGATTGCCCAGTACGCCTTATGCTCAAGCTCTACAGGTAGATGACAAGATTTATCATAAACCAATTGAAAGGGAGATATACCTATTGGTGTTTTAAAAGCAGTCCGGTAGGCCCACAGTGCATCATCAAGTTTGAATGCCCAATCTTTCCTTATGCGTGACACTATCTTTTCCAAAATTCCTTTTATTTCTTGTTTGATATCTCAACTTGTCCACTTGTTTGGGGGTGATAAGGTGTTGCAATTCTATGATTTACCTCATACTTTCTAAGCAAGGTTGAGAACTTATCTTCTATGAAATGTGAGACTCCATCACTAATCACTACTCGTGGTGTCCTAAACCTTGGAAAGATAATCTTTTTGAACAGTTTAACAACAACTCTGGAATCATTAGTAGGAGAAGCAAGAGCTTCAACCCACTTTGAAACATAATCTACCACCACAAGTATGTATTTGTTACCTCCGGAAGATAGAAAGGGTCCCATGAAATCAATCCCCCAGACATCAAATATCTCAACCTCAAGAATGGTGGACAATGGTATCTCATGTCTTCTGTTAATGTTACCTATCTTTTGACGTCTATCACAAGATAAGATAAAGTTTCTAGCATCTTTAAAGATTGAAGGCCAATAAAATCCTGATTGCAAAACTTTGAAAGAAGTTTTCTCAGTACTAGCATGCCCACCATAAGAAGATCCATGACACTGAAACAATATATCTGTGATTTCCTCTTCAGGTATACATCTTATAAAAACACTATCTGCACATCTTCTAAAAACATAAGGCTCATCCCAAAAATAGTGCTTTACCTCAGCTAAGAATCTCTTCTTTCTTTGGTAATTTAATTCAGGAGGAAGAACATTAGCTACTAGGTAATTCACTATGTCAACATACCATGGGGCTCTGATTTGTTCCATGGCCAAGAGTTGTTCTTCAGGAAAGGAATCATTGATTATATCATTCTTTTCAGTATCCACTATTATCCTCGAAAGATGATCTGCAACAAAGTTTTCTGATCCCTTTTTGTCTTTAATTTCTAAATCAAACTCCTGCAAGAGTAAAATCCATCTGAGCAAGCGTGGTTTACTATCCTTTTTCAGCATTAAGTACTTCACAGCTGCATGATCAGTGTACACCACCACTTTGGAGTTAACCAAGTATGATATAAATTTATCAAAGGCAAATACTATAGCTAAAAGTTCCTTCTCAGTGGCAATGTAATTCCTCTGTGTTTCATCCAAAGTCCTACTAGCATAATGAATAACATAAGGCTTTTTCTCCTTTCTCTATCCCAAAACTGCTCTAATTGCACAATCATTGGCATCACACATAAGCTCGAAGGGCAAGTCCCAATCTGGGGGCTGAATGATAGGTGCTGAAACCAAAGCTTTCTTTAGTTTCTAAAAAGCAGATAAACAATCTTCATCAAAAGAAAATTTAACATCTTTACAAAGTAAATTTGTAAGAGGTCTAGCAAGTTTAGAGAAATCCTTGATGAATCGCCGGTAGAATCCTGTATGTCCTAAAAAGCTTCGGACCTCCTTCACTGTGGTGGGTGGCTCTAATTTCTCTATCACCTCAACTTTGGCTCTATCAACTTTAATCCCTCTTTCTGAAATCAAGTACCCCAAAACTATCCCTTGCCTAACCATGAAATGACATTTTTCCCAATTAAGCACAAGGTTAGTTTCTTCACACCACTACAAAAATCGAGATAAATTAGCCAAATAATTATCAAAAGAAGAACCATATACTGAGAAATCATCCATAAATACATCCATAAGGTCCTCAATAAAATAAAAAAAAATAGCCATCATGCATCTCTAAAAAGTAGCAGGTGCATTACATAGACCAAAAGGCATTCTCCTATATGCAAAAGTACCATACGGGCAAGTGAAAGTGGTCTTATCTTGGTCATCAGGATGTATAGGAAGTTGAAAAAATCCAGAGTATCCATCTAAGAAACAAAAGTGAGAATGGTATGTAAGCCTTTCAACCATTTGATCAATAAAAGGTAAGGGAAAATGGTCTTTCCTAGTAGCAGCATTCAATTTTCTTTAATCTATGCACATGCGCCAACTAGTAACAGTTCTAACAGGAATTAATTCATTATCTTTGTTTTTCATGACAGTTACCCCTCCTTTCTTAGGAACACAATGTACATGACTTACCCATTTACTATCAGAGATAGGATAGATAATACCTGCATCAAGTAATTTCAAAACCTCCTTCTTCACAACTTCTTTCATAGAGGGGTTAAGTCTCCTTTGAAAATCTGCATGTGGCTTGTGTTCCTCTTCCATCAAGATCCTGCGCATACAAAAAGAAGGGTTAATTCCCTTTAAGTCATCAATTGTGTACCCAATTACCTTTCTATGAATCCTTAATTCTTTGAGAAACAAATATGTCTCCCTTTTTCCATGCTGTGCATCAACAATGACAAGGTAAGTAGAATCAGGACCAAGAAATTCATAACGAAGGTTATCAGGTAAAGCTTTAAGTTCTACTTTTGGAGCCTTCCTATCTTCACTCTTTTCATTATCACAAGCACTGCAGTCTAACAATTCATCAATTTCAGAATTGGTCTCTACCTTAGAATCAAGAGCAGAATCTAAATCAGAATCATATTCAGAGGTTTCAATAAAAAAATCATTAAGATCACAGATAGTGTCATCTACAGGATGTATACTACAACAAGATTCAGAATTCGATGGGTTTTCATGGCCTCATTCAAGTCATACTCAATTCTTTCATCCCCAATGTTAAGTGTAAGTGATGGAGGCAGTAGCCCTGCTCTGAGGAGATCTGGTCGAATCCGTAGGGTACCCAATCGATATGGGTTTCCTTAGGGTTCCATTTCTTGCATGGCATTTAGGGTAGTTTGCTTTTCAATAAAACATGCATCATGTAGACATTTATGGCAAGTCCACTTATAGTAGGTAGTGCATTGTAATTCATGAACTTATGTATTCTTGCATCATAAGTAGTGCATATAGGCATTAGGATCATTTTGGCAGGTCAACCAGGAAAGGAGCAGTCCAAGTTCCAGCTCAAGGTCACTCAAGCTCCACTCATCAAGTTCAGCTCCAGAAAAAGAAAGAAGACTTCAAAGTCCAAGTTCACTTCAAGCCATGACATGACTCACTTGCCATCCTTGTTGGGCGCATATTCAAGAGATCAAATCAGCCACCTCATCATGACATGCGCCAACCTCTACTCCAATCAAGAAATGCATTCAATTCCCTCATCCATCAAGATCCACAATCAAAGGGAATATCCATCAAGATCCACAATCAAAGGAGAGCAATTATGAAGGCATTTATGTTGAGTTGCCATCTCTTGTTGCCGCTCAAGCTCTCATGGAAAGGATTCGAAATTTGAAATCCTTATCCATGCGCCAACAAGCATTATGAAGACCCTCTCATCGCCCATTTAATGAAATGCCAAGAGAAGATCATCCATAGAAGGAAGCTCTTAAAGAGGATTTGCGCCCACCTCCTCATGAGGATTTTGAATTTCGAATTCCAACCATTTTTGTAGAAGGCGCAAGGAAGATAATTACTATCCTGCCCTAGCTTCAGCTCACCTATAAAAGCATGTCCATCCCCTTGTATTTTCGATTACCTCTTGATGAAATATATTGTCTATTAGTTGCCTAGGTTAAATACTTGTGTTAGTGATTGAAGTTCTTTAGCCGAGTTCTCCTCTTCCTCCTAGCTTTTCCACCGAGGCTCTAAGAAGTTCTTCCCTTGCTTGTGTGCGCCATCTCAAGAAGGACTTCCCTCACTTTCGGTTTGGAGCAAGAAGAAGATCCCCACTTGGCCTCAAGGAGCTTCCACCCCAATCGGCTAAGTTTCTTCCTCAACCTTTGCTTTAGATTTTAGAACTCTTCTCTACACTAAACCTTGTTTATTTACTTTGTAGCTTGCGCTTGGAGTGGGTAAAGAAGGGGCGCCTTCCCCTTCCTTCTCTTTCTCCCCCTCCTTCTCTTTAGTTGTTAGGATTAGCAAGGGAACTTGTGAGGCTTAACCTCACCCCTTGATCTGTTTTTGTATTAAAATCCGTGACCTGTACGGATCATCTGTGTTTGCTTGTAAGCTCCACCCTACACCTTCCATCAGAGTTGGACCGGTGAAGATCGGGAAGCACAGCCCTTCAATTCTCAAGGGCTGCACTGTAAGCTTATCTTCCAGCATTTACAGCTTTCTAGTGTAGTTTTGAATTCCTGTCTTTAGTGTAACTCGGGTTTTTCCTATATTTAAAATACAAAAAAAATTAGTTTCTTAATCTCGTTAGTATAATTGCGGTTTTCTCTTATTATTAAACTAGCTATAAAATCAGTTTTCAAAACTCGTTGTTTGAATGCTTTAGAACCCCCCCGTCCTACATCAGTAAGCTTACCGTTCTTTACATCAATAAGTGCTTCTGCTGTGGCTAAGAACGGTCTACCAAGTATGATAGGGATTCTTGCATCTTCCTCCATCTCAAGGACTACAAAGTCTGCTGGAATGAAATATTTGCCTACTTGGACATCTTCAAGAATCCCTACAGGATACTTAACTGAACGATCGGCGGGCTGCAAAGATATTGTAGTTGGTTTAAGCTCTCCCATGTCCAATTTCTTGCAAATAGACAATGGCATTAGACTCACACTAGCACCCAAATCACATAAGGCTCGGTCAAAAGCCATGCTCCCAATAAAACAAGGTATAGAGAAACTATCTGGATCTTTTAATTTCGGTAGCAACTTGTTTTGGATAATAGCACTACATTCTTCAGTAAGAGTCACAGTACCATAGTCCTCTATCTTTCTTTTATTAGACAAAATTTCTTTAAAAAATTTAGCATATGTGGGAATTTGAGATAATGCTTCAGTAAATGGAATGTTAATGTAAAGCTTTTTCAAAACATCAAAAAATTTCCCAAATTTCTTGTCTAATTTTGCTTGCACTAACCTTTTGGGAAAGGGTATAAGTGGCCTATATGGTGAGGGAGAATTAGGTTTAGAAATATCATTCTGACATGACACATCACCTTTAGGTTCATCACCTTGGTGAGATGACAAACTAGTTTGGGACTGCTCATGCTCAGAAGATTTTTCTAAGTCTAATTCATAATCATGTTCATTACTAGGCTCTTTTTCTTTATCTTCAACTCTCCCTTTTGGCTCATATAATTGCCTTCCACTCCCAGTAATGATAGCATTACAGTGTTCCCTAGGGTCTAATTCAGGTATTTGATCTTCTAGAGTTTTATTGTAAGCAGCTAAGGATCCTACTTGAGAGGTAAGATGACTAACCAACCCCTTAAGATCATCAATCTCTTTATTTTGATTTGTCATTAATTGATTTTGACTGGCCATAAACTTCTCAAGCATGAACTCTACACTAAAAGAATTTACCTCTTCAGTCAAGGTTCGCTATCCCTCATTCTCATTCTTACCATGTTGATGACAATATAGCATTCCTTCTTCAGGAGCCCATTGGTTATGGTTCAGGGACATCTCTTCAAATAAGGTGAAAGCATCTTCAATGGTTCTACTCATGAGGGGCTCCTCCTGCAGCAGCATCAACAATCAGACGGGTATTATAGAGTAGGCCATTATAAAATGTATGAATTAAAACCCAATTTTCAAGGCTGTGGTGAGCACACTTCTGTTGTAAATCGTTGAAACGCTCTCATGCCTCGCTAAATGATTCGCCATCCTTCTGTGTAAAGCTTGTAATTTGGTTTCTTAACTAGATGGTTTTGCCGGGTGGAAAGTACTTCATCAAGAAAGCATTTGATAGTTGTTCCCACGTGGTAAAGGTACCGGTAGGTCGAGAATGTAGCCAAGAATGCGCTCAGTCCCTGAGAGGAAAAAGAAACAATCTTAGTTTTAATGCATCATCAGAAACTCTATTAATTTTAATGGTGTCACAATATTCAAGAAAAAGATATAAATGTTGATAAGGATCTTCAATTGGTGATCCTCCAAACTGATTCTGCTGGATCATAAACAAGAAAGCAGGATTGATCTCGAAATTATTAGCCTCAATAGCTGGTCTGGTGATGCTAAAGTGTATCTCATATGGGTTAGGGGCTTCATAGTCCCCTAAGTGATCTCTGGTCCGCCATTAGATCTAAATTTCCTATGCAGTCTAAAGCAGATAGATTAAATAACTCAAGTAAATAGAAAAGAAAAGAAAGATAGAACATAAATAGGAAATAAACAAAACCTAGTCTAGCAATACTTTCAATATCTTCAATATTGACAAAAACCAAGGTCGCCCGGCAATGGCGCCAAAAACTTGTTGTGTCCACAAGTGCACGGATACTCGAAGTAATAATTAAGATATCGAACCACAGAGACCTCATTTGCCAAGTACCGAATAATCAATTTCTTACTAGCTAGGCAACCGAAAATATGAAAGTAAACTATCGAAAGCTACACGAAAATATCAGAGAGAGAAATTGGGACTAGGGTTTCATCCGCCTTAATTTCCATGACTAGATATGAATAGATGTTTGTCAATTAAATTTTATTATGATAAAGATATAATTTACTTAATAAAGAAATAATCTCACTTTCGTGCAGACAATTTACAAAGAACCAATCCTCACTTTCATGTAGGATTTATTCAATGCTAAAGAAAAGTAAATCATTGATAAAGAACTCAAGGATCACTTTCATGCATCCGAATTCTAAATCAATCAGCTCAAGTGAAAATTACATACTTTCATACTATAATTTTCACAAGTTCTACTTAAGGTCCTCCAACAATCCAATACTTGATTTCTCACAGTATCGTCATGTTTATCACAGTAACTCAATCCTAGATTCAGATTATTAATATGGCATTAAACTTCTAAAATCGAGAAATAAGAACAAACTTAATTTCTTACGATGAGTTCTTAACATTCAATTTTAGGGCTCCAAGTTCTTAGCAAATCACTCTTCAGCCCATATTGCAAAAATTCTAAAACATACTAATAATATGAATCTATGGAGAATTAAAGACAATCATCACATAAGTAGAATTATCATAGTAAAATCATCATGACGAAAGTAAAAATAATATAGTCATTAAGAAATTGAGGGGAATTACTCCCCCATGTCCCAAAAAAGAGTTAAGCTAGCATAGTTGAAGAATTACAATAATCCATAGTATCAGAGGATCAGAAATCGAAGAGAAAGGGGAAAACAACTTTACAGCACGGCTGTAATTCCATTACAGCCGTAATTTCGGCGATGAGTCTTTTGTTGATTTCTCTTCCGATCGATCCCCTTTCATTCTGAAACTTCTGGGGAATCTTCTCCTCCTCTATGCGCAGCTTCTCCTCAAATTTCACGATCGGAGATGCACTGTATGCTTCCCGGCGGTGAAACCTAGGGCAACGGTGAAGAACTCAATTTCTCTCTAAATCATTGATAAAAATTAGGGCTTTTCATGTGTGTCTCTTCCCCTTGATCTGACAAGAATTTTACTTTTTTTCAGATCTCCAATTGATGGCCTAGATCGTTCGCAATCATGTGCACAAGAATCGAGCTTCAAATAGTCCGTAAAAATCGCGTGTCTGGGTCGTAATTACGGCCGTGAAAATCATTACGGCAGTGCCATAATTTCAGCAGAAATTTTCAGTACAGAAATCATCCAGAATTATGGTATCGTGAAAATCATTACGGCAGTACCGTATTTACATCAAATCTCTCGGATGAAAAATAGACTCAAAATACGGCCTGTAATATTGGTTACAGCAGCACCGTAAAATCCGTCAAACTTTCTGTATGAAATGAGCCCATATTATGGCCCGTGAAATCCATTACAGCAGGGCCGTAATTTGTGCAAAACTTTCTGTACAAAATCATCCCAAAATATGGCAGTGCTCAGAAACTACGACAGTACCGTGGTTTATTCTGTAAGTCCAGTGAAACTACGGTACCATAATTTTGATTACAGCCCTACCGTATTTTGGTGTGAAGCTCCAATTTGCGTGAAATTTGACATGTAATCTTTTCTTGATGGTGGGAATTCATCCATGTATCTGAATTTGCTTGAAAACGCCTAAAAATAGTGCATTTTTACTTGAAAATCATCAAAAACCAGAAAAGGTGTAGATTCTGCAATAATTAATAAAGAAATGCATAAAATAAGCAAAAGGGCTTGAATATGACACGAAAATACTCATGAAATGGCACGAAATTTACTATAAATTTTGGTGTCATCACTAATGCTTCTTGTAGTCTTTCCATAATTGAGAAAGAAATCTAGGATCTCTATCAAATATAATTGCATTTGGAACTCCATGAAGTCTTACAATCTCATTAATGTACAATCTCACAAGCTTGTCAAGGGAATATGTCATATTAATTGGCAAGAAGTGTACAGACTTGGTTAGCCAATCAACAAGTACCCAAATATCATCATGCTTCTTTGATGTTCTTGGTAAGCCTGAAACAAAATCCATGGTAAGACTTTCTCATTTCCACTCTGGCACCTCCAATGGCTGCAATGAACCTCCTGGCTTTTGATGTTCAGCTTTTACTAACTAACAAGTTAAACATTTAGAGATATAATTTGCAATATCCCTCTTCATGCCATCTCACCAGTAATTGCATTTCAGATCCCTATACATCTTGGTACCACCTAGATGTAAAGATAATTTAGATTTATGTGCTTCTTCCAATATCTTATTTCTCATATCTAGATCTTTAGGAATGCATAATCTATCTTGAAATTTCAAAATCCCATCTTGATTAATTTGGAAATCAAACATCTGACCTCCCTCAACTTTGCTTTTAATGGATGATAATTTTGGATCTTCTAGTTGCTTCTCTAGTATTTGTTGGTGGAAATCAGAACTGACGTTAAGTGAAGCAAGCAATACCTTGGGCTTTTAAATCTTCACATCGATGATAAGATTCCAAAATTCCTCTAACAAGTTCCATTGGTTCACCATCAAACTAGCCAATCTATTATTTGATTTTTTGACTAAGTGCATTAGCTACAATATTAGCTTTACCTGCTTGATAATGAATGGTACAATCATAATCTTTTAGCAATTCTATCCACCTCCATTGCCTCATATTCAGTTCTTTCTGAGTAAATATGTATTTCAAACTTTTGTGATCAGCATAAATCTTAAATGTTTGTCCAGACAAGTAATGTCTCCATATCTTTTACCCAAAGGTAAAAGAACCAATTAGTAAATCTAAACTTATTTTTCAATCAATAGTGGAAGGTACTATTCATGTCTCTAAAAGAATGGTGCAAGTTTTATTTGATCCTGGTTCCAATCTCTCCTTTGTTTCTCGGCACTTTGCTCACCATTTAGATATACAGCCTAAATCATTACGTACGATATTGCATGTGACTACACCAGTTGGAGGTTCCTTGACTTCTCACCTTATTTATCCTTATTAATTGGTCTCCATAGGAGAGCATGAGCTCCCTGCTAGTTTGATTCTTTTAGACATGCAAGACTATGATATCGTACTTGGTATGGATTTGGCTGTCATCTTATCATGCTACTATAGATTGTTATAGAAAAGTTGTGACTTTCAATTTGCCAAATCAACCTATTTTTCATTAGTAGTGGAAAAAGATATGGAGCAAGCAACCAAAGCTAACCTGTATTAAATAAAGCCAAAAGAGTGAGTTACAAAACTCAACAAGATCTACTTTGCCCATGCAACAAAATACATTTTGCTTAACATTAACTTTTAAACAAGCCATATACTATGCAAAAGAGAAGCATCCCTATGGAATTTATCAAATGGATCAACTTAGGGATATTGTTGTATTCCAAACAATTGCCCATACAACATGATCATGGCTAAAAGTACCAAAGGTTTACAATGACAATGCCCATGCATCAACTAATAATCATAATTTTAGAAATGGACACAATCAATTCACTAAAATCATGAGTATGGAATGTTGCATAAGGATAACTACAAATTCTACCATAAGAGTTCCAAGGCCAAAAGAAGAAAATATCAATTTGATCAGCCCAATTCATTCAAATGAATCATAAGGATAAACTGCATAAATCTATACAAAATAGGATTCATTGAAACCATATTTAAGTCTACTTTCCAATAAAATTGGGAAATATATTTGAATCTCCTTTCATTTAAAACAAGAATTAGTCAAAACCGAGTTGCATATCAGAAGTTATAAGCAAAACCACACAAGCAGGTTAGTCTGGTTTTATAGCAAATATATACTGAATGATGCTACATAATTGATGCCCAAGCTCCGGTAACTATATACAATATTGGATGTGTTGGAAAGGTTTTCAAGTCTTCTTTCATAGAAATTAATTCACAGTTATAAACCACTAGTAATCCTCAACCTTGCTTTACAAATTGGTTGAAGACAACGATGATTATTTCTAGGGGTGTGACAGCGCACGCTTGGGTGCCTCTTCCATAAGCTTTCATCAAGGTATATTTTTTATCATATCTATTTGAATTCCCTTGCATGGATCTTCTATGTTTGTGGAAATTGATTTCGGGCTTACTTCTATTGTTATTAAAATATTTAAATATAGCTCACAATTTCCCAACACTCATATGATTAGAATAATAAGTATGGTACACTTCTCTAATATGGATTTTAGTAGACAAAAGGATTATATTCTATATATGAAAACTTTATTGTTGGATAGAAGTTGTCGACTAACAATAATTTCCTATGGCTTGGGTAGCAGCAATGTGCTTCTTGATGAGTTGCATTTACATCGCATTTTTTTTCCTGTATTTTATATGATATTTTGAGATCATTTTATGATTTTATACCAATTTTTAGTGATTTTACTTCACTTTGTATGAAATCTTCACTTTTCTTGGTTTTCATAAAAATACAAGTAAAGTCGAATAAAAATGATGGATTTTGAGAGTTTTGAGCCCATAGCATGATTCCCAAGGAGATCACGAGCTTATACGTCAAATTTAGGACAAAAATAGTGAAGAACACAACTTTCACAGCCTTGGCAGTAATTTTGGCGTTCGAACGGGCGAAAAACGGCTAAGTATAGAAGTCCACATAAATTTTCATGGGTGAGGCCATGAATCCTTCACGGTTCGTGAAACTTTTTATGTAAAAAGAATTACAACCTCAGCCGTAAACACATTACGGGTCGTGAATATTTCTGCCCCTTCGTGTTTCTCACTCGATTCGACTCCGAATCAAACCAGAATTGAACCAAACTTTACATAAACCTTCCTAGTTGGGTTCTACACTGATTAGACTATAAAAGAAAGGATTTTGGTAGGGTTTCGAAGGCTTCTACGCATGAACATGAATAGAGGCGGCGGCTAGGGCGAAAATCAACTTTCTGAGCAAAATTTGAGCAAGAAGATCACGCAAAGGAGGAATTGGACATTCCATCTTCATCTCCAGATCGAGGATAAGGATTTCTAATTACCTTTCTAGTGTTTTCTTGTAATCTTGTTGAGTTATCATACAATTTTCATCGATGAATATGTTCTTTACTTTGAACATGAGCGTGTAAACTCTTTTTCGGATTTGGAAAGTAACCTATTGATGATTATGGATTAAATATATTGTTTTAAATCTTTGACATAAATTTTAAATAGTTGATTTGATTAGAATTATGTTTATTTCGTAACTTACTCTGTGGGGTCATTTTTGGTTATATTTCAATGTGATTGAAATATTGAAAATATAGTGCGACCGTATCAAATTCACCTTATAAATTATAAGGCTTTTTGTTTTAGTAGGTTCTAGCTTCCAATGAATGCAAGCATTCATTGTTAATTACCCCTAAGGATCTTAGGGCACCTTTGATTAAGAGATCTATAATACATAACAAAAGTGAAGACAAGATGGTTGAAAGAATATCATTTATAATTTCGTGTCACAACACGGTTTACAATTTGGTACAAGAGTGCATCATCTGACATAAGCCATGGAGAAAAGTTTGAGTTGTATTGTAACAACGTTGAGGAACTACGCCCCGATACAAAGTATCGACATACGCACCTCCCAAACAACATCATTGACAACACGCGTCAAGAATTTATCATTCATGACTATGTTTGAATTAATTGGGAGAGTTGAGTGCAAGAGTTGGGTGAACAAGCCATGAGGCCAAATGTTCGAGCTGATGGGCCAAGCGTTCAAAGTTTGGGCGAATTGGCCGATGGGCCAAGCGTTCGAAATTCGGTTGAACGAGCCATGCGGCCAAACATTCAAGATTTGATTGAACAGGTCATGGGACCAAACGTTCAAAGATTAGGTGAATGAGCCATTGGGCCAAACATTCAAGATTTGAAAGAAAGGGTTGTGGGACCAATTGTTCTAGATTTGGGCGAACGAGCCGATGGGCCAAGCATTCGAAATTCGGTTGAACGGGTCATGGGACCAAACGTTCAAAATTCGGGTGAATGGGCCGTTGGGCCAAACATTCAGGATTTGAAAGAACGAGCCATGGGGCCAAGCGTTCAGAATTTGATGAATGGGTCGTGGGACCAAACGTTCAAGATTGGATTGAATGAGCCATTGGGCTAAACATTCAAGATTTGAAAGAACGGGTCGTGGGACCAATCGTTCTAAATTTGGGGGAACGAGCCGATGGGGCAGGCGTTCGAAATTCAGTTGAACGGGTCGTGGGCCCAAATGTTCAAAATTCGATTGAATGAGCCATTGGGCCAAACATTCAAGATTTGAAAGAACGAGCCGATGGGCCAAACGTTCGAATTCGATTGAATGAGCCGATAGGCCAAACATTCAAAATTTGAGTTGAGTTGGTGAACGAGCCGTGGGGCTAAACGTTCGGAATTTGGTTGAATTGGGCGAAAGTTTGGATCATATATCTACTTCAATCCAGGTCTCTGATCAAAAATCTGTGGATAGATTGGAAAGATCTGATTCAAATTTATAAGGATCGATATTCGGATCATTTCGAGAGCTATCTGATTGGCTGAGATTTGAGTGAGTTTATTTCAGCCGTCGATAATTCAATTTGTCGATCTACTATGAGCCAAATCTCTGATCGAAAATCTGAGGGTGAATTTGGAAAGATCGGATCTGATTTGGTAAAGATTGGTGCTTTGATCATTTCGAGAGCCTTCTAATTGGTTCAGATTCAGGCAAGTTAATTTCAATCGTTGAAAGCTTAATTTGCAAATCTGCTTTGATCCGGATCTCTGATTGAAAATCCGAATGCGGATCTAGAAAGATCTGATTCAGGTGAGTATGGATCAATATTTGGATCATCTCGAGAGGTATCCGATTGGCTGAGATTTGTGTGAATCAGACATAGCCGTTGAAATTGTGATTCACAGATCTGCTTAGATCCGGAGTTCTGATTAAAAATCTGAGGGTGGATCTAGATATATCTGATCTAATTGAGTAGGGATCAACATTTGGATCACATCAAAAGTCATCCGATTGATTGAGATTCGGGGGAATTAATGTCAGCCGTTGAAAGTTTAATTTGCAGATCTGCTTTGATCCGGATCTCTGATTGAAAATCTGAAGGCATATCTGCAAATATCTGACATATTTGAGTAAGGATCGATGTTCAGATCAATTCAAAAACCATCCGATCGGCTGAGATTAGTCCAAATCAATCTTAGCCGTTGAAATCTTTATTCACATATCTGCTTATATCCATATTTTTGATCGAAAATCTAAGAGCAGATCTGAAAGGATCCGACCCAAATTTGTAAGAGTCAATACTTGAATCATCTTGAGAACCGTCTGATTGGCTGAGATTCGGGTGAATTAATGTCGACCGTTGATATTTCAATTCGTCGATCTGTTATGATCCAGAGCTCTGATCGAAAATCTAAGGGTGGATTTGGGTAGATCGGATCCAATTGAGCAAGGATCAATATTTGGATCGCATCAAAAGCCGTCTGATTGGCTGAGATTCGTGCAAATTATGCTTAGCCATTGAAAGTTCAAATTGCAGATCTACTTAGATCTAGATTTCTGATTGAAAATCTGAGGGAAGATATGGAAAGATCTGACTCAGATTTATAAGGATCGATATTCAGATCATTCCGAGAGCTATCCGATTGGCTGAGATGTCTGTGGATCAATCATAGCCATTAAAATTGTGATTCACAGAGCTGCTTAGATCTGGAGTTCTGTTCGAAAATCCAAGGGTGGATCTGGATAGATCTGATCCAATTGAGTAGGGATCAATCTTCAAATATTTTCGAGAGGTATTTGATTGGCTAAAATCTCATAAGATTATCTACAGCCATTGAATGCATTTGAATTTGGATCAATAGATCTTGATTGGTTTAATCAGAACCTTTGATTCCGGATGATCAAATATGTGCCGTCAATGTTAAGCTTAATCTATTGGATCCTGGGTGATTAAATTTGAGTTGTCAAATTCACTATGGCCAAATTTGAGCCGTTGAACTTGGATGCAATCTCGGCCATTGATCTTAAGTAATTAAATCTGAAACGTTGAGCTTATATTTGATCCTGGCTATTGATTTTAAGTGATAAATCTGGGCCATTGAACTTTTACTTAATCTTGGCCACTGAATTCTTAAGTGATAAAATTTGGGTCGTTGGTCTTGTTTGATCATGTCCAAATCGTTGGTTCGAAAATATTGTCCGTCAAATCAAGATCAAAATATCTGAGGTGTCTGATCAAAATAAAAAGATCTAGACCGCTAGATCAAAGTTAAAGATCTAGCCATTAAATTCGAGTTTGGAAAATTTGGACAGCTGATTATTTGATTCAATTTGAATCGTTGGATTTGATATGTTAATAGTTTCAAGCGATTGCTTCCGGATTTGATGCGGACCGTCCGATTCCTGATGATCACACTGTGATGAAGTTTGCTCAGGTATATCTGAGATGTCGATTTAGATTTAATCTCAGCCGTCAGATTATTCCTTTGACAAATCTGGATCGTTGAATCAAAGTTTATTTTCTTCGTGCAGCTTGTGACGAAAACGAACAGAGTTCGTATCTTCCGTCATCCACCGCTCGCCGTCCGCAGCCCGCCGTCCATCGGCTAGCGTTCGGTGACTCTGGCCGAGGACCACCTACATCTCGTCGGACCTGTGGCTGCCGGCCAGCAGTGAGTCGACGTTTAACGAAGCTTCAAATGAGTGAAATAGAGAAGAAAACAGGGTCATCGGAAAAGCTTTCGGTTCCGGCGATCCAGATATCGGATGGACTGATCCTTCTAGAAATAGGTTCCAATCTCTTAAGAGAAGACGTGGCCGGAGTTTTGACTTGATCTGACGGTCGGATGATGCGTTCGTTGAGGAAATCCAAAGTGTTTGCTGCTGCAAGGGAAGAAGCAGGTGATCGCAGGAAAATCTTTTGATTCCGGCGATCCGGTTGTCGGATGGCCGGATCCTCGTGTCTATCAGTGTGCACACTCGAGAAGAAGGTGTGGCCGAAGTTTTAACTTGATCAGACGGCTGGATGTTGGATGTGACGAGGAGAACTCGAAGGTGTTCATGGCCGTCAGATCGCCGGATCTTCTTGTCTATAGATTCACATGCTTGAAGAGAAGATGCAGCCAGAGTTTCAACTCGATCGGATGGTTAGATGCTTCGATCGAGGCGATGAAATTTTAAGGTTTGCCATGGCGACGCTATTTTGGTTGCTAGCCATGTCGGCGGTTGACGATGATGCGGCGGACGATGCTGCTTCGTCTGCGAGCGTTCGATGGCAAGCCAGAGTGGCAGCCGGATCTTAGCCACGACCGGTAGGAGGATAGATAGGTGAAATCCAAGATGAACACGGCGCGAGCGGCTTTGTTCGCGAGAAACAGAGGAAGCAGGGCGTCGTTATTGGGTGGCGTCGGCGGCGAGCTCTCCTTCCTTCTAAGATTTCCGTTCTTGATTTCAGCCGAAACTCTACAACAGCTAAATCTCCTAAGTTCTAGAAGTCCTTAATCTTTCTGTTTCTTTTTCTTCTCCTCCTTTTTCTTGGATAGTAGAGAGAGAGTTTTGGCATAATCTTTCCCTAGTCGAATCGTCCCCCTTTGATTTCCTTTCTTTTTTATTCACGTTCCAATGCTCCCTCGTTCTTTGCTATTATTATTTTTATTTTTTTTATTATTTTTTATTTTTGTCTTCCACGATGCGCATTATGGCTCTTATTTTATTATTTTATTATTATTTTTCTTTCTTCCACATTTGTATCCCTTCAAAAATAGATGAGTTTTGCTGTCGAAAACTTCCCACTATCTTTTTTTTATTTTCCTAAAGTATTTTTTTTAATTATTTTTTGGTCACGTTAAAAGGCTTCCCACAATCTCTTTTTTTTCTTTTTTTTATTTGTTGTCATGGTCGCATTATTATTATTATTTTTTATTCATTCATTTTTTTTTTGCGCATGACTACATACTATTATAAAAATAGTATATGATACCATATTTATTTTTATAGTATTTTTATTTTTTTTTTATTCTTGTTTTTAGTCTCCATATTATGTCACTGTGGTCAAAATATGAGGATACTCGGCGTGGATTGATAAGAGTTAATTAATTAATTAATCAATTAATGATTAATTAATTAATTAGTTAATTGATTAATTATAATTTTTTTGCCGTCAACATACTCCGATCAAGTAATTTTACATCTTAGACGTTGCGAGAAGGGCCAAGAGGTGAATCGCAACGTCAGAACTATTCATTTCAAACCTGTGAATTCGATCACGATAGTAATTCAAATTCACTTGAAGGATTTACATGATTTTTCACAGAACTTAAATGATCTAATTGCGTTAATTGTCACGAGAGTATGAAATTAACGTAAATAGGTACCGGATTACGCTTCGAGAAGAGGTAATATGTACCATAGAAAAAATCCCTTTTAACGCTTTAATTTTCTATTTAAAGATTTATTTTCATTAAATTCATAATCATTAAAGTGGTGAAACCCCGAATCCTAAATTTATCCGAATTGGATTTTACCCAAAACTCTATCTCTATTTCTTTTAATTTGTACTTAGAAGTTTTCAAAATAAAAGCCACACTTTGAATCATCTAGATATAGATCAATCGTGTAGTCGGTACTTAACCATCTGATCCTCGTTGAGAACGATATCTTATTTTATATACATATCATAGTATTACTTGAGGACAAGCAAAGTTTCAAGTCTAGGGTATTCTGATGAGTTGCATTTACATCACATTTTTGCTTGTATTTTATATGATATTTTGAGCTCATTTTATGATTTTATATCAAATTTTAATGATTTTACTTCACTTTGTATACATATACATATCATAGTATTACTTGAGAGTTTTGAGCCCATAGCATGATTTTCGAGAAGATCACGAGCTTACACGTCAAATTTAGAGCGAGAATAGTGAAGAACGCAACTTGCACGGCCTTGGCCGTAATTATTTGGCCGGCCGTAATTTTGGCATTCGAACGAGCAAAAAACAGCTAAGTATAGAAGTCCACAGAAACTTTCACGAGTGAGGCCGTGAATCCTTCACGATCCGTGACACTTTCTGTGTACAAAGAGCTGTGGACACAATAAGAATTATGGCCTCAGCGGTAAACACATTAAGGGCCGTGAATATTTTCGCCCCTTCGTGTTTCTCACTCGATTCGACTCCAAATCAAACCAAAATTGAACCAAACTTTACAGAAACCTTCCTAGATGGGTTCTACACTGATTAGACTATAAAAAGGAAGGATTTTGGTAGGGTTTCGGGGGCTTCTACACATGAACACAAACAGAGGCGGTGGCTAGGGCGAAAATCAACTTTCTGAGCAAAATTCAAGCAAGAAGATCACGCAAAGGAGGAATTGGACATTCCATCTTCATCTACAAATCGAAAATAAGGATTTATAATTACCTTTCTAGTGTTTTCTTGTAATCTTGTTGAGTTATCATGCAATTTTCATCGATGAACATGTTATTTACTTTGAACATGAGCGTGTAAACTCTTTTTGAGATTTGGGAAGTAACCTATTGATGATTATGGATTAAATCTATTGTTTTAAATCTTTGTCATGAATTTTATAAAGTTGATTTAATTAGAATTATGTTTATTTCGTAATTTACTCTGATCAAGTAATTTTATGTCTTAGACGTTGCGATAAGGACCGGGAGGTGAATCGCAACGTCAGAACTATTCTTTTCAAACTTGTGAATTCGATCACGAGAGTAGTTCGGATTCGCTTGAAGGATTTACATGATTTTTCATAGAACTTAAAGAATCTAATTGCGTTAATTGTCACGAGAGTAGGGAATTAACGTAATTAGGTACTGGATTACACTTCGGGAGTAAGTAATCTGTACATTAGGAAAAATCTCTTTCAACGCTTTAATTTTCTATTTAAAGGTTTATTTTCATTAAATTCATAATCATTAATATGGTGAAACCCCGAATCCTGAATTTATCCGAATTGATTTTTACCCAAAGCGCTATCTCTATTTCTTTTAATTTGTACTTAGAAGTTTCCAAAACAAAAACCACACTTTGAATCGTCTAGATATAGATCAATCGTGTAGTCAGTACTTGACCGTTTGATCCTTGTTGGGAATGATATCTTATTTTATTACTTCAATAAATCTGTGTACTTATAGATGCATTACTGCTAGATACTTTTCATTACATGTGATTATCTGTTTGGTTTATCACTATCAATATTATATGGAACATATAAGATCACACACGTAGATATTTGGGATTAGATTTTGCTAGAGTAGCCTTGGATTAAATTATAAAATAATTCAGATCTAGTAATTGATTGAATGAATGATTCATATTAATTGATTTGCGGCAAGAATGAAACTAAGTGCCAAATCTATGTGATCTAAATTAGTTAAATAAGCTTTAGGCCCAATGAGGGGCAAGCAGAAGCATATGGGAATAGTTACCAAGTTGGGGCATTAGTACTACCTAAACAAGTGATAAATATATCAAAAAAATATATTGGATTGCTTCATTGGGCTTAGGGCCAAGGAGGGCATATATAAGGATTGATGATGTGATATGCATCAATCTAGGCATATTTATACTAGGCGGCTGCCCTATTTAGTAGATGCACCACCTCTAGGCTCTAGTGTACGTCTTTGGTAGCTTAGGTAGGGGAAGATAATTTTATCTACCATAATGCTACCATAATGCTAAGGAAGCATTATGGCAAGGGCACATGTTAAAAGCATTATTGAAGGGTGGCTTGGCATAGTCAAGGCACCACCTATGAAAGTTTGACTTAGTCAAATTTAAATCATGGAAGATGATTTCTAATTAATTGGGATCTTTTATGCTGGAATTAATTTATCTTCTCTACCATAATTAAGTAGGTGTCAATTGCACATGCCTTCCTGAACGCTCCAAAGGCTAATATGACAGGATCAATTATTAGAGGCGCTAACTTGGAAGCTTCTTGCATAATGCAAATTGCGCCAACTTTGGCTCAGTTTTCTTCCAACGGGCTAGTCCACTTTTTTTGTCGATTGTGTAGAGGCAACTATGCTTAGTATAAATATGAAGGCAGAGGCAATGACAAGTCATCTAGATTTATTATATTTTTTATTTTTTCTACCGTGAATTCTATTCAACAGAACATAACATAAGATTTCAATCCATTTTCTCAAAGCTAACATCAAGTGTGGAGTGAGGTAATCTTCACGGGATTATTGTATAAATACCGATAAAGAGCGAACACTTATATGCCTATACCATTGTTAGTCTCTAACCTCAAACATGCTTCAAGAGTAATATTACTAGTTTTATCCTTTTGTCTTGTCTTACATGGATTCCCTATAAGAGAAAATCAATATTAGCAATTTTCCACTATGTTTGTTATTATTAAAATTTTAAAATTTTATTTTCTTATAATTTTTTCTTAACTCTTTAATAAAGAGTCTTGAATTTTACTCTTATAAATATAAGTTAGATTCTTACTCACGCACCTAATATCTTTTGGTCTCTTTCTACTAGAGCCATATAAACAAGGATAACATAAAAAATCTCTAGCCTAGCATGTACATACTGAAATGCCTCTATCTCCAATAGTGCAATTAGGTATGCTTTGTTTTATTATTATTATTTTATGTTATTCGAAATTTATACCGGAGATTCTATTTCTGTGATCTAAACTCTTTTTGCAAATACGTAAAAAGAAAAAAAAATGATTAGACGGACAAGAGAATAAGGATGATGCACTATTTTCATATGGGTGCCTATGAAATATTTATTATCTAATATGTTACTACTAAAGGTAGTTCTGGATTTTTCTATATATTTATTATATTATTAATAATAACATTATTATTGTCAATGTTGTTGTTCTTAGTGTTAGATAAGTAAGTAATGAGAGATTAATTTTTCACAAGAAATATTTTTTATTAAAATGATTCGATATTAGATAAAAAAAAATTAAAGAAATTATGCTTATGTGAAATTAAAATTTTTGAACAAAAAAGATGTGATCATTTCTTTATTCTTTAGTGTTCGACGTTAGTTTTATCCAATGATCATAAGATTTTAACTAGTGTACATAGTAGATTTTAAATTGGTAGAAACCTGTCACTTTCTTTAAAATTCATATTTTTATAATAATAATTGATAGAAATATGATCATCCCTAAGAATACTATATAAATACCTCATAATGCTGTATTTTTATTTAGGTTTATGATTATATTTATACACTCACCTAATATCCAAATATATTCTAGGTAAAGGTAGCTAACATTCTTTAGAGCATGTTTCTTTACAAGAAAACACGAGGAAACCGACTGAAAGAACGATTTTTTGTCCTTTACATGAATAGACAGATTTGGAAGAAAGAAAGGTTATTCTCTCATTTTAGCTTCCGCCCAATTCGAGTGGAAAACTGAATGCGCAGCTTCCTCTCTATTGAGCCACTGCCGCCACCTCCTCTAGCCTCTACCGCCGCTTTCACTGCCTCCTCCATCCCCCGCCACTGCTTTCTGGTGTCTCCTTCAATCCCTACTTTCACCTCCTCCAAGCCCTGCTGTTGTTTTCTTCTCCAGCCCTCGCCATTGCTTTCTCCTCCAGCCCCCGCCATCGCTTTCGCTAACTCCTTCAGTTGTCACCTCTGCTGCCTCCACAAAGGTAGTGTATGCTATATGTTGCTCAAGTAGACTCTTCCTACTGTGTTTCTTGCACAAAAATTTAAGAGAAAAGAATGAAAAAAAAACATATTGAATCTAGTAATCTCCAAGATGAACTTTTCCTTCTTTTGCGTTCCTTTTGTCCATGTAACCCCCACAGCTTCTGACATCCCCTTTATCCGGGTCGCCCCCACACCTTTCATCGTCCCCTATGTTTGCGTCGCCCTCATGTCGACGCTCGCCCAGTGCCCCCATACCGATGCTGCTCATCGTTGACCTCCTTCTTGTCCACTGACTTTGTGCTCACCTATGCTCTCCTTGCACCAACCTCCCCCTTCGACCACTACTCCTCCCTCGGGGTTGAGCTCCCATCACCGCTACTCCCATCCCGAGGGAGAGTTCCGAAAAAAGGAATGTTTCGTGTCACGTGCTGCGGCCAGCGTTGAAATTTCCAACACCTACTCAAAAAAAGGTTTTTTTTTTTTACTCCCAAAAAAAGTATTCATGTGAAAAAGTTTTATGACACGAATTACCTTCCTTTTACTTTATGTGCATAAGAAGGACCACATCCATGGAATTAAAAAAAACGTCATCACAATTCACAAATGAGTAGCAGGCAGCGTGAATACGCCACCGGACAACTCGCCACGCGTCCCTCCGATACCTCTCCGAAATATCCCCCCGTGTCAACGCAACTTTGACCGCCCTATCCACCTCACACGTCACCGCCGCAGCTTTTTTTCGTGCGTCAAAACCTATGGCTATTCTTACGCCTATAATTCTCTTTCTCCACTCCAGTTCTCGACACTCTGAGATGCCCGTTCCAGACTCCACTTGGCGATTGCCGGCGTAGTAATAACAGTAGGCCTCGGGTTTGTCTAAAGTTCCCAACTTACACCCAGCGCGCCACCTCCGAGCCGAAACCACATCAGTGCCGTCCACGTCTCAAATCGCGTCGGTCCACGTCGCGATAGTCCTCCCGTACGGAGTCACCAAGGTGGCGCAAATCAGTCACCGAGAGCGCATCCGACGGCTCTCATTCCTCCACCGTTTCTTTTCCTCCGTAACTACTACTGTTTCCGGCCTGCACAGAACGCTCTGTCTCGCTCTCTAATGCCCATTCTTCTTCGTCTTCGTTTCCTTTATTTAATTTTTCGAGTATCTGTTCGAAGCCAAACCATGAAGGCCGCCGACGAGGAGGGTGGCTTATGTGAAGCGGATTCGACGCGGGCTCTTCTACTTCGGAAGCCTGCCTATGTGCCCCGGCGTCGGCTCGAGATCGGGCGGGCTAAGGCTGGCGGCATCGCCTTCAGCCGCGACAAGGAATCCCCCTACGATGGCTCAAATTCTTCACCCCCCTCCGATCACCACGCCGATGACAGATTCCTTGGCATCATCGCCGCCGGAGGAGAGATTCGGGGGCAGGAGGTACATGGCGCTCTGCTCCCCTGTCTATCCCACGGCGCGGTTTCTCTGATCGGCCGGAGGCGGCAGATGGAGGACGCAGTCACTGTAGCTCCGGCCTTCGCTGCGGTAGGAGGGTTGCCAGTGTACGACTTCTACGGTGTATACGATGGACACGGAGGTTCGAGGGTGGCGCACGCTTGCCGGGACCGCCTTCACGTAGTGCTGGCGGAGGAGCTTGCTGCAGGGGGATGGCCGCGGGCGAAGGACCGGTGGAGGGAGATCATGGAGGCGAGCTTCTCAAGGGTGGACGGGGAGGTGGAGGCGGCGGCACAGGCCGAGTCAGAGAGAACGGTGGGGTCGACAGCGGTGGTGGCCGTGGTCGGTACGAAGCAGATTGTGGTTGCTAACTGCGGCGACTCTAGGGCGGTGCTCTGCCGTGGAGGTGTTGCGGTGCCCCTCTCTTTCGACCACAAGGTAAAACTATGTTACTCATCCACATCGCCCTATTTTTTAGTTGGGACTGTGTAATTAATTGTTCCTTCATCTTCTCGATATATTACACGTTACGTTGATTAGATGATGACATATCCTTCTCATGGAAGATAGTGGTTGGTGAAGAAGAATTGAATAAAATTGCGATTCTTTTTATCATAATGGAATTAGTCCTTATTCTGTTTTGCAGAGAAATTTTCAACTTATCTCATTGCATATTCTGCTCATTATTGTTCCTTCTTCGTTAGATTCACTTGATAAGGTAATATGTTCCTTCATCTTGGGATATGAATCGTCTTGTTGACGAGATTAAGGTATTTTAGGATATTTTCTATAACGCAGTTGTCTGCCTTGCCGACTGTTTTTTTTTGCTTGCGTGAAACCCTACACTTATCACACTGCTTTGCGTTGGTCGTGTTTGGATTGCTGTTTTGTTTAGGAATTGAGTAGCGTATCGCTGCCAGCTTCTGTTCCTTCGTATCAACATAAGTAGAAGCCATTTCCTCAAAGTTGTTTTCCTTGATGGGAGGAAGGTTTTGATGTGCAAGACTACCTGCCAATCTGTCATGCACTGTGGGGGTGGGCATTAAGTGTGCACAAGGACGGCAGGCTGATCAATGCTTTCCATCTAACAGTTAGGCAAGTGTTGCACAATTGTATAATTTCGTGCAGGCTCGCACAGAACTATAAGTCAATCATTTAAAAGATTCTACAAACATGTATAAATTTGTAAAGTTGCAACCAGAACCCTGGCCTTTATTACATTCTGACCTATGTTGAATAACATGCTGCTTTATCAATTAAAAGAGTGTAGTGGATTCTTTCACTTAAGGATTGGGTGTTCGAACAAGGTTCTGATATTGTTCCACCCTTCTCACTTTTCTTTCTCAGTGATAATTGGTTGGATAAGCATCCAACAATTTGGCCCTCATGTTCTTGATTGGATATGGCTGCTATTCTCTTATAAATGATCATTTATTTCTCGTGGTCACTTTAACAGCTGTCCCTTTATTCTTTTTTTTTTTCAAAACTTAAAGCAACTATTCGGTTCCTTCTGTTCATTGCATTTGGGTTTCAAAATAAAATTTTATATTACATAGTAGCAATTCCCATCACTTGAAACAGAAATAATGAAATGATCATTAACACATCTTTTTTATTGATTTGTTATTCATTCAATCTTTTTTATTGTTCTCTTATTCCTCACTTTTCCTTTTTTTTACGACATTGTTGTCTGTTCATGAGAGGCCTCAAATTGAATAAAAATAATATGTTAATTTCCAAACCTGATCTTTCTGTTAATTTTATCAAAATAATATAAGTTTTGATCTTGCAGATAGTTTGAAAAGTGATTAAGTAGTTGATTGGAAATTATGTCCTGGTTTCATGCGATGGGCATTTGGAGTTATCATATTTATCGAGAGTTTTTTTTTGGTTGTTGTCAAGGGATAAAATTTGTTAGATTGAGGTTTGAAGGCAATGCATTTTTCTGATATGTTATTCAACCAAATATGATATTCCTATTGCTATTGTTTATAAATTATCTTTCCAATATCTTTGATAGAGAAAGATGAAATACTGTGCTGTTCACTTATTTCACAACTGTCTACAATACCAATGGCTCTCTAAGAGGGGTTGCGTGAAAAAACTAAACTATGTCATTATGGAAGGTAATGCTTCCTATTGAAAGGTGTAACCGTCAACTTACAAACACTTTGCTTCACCTACTCTAGATCTGTAATATTTGATTCATTTATATTCTAATGACCACATAGTACATATAAATTACTGCCTGTTGTCTGACGAGCATGTTGATGATGGAGCATTTTCATGGGCTGTGTCCACACTGGTGTCCTTTATGAATGCTTCACATTAGCAGACTATTGTTGCTGCGATACCTATTTAAGTTCTCAATTTTATCTGTACATTTGAATATATATGTATATACACAAACAATATATATATATATATATATATATATATATATATATATATATATATATATATATATATATGCAAGATTGATGTTTTTTAGAGTTCATGTCTACATAATAATTGCAAAGATATTTCAGTAGAATGTTAGCTCTCGATGGTTCTGATTCTATTAACATTTGTTTGCACAGGCGGATAGGCCAGATGAGATGGAAAGAGTGGAAGCTGCTGGAGGGAGGGTCATCAATTGGGATGGATACCGTGTCTTAGGAGTTCTAGCCATTTCCAGATCTATCGGTGTGTTAGAATTCAATCTTCTTCTGTTTTCTAGTATGCATTTAATATAGTTTTTAGGTATATGTATTGGTCCTTGTTTTAATGTACCAAACTGCCTCGTTTCTTGATTCACTGTTGAACGAATGTGTATCCATATTCTTGTTTCAATGTTCTCACTTGAGCTATATATGATTTTGTTGCAGGGGACTGCTACCTGAAGCCATTTGTGATTTCAGAACCTGACGTTACTGTGACTGAGAGAACAGATAAAGATGAGTTCCTCATACTAGCCAGTGATGGATTATGGGATGTCATCTCGAACGAGGCAGCATGCAAGATTGCAAGGCAATGCCTTAATGGTCGGATGGCAAGGATGCTTCCTGACGCGGTTGGCGGATGCACTGCCGCTGAGGCCGCTGCTCTATTGGCCGAGCTGGCCATCTCACGAGGGAGCGAAGACAACATAAGTGTGGTAGTAGTACAGCTCAAACGACTCGGTGTTAGGATGTAGCAAACAATGACTATAAAAGACAGAAACCAATGGTCTTCGTCTTCGTATTTTGCATCTTAATGGAGAACGGAGATGCTGGATGCAACAGCTTGTCGAACAAAGCAGGGTGAGCAGCTGGTCTAGTGTTTCAAACTAGTGCAGTGAAAAGGCATATCCTTAAAGAGCATGAAGTGGGCTATTTCAGACATTGTGTCTTTTAATGTGTTTATGGCAATTGTATCCTAATCGTGTCACTTGGTTCATTTAAGCTGTTGAGCTGCGTGGCAACATTTGAAGCTGCTGTAAAAAACGTTGGATGATGCAAGTCTGTATTGAAGAATCAAGGCTGGTCATTACTTGTCAGCAAATATAGTACATAAAGTGTCGCTTTCTTTGTGATAGTAAAGACGGCCAGTTTCTCAGCTACTGGATAAAGTGTTCCAGTTATTTCGGACTCCAGCAAAAGAAGCCAGCGTTAGCTGTTGTTATTAAATAAGATATTGAATCTGCAACGGCCCGTTTAGTCAATTCAATATTGTTTCTTGTTGCTTCACCTAACGCAGTTCTTCGCAAAACCACACGCTGAAGAATCATGGAATATGGAAAAAGTATGGGATGACTAAAAAAGATGGTGACATAAGGCCAATACAAGGAAGCACCAATGCACTTTCGTAATGTGCATGTTGGAGGAAGCCACGTGTTGTGTTGGTTCTTGCAATGTAAGTTTGGTACGTTTGGTTGGACACGTATAAAATGTCTCCTCACTCATATCAATTTGTCAGTCCCCCACTTTCATTTTTCGACCGACTCAGAGATGCCTCGTTTGAGACCAACTTTATCGTTTTTTTTCTTTTTACTTTGTTGCAACTTGTGCAAACCGGAGGGGATTCACCGGCAGCAAGCGAGCGATCCAGCATGCATATTTCTCCTAGGGGTTCATACAGGAACTCGATGCATGCAACCTTAGATTTAAATATCTAAATATGAGGTGCAGACTCACGAGGGAGATACAGCCTCAAATTGTGATACAACTCAATTATTCCTCATTCGAAGATCTGGTGAGTTTATGTCAAGCGCAATCCTAAAAAAAAAAAAAAGAAAAATAATTTCCAATGCTCTTTGCAAACTCTCAAACTTTAGTCGTTTCCTTGAGAATTGGGTTTAATCCATTGAGCCTGACCTACTTTATTAGTAATAGAGTTGGGCTTGTAACATTGTCCCTCCCCCGACTACAACCTTCTCCCCCAAGGCTACTTCACCAATGACCCCTTTTACATCCTCATCTTTTATGAGTAAAATTAAATAAAGATTTTTGTTCTCACATTGATGCATTAGGTAGTAAATAAGGGTGTCCAATTTGGTCAACTCAACCTGAAATTGAATCGGTTTGGGTTGACCCAAATACTTTTTTTACAACAAATTTAAAAGCAAAACAGAACCATACTTTAATGAAACTGACTTTTAAAGGAATCAAAAATTTTGGTTTGGTTTAGTTTAAATCAATAATAAAAAAAAATAATACTTACCTTCTAAGAAACACTATTGACTAATTGAAGACTGCATTGTTGGTGTATATACCCTAAAGACCAATGGAAATGGACAAACATATGTACTAAGTACTATGATTGTATGAATAAAGACGGCATCATTATTATTATTTTTTGTTATACATGCGTGTTGTATATGATTACATAATGATATCCTTGGAGATAGACTATGTCATTCTCAAAATCATCCTTAATCTTGTACCTTAGTATATAAGGGGCAACTATGGTGCATGTGAGACTCATATATGAGATAGTATAGTGCATGATATTAATATAGTCATACGAGTACATTAGATGTACTAGATGAACCCATTATGAGTATGGGCTTGTGTATTAGCAAATCAATATCACTAAGCAAAAGGTTTGCAATAATCCTTTGACTTGAGGTCATCATTACTTCTTTGTGGTGAATGATATACTTTAATACAACCTAATGTCTCACCATAAAAGAGAGATCTTAATGGTTGTCAATGGATATATCATAGGTTATATGAGAAGTATGATTGACTAATAGGAGGATTTTCTCGTTCCTTAGGGAAGTATGACATCCATGAGACCCCACCTATTGGAACATGACTGGAAGTATATGACTATATCTAGGTGAATAACCAATTAATATCATGATAGGTTGGGTAAATCAAGTAAAACACACTAGACCAATTAAGATGTCAGTTGACAAAGAGATTATATTATATAGTTACCTTGTTGCTTTATAAGGAATAGTCATAACTCATGTTATAACTTGGGCAGCAGCAATGTGTTAATAGATACCCCCTCATTACTTATGAAGATCTTGTGTGATCATCATTACCATTGTCTTATGGATCCTATGGATCGCACATATAGTCACTTGATGTTACAATTTGATCAGAAAGCGTCAGATCGAATTATATATTAATTTAAGTCTATTTGAGAGTTGGATGGATCTAGATCAGATTTAGTTCAGTATTGATTAAAATTGATGGTTTAAATCAATTTATGTAAGCTCAAGATCAGGGCTAGTTGCATATACATGATGTTTGGTTTGCATCATTGGGATTTGAGCCCAAAAAGGAGTAGAATTGAACTCTTGGTCATAACAAATGAATGTCATTTGACTAGGGTTTGACCAGGGAAGACACCTAGACCTAGGTGCCTAAGCACCTCATTAGGCCTATCTAGATAAGGAAAGACACTTGGGATTTAGCTGTCTCAATTTTTTTTTCTTATTATAAATAAGTAAACAGCACACAAGGGCAAGAGACATAAGTAACTACACCTGCTCTACCCTTGTCGCCCCCTCCTCTCTCTAGGCCATTGCCCTTGCCCAGGGCATTGCCCGTGCTCCTCTTCTCCCTCTGTTGGTGCAAACTCTAAGGAAGAAGAAATATTCTAAGGCTTGATCTCTTCTCCTAAGGCTAGTATATAGCATAGACAAGAGCAACATCCAAGGAGTCATTGTGTGGATACCTGTAGAGGGCAGATAGTTGTGTGCCTATCTTCATTGTCACGTACTCGAGATCACGCAAGCAATTGTAATTTTCTGAACACATTTGTTTGTTTGTCTCTTCCTCACATGTATCCTCTTAGAAGGAATAGGTTTCCGGTGAAGCTTCTATTGCGCTTGCCATGTTAAATTATTTTTATTTTCACTTGCTATTGCCTAATAGCGTATTAGAGGCTCTTACGACTAACAAATGGTGTTCTTCATATATTTCTACATATCGTACATGTTTTAAAATTTTTGTAGAAATTTTTTAGCATATGCACTTGCACGTACCGCAAGCGCATGGTTATGCCGAAGTAATATAAAAGATTGTCTATCCCACAGGGAACAAGGTTAATTACTAGAATATCCAAGTTTTAAAAGCTAAGCTGATCAAATCATAGTTTCACAAGACAGTAAACTAATGCAGGAAATCAATAGCAACTAAATGGGAGATGTCGATGAGAGAAGCATCGGGACTTCGGTATCCACCACAATGATGTGTCTATGAAATCTAAAACTAAATTATTATATGAGATTGTAATGTTGCATAAGGAATCCTTCCTATGGTACAGGTTGCCCCCTTGCGGTCAGTACAATCTGGTACCTACCTAATATGACCTCCTACTCTCGTGGTAGATCATTTTAGATAAATCCAATGAGTTCTATAAAGGATTATAGAACCCTCGAGTGAACCCTAACTACCTTCGTGTTAGAAGTTCATAAGTCCTACTTAGGATCCGCCAACATGATCCTTCTTGCGGTTAAGATCATGTCGACTGATAACAATACTACGTGACCAAAATAATATTATGAAATAAGTGCAACTAAATAAGATGTGCTCATACAATCATTCAAAATAACAAGATATAATTAAATCACAAGACAAAATATATCAAAGGGCTTCAACCTAAGTCCCAAGTAGGTTTTACGCTACAATACTCATGTCAATCAACGAAAATCTATCTAATAATCCAAATAAATTACAAGCAATTGCCGAGGAGAGGAAGGAGAAGAAGAACCGAGTGTAATCTCTAAAAATCGTGAAGATCCGTTGCCTCAATCTCTCAAAATCGCCTCCGAAAGCTCCGTTGCCTCTTCCGTTCACCCTAGTTGCTTCGCCCATCGATTTCTCCTCTCTTGGGCAACAAGAAAGAGGGCTTTTAGATTCCTTTGATTTGCCTCCCTCTTAGCTTCCTAAAACATATTTTCTTGCCTTTTTTGGATTTTTCTTGAGCACGGAATCAAAGAAAAATCGAATGGAACTCAAACTCGGAATTGCGATCACAGGTGAACCCTATCGTGTTCACCCACCTGTGAAGTACACTATGAAGTTCCGCCAAGTAAGAATCATTGGTGAACACCTCCATGTTCACTCGACTGTGAAGTCCTTTGTTCGTTTCTGCATAAGTTGTCTCCGAGAGAATCACGGCCGAACACTAAGATCATGGGCAGACCGTGAAGTGTTCTATGAGTTTTCGGACTTCCAGGCGAATCACGGGTGAACCCCGCGGTGTTCACCTGGCCATGATCTTCAAGGAAACTCTGTTTGAGCCCAAATTTTCTGTGTAGACTCGTCTTCTCTTAGGAAATCACTCCATGACTCTAAAATCTCCAAAAAGCTCCATAATTGAGTGATTTTACCTAAAATTTTACAAAAATGAGAAAAAGTGAAGATTCTGAAGCAAACAAGTAAATAAGTCTAAATGGAGCATAAAAACATAAGAAATAACCAAGTTTTGAGATAAAATAATACTAGAAATTACTGTTGAAATGCAAGGCATCAAATACTCCCAGACATAGATCTTTGCTTGTCCTCAAGCAATAAACTAAGATGAAATACATGATAGGTATGAAAGTAATTATTCTAGTCGAAAGCAAACAACCAAATCAAAAAATATCTATGAATAATCCATAATCCAGATAGAAGAAATGAAGTGATTATAAAATATCCAAAATGTTTAGTAGTTAGGTCCCACTATTCCTAGAAATCAAGACATTCAGCTAAAAGCATACAAAAACCCAATTAAGCACACATACCACTTATGCAAGTCCAAATCATCCAAAATCAACTTGTTGGTATATACACTAACGTATTATTGAGAAAATAAGCTTTGATATAATAACTTCCTATTGTAACTAGGTGTTGATTCCAGTTTTCAAATCATAGGGTGATACTAGACTTCAACTCTTATATTAGGTACTACTGTGATGACACCAAAATATATAGTATATTTTGTATCATTTTGGATATCTTTTCATGCTAGATTGAAGATCTTTTATTTGTTTTCATGCTAAATTCATCGAATATTGCAAAGTCTACTTCTATTTTGGTTTTTATCGATTTTTAGGTAAAAAGGCACTATTTCAAGGCGTTTTCAAGCAAAATTGAACACATAGAAGAGTTACCATCATCAAGAGAAAATTACCCAAGAAATTTCACACCAAACAGAGCAAGTCAGCAAATTACAGCAGTGCCGTAATATATTTTACGGTACCGTAATTGCAGACAGTACCGTAAAATCCGAGCCCTGCCGTATTTTGAGGATTTTGCAACCAGAAAGACTTTCGGATTTTACGGCACCGCCGTAAACAATATTACGGTACCGTATTTCAGAACGCTTCAGAACAGAAACTTCGCTCAATTTTACGGCACTACCGTAAGAAATTACACAGGCTGTAATTGCTAGACGTTCGCGAACAGAGAGTTCAGTCGATTTTACGGCACTACCGTAAACCAGATTATGGTGCCGTAATTCCCGGACGGCATTAGAACAGAAGACTCGAGCGATTTTACGGTAGTGCCGTAAACAATTCCACTGCCGTAATGCCTGTTCTGAACGCGACGCCTAGGTCAACTTCGATGCCCGATTCTTGCGGAGAAGATTGCGGGCGATCCAGAACTCTAAATTGGATACCGTAAGAAGCAAAAAGGGAGCTTTGGATGGGGGGATTGAGGATATACCGGAAGCCCCAATTTTCATCGACTATGGAGGGAGAAATTGCGATTTACGTCGCCGCCTAGGGTTTCACCGCCGCGCTCAATCCAGATGATCTCTGGCCGTGATTTTCATACTAAAGCTTTGTCTGAAGGAGCAGACAAGGGGCCAGAAGTTTTAGATCGAAAGGAGATCAATTGGAAGAGAAATCGAAGAAAAAGGAGTCGCCGACACTGTTCATTGACGATCTTTGCAAATTACGGCTGTGAAATACTTCACAGCCGTGCTGTATTTTCTAAACTTCTCTTTTCCTTTGATTTTTGATCCTCTAAAACCATGACTTATTGTAATTCCTTCATGATGATAGCTTAAACTACTTTTGGGACATGGGGGAGTAATTCACTTAATTTCTAATGACTAGATAACTACTTTTTCACTATTTCGTTGAGTTTAATCTTAACATGATGATTTTGCTCATGTGATAATTGTGCTTAGACTCTCTATAAGTCCATGTTACTAATTATGTTTTTAGAGTTTTCGCAATGAGATTGAAAGGTGATTTGCTTAAGAACTTGGAACCCTAGAATTGCATGTTAGGATCCCTTCCTTAGGTTAGATCTAATTTGATCTGTTCTAGTAGATTAATTGCCATGATTATAACATGAACCTATAGATCGAGTCTATTTGTCAAACGTAGAGATCTTGTGCGAAAGCAAGGATCGGAACGTTGGAGATCCATGAGTAAAACTAGTGTAGAGACTCGGATGCACGAAAGTGATCCTTGAGACTCCACTAGATATTATCAACCTAGAATTCGGATGCACGAAAGTGATCCTTGAGTTCATTGTTTGATGATTTACTGATCTTCAGTGTTGGGACGAATCTTGCGCGAAAGCGAAGACAAATCCCTGTGCAATTGTTTGCACGAAAGTGAAACAATCCTTTTATTAAGTAAATTACATCTTCATCATGATAAAATTGAATTGATGAAATCCTTATTCATATCTAGTCATAAAAGTTAAAGTGAATGAAACCCTAGTCCTAGCTTTTCTCTCTGATAATTCCGTTTTAGCTTCTGATTTCTATTCTCACTACTTCGATTAGCCTAGATAATAAGAAATCAACTATTTAGTATTCGACAACATAGGTCTCTGTGGGTTCGATATCTTAATTATTACTTCGAGTATCCGTGCACTTGCAGATCACAACATACTGCCAATTTTTCGCAGTGCTAAGTAGTGGACTCTAAGAGATTTTTTTTTATTATGAAATGATGAGATAAGATGGAACAACTAAAGAAAGAGCTCTTCATCACATATGTAATCATCCCCCAACAAGAAGTAAGGATTCATGGAGTGAACAAACAGATATGTACATTAATATGAAAGTAATGTAGGATGGAAATTCCTAACACCCAAGAATCACCTTAGGTATGGGGCTCTTCTAAAATAACAGTAAAACAATGTTCTAACATGGGGATGTCTAGCATGCGATTCTAAAGATTTGAGAGGGAAAGAAGGCACCTGAGGCCTCCTTGAAAGAAGGGGCCCGAACCCTTTCTTGGTCCTTTGCCAAATGAGTTGCTGCCGAGAGGTTCTCCCAAGAATTTTGTTGTCGTGAAGAGAAGAGAAATAGTCTTGACGAGAAGAGGAAAGATTGATAGGAGAGAAGTAGAAGAGAAACCTTAACTTAGCAAGCAAGGGGGAAGAGAAAGATAAGAGAGGAGCAAGCTCAACTCTCGGTACACAAGAGGAGCAAGCTCCACTCTCGGCACAAGCAACACAACACAAACACAAGCTTTCCAAAAACAAAATCGACTCCCCGCAAAGTATAAATTACAAGGGCTTTAAACCCCTTTCTCCCTCAACGGTACAAATTCCTCAAGTTCATCTAATGGCTGCCTTCTCTTGGTTTGAATTTGGATGGTGATGATGATGCAATCCTTCAAGTAATTCTGTTGGTGGGTGTGGGCGGTTTCTTGAGCTTCATTGGCGCATGCAAGAGGTGGTGAAGGTTGATTGGAATTTGATGCATGCATGGCATTTATTGGATGGTTTGAAGAGTTGTCTGACTTGGATAAGTGTTGAAGCCAATTTGTGAAAAGGTTCGGTGGAGGCTTGGATGCATGCTGTCCATGCATTGGTCCATTCGAAGAGGTGCCTTTGAGTTTTCAAATTGTAGCCGCATGGTTGAAGATCTTTGACTTATTGTCCGTGTCTTGAATTGAAACTTCAACCGAGTAGGATGATGCATGCCCCTCATAATAGCTGTTGGTGAAGAGGCGTGTCTTGAATTGAAACTTCAACCGAGTAGGATGATGCATGCGCCTCTTAATAGCTGTTGGTGAAGAGGCATGTCTTGAATTGAAACTTCAACCGAGTAGGATGCTGCATGTTGTCTTGATGAGGTGGCAGTTGCCTTGACTTGCATGAGTATTGGCGGTGGTGACTTGATGTTGACTTTGATTCCATCCATTGTTGACCGAAGTTTGCTGATAGTGGATGAAGCTTGAGGGTTGTTATTGGGAGTTGATTGAAATTGGATGTGGGCGTTGACCATGTTGGATGTTGACTTGAAAACTGATGTAGGGACGTCTCTAAGGATCTCAAAGGATTTAATTATGTTTGATGTTATTTTGAAAACTTGTTGCATTTTGATATTTTGGGATTGTATGTTGCAACATTATCTTTAATTTCTGCACTTATGGTTAATGTTGTAGTTAGGATTAGTCTAGGATTTATTTTCCAAACCCTTATTTTATTTTGTAATGAATGTATTAGGTTGTTGCTTAGCCTAGGGTGTATGCACCTGTAATGCACTTACAAGGCACCTCTAACCCCCTCAACTACAAATCAGCCCTCACTATTGAAGAAGTCAAAAGGTCAACGTCAACATCTTCAAGTCAACATCCAACATGGTCAACGCCCACATCCAATTTCAATCAACTCCCAATAACAACCCTCAAGCTTCATCCACTATCAGCAAACTTCGGTCAACAATGGGGCATACATCATAGTTAGGGCCTAGAGATGAGACCAGGCCCTCGAATATTGGCATATAAGAATAATGCCAAGCAAATATCCCCATTAGTAGCATCAAATCAACATCATAAAAACAAAGTGGCAAGTCATAGCAGAAACATCATAATAACAAACAATCAAGTTGTGAGACAGCTCACCCACTCTGAATGTCGCATAGTCCTCTATGCAAAGTCCGGATATGTGAGAGGAGTCGGTGGGAGACCGGGGGTGGAGAAGCTCATTTTTTCCTCCGCGACCTAGAGCCAGAAGCTCTAGAGCTCTTGCCCTTGCCGCACTGTAAAAAATCAAGTTGTTCCTCCTCCAAAGAGTCGGTCACCTACTCCATATTATCAGCAGAGAGGAATGCTAGCCTCTCATCCAAGGAAGATAGCTTCTCCCAAACAGAGCTCATCATCTTGATTTGTCACTGCATGCTGGCCTCCATAGTCTGCTGTCTGTCCCTCTGCGAGGACTGCTCCTGACATAGGTAATGAAGAGCAGTGTCCATTGATCCTGAACTTCTCCCTGGCGAAATAGCTCCCTACCTTGGCGAAGTTGCCCCTTGTGCATCTCTTATAGGAGTGCCATCATGGACTCGTTAGAAGAAGCACTGCCAAAGTGAAACGCGTCAGGGGCCGTGGGAGCGCAGTTAATTGGGTCAGGCTCTGGGTCGGGAACGGGCTGAATGCGCCAGTTCTTCTTCTCGCTCACGATGGTGCGCTCAGGGTTAGGTAGAGGAAGAGAGAATTGGCTGCGTTTATAGGTGAGGCAGAAGGATTCACCTCGGCAGATGATGTCTCGAAATTATATCTTCTTTTAGACCTATATTTACCTGTGAATCGAGACCTATTTTCATGCTTTTACATCTCTTTCCAGCTTAATTCATTTACTTTCTTCAGAAGCTTCACTATTTGTCATATTTGTTAAATACAGGACAATTCACTCGTTTCTAGAGCTATACAGATGCACGATCACATGCCCGAGTGAATCTAAATTTATGACGAGAAATTTAGCTTCGGACGAGAGCTAGAGTTTACCCGCATTCAGCATTTATTGTCAGCTCTCCAGACGCACGCCATCAGCTAAAGTTCACACGCCATCAGTTCAAAAGACACACGCCAATGAGGAACATTCATGAACAAGCATTAATGACTCCTCATTCATGAACAAGCATTAATGACTCCTCATTCATGAACAAGCATTAATGAGAAACATTCATGAATGAGCATCAAATGAAGAAACATTCATGAATATGGATAAGGTGTTCATGATTACCGCCACCTTGAAAAGATGCTTTGAAGAAGTGCCTCGAAGAAGTGCCTTGAAGAGGTGCTTTGAAGAAATGCCTTGAAGAGGTGCTTTGAAGAGGTGCTTTGAAGAGGTGCTTTGAAGAAGTGCTTTGAAGAGGTACCTTGAAGTATATAAAAGAGATGAGTTCTCTTTTGGGAGGGGGGTTGGTCATCGAACACAAGGAGAGGATTGCGCTCAAGGCTCAAAGGCTGGTTCCAAGGCGAGAAAACAACATTCCAAAGAGAGAAAGGCGACATCAAAGGAGGAGAGGAGGAGTTTGTCTTAGTTCTTTCCTCTTTTCTACTTTGTTATGTAACCTTTACATCTTAATCATAAATCTTGTACTTGTAGTAACCATGTGTGTATTAGCGTAAAACCTCTATCGGGATTCGGGCGTAGCCTGTCTTTATGATTTACAAGTATTCATGTTAAGAATTGCTTTTCGATATATCTTTTGAGACCATTTGATCTAGATTTATTTCCATCGTGTTTATCGATTTTCGGCCGGATCGATTTTCGCACTTTAGTTGATTGTGGTAACAACTGAGAGGCGAATCGCAATCAACACATTCTTCTTGATCAAACTTGTGAGCTCTATTACGAGAGTCGTAGAGTCTACTTGGGGAATCTTGGTGTCCTGTTTCACACGATCTACCTCTGCTTAGTCCACCGCGAGAGTAGGAGACTAACTAAGTAGATTATGGAGTTGTCCATCGCGAGAGTAGGAGACAACTCAGTTGTTGAGTCGCGCACTTGAAAGGGGCACGGCTCAAGAGGACACATCCTTGTTTTTTTTAGAGATTATCAAAGTAGTACTTTTCATTACGCTTTTAAGTTCAAAGACGTGGTGAAACCCGATATCCCAATTTCTCTCTCATCATTCGACTTTCGTTTTATTTCATTTTTATTTTGAATTGCTGCATAAACCAACACCTTTAATCGCTTAGCTATCAAGGATAAGAAGACTCGGTACTTGACAATCCGTCCCTATGGAAACGATATCTTACGTACTACATCGGTAAGCTGTGCGCATGCGGATTGTGTGCAACAAGTTTTTGGCGCCGTTGCCGGGGACGACATTTTGTCAATATTGAGATATTCTGAAAATTGATAGACTAAGTTTTGGCTAGAAAAAAAAAAATCCTTTTTCTTTGTAGTTTTAAATTCCTTGAAATTGATTTGAATCTTTCTATTATAGTTCACTTGGTTAATGCGCATAATGCTTGATTCATCAAATACACATCCTGCAATGTTTAATTATATCTTCTGTGAGATTTGTGGATGTGCAGTACATTCTTTTCTTGAATGCCAAGTAGAACTTCCTCCATGCTTAAAGTCATACTTTGATAATATGCACACAAGTAGTAACTTTAACTCATGGCCTGAGGATGACCAATACTCTTTTACCTATGAGCCAGACTGGGAGAACCCTCCAACCTTCTTCTATGAGAGCCACCCAAAACTTGAAACCATGATTGAAAACTTTTTGGTTGAGATGCATGCCTATACCTCAAGCTTGGACACTTTAGCAGCAACTCATACTATGATGTTAGGAACCCAGTTACTCCCTGAAGCCCAACATAACTTTGCTTCAACTAAACCTATGGGCGAATTTGAGGAACCACAAGTATGGGATAGCGAGTTAGATGAGGATGAATTAAAAAGTTTTAGAATTGAGAATCCTATTGAAGCAAAACTAAGTGAGGAAGAAATTGAGGAAGAGGAATCAATATACATCCCACCGCCACCATATAAACCACCGATTTATTTTCCCCAAAGGTTGATAAATGAAAATCATGACACGCAATTTACATTGTGTTACAACATAGAGATCTTGGACAAAGTAGTTGAGGAAGTCGGCACCACTCAAACTGATAAAGATCCATTAGATATCTACATAATTGATGATGATGATGAGGTGACTGAAATTGATACTAACACATTCTCCCAACTACAAGACTCTAATATGATGATTAACATACATAAGGTGAGTCCTGCAAAACTTGATGACATAGACCTTGAGATGAGTGCAAATCTGACTTTTGAATTTAAATCTCTTCAAAACAATACGAGGTATGACCTGCTATGCCCTGATTCTACTTTCTCTATAATTATTGATGCATATTTTAATGTTAGAAAAATTATTGGATATATCATTGATGACATTAAGGGCACTAATTTTTTCTTTAATACACATATGATTTTTATTCAGATAGTGACCCACCTGCAACACTGGATACATACTTTGGTAGGCACACTTACACAACGGAGAAATGGCAGGCGTCTACATGCCATCTATTACGCCACTGATCCTACAGCAATGCCATAACACTTTGGCATTGGTCAAGCTGATGACCTTAAATTAGCTTTTCTTGGGAGGCAACCCAAGTGCTTTATTTCTATAATTTTCATTTATTTTTCTAATTTATGTTATTTTTTTAGGTTTAGGTAAAGATTACGGATCTGGCCGTAATACTTGAAAAAAAAAGGGGGCAACAAGAGGAAGCTGACGACTACACTTCATCCGTTCGCCGACTATAGTAATAGGGCAGTTTCCGTTTCACGATTCAACTACAAGACGTTGCGCACCGAATTCCTTCTTCCAGCAGTTTGAGTCGTACAGCCGCATCGATTGAAGCAGTGGTGGAAATCATGGAATCAAGGGCTTCGTCCGCCTTCAACCCTCACGCTATTACTGCTCCAGGCGCGTCGATTCAGTCCAGATTCAACCGATATATTCAACCGAGGCCACCGCTTATTAGCGACGCCGCTCTTCCAGATAAAATCAAACCATGAATGATCATACTAGCTATCTTTGCTGTGCTCCTCCGCTTCCAGCTCGTTCCACCAACAAAGGCGCCTCTTTCCAGCGCTAATTCAACTGAAAATTCCAACCGATACACCGCTTCATCACAACAGGTGTGCCCCTTCAGCGAACAGGCATCTCTTCTAATGGGCGACTCCACTGGACAGCCGTATCTCTTCATTCGTTGAACAGCTATGTCGATTGAAGGAGAGGAGGAAATCATTACATCAAGGACTCCGTCCACAAGCACCGCTTTCTTCTCTAAATGACACCACAATTGTAGCATGCTCTCATCTCCAACCGAACAGCTATATTCGTCCGCACCCAACGACGTCGCTGCAGATCTTTCCAGGCACACCGATTGACTCAGCTTTTAACAAAAATTGCGACGCAGCATTCTGCTTCTCCTCTGCTTTTGCTCCAGAATTCTTCCATTTGTCCGACAAGGCGGCTCCCAACGATGTTCGTCCTCGCGACTGATTTCTGCTCCATAGACAAAAATGGGAATTTCTACTCACGCTGCAAGCTTCTCTGATCCCGAACACTACTTCGCCACTTGCTTCAGCCCGTTCTTGTGTGTTCGTGCTGCTTTGCCCTATACGCTCTGCCTGCTCCAATTGATCCTGCTCCGCAAGCTGCTGGCGCTCTTTGCTGATTCTACCGCAGAGCCTCTCTAATTTCCCCCGCCGAGAACTTTTCTTCTCTTTTGCCTCCACCAATTTCTGGTGCTAGATCTCTACCTGTTGCTGCCAACAAAATTCTGTACTGCTGCTACTGCCCGACCATCGGCAACTCCGAGCAGGCGTTTTCCTCTTCAACTCTTTGATTTCATTTGCTCTTGTTCTGATTTGATCTTCCTACTACTCTCTTGATTTCAACTATTCACCTGCCCGCATGCTCTTCCACAAAGGCTTATTACATAAATTGATGACGATTGCTGCTGTCTCTCTCTCCCATCGTGATCTAAAATTTTCGAGACTTGAATCTATTATGCTCTTCATCCTTCGATTTCATATGCTGAGATGTGAATCTGCTTTGAGTCAGCACGCTACCAAAATCTGTTGAGACCTCTGTTGTTCATCTGCATCCTGATCTCCTAGGTTCTAGTTTCATCTTGCTGGTAGCCTCTTTGGTTTCAACTGCTGCTGCTATGATCCCTAAACAGAAGATTAGAGCCTAGAAATCTACCATGCACATCCATGCGATTCCTACAACTTCTACTGATCTGCCTCCTTCATCCAATGGCTTCCTCATGAGCAACGCTACTCAAGCTCGCAATGCCACCAACTTCTCCAATTTCTCTGGGAGTCTTGCTGAATTCATGTGATAACAATGAGGATGACCCTCATGAGAAAGATGCTGAGACGAGCACCGACGATGACTCTGACTAATCTTGTGAGTATTGCATCCCATTTCTCCAAATTTTGTGTTCTTTACATGCTATGCATAGGGACTATGCATAATTTAAGTCTGGGAGATTTTGGGTTGGGTTCATTTTCAAAACATGATATGCAGTACCACAATACTTATGCTTTGTGCTTTGATGATACATTTCATATGCTGTGATGAAGATAAGTGGTGATGTTATTTTAGATGATATTATTTCTGATTTTTGGAAATCATGATAGCTTCTTATTTCATATTGAATCCATGGGATATTATTATTATGCTCTAAATCTTAGTTCAAAGTTAGGTAATTCATTTGATTCCTATTTGATGGAAAAAGACTGTGGAGTAATATATCTGATTTTTGATTAAGGTTCTTACTTTCAAAGTAATGCTTTGATCTCTTTGTGGAAGAATGTACCTCTATCTATTTGATTCACTTTATTATTTGTTGGTTTTGATCAATGCACTTATCTGATGGTTGTTATCTTCTCTGTAAAAAAAGGGACTCCTCTACTTGGCACTGTGAAAAATTGGCAGTGGTACCGAAGACATGAGTTGAAGTCTACAAAAAACAATAACAATAAGACTCCTCTACTTGGCACTGCGTAAAATTGGCAGTGGTACCGAAGACATGAGTTGAAGTCAAATAAAAAAAAAGAGGACGAAAATAACACAAAAATGTAGAGTGCATTGGTAGTTCCATCAAGATTGAACAGAGTGCATATACCGCACAAGAGATTACTGCATTTCGAAGAGGTAAGCCTTATCTGACTTTGGTTATTGGATCTTCACACTCTTATTCTTGACAATAGATGATTATCGTGAATGCCCTGACTTGCTGAGAATTGTTCATAATGATATTTCCCTTGGATACAAAATTTTATAAGCTTGATGTCTTTTCTAAGTACCACCCTTATCTTGTAAATGCTTGAGGACAAGCAATGATTTAAGTCTGGGAGATTTTGATGTCTCGAAATTATATCTTCTTTTAGACCTATATTTACCTGTGAATCGAGACCTATTTTCATGCTTTTACATCTCTTTCCAGCTTAATTCATTTACTTTCTTCAGAAGCTTCACTATTTGTCATATTTGTTAAATACAGGACAATTCATTCGTTTCTAGAGCTATACGGATGCACGATCACATGCCCGAGTGAATCTAAATTTATGACGAAAAATTTAGCTTCAGACGAGTGCTAGAGTTTACCCGCATTCAGCATTTATTGTCAGCTCTCCAGACGCACGCCATCAGCTAAAGTTCACACACCATCAGTTCAAAAGACACACGCCAATGAGGAACATTCATGAACAAGCATTAATGACTCCTCATTCATGAACAAGCATTAATGACTCCTCATTCATGAACAAGCATTAATGAGAAACATTCATGAATGAGCATCAAATGAAGAAACATTCATGAATATGGATAAGGTGTTCATGATTGGCGCCACCTTGAAAAGATGCTTTGAAGAAGTGCCTTGAAGAAGTGCCTTGAAGAGGTGCTTTGAAGAGGTGCTTTGAAGAAATGCCTTGAAGAGGTGCTTTGAAGAGGTGCTTTGAAGAAGTGCTTTGAAGAGGTACCTTGAAGTATATAAAAGAGATGAGTTCTCTTTTGGGAGGGGGGTTGGTCGTCGAACACAAGGAGAGGATTGCGCTCAAGGCTCAAAGGCTGGTTCCAAGGCGAGAAAACAACATTCCAAAGAGAGAAAGGCGACATCAAAGGAGGAGAGGAGGAGTTTGTCTTAGTTCTTTCCTCTTTTGTACTTTGTTCTGTAACCTTTACATCTTAATCATAAATCTTGTACTTGTAGTAACCATGTGTGTATTAGCGTAAAACCTCTATCGGGATTCGGGCGTAGCCCGTCTTTATGATTTATAAGTATTCATGTTAAGAATTGCTTTTCGATATATCTTTTGAGACCATTTGATCTAGATTTATTTCCATCGTGTTTATCGATTTTCGGCCGGATCGATTTTCGCACTTTAGTTGATTGTGGTAACAACTGAGAGGTGAATCGCAATCAACACATTCTTCTTGATCAAACTTGTGAGCTCTATTACGAGAGTCGTAGAGTCTACTTGGGGAATCTTGGTGTCCTGTTTCACACGATCTACCTCTGCTTAGTCCACTGCGAGAGTAGGAGACTAACTAAGTAGATTGTGGAGTTGTCCACCACGAAAGTAGGAGACTAACTCAGTTGTTGAGTCGCGCACCAGAGAGGGGCACGGCTCAAGAGGACACATCCTTGGTTTTCTAGAGATTATCAAATCAGTACTTTTCATTACGCTTTTAAGTTCAAAGACGTGGTGAAACCCGATATCCCGATTGCAGGGGTCCCCTTCAAGGGGGAGCGAAAAACCCTAATGGGCGCATGTGTTTCAACGCAGCGGAAATAAGGGTTTTAGGGATCATTAGCATGATATATGATCAACTATGAAAAATCGATTGCAAAATGCCAATAAGATTCATACCATCGCCATCTATGGATGAAGTGTTGGAAGCAAAAACCGAAAGGGGTCTTCTCCCTAGTCGACGCACACACGATGAAGAATGGCCTCTCCTTGTCGTCTTTGTGCTAGCAAAGCTTCAAGGGTCCTTTGCGCATGGAGGAGATGAGATCCTTGGGCTTGGCGAAGAAGAAGTTCCTCTACACTCGTCAAGACTTTTGTCACACGAGAAGGGAGGAGATGTCGTCCGAAGTTGATGATCGACAAGGGAGTAAACACGTTGTAATCAACGTGGGCGTTGCTATCCAAAAATAGTAACCCATTACTCACTTCGGTTATGCGTTCACATGAAGTGAACCGCAACCCTTTTCTCCCATTCGAACCTTTTGAACCAAGCGCTCATAACATGAGCCGGTTCAAGTGACTTTGGTTCAAGACCAAATCGGCCCAAGCAATGGTCGATCTTATTGAACCACAAGGTTCAAGATCACCGTTGATCTCTCGATGCTCTAGATCTCACTGATCTAGCATCATAACTCTCGATCGAAGCTTACCGATCTAAAGCCCTAATCAATCAAACATGATCAGACCAGATCTCACTCTCAATCAGAGTTTAACACCCCTTTAAACTGAACTAAACAATTCAGTCCACACGATCTGACTTAAAGAAGCCATATCATCAAATTGTGCGACCCTAAGGGTTTCCTTTAAATGTCGGTAACGATAACTCACGTTATCACGATCAGTGAGGGGTATCTAGCAACACATCACTGTCTCCCGATATAAAGGAAAGAGTCTTCCAAGACTTCACCCAAACCACAGCACAAGTGTGAATCCAATTCACTAGGCATGCATACTTCCTTTGCCACTTGATGTTCTTATTGGACAAGCCTGTCAAGCTTGTAACTCCAATATGATGAGCATGATTAGATCAGATGAACACTGTCACCTGGGTATGGCCATACACTCTCTCAATCATCTCATCCAGGGGGGCCCTTATAGAACATCACACTCCTTAAACAAGGAGACGGCAATCCTATGTCTATCACTAGTGTCCTAACCTGACTCAAGCTCACCATCCAAGATAGTCTATAATCATTATGTTTCAAATGATATTGAACTACCTCAAAACAATGACAATCATCATTTAGAAAACACAAGTGATCTCAAGTCAGAGGAAATGTGCCACTTGTCGCAATCAAGGAATATTCACATTGTGACAAACAATTGAACATCCTAGTAGGGTCTGTCCAGTACATCCCATGTACCCATGAGTCTACATCTTATTCCATGCTCGAAGCATCCTATAAGATTAGAACACATATTAGTCTTAACCATATCAAGGCTGTCTCATGTTCACCAAGATACATCGACCAAGGACATAATAGCATGTCAGCCCAGCTGAACAGCTTTGAGACATTATTCAGAAGAACATATATTGCAGCAGACAATGTAGCTAACTGAATAACAACCATGCCTTTATAAACATATGAGTTTATTACATGATACTTGTTACACTCCCATAGGCTTCAAACATTAGCCTTAAGGGCATACCCCAACAATCTCCCACTTGCACTTAATCTAATGGTTGAGGAATCTCAAACCCATATTATTACAGTGCTTTTCATGCTTCTGCTGCGCCAGAGGCTTGGTAAGCGGGTCTGCTAGATTGTCATCTGTATGAACCTTGCATACTTTGATCTCGCCACGATCAATGATCTCCCTGATCAAATGAAACCGTCTCTGTATGTGCTTGGACTTCTGGTGCGACCGTGGTTCCTTTGCTTGTGCAATTGCTCCAGTGTTATCACAGAAGATAACCAAAGGATCTGCACTCGAAGGAACGACACCAAGTTCTTTCACGAACTTACGAATCCACACTGCCTCCTTGGATGCTTCCGAGGCTGCAACATACTCGGCTTCTGTTGTGGAATCAGCAACAGTTGACTGTTTGAAACTCTTCCACACCACTGCTCCACCATTCAAGCTAAAAACATAGCCTGATTGCGATCGGAAATCATCCTGGTCAGACTGGAACGAAGCGTCAGTATATCCTTCAATACTGAGTTCTTCCTGACCACCATATATCAAGAACATATCTTTGGTCCTCCGCAGATATTTTAAGATGTTCTTGACTGCAATCCAGTGCGCCATACCTGGATTACTCTGGTAACGACTGGTCACGCTTAACCCGTAAGCGACGTCTGGGCGAGTACACAACATCGCATACATAATGGATCCAATAGCCGAAGCATAAGGCGTATTGTCCATTTCATCTTTCTCAGTCTGTGTTTGTGGACACTGACTCTTCGAAAGATTCAGACCATGTCTGACTGGAAGATATCCTCGTTTAGAATTCTCTAAATGAAATCTTTCCAGGACTTTATCGATGTAAGTACTCTGGCACAGCCCGAGAAGCCTCTTAGATCTATCCCTGTAGATCTTCACACCTAACACATAGGCTGCTTCTCCTAGATCTTTCATCTGGAAACATTTCCTCAGCCATGCCTTAACAGCATGCATTTCAGGAATGTTATTTCCAATGATCAAGATGTCATCGACGTAGAGGACTAGGAAAGTAATCACGCTCCCACTAAACCTCTTATATACACACGGGTCATCCTCGTTCTTGATGAAACCAAATTCAGTAACTGATTCATCAAAACGAATATTCCAGCTTCTCGATGCTTGTTTAAGTCCATAAATGGACTTCTTTAACTTGCATATTTTATGACGATCTGCTGGATTAGTGAAACCTTCAGGTTGTGTCATATACACATCCTCATCCAGATTTCCATTAAGGAAAGCTGTTTTCACATCCATCTGCCAGATCTCATAATCGTAATATGCAGCTATCGCAAAAAGAATCCGAATAGACTTAAACATGGCTACAGGTGAGAAAGTTTCATCATAATCTATCCCGTAGATTTGTTTGAAACCTTTCGCAACTAGCCTGCCTTTATAGGTAACCACGTTACCATCCATGTCAATCTTCTTCTTGAAGATCCATTTACAGCCTATAGGGATTACTCCCGGAGGCGGATCAACCAAATCCCAGACTTGGTTATCTGACATGGAGTCCATCTCGGCGCGCATAGCTTCAAGCCATCTCGCTGACTCCGGTCCACTGACCGCATCCGCATAAGTGAGGGGTTCATCATTGTCAATGATGTAGACTCCGTCATAGCGCTCAGGCTGTCGACGGATCCTACCCGATCTTCGCGGTTCCCGTGATATCTGAGCCTCAGGTTGTTCAATAACCTGTTCTACCGGCTCAGGCTCATCCAACTCTGCTTGAGCACTTTGTCCTTTCTCTGGATTCTCATCCAGTTTTATTTCTCTCCCACTGGCCTCTTGCAGAAGAAACTCCTTCTCAAGAAATATGGCCGTCCGAGCAACAAAAACCTTGTTCTCCTTGGGATCGAAGAAATAATAACCCTTAGTTTCCTTAGGGTAACCGACAAAGATACATTTCTCAGATCTGCTCTCTAGTTTCCCAGAGGCGAGCTTTTTGACATAAGCCTCGCAACCCCAGATCCTGATAAATGTCAAGCTTGGCTGTTTCCCATTCCATAACTCATATGGCGTCTTTGAAACTGCCTTGGATGGCACCCGGTTTAGTACCTTTGCAGCTGTTTCCAGTGCAAAACCCCAAAAGGAGTATGGCAGAGTAGCCTGACTCATCATAGAACGAACCATATCTAGTAACGTTCTATTTCTCCTCTCGGACACACCATTCCATTGCGGTGTTCCTGGTGGAGTGAGCTGTGAGATAATCCCACACTCCTTTAGATAGTCAGTAAATGCATGACTTAGGTATTCACCACCTCGATCTGAGCGAAGTGCCTTGATATTACGGCCTAGCTGATTTTGTACTTCATTCTTGAACTCTTTGAACTTGTCAAAAGATTCACTCTTATGTCTCATCAGATAGACATACCCATATCTACTGAAATCATCAGTAAAGGTAATGAAGTACTGATAGCCACCTCTGGCATGTTTACTAAATGGCCCACACACATCACTGTGTATAAGGTCAAGTAAACCTGAAGCCCTTTGACCTTTGTGAGGAAAAGGTGACTTCGTCATTTTACCCATTAAACAAGCCTTGCATGTATCAATCTCCTTGTAGGAGAATGATCCCAGCAGTCCATGATGATGCAACCGCTTAATGCGTTTCTCGTTAATATGGCCTAAACGACTATGCCATAGCAAGGTGCTGTCATCAGCATACTTGGCTTTCTTGATATCAACGTTCTGTATAGAACATTCCATGTCCAACATGTATAACCCATTGTTAATTGAACCAGTTGCATAAACAATATTATCTAAAGACAAAACACACTTTGAAATATTGCATTCAAAGGAAAATCCCTTCCTGACAAGAGCAGGAATGGAGATAATATTTTTAGTTATACTGGGAACAAAATAACAACTGTTTAGTTCTAATACAATTCCAGATGGTAAAGAAATGAAGTAGTCTCCTACAGCAACAGCAGCAACCCGTGCCCCGTTTCCAACGCGTAGGTCCACCTCATGCTGTCCCACCTGCCTTCTTCTCTTGAGTTCCTGCACATTTGAACAAATGTGAACTCCACATGCAGTGTCCAACACCCATGATATAGAAGAAGAAAACATGACTTCAGTCACGAATATACCTGAGCCAGAAGCAAAGCTTCCCCTCTTATCTCCTTGGAGCGCTTTACAGTCCTTTTTCCAGTGACCCAGCTGGCCACAGTGGAAACACCTGTATTCCTTGGACCGCTTCACCTTTTGCTTCAGAGCCTTGCTGTAATTCTTGACCGGGGCCTTGCCCTTCTTCCCCTTCTTCTTGTTCCTTGAAGGAACCATCAAGACAGAGGTTGAAGGCTTACCCTTCAGAGTTTCCTCAGTAGTCAAGAGCATATTCAACAGCTCTGCCGGCGTACAATCGATTTTGTTCATATTAAAATTAATAATGAACGCGTCGAATGAAGGCGGGAGAGACTGCAGAATAATGTCCACAGCAAGCTCCTGGTTGATGGTATGCCCCAGTTTCTCTAGAGCCTCCTTGTGCCCAATCATCTTGAGCACGTGAGCTCCCACTGGGCTCCCCTCAGCTAGTTTGCTCTGAAAGAAGAGCTTAGTCAAATTATAGCGTTCAGTCCTCGCCTGTACAGCATACAGCATCTTGAGGTTCGCTATAATCTCTATAGCCGACATATCCTCATGCTGACGCTGCAGCGGTGGCGTCATAGACGCTAGCATCAGGCAAGCGACATCAATGCTATCATTGACGTGCTTTTCATAGGCTTCCCGAACCGCCCTTGTGGCGTTCGGAGCGGGCTGCGGCGGTATCGCCGTCTCGAGGACATACAGTTTCCTCTCTGCCTTAAGAATAATCTTAAGGTGTCCAAACCAGTCAGAGAAGTTTGGCCCAGCAAACTTCTCCCTTTCCAGTAGGGATCGCACATTGAAGTTCATGGTGTTCGTTGCTGCAGGTATCTACAACAATGCAAGAACAGCAAGGTCAGTATCAATGTATAAGAATCAATCAGGACTTAAGAAAGATTCTTTTTCTCACTATTTTATCAGGCGTGAAAAACCCAGCAAAACAGCCCGAAAGAGTAGAACTCTTTTAGTGAGATGGGATCCAGATTTCATACTTGGTCTCCGCGTCCTGCTCAGGCGAGATAAGATGCACAGAGAGTACAAGCACTAGTTTCTGGTAGGCAGTCCCTGCCGATCGCCAACCCGTGCGATTCCCCTTCATCCAGGCAGTCCAGCAGACTGTGCCAACTGAGTTGGTACAACACAATCTCTGACCCCACAGATGGCTGCCTCCATGTGCTACCATATGCGCCACATATGTAGACTACACGGTCAAGCTGACCCAACCTACTCCCTGGACCACCATGTGCTATGCTGAGCAACGAGAAGGGATAAATCCCTGCTCTGTAACACACAGGTGTAATCCCGCACCGTCTGAAGATAGATGGACGTGCCCACTGAGTGGGTACAACACGGCTCCAACGATAATCAGAACAGTGAGGTTTCGCGTCAGAAGGCTTACGAGCTTGATATTTAAGCGTTGGATTTTAATGGTCTTTTATCTTCTTGCCTATCATGCAATTCCTATGGTGATAGCAGAAGATAATTTAATCATGCAATTCTAATATTAACAAATAAAAGAAAGCATGTATCTTATGTGGTAAAAGCCCATAGCCCTAGTGAGACCTTAACCTAGCTTAAGTCTACACTTGCTCTTCATGGGTCTTTAGCTGCTCATCTGGCCCAAGCAGGGCCCTAGCGCCATTTGCAGCTGTGGTGCGCCCACCAGGAATTTGCGCCTGGTCCCAGAGTCGAACCCTGGACCTCCCACCTGGTCCAGCCACTGCTGCATGCGCTTCTACCAAGTGTGCTCTGTGCTCTTGTCTAATTAAATTACAATTTAACTATCTAGACAAGAGTGACACGCAGGTCACTTTCACATTATAAATTAATCAAAATTGTGATTCGCAGATCACAAAAATAAAATTAATTTACAACAATTAATCCCAGGCTCGCAGGCCCCAGCACAGCACACATTAATAACGGGCAGCCCACATAAGACTAAATAGACAAACATATGCATCAATCAAGAATCATGTGATCCATACATAAAAATTAAAATTTTTCGAAAACCCCTTGGGATCAATTTTAATTTTTCCTTATTTCCCCTACAACCTTACAACGGTCCATTACTAGGGATCCACTCAACCAACCTAGTCAGATCCACTACCCTTGCATGCACCAAGTCCTAACTGACTTGAGTTGACCATAAGGTCAACCATGCATGCGCCAGGGCTGAACGACCACACAGAGGTCTGGCAAGCGGGCGTGACCCCGGGCCTAACTCAGGTGCGTTCATTAGTCGTCTCAATCAGACATCGCTACACACCTGTCTGCAGTCGACCTATAGCCACCATAGGCTTGCGCCGAGGTGCTAACTGGTCGACCCATTCAGGCTGTCAGATAGTCTGATCAGACATTCTGGATCTAACCTAGGGGTGACTTCAACCCTAATAACCCGTCTAAGGGTTTACAGTAGGCGGCTTAGATCTAAGGTGATACGCGCAAGAGATATAAGTTTTTGATAAAAACTCTATAACAAGTGCCAAGGCATCATACATGCGTAACACATAAACTTACATCATGCGCAACCTTACAACATGCGTCAACTACAAGTAAAGGTTCGCATGTATTCTAGATCTAGCAAGATGGCGCATACAAGGATCACAAATCATAGCAAACATATTATCATGCGATTTAGCCTGCTCTGATACCAATTGCAGGGGTCCCCTTCAAGGGGGAGCGAAAAACCCTAATGGGCGCATGTGTTTCAACGCAGCGGAAATAAGGGTTTTAGGGATCATTAGCATGATATATGATCAACTATGAAAAATCGATTGCAAAATGCCAATAAGATTCATACCATCGCCATCTATGGATGAAGTGTTGGAAGCAAAAACCGAAAGGGGTCTTCTCCCTAGTCGACGCACACACGATGAAGAATGGCCTCTCCTTGTCGTCTTTGTGCTAGCAAAGCTTCAAGGGTCCTTTGCGCATGGAGGAGATGAGATCCTTGGGCTTGGCGAAGAAGAAGTTCCTCTACACTCGTCAAGACTTTTGTCACACGAGAAGGGAGGAGATGTCGTCCGAAGTTGATGATCGACAAGGGAGTAAACACGTTGTAATCAACGTGGGCGTTGCTATCCAAAAATAGTAACCCATTACTCACTTCGGTTATGCGTTCACATGAAGTGAACCGCAACCCTTTTCTCCCATTCGAACCTTTTGAACCAAGCGCTCATAACATGAGCCGGTTCAAGTGACTTTGGTTCAAGACCAAATCGGCCCAAGCAATGGTCGATCTTATTGAACCACAAGGTTCAAGATCACCGTTGATCTCTCGATGCTCTAGATCTCACTGATCTAGCATCATAACTCTCGATCGAAGCTTACCGATCTAAAGCCCTAATCAATCAAACATGATCAGACCAGATCTCACTCTCAATCAGAGTTTAACACCCCTTTAAACTGAACTAAACAATTCAGTCCACACGATCTGACTTAAAGAAGCCATATCATCAAATTGTGCGACCCTAAGGGTTTCCTTTAAATGTCGGTAACGATAACTCACGTTATCACGATCAGTGAGGGGTATCTAGCAACACATCACTGTCTCCCGATATAAAGGAAAGAGTCTTCCAAGACTTCACCCAAACCACAGCACAAGTGTGAATCCAATTCACTAGGCATGCATACTTCCTTTGCCACTTGATGTTCTTATTGGACAAGCCTGTCAAGCTTGTAACTCCAATATGATGAGCATGATTAGATCAGATGAACACTGTCACCTGGGTATGGCCATACACTCTCTCAATCATCTCATCCAGGGGGGCCCTTATAGAACATCACACTCCTTAAACAAGGAGACGGCAATCCTATGTCTATCACTAGTGTCCTAACCTGACTCAAGCTCACCATCCAAGATAGTCTATAATCATTATGTTTCAAATGATATTGAACTACCTCAAAACAATGACAATCATCATTTAGAAAACACAAGTGATCTCAAGTCAGAGGAAATGTGCCACTTGTCGCAATCAAGGAATATTCACATTGTGACAAACAATTGAACATCCTAGTAGGGTCTGTCCAGTACATCCCATGTACCCATGAGTCTACATCTTATTCCATGCTCGAAGCATCCTATAAGATTAGAACACATATTAGTCTTAACCATATCAAGGCTGTCTCATGTTCACCAAGATACATCGACCAAGGACATAATAGCATGTCAGCCCAGCTGAACAGCTTTGAGACATTATTCAGAAGAACATATATTGCAGCAGACAATGTAGCTAACTGAATAACAACCATGCCTTTATAAACATATGAGTTTATTACATGATACTTGTTACACTCCCATAGGCTTCAAACATTAGCCTTAAGGGCATACCCCAACACCGATTTCTCTCTCATCGTTCGACTTTCATTTTATTTTGTTTTTATTTTGAATTGCTGCATAAACCGACACCTTTAATCGCTTAGCTATCAAGGATAAGAAGACTCGGTACTTGACAATCCGTCCCTGTGGAAACGATATCTTACGTACTACATCGGTAAGCCGTGCGCTTGCGGATTGTGTGCAACAGTAGATCAGAAGCTTCATGGTGACACAGGACTAGATATCGAGTCGGTTGTTACCACTAGCCTCTACGATACCATAGGGGATGATCCCCAAGGAAACCGGAAGTGGGGTGATTAGACCACCCATAACAATAGCGCCCTTTCGTGAGTGAGGACCCGGCTGAGACCCGGCTGAAGTGCTTCGCCAAGTAATATCCAGAATCAACCTAAAAAAAGTGAAGCATAGCCCATAAGTAAAATAACTCGGACTAATGGATCATACCATCACTCTCTCCACGTCTGAATACGGTGTGGGCTAGGACCTGATGGACATAACGTATGACAGGGTTGCTGATGCTGGAGGCCCTAGCAACGCGAGCAGAGAAGTTGTACTCGTTGGTGATTTCCCCCCCAAAAGATGTTCTCAGAATATTCCTAGGGCACTTTGCACGTATAGGGTTCCGGGAAGCCATAGACACTGCGTAGCTGGGCTAGAGTCAAGGAATGCTCAATGTTGCCCATCCTGAATGTGAGGCATCTAGGATTGTCATCAAGTATGGTCTCCGCCTGAACATCAATGGAGCTAAAAAACTCTAGTGTAAGTCCGATATATGTGGGGTGGGCCATCTGAAAGAACTGGCCCCAACCGATGTTTGAATACAAAAATTCCACATCATCTAACAGTCCGAGCATACTCAGCGTTCCTCTGTCCAATAACGTGTGTTGGTGACTTAGCGTTGAACAAGCAGGTTATAGCGATCCTCCCTCTCAGTATTGCGAAATAGTATGCCAAACTCGTTCGGCTTTGGAGTGGAGGGCTGCTGCTGTCGAGTAGAAGATGATGGCTACCATGATGAAGAGGGTGTGGTCTGATATCCCTAAGGTTGTAGCTGAGGAGGATGTGATGGTGGTGTAGGTGTGTATTCATCATCGTCTGTCGAAGAATCGGACACAGGGCATCGGGCATATTGCCAAGAAACCAGTGCCTTGCATTTAGGTGCCATAGAAGTGGAATAGAGCTGCTACTAGTGTCTGGTGGTGTAGAGGAGGAGTTTGAAGCAGATTATAAGAAGTTGCAGACGTCGGCAGCTAAACGAACAAACAGCGACAAAAAGATCTAGAAATCCAAAGAGAGGCAAAAATTGACACAAATACGAGTGATAGAGAGAGCAAACTGTGAGGGAAATCTGAGTTGGAGGGAAGAGATCCACCTAGAAGCAAAAAGAATCACCCAAATAGGAAGGAACGAAACCAATGGAGGCGGCGGCATAGGCTTGGGGCAAAACCCTAGCCGTGAGTGTCCATATATACGGCAGGTTTTATTTGGAAGCATCGGTGAACACTAGTGGGTTCACCAAGCCGTAAAGGCTTTTAGAAAATTTTGGCAAATATGAAATTATGGGTGAACACCAACGCATTCACCCGCCCGTGAAGCTCTTTTTAAGAAATCGAGCCAGTCAGAAATACGAGTGAACCCTTGTGGGTTCACCTGATCGTGAAGCTCTCTGTAAGATTTTCTCATGTTCAGAATCATGGGTGAACACCGATGGGTTCACCCACTCGTGAAGTATTATGTGAAAAGTCTGCTATGCTTGAGTACAGTAGCCTTCATGGGTGAACCCCGATGGGTTCAGCTGGCCGTGAAGTCCTCTATAATGAATCTGATGTCCTAACACAATATACTCCAAGCCTGAATATCGAATTCTTCATCTGGCTGCGATCATTTCTGAGAAAAATCAATCTTCCGCCATCCATAGTAGACTTCATGGATGAACCCCGATGGGTTCACCTAACCGTGAAGTCCTCTGTTCTGCACAAAAATTCTAACCGAGATACCCTGCTCTCCCAGTAGTTCATACATCATGAAAGAGGCCACTATCAGCAAGAATCCATAAACTAACACAATGAAAAAAAAACAAAACTAATCAACCAAAGTATTCATCTAAAAAGCAATGAAAAATCAACTTCGCACAAAAGCAATCTATTAAAACCTTGGGTTGCATCCCAAGAGCACTAGTTTAGGATCAATAGCTCAACCATAAGCAGTTTCATAAGTCAGCAACTTCGCGGGATCTGAAAGGGTAAGAACAATCCCTTTCTCAATCTACCTCGAAATAGTGCTTGAGTCTGTGCCCATTTACAGTAAAGCTGCTGGTGTGCCCTACCCATATAGTGATGGCAACATAAGGTCAAACATGTTGTACCACAAAAGGAATTGACCATCGTGTGCATAGTTTCCTTGGGAAGAGTCTCAGCCTGGAGTTGAATTGCAACACCTTGTCACCTTCATGAAATTCCTTCATCACGATGCATTTATCATGCCAATGTTTGGTGCGTGCTTTGTAGATCTTGACATTTTCATATGCGTAGAGGCGCATCTCGTCCAGTTCATCAAGTTGGAGCTTCCTCTTTTCTCCGGCACTCTTGAAGTCATAATTGTTTTGCTTGACAGCCCAAAATGCCCTGTGCTCAAGCTCAATAGATAAGTGACAAGATTAACCATAAATGATTTAGAAAGGAGATATACCTAGGGGTGTCTTATATACGGTTTTGTAAGCCCACAGAGCATCAGATAGTTTTAGTGCCCAATCCTTCTGTGATCTCGATACGGTCTTCTCAAAGATTTGCTTGATCTCTCTATTGGAAACCTCCACTTGATCACTAGTTTGAGGATGATAAGGCATGACAATCTTGTGCTTTACTCCGTACATCTTCAAGAGTGCTCCAAATTGCTGATCGATGAAGTGAGAACCTCCTGTAGGGTCCCCTTCAAGGGGGAGCGCAAGCAGATAAAACCCCTTTCAAGAGGGGGGCGAAAACCCTAAGGGGGTGGCGCATGAAAAATCGCAAGCGGAAGCAAGGGTTCTCAAGATCTTAGCATGAACACATGATCAACTTTGATGAAGTTGAGATCCATACCATAGCCATCACGGTTAGATGGAATCTTGGAAGCAAAGGCGCAAGTGCTCCTTCTCCAAAGATAATCGCACACAAGGTGAAGATGGCTTCTCCTTGGATCTCCTTGTGCTAGCAAGGATCTACAAGATGTCCTTGATCGAATGGTAGGATGATGAGATGCTTCCTTGGCCGAGCGCTCTTCCTTGTCGTTCACTTCCTTCCACACGAGATGGCAAGCAAGCAAGATCCAAGACCAAGACGCAAATGCGTTTAGGCGATATTATGAAAATGGCGTTACATGACTTCCCAAAATGGAAAGTCATGAAGCCATGCTTCAATGCCAAAACGCCTCCCTTCATGAACCATGCGTTCACATAGTGAACCGGCTCAATCTATGGTTCAATTCGATTTGGCTCAAAGACCAAAATCAAACCAAGCCAAGCCAATACATGGTCTAGACCTTCTATGAACCTAATGGCTCAAGATCTAACCGTTCATCTCCTGATGCTCTTGATCTCACCGATCTAGCATCTCCTCTCTCGATCGAAGCTTACCGATCTCAAGCCCTAATCAATCAAACATGATCAGACCAGATCTCACTTACAATCAGAGTTTAAATCCCTTTAAACTGAATCAAAACAATTCAGTCCACACGATCTGACTCAAGAAAGCCATATCAACAAATTGTGCGACCCTGAGGGTTTCCTTTAAATGTCGGTAACGATAACTTACGTTATCACGATCAGTGAGGGGTATCTAGCAACACATCACTGTCTCCCGATATAAAGGAAATAGTCTTCCAAGACTTCACCCAAAACATGGCACAAGTGTGAATCAAACTCACGAGGCATGCATGTTTCCTTTGCCACTGGATGTTCTTATTGGACAAGCATGTCAAGCCTGTAACTCCAATACTATGAGCATGATTAGCTCAGATGAACATAGTCATCTGGGTATGGCCATACACTATCTCAATCATCTCATACAGGGGGGCCCTTTAGAACATCACACTCCTTGAACAAGGAGACGGCAATCCTTTATCTATCACTAGTGCCCTAACCTGACTCAAGCTCATCATCCAAGATAGTCTATAATCATTATGTTTCAAATGATATTGAACTACCTCAAAACAATGACAATCATCATTTAGAAACACAAGTGATCTCAAGTCAAAGGAAAATGTGCCACTTGCTGCTATCAAGGATTATTCACATTGTGACAAACAATTGAATATCCTAGAAGGGTCTGTCCAGTACATCCAATGTACCCATGAGTCTACATCTTATTCCATGCTCGAAGCATCCTATAAGATTAGCACACATATTAGTCTCAATCATATCAAGGCTGTCTCATGTTCACCAAGATATCTCGACTAAGGACATATAGCCTGTCAGCCTAGCTGAACAGCTTTGAGACATTATTCAGAAGTATACTTATTACAGCAGACAAGGTAACAACCTGAATAATAACCATGCCTTTATAAACATAAGAGTTTATTACATGATACTTATACAATCCCAAGGCCTCAAACATTAGCCTTAAGGGCATACCCCAACAATCTCCCACTTGCACTTAATCTAATGGTTGAGAAATCTCAAACCCATATTATTACAGTGCTTCTCATGCTTCTGCTGCGCCAGAGGCTTGGTAAGCGGGTCTGCCAGATTGTCATCTGTATGAACCTTGCAAATCTTGATCTCGCCTCGATCAATGATCTCCCGGATCAAGTGAAACCGTCTCTGTATGTGCTTGGACTTCTGGTGCGACCGTGGTTCCTTTGCTTGTGCGATTGCTCCAGTGTTATCACAGAAGATAACCAAAGGATCTGCACTCGAAGGAACGACACCAAGTTCTCTCACGAACTTGCGAATCCAAACTGCCTCCTTGGATGCTTCCGAGGCTGCAACATACTCGGCTTCTGTTGTGGAATCAGCAACAGTTGACTGTTTGAAACTCTTCCACACCACTGCTCCACCATTCAAGCTAAAAACATAGCCTGATTGCGATCGGAAATCATCCTGGTCCGACTGGAACGAAGCGTCAGTATATCCTTCTATACTGAGTTCTTCCTGACCACCATATATCAAGAACATATCTTTGGTCCTCCGCAGATATTTTATAATGTTCTTGACTGCAATCCAGTGCGCCAAACCTGGATTACTTTGGAACCGACTGGTCACGCTTAACCCGTAAGCGACGTCTGGGCGGGTACACAACATCGCATACATTATGGACCCAATAGCCGAAGCATAAGGCGTATTGTCCATTTCATCTTTCTCAGTCTGTGTTTGTGGACACTGACTCTTCGAAAGATTCAGACCATGTCTGACTGGAAGATATCCACGTTTAGAATTCTCTAAATGGAATCTCTCCAGGACTTTATCGATGTAAGTACTCTGGCACAGCCCGAGAAGCCTCTTAGATCTATCCCGGTAGATCTTCACACCTAACACATAGGCTGCTTCTCCTAGATCTTTCATCTGGAAACATTTTCCTAACCATGCTTTAACAGCATGCAGTTCAGGAATATCATTTCCAATGATTAAGATATCATCGACGTAGAGGATTAGGAATGTAATTATGCTCCCACTAAACCTCTTATATACACACGGGTCATCTTCGTTCTTGATGAAACCAAACTCAGAGATTGAATCATCAAAACAAATGTTCCAGCTTCTAGATGCTTGCTTAAGTCCATAAATGGACTTCTTTAACTTGCATATTTTATGACGATCTGATGGATCAGTGAAACCTTCCGGTTGTGTCATATACACATCCTCATCCAGATTTCCATTAAGGAAAGCTGTTTTCACATCCATCTGCCAGATCTCATAATCGTAATATGCAGCTATCGCGAAAAGAATCCGAATAGACTTAAACATGGCTACAGGAGAGAAAGTTTCATCATAATCTATCCCGTAGATTTGTTTGAAACCTTTCGCAACTAGCCTGCCTTTATAGGTAACTACGTTACCATCCATGTCAATCTTCTTCTTGAAGATCCATTTACAGCCTATTGGGATTACTCCCGGAGGCGGATCAACCAAATCCCAGACCTAGTTATCTGACATGGAGTCCATCTCGGCTCGCATAGCTTCAAGCCATCTCGCTGACTCTGGTCCACTGACCGCATCCGCATAAGTTAGGGGTTCATCATTATCAATGATGTAGACTCCGTCATAGCGCTCAGGCTGTCGACGGATCCTTCCCGATCTTCGCGGTTCCCGTGTTATCTGAGCCTCAGGTTGTTCAATAACCTGATCCACCGGCTCAGGCTCATCCAACTGTGCTTGACTACTTTGTCCTTCTTCTGGAATCTCATCCAGCTTTATTTCTCTCCCACTGGCCTCTTGCAGAAGAAATTCCTTCTCAAGAAATATGGCCGTCCGAGCAACAAAAACCTTGTTCTCTTTGGGATCGTAGAAATAATAACCCTTAGTTTCCTTAGGGTAACCGACAAAGATACATTTCTCAGATCTGCTCTCCAGTTTCCCAGAGGCGAGCTTTTTGACATAAGCCTCGCAACCCCAGATCCTGATAAATGTCAAGCTAGGCTGTTTCCCATACCATAACTCATATGGCGTCTTTGAAACTGCCTTGGATGGCACTCGGTTTAGTACCTTTGCAGCTGTCTCCAGTGCAAAACCCCAAAAGGAGTATGGAAGAGTAGCCTGACTCATCATAGAACGAACCATATCAAGTAACGTTCTATTTCTCCTCTCGGACACACCATTCCATTGCGGTGTTCCTGGCGGAGTGAGCTGTGAGATAATCCCACACTCCTTTAGATAGTCAGTAAATTCTTGACTTAGGTATTCACCACCTCGATCAGAACGAAGTGCCTTGATATTTCGGCCTAGCTGATTTTGTACTTCATTCTTGAACTCTTTGAACTTGTCAAAAGATTCACTCTTATGTCTCATAAGATAGACATAACCATACCTACTGAAATCATCAGTAAAGGTAATGAAGTACTGATAGCCACCTCTAGCATGTTTACTAAATGGCCCACACACATCACTGTGTATGAGGTCAAGTAAACCTGAAGCCCTTTGACCTTTGTTAGGAAAAGGTGTTTTACCCATCAAACAAGCTTTGCATGTATCAATCTCCTTGTAGGAGAATGATCCCAGCAGTCCATGATCATGCAACCGCTTAATGCGCTTCTTGTTAATATGGCCTAAACGACTATGCCATAGCAAGGTGCTGTCATCAGCATACTTGGCTTTCTTATTATCAATGTTTTGTATAGAATTTTCCATGTCCAACATGAATAACCCATTGTTAACTGAACCAGTTGCATACACAATATTATCTAGAGATAAAACACACTTTGAAATCTTGCATTCAAAGGCAAATCCTTTCCTGACAAGAGCAGGAATAGAGATAATATTCTTGGTGATACTCGGTACAAAATAACAATTGTTTAATTCTAATACAATGCCAGATGGTAAAGAAATGAAATAGTCTCCTACAGCAACAGCAGCAACCCGTGCCCCGTTTCCAACGCGTAGGTCTACCTCATGCTGTGCCACCTGCCTTCTTCTCTTGAGTTCCTGTACATTTGAACAAATGTGAACTCCACATGCAGTGTCCAACACCCATGATATAGAAGAAGATGAAACCATGACTTCCGTCACGTATATACCTGAGCCAGAAGCGATGCTTCCCCTCTTATCTCCTTGGAGCGCTTTACAGTCCTTTTTCCAGTGACCCAGCTGGCCACAGTGGAAACACCTGTTGTCCTTCGACCGCTTCACCTTCTGTTCTTACTGTAGTTCTTGACAGGGGCCTTGCCCTTCTTCCCCTTCTTCTTGTTCCTAGAAGGAACCATTAAGACAGAGGTTGAAGGCTTGCCCTTCAGAGTTTCCTCAGTAGTCAAGAGCATATTCAGCAGCTCTGCCGGCGTACAATCGATTTTGTTCATATTAAAGTTAATGATGAACACATCGAAAGAAGGCGGAAGAGACTGCAGAATAATATCTACAGCAAGCTCCTGGTTGATGGTATGCCCCAGTTTCTCCAGAGCCTCCTTGTGCCCAATCATCTTGAGCACGTGAGCTCCCACTGGGCTCCCCTCAGCCAGTTTGCTCTGAAAGAAGAGCTTCGTCAGATTATAGCGTTCTGTCCTCGCCTGTGCAGCATACAGCATCTTGAGGTTCGCTATAATCTCTATAGCCGACATATCCTCATGCTGACGCTGCAGCGGTGGCGTCATAGACGCTAGCATCAGGCAAGCGACATCAATGCTATCATTGACGTGCTTTTCATGGGCATCCCGAACCGCCCTTGCGGCGTTCGGAGCGGGCTGCGGTGGTATCGCCGTCTCGAGGACATACAGTTTCCTCTCTGCCTTAAGAACGATCTTAAGGTGTCCGAACCAGTCAGAGAAGTTCGGCCCAGCAAACTTCTCCCTTTCCAGTAGGGATCGCACATTGAAGCTCATGGTGTTCGTTGCTGCAGGAATCTACAACAAGCAAGAACAGCAAGGTCAGTATCAATGTTCAGAATCAATCCAGGACTTAAGAAAGATTCTTTTCTCACTATTTTGTCTGACTGAAAAATCCAGTAAACAGTCCGAAAGAGTAACACTCTTTTAGTGAGATGGGATCCAGATTTCATACTTGGTCTCCGCGTCCCGCTCAGGCGAGATAAGATGCACAGAGAAGACAAGCACTAATTTCTGGTAGGCTGTCCCAGCCAATCGCCAACCCGTGCGAGTCCCCTTCACCTGGGCAATCCAGCAGACTGTGCCAACTGAGTTGGTACAACACAGTCTCTGATCCCTCAGATGGCTGCCTCCATGTGCTACCATATGCGCCACATATGTAGCCTACATGGTCAAGCTGACCCGACCTACTCCCTGGACCACCACGTGCTATGCTGAGCAACGAGAAGCGATAAATCCCTTCTCTGTAACACGCAGGTGAAATCCAGCACCGTCTGAAGATAGATGGACGTGCCCACTGAGTGGGTACAACACGGCTCCAACGATAGTCAGAACGGTGAGGTTTCGCGTCAGAAGGCTTTCCGAGCTTGATATGTTAGCGTTGGATTTTACCGGTCTTTTATCTTCTTAACTATCATACATGTTCCTATGGTGATAGCAGAAGATAAACTCATGCATTTCTAATTATAAAACAATAAAGAGAAAGCATGCTGATCTTATGTGGTAAATGCCCATGAACCCTAAGTAAGACCTTAATTTTACTTAAGTCTTCACTTGAGCTCTTTTCGCATCTCATCTGGTCCAACCCAGGGCCCTAGCGCCAAGAGCACCTCAGGTGCGCCACCAGCTGAATGCCCCTCTTGGATGTGTGCCTTTGTGCTCTTGTCTAATCAAAATACATTTTGATCTATCTAGACAAGCTTTGACTCGCAGGTCAATTATACAATAGATTAATGGAAAAAGTGATTCGCAGATCACAATAATATTAACTTATAATTAACCAGGCACGCAGGCCCCAGCACAGCACACATTAGGGCAACCCACATAAGATTAAATAAACAAGCATATGGTCTCAATCATCATGTGATCCAATCAAGAAATTAAATTTTGAAAACCCCATAGGCATCAATTTTAACTTCCTTATGTGTCCTACAACCTTACAATGGTCCATTGATAGGGATCCACTCATCCATCTAGTTAGATCCCCTGCCCTTGCATGCACCGAGTCCTAACTGACCCGAGTTGACCTAATGGTCAACCATGCATGCGCTAAGGGCTGAACAGCTTTCAAGAGTTCTGGCAAGTGGGTGTGACCCCGGGCCTAACTCAAGAGTGTTCACTGGTTGTCTCAACCAGACCTCGCTACACGCCTAAGATGCAATCGACCTATGGCCACCTCGTGCTTGCGCACAGGTGCCATCTGGTCGATCCATCTAGGCTGTCAGATGGTCTGATCAGACTAATGGATCTAACCTAGAGGTGACTTCAGCCCCATCAACCCATCTAAGGGTTTATAGTAGGCGCCACTTTAGATCTAGTTATAGGCGCGCAAGTTAGGTTTTGTTTTGAAAAACAACATAAACAAAGTGCCAATAGAAGACATGCGACATCATGAACAAACTACATGCGCTAAGAGAAGTAAACATCTTACTTTCGCATGAAGAAATAACATGTCAATTTTCGCATGTGAACAAGATCTAAGCATAAGCAAACATATAGATGCGCAAACATGGATCACATCATATATTAAGCAATCATATTAACATGCTTCAACCCGCTCTGATACCAGCTGTAGGGTCCCCTTCAAGGGGGAGCGCAAGCAGATAAAACCCCTTTCAAGAGGGGGGCGAAAACCCTAAGGGGGTGGCGCATGAAAAATCGCAAGCGGAAGCAAGGGTTCTCAAGATCTTAGCATGAACACATGATCAACTTTGATGAAGTTGAGATCCATACCATAGCCATCACGGTTAGATGGAATCTTGGAAGCAAAGGCGCAAGTGCTCCTTCTCCAAAGATAATCGCACACAAGGTGAAGATGGCTTCTCCTTGGATCTCCTTGTGCTAGCAAGGATCTACAAGATGTCCTTGATCGAATGGTAGGATGATGAGATGCTTCCTTGGCCGAGCGCTCTTCCTTGTCGTTCACTTCCTTCCACACGAGATGGCAAGCAAGCAAGATCCAAGACCAAGACGCAAATGCGTTTAGGCGATATTATGAAAATGGCATTACATGACTTCCCAAAATGGAAAGTCATGAAGCCATGCTTCAATGCCAAAACGCCTCCCTTCATGAACCATGCGTTCACATAGTGAACCGGTTCAATCTATGGTTCAATTTGATTTGGCTCAAAGACCAAAATCAAACCAAGCCAAGCCAATACATGGTCTAGACCTTCTATGAACCTAATGGCTCAAGATCTAACCGTTCATCTCCTGATGCTCTTGATCTCACCGATCTAGCATCTCCTCTCTCGATCGAAGCTTACCGATCTCAAGCCCTAATCAATCAAACATGATCAGACCAGATCTCACTTACAATCAGAGTTTAAATCCCTTTAAACTGAATCAAAACAATTCAGTCCACACGATCTGACTCAAGAAAGCCATATCAACAAATTGTGCGACCCTGAGGGTTTCCTTTAAATGTCGGTAACGATAACTTACGTTATCACGATCAGTGAGGGGTATCTAGCAACACATCACTGTCTCCCGATATAAAGGAAATAGTCTTCCAAGACTTCACCCAAAACATGGCACAAGTGTGAATCAAACTCACGAGGCATGCATGTTTCCTTTGCCACTGGATGTTCTTATTGGACAAGCATGTCAAGCCTGTAACTCCAATACTATGAGCATGATTAGCTCAGATGAACATAGTCATCTGGGTATGGCCATACACTATCTCAATCATCTCATACAGGGGGGCCCTTTAGAACATCACACTCCTTGAACAAGGAGACGACAATCCTTTATCTATCACTAGTGCCCTAACCTGACTCAAGCTCATCATCCAAGATAGTCTATAATCATTATGTTTCAAATGATATTGAACTACCTCAAAACAATGACAATCATCATTTAGAAACACAAGTGATCTCAAGTCAAAGGAAAATGTGCCACTTGCTGCTATCAAGGATTATTCACATTGTGACAAACAATTGAATATCCTAGAAGGGTCTGTCCAGTACATCCAATGTACCCATGAGTCTACATCTTATTCCATGCTCGAAGCATCCTATAAGATTAGCACACATATTAGTCTCAATCATATCAAGGCTGTCTCATGTTCACCAAGATATCTCGACTAAGGACATATAGCCTGTCAGCCTAGCTGAACAGCTTTGAGACATTATTCAGAAGTATACTTATTACAGCAGACAAGGTAACAACCTGAATAATAACCATGCCTTTATAAACATAAGAGTTTATTACATGATACTTATACAATCCCAAGGCCTCAAACATTAGCCTTAAGGGCATACCCCAACACCTCCATCACTTATCAAAATACATGGAACTCCAAATTTGGAGAAGATCGTTCTCTTCATAAGCCGCATCATGAATTTGGAGTCATTAGTTGCCTCCGTGGAAGCCTCAACCCACTTGGACACATAGTCTACAGCAACTATAATATACCATTTACCACATAAAGATGGGAAGGGTCCCATAAAATCGATCCCCCACACGTCAAAAATTTCCACTTCTGGTATGTCACTCAGTGGAAGTTCATCCCTCTTCGATATATTTCCAGTTCGTTGGTAGCTGTCACATGTTAGAGCAAAACGACGAGCATCATGGAAAATAGATGGCTAGAATAAACCTGACTGCAAGACTTTAAAGGCTGTTTTGGCTGCCCTAGCATGTCCTCCGTATGGTGAAGAATGATAGTGTGTCAACACATCCGCTACCTCTGCTTCAGGGATGCACTATCTGTAGAGTCCATCAACACATCATCGGTATAGATAAGGTTCATCCTAGTAGTAAGATTTCACATCATGCAAGAACTTCTTTCTCTTCTGAAAAGTGAGATCAGGGGGAAGAACGTTAGAAACAATATATTTCACATAATCAGCATACCACGGTTCCTATTACTGCAAGAACGCATAAAGATGTTCATCTGGGAATGTATCATTTATTTCCAACTCTCCTTCAGAGCTCCTTTCAGCACCACTTTTTAGCCGTGAGAGATGATCTGACACAAGGTTTTTACTCCCCTTCTTATCTCTAATCTCCACATCAAATTCTTGAAGAAGGAGGATCCATCTGATAAGTCTTAGTTTTGCATCTTTCTTGTTGACCAGGTATTTGATAGCTGCATGGTCAGTATAAACTATTACTTTTGAATTAACTAAGTATGGACGAAATTTATCGAAAGCAAACACTATTGTGAGTAGCTCTTTCTCTGTGGTGGCATAATTCATCTGAGCTTCATCAAGGGTTCTACTTGCATAGTATATGGCATGTAGTTTTTTGTCTTTCCTCTACCCCAAGACAACCCCCACAGCTTGGTCACTTGCATCACACATGAGTTTAAAAGGTAGGGACCAGTCTGGAGGTTGGATCATAGGCGTACGTATCAGAGCCTCCTTGAGTTTCTCAAAAGCTTCTCCACATTCCTAGTCAAAACAAAAAATTGAATCCTTAGCAAGAAGGTTTGTCAAAGGATGAGCTATTTTTTTTAAAAAATATTTGATAAATCTTCTATAAAACCCGGTGTGGCCTAGAAAGCTCCGGATTCCCTTCACTATTGTAGGCGGCTTCATATTTTCAATGACCTCAACCTTTGCTCTATCTACCTCAATTCCGCGCTCAGAGATTAAATGCCAAAGAACTATGCTTTCTCGGACCATGAAGTGGTACTTTTCCCAGTTTAGCACCAGGTTCACCTGTTCACATCTCTGTAAAACTTTAGATAAGTTAGATACGCAATGGTTAAAAGAAGAACCAAACACAGAAAAGTCATCCATGAATATGTCCATAAAATCTTCATTGTAATCAGCGAAAATTGTCGTCATTGCCCGTTGAAATGTTGAATGGGTGTTGCAAAGTCCGAAGGGCATTCTGCGATATGCGTATGTACCATATGGGTAGGTAAAAGTTGTTTTCTCTGGATCGTAGGGGTGGATTGGAATTTGGAAAAAAACTGAAAATCCATCTAGAAAACAGAAGTAAGAGTTATGAGCTAGTCTATCTAACATCTAATCAATGAATGGTAATGGAAAGTGATCGTTTCTTGTAGAGATATTCAATTTTTTGTAGTTGATACACATCCTCCATTCTGTGATTGTGCGTGTTGGTATCAACTCATCAGAATCAATCTTAATCACTGTAATACCTCCCTTCTTTGGTACAACATATACCAGGCTTACCTAAGAACTATCAAAGATGGGGTAAATGACCCCTGCATCTAAAAGTTTGAGGGCTTCCTTCTTCAAAACATCCTTCATATGCAGGTTAAGACGATATTTGAATTCCACTGAAAGCTTCCTATTTTGCTCAAGTAAGATCTTGTGCATGCAAATCGAATGGTTAATTCCCTTAATATCATTAAATGAATAGCCGATTACCTTCTTGTGAAGACGAAGTTCTCATAAGAGGAGTTCAGTTTGCTCTTTGTTCAATTCAGCACTTACTATCACCGAGTATGTAGAATTATCTCCTAAGAACTCATATCTTAATGTGCTGGGTAGGCTTTTGAATTCAATCTTATTTGATCCTTATTCTTCAAGATTATCCTCAGATGTTGCTTCTAACTTCAAAGATGTAGACTCAATGACTGGGTTTGAGTCCAGGAGTGCAGTATAGTCTTTGGCTTGCTCCTTTATATCTTGTTCTTCAGCATTGATTAAACTCAGCTCAAGTGGATATACCTCTCTCCTGTAAGGCTCAATGTGCTGCACAGCTTTCTCAATGATGTCCACACTGCAGCATGTACTCTCAAGAGAAGGTTTTTTTCAAAGAGTTAGATAGATCAAACTGTATAACATTATCACTGATGTTTAAATCCAGTTTCCCATTTTTAGCATCGATGACAGCACCAACTGTAGCTAGAAATGGTCTCCCAAGAATGATAGGGAGCCTATCATCCTCATCAATCTATGGGGACAAAGTAATCTCCCACTTTGATGGGCACATCCTCCAAGATACCAACAGAATAGCGAACTGATTTGTCTGCTAGCTGTAAAGAGATGTTAGTGGTGTTTAAGTCTCCTAAATCCAGCCTTTTACATAGAGATAGTGGCGTGAGGCTGACGCTCGCTTCCGAGTCACATAGAGCTCGCTGGAATATCATCTCCCCAATTTGGCAGGGTATAGAGAAGCTGTCTAGATCCTTGAGTTATTGGGGGGAGCTTGTTTTGTATGATCGTGCTACACTCCTCAATAAGTGCAATTGTTCCTTATTCCTTGTTAGATAGGATGTCCTTCAGAAATTTGGCATAGGTCGGCATCTGTGAAAGGGCATCAATAAAAGGTATGTTAATATAGAGTTTCTTAAGAACTTCCAAAAACTTACCATTCTCTGAGGAAAAGGGATTGAGGGGTTGTAAGCAGGCGGCTCCACATAGGGTTGTTCTTCTTCAATTGGCTTGGGTGCTATTGGCGTCGTCTCTAGGTGTCATTCTCCTGTGTTCGATATTGCATCTTCTCTTCTGTCATCAGTTGGCATATTTGCATCTTCAAGTTGTTTGCCACTTCAAGCGGAGATTCCATGATAGTGCTCCCTCGGATTAACCTCAGGTTGTGATGGAAGTTTCCCTGCTGCTCTGGTGGATGAGCTAGCCTGCTGGGCTAGCTGATTCTCTAGCATCTTATTGTGGGTTTTCAGGGAATCCATCCTTGATGTCATGTGTTTCATCATCTTAGTTAGTCCTTCAATTTATTTATTCTGATTTGCCATGAAGGACTCAAGTAAAGATTCCATATTTGGCTTCGGTGGTGGATTATAATTCCTAGCTTGGAATCTTGGAGGTTGTCTGTAATTTCCTTATGGAGGTTGTCTATAATTTCCTTGTGGAGGCTGTCCTTGTGGTGGCGCTTGTCCTGGTTGCACTGGTTGGGTAGTCCGGTAGGAGAAATTTAGATGATTGCGCCATCCTGGGTTGTAGGTGTTGGAATATGAGTTATTCATGGGATTTATATTTCCAACCGCATTAATATGCTTAGGATGACTCTAGATCAATTGACTATTCCCCAACTAGCATTCTGTACCTGCATGGCCTATAACTCAACATATCTCGCATGATAAAGGATTAGTATCAATAGAATTTATAGACCAAGAATCAATCTTTCTAGTTAAGGTGTCTACCTTGGGAGCAAGTGAAGAAGTTAAAGTATCAAGTTCGAGTTTACCTGGCTGCTTGGAAGATGTATCTCGTTTTGAAGACCATTGGTGGTGATTCATTGCCATAACTTCCAAAATGTTCATGGCATCTTCAACTCCTAGATTTATTAAAGCTCCTCAAGCTGCATCATCTACTGTGAGCCTTGTGTTATAGTTCAGTCCATTGTAAAATGTATAAACTAAAACCCAAGTCTCTATGCCATGATGTGGGCACATTCTCTGTAGCTCTTTGAATCTGTCCCAAGTCTCATATAAAGATTCTCCATCCTTCTGCATGAAACTCATGATTTGTTTCTCAATTGAATTGTCTTGGAAGGAGGGAAGTACCTTGAAAGGAAGGCTTGTGACAATTCTCCCCATGTCCTTATGGAAGCTGAAAGTATTATATGAAACCATGCTCTTGCTCTATCCCTTAAAGAGGAAGAACATTTCTCAACCTGATGGCATCAGTAGAAACATCGTTAATTTTTAATGTGTCACAATACTCCAAAAAGATCGCAAGATACATATTAGGGTCCTCAAGAAGAGAACCACCAAATTGATATTGTTGAACCATAGAAAGTAAAACTGGTTTAATCTCAAAATTATTGGCTTCAACATTGGGCCTTGTAATGCTTGATGGTAATCCTTGAATGGAGGAAGCAGCATAATCCCTCAGCGTTCGATTATTGTTGTTCTCCATAGCCTGGGGTGCTTGACCATTGTGTATATTCAGCGGAATATGTTCCATTTGAGTTTGATTTTCTTTTTCCTGAAGTTGCTTGAGTTTCCTTCTCCTTCTGAATGTTCTCTCTGTCTTAAGATCTATCTCAAAAAGTCTCCCGCCCTCAAGCTTCATTGCATAAAAAGATATCAAACATAGTGGTTAAGATTATGAAAAGTAAAAGAACAAGTAAAACAGAAAGCAGTAAAGAATAAAGAAATAAAATAAACATAGTCTACTAAACTTCAGAAATGCACTAATAACAATCGTTGTTCCCCGGCAACGGCGCCAAAAACTTGGCACGTACTGCAAGCGCACGGTTATGCCGAAGTAATATAAAAGATTGTCGATCACACAGGGAACAAGGTTGATTACTAGAATATCCAAGTTTTATAAGCTAAGCTGATCAAATCGTGGTTTTGTAAGACAGTAAACTAACGTAGGAAATCAATAGCAACTAAACAGGAGATGTCAATGAGAGAAGCATCGAGACTTCGGTATCCACCACAATGATGTATCTATCAGATCTAAAACTAAATTATTATATGAGATTGTGATGTTGCACAAGGAATCTTTCCTATGGTACATGTTGCCCCCTTGTAGTCAATACAACTTGGTACCTGATGCCTTGCATTTAAGCAGTAATATACATAGCTATTTCATGTTAAATCTAGGCTTGTTTTGACACTTTTATACTCTTTTAAGGCTTATTTGCTTAAAAGCTTCGGAATCTTCACTTTTTGGTGCTTTTGTGGAATTTCAGGTAAAATCACCCTTTTTTTGACATATTTTGAAGTTTCTAAGGCCATGGGATGATTTATTATACAAAGACGAAGCTACACGTCAAATTTGGGCTCAAACGGAGTTAGCATGAATCACGGCCAGGTGAACCCGGCGGGGTTCACTCGTGATTTCAACCCAGGCTCGCACAAACCCGAGTTCCACTCGGAGTTTTGATGATTTCTGACCCGTTTGGCATCCAAATTTGGCAAGTGAGGACTCTATGGAAAGCTCTTTCGAAGGAGAAGGCATGGAATATAAAAGCCCCAATTTTTATGCCCTAGGCATTGAGTAATCATGCGATGAAGCGGTAGAGGTGGAAGAACACGGCGGAAAGAGGTGTTCGAGGAAATTTTCAGAGATCTGATTATCGGAGCGCTTCGATTCTTCAGGACTTGTTTCGGTTCATCGTCTCCTATCCCTTAGAAACTCTTTCTTGTGATCTTCCTAAGAGAGATTTTTGAGCATTTCAATGACAATTATAGCGTAAACCCTATTTCGGGGGGTGGTTGAAACCCGTTGATGAATTTAATCGCAAAATTTGTCTTAATTCTGTTATTTGGATTGTGTTGTGAGCATATTTTACTTTGACGTGCTTATTCCATGATTTTACCTTGGCCGAGTATTTTCATGTATTAGCCGTTATGATTTATACTGAGAGGAGGATCGTAAGGGTGGAATCTCTAAGTAAAACTTGCGATACCTCGACACGAGAGTGCTTGGTATTCGTTCAAGGGTTTCATAATCTACCATAGAACTCATTGGGTTCGTTTAGAGTGATCCACTATGGGAGTAGTAGGTCGGTCTAAGCCGAACACCGGGGTGTACACTCGAGAGAGGGCACCTTGTACCCTAGGGTTAGATTCCTTGTGCAAAACTGATGTCTTGTATTTTTATAGTCTTTTAGACCCATATTTACTTGTGAATCGAGACCTATTTCCATATTTTTACATCTCTTTCCTGCTTATTTCACTGATTTTCTTCAGAAGCTTCACTTCTTGTCATGTTTGATGAATACAGGATAATTCACTCACTTTTGGAGCTATTTGGAAGTATATTTATATCCCCGAGTGAATCAAGAACCCTGACGAGAAGTTTCGCTTCAAACGGAGCTAATTTCTAAAATTACGGCCGAGGCCATAATCTACATTATGGCCGTAATTTCCAATTAGAATTCCCCAAAAGCCTGTCTTTATTCAAGCATAATTATATTCCAAAGACGTGTCATCAATTTTCTCAAAGAAAGCCTTTTGGAAGATGAAAACGTCAACAGAGACATTAGGGGTATGACCGTAATTTCACCTTGCCCGTAATCTCCACATCGACGACCTTTGATACCATACTATGGCCGGAATATAAGTCAAGCCAAAGGTCAATTCACACACAAAATTTCAGATAAAACGGAGTTCGCCACAGAAATTACGAGCATGCCCATAATCTCATTACACCCGTAATCTCTACATGCATGAAGGGCATTTGAAGGGTCACAATTAAATGGGACATAACTTTTCCGTTACAACTCCGATTTGGGTGTTCTTGGTGTCATTACGACGAGAATTTAATGGGCCTTAAGTGTGTAAACGTTTCCAAAGCTGAAGAGAATAGACGCCGATATTATAGTCATGCCCGTAATCTTCATTACACCCATAATCGTCTTTGCGCAGCCTAAAATTAAAAGAGCCATAACTTTGTCATTATAGCTCCGTTTTGGACGTTTAAGGTGTCAAAACGTAGCTAATTAAATGGGCTTCGATGTTGGCATATCAAAGGGCACTTCCGAAATGATAAATGGGCCAAATTCGGTGAAGAACGCAGCGCCCAGTTGGGGCTCAAGGTGGGCTAGTGAGTTTTGCAAGGGAGAAAGCTTTGGTGACAACAAGGGAGGAGGAAGGAGCCATGCTATCATTCTAGAAGACTTGAAGGAAAGTTGCAACGCTTTTGCAGAAGAGTTTGCTTCCTTTTTCTTCTATCTTCTCCTTAGTTCTTTCTAATCCTTTAGAGATTGTACTGAATCGACGTCATGCTAGCTAATCTTCTCTATCAGAACAAGGGTGTATTTTAGTTGTTTGGATCTTGTTTTCGAACTTCGTTTCTCGTAGATAATGTAATTTTACCTTGTGTTTATTTGATCTGTGCTGTTTTATTGCTAGTATTGCCTTGATCACGCAATTACTTTTGTTAGGCGCCGCAAGAAGGACCGAAAGGTGAATTGCGACGCTAGATCTGCCTTATCGATCATGCTCTGACCTGTCAAGAAATTGGGCAGGATTTGTATGAGGAAACTTATAATATCTTTGAACCCAATAGATCAATCTAGGTACGGTGAGCCACGAAAGTAGGATGCTGATCTAGATTGATACCGGATTACACCATCGAAAGAGGGTAATCTGTACCATTAGATATTTCCTTGAACATTTTTAAAATTGCGTTGTTATGATTTTATCTTGTTTGAGTTTAAGATCCATCAACGAGATGCGCTCGAAGTTCCGATGTCTCTAAACCTTGTTTTATATCCAAAACTTTCACTTGCTTGATTCGGCTAGCAATTGTATTAGTTGTAGTTTGATTTACTTTATAAAAACCCAAAATATTCTCTCGATCGTCTAGCTATTGATTCGTAATCACTCGGTACTTGATCACTGTCCCTATGGGATCGACATCTAAAGTACTACTACGACAAAGCCGTCATGCTTGCAGTTAGTAGTACAGTAAAGTATACATCAAGTTTTGGCGCCGTTGCCGGGGACAGGCAATCAATATCAAAGTGCTTTATGAATTTATAGACTAGATTTTATCCTGTTTATTTTTGTTTCTTTTCTTACTTTTTTGTAACTTAGTTTTCATTTAGTTAGCATAACTCCACTTTTTCATAGACTTTTTGAAATATTCACTGTCAAACTTGTTTAAGTCTTAGAAGCTTCTGAGAAGAAATGACCATTTTATTATTACTTGCTAATCATTTTATGTGAAAGCCAATGGAAATTTTAGATGATGCTCTAGTCAAGCTGAGAAGAACGAGAAAGAGAATGAAAATACTCATACTTTTGCAAAAGTCCTCGATTGTATGAAACTAATTAACTTGAGAATGGTAAATCACCCCAGGTAACTATTGAAAGAAACATATACCTGAAATCACCGACTGAAAATTTAAGGTATGCATTCTTTGGTGTTGATTTATACATTCAAATCTCTGCATTACACTGGTGGTCAAGCTAATGACCCTAAACAAGCGCTTCTTGGGAGGCAACCCAAGTCCTTTATTTTTATTTATTTTTCTGGTGTGTGTTATTTATTTTTGTTTTTTTTTTGGTTAGGGATTCAGATTACGAATCTGTCTTAAGTTTTTTTTTTAAAAAAAATTGCGAGGCCGTAATATCACTTATGGGCATTAGATGGCTTGGACAGTCAAAATCGTGGAAATCATTTTCCATGCTCGGCAAAAGGCTTACGGGCACTCTCCAACTTCAACAAATCCTGCCGCTGAACTTGAAATCGGCGTTGTCCTTCCACCAAAGCCAACCTCATCAATCATCAACTGAAATTGCAGTCGCCCTCCTTTTCAACACACAAAAAATGCTCGTAGCCGCCATCTTCAAGCTTCAGGCGACTTCAATCATAGCCGCCCCCTTTCCTTCTTTAGTTTGGACTGAAGTCGCCATCTCACCTGAAACCGCAGCCACCTTCACTACATTCATTTGCTGCCGACAATCGAAATCGGGGACACCAATGTCTCACGCCGCCTCCTCTCCCCTGAATCATATATGCACCGCCACCGCTTAATCAACAGCACACGTTAGCGACGTATAAAATTCATCCGTTCGCTAAAGGCTACGACTTCCATTTCACATTTTTATTGCTCGACGCTGTGTGGATCATTTCTTAAAGCTGACATCTTCTTCAGACGACTCCAGCAGATTTTGTCGCTCCGATGCATTTACCTGCTTCTTCCTTCCATCCGATGAACCAACTACGATTGAAGTTGATTCACCAATCTGGTATTCCTCTGCTCGTTCCCCTTCAAGATTTCGCTGATTCTACTGTTTGTGCCTCCACAATGTCTCCCAAATGCAAGTTGAGCACTCAGAAGACCACTAGTGCCATTCCTCCTCAACGCTGCCGACCTTTGCTTCATACAAACTGCCAGCGCTGTCCGCAGCCTTCATGAAGCCACCGTTCACTATCTTTCTTGGATTAATTGAGGCGACGATCTTCCTTCCACTGTCACGCCTCTAGCTACGGCAAGCGATTAATGTCGCTATCAGTTTCCTGTCGCCTCTTCCAGGCAGCCGATGCTAGACTAGCTCCAGATTTGGTGCTATATTTACATGACACTATCCTCTGCCAACTCTGCTCTGATTCGCTATGCACCGCGCCTACTGATTTGCTTACAACAACCTCTCTGCGCCACTACTGCTACTGACGCACTTCACCATGATTCTACTGAGAACTGTTCTTCTCCTCCACCTCCGGCAGTTCAGTGCCGCTTCTTCTAGTGTTGTCTGTTGATTCCTTTTCTAGAAGCAATTGCCTCTTACATCCTTCCGACGACCCTGGAAGCTGCCGGATCTCCACTTGCTGTTGCCACCTTCACAAGTGCCGACAACCCTATACGCCACTGCTGCTACCCATGCGCTGAGCCACCTTCACGACTGCCAACTAGCCAGCTCTGCCGCTACTCTACTGATTCGGACCTCTAGCTTACAGATCTCCCAGATCGCCGAAGGCTTGATTTCATCTCTTGATTTCCACCTCCAGATCTTTAGGCGATCTTCCAGATTAATGTTTCCATCTAGCTAGCTACTGTCCTCTTTGAGTTCACCTATCAATTGCAGCCTCTGCCATGACCCCTTAACGAAAGATCAGAGCCTGAAAATCTACCATGCACATACCTACTGCTCCTTTCCGCCGGCCTACTTCTTTACCTGTTCTGCCTCTGAAAGTCCCCTAGAAGGGGGAAGTGCGAAACCCTAGATAGGCGCATATAAAACTTTTGCAGCGGAAACAAGGGTTTCAAGAGGATCTATGCATGAGATATGATCAACTATAATCGATTGCAAAGATAAGTAAGGAGTCATACCATCGCCATTGCTTTGGATGGCGCCTTGGAAGAAGAGAGCAAATGAGATCTCCTCCAAAAGATGCGCACACAAGAAGATGTCGCCTACTCCTTGTTGATCCTTGTGCTAGCAAGGTTCTCCAAGTGAACCTGATCGAATGGAAGGGAAGAGAAGAAATCTTTTGCTTGGCGAGACCTCTCCCTTATCGTCAATGCTTTTTCACCCGAATGTGTCGAGAGCCCAAAAAACAAGAGAGACGACAATAGGGCAAGAGAAGAAGCGTGAAGAGAGGCAACGTGAGGCGTGTCCACGATTAGAGAACATGCTATCCAAAAATAGCAAACCACTTCTCAACGTTCATGCACTCATGAACAAGTCGCAAACCTCTTCTCCCTTGAACCTTGCGCTCACTTGATGAGCCGGTTCAATTTGGTATGGTTCAAAGACCAATTAACCCAAGCGATTTGGTCTAGATCATATTAAACCCTAAGGTTCCAGATCTAACCGTACATCTCCTGATGCTCTTGATCTTACCGATCTAGCATCAATTCTCTCGATCGAAGCTTACCGATCTCAAGCCCTAATCAATCTAACATGATCAGACCAGATCTCACTCACAATCAGAGATTAAATCCCTTTAAACTGAACCCAAACAATTCAGTCCACACGATCTGACTTAAGTAAGCCATATCATCAAATTGTGCGACCCTAAGGGTTTCCTTTAAATGTCGGTAACAATAACTTACGTTATCACGATCAGTGAGGGGTATCTAGCAACACATCACTGTCTCCCGATATAAAGGAAAGAGTCTTCCAAGACTACACCCAAACCACAGCACAAGTGTGAATCCATTTCACTAGGCATACAAGTTTCCTTTGCCACTGGATGTTCTTATTGGACAAGCATGTCAAGCCTGTAGCTCCAATATGATGAGCATGATTAGATCAGATGAACATAGTCATCTGGGTATGGCCATACACTTTCTCAATCATCTCATCCAGGGGGCCCCTTTAGAACATCACACTCCAAACTAGGAGATGGCAATCCTATGTCTATCACTAGTGCCCTAACATGACTCATGCTCATTATCCAAGATAGTCTATAATCATTATGTTTCAAATGATATTGAACTACCTCAAAACAATGCCAATCATCATTTAGAAACACAAGTGATCTCAAGTCAGAGGAAGTATGCCACTTGTTTGCATACAAGGATTATTCACATTGTGACAAGCAATTGAACATCCTAGTAGGGTCTGTCCAGTACATCCAATGTACCCATGAGTCTACATCTTATTCCATGCTCGAAGCATCCTATAAGATTAGAACACATATTAGTCTCAATCATATCAAGGTTGTCTCATGTTCACCAAGATATTTCAACTAAGGACTATACTGCATGTCAGCCTAGCTGAACATCATTGAGACATTATTCAGAAGTATTCATATTGCAGCAGATAATGTAACAACCTGAATAACAACCATTGCCTTTATAAACATAGAGTTTATACATGATACTGATATAATCCCAAGGCCTCAAACATTAGCCTTAAGGGCATACCCCAACAATCTCCCACTTGCACTTAATCTAATGGTTGAGAAATCTCAAACCCATATTATTACAGTGCTTCACATGCTTCTGCTGCGCCAGAGGCTTTGTAAGCGGGTTAGCCAGATTTTCGTCTGTATGAACCTTGCAGATTTTGATCTCTCCATGATCAATGATCTCCCGGATCAAGTGAAACCGTCTCTGTATGTGCTTGGACTTCTGGTGCGACCGTGGTTCCTTTGCCTGTGCTATTGCTCCAGTGTTATCACAGAAGATAACCAAAGGATCTGCACTCGAAGGAACAACACCAAGTTCCTGAACGAACTTACGAATCCACACTGCCTCCTTGGATGCTTCCGAGGCTGCAACATACTCGGCTTCCGTGGTAGAATCAGCAACAATAGACTGTTTGAAACTCTTCCACACCACTGCACCTCCATTCAAGCTAAAAACATAGCCTGATTGCGATCGGAAATCATCCTGGTCAGATTGGAACGAAGCGTCAGTATATCCTTCAATACTGAGTTCTTCCTGACCACCATACACCAAGAACATATCTTTGGTCCTCCGAAGATATTTCAAAATGTTCTTGACTGCAATCCAGTGTGCCTTCCCTGGATTACTTTGGAACCGACTGGTCACGCTTAACCCGTAAGCGACGTCTGGGCGAGTACACAACATCGCATACATAATGGATCCAATAGCCGAAGCATAAGGCGTATTGTCCATTTCATCTTTCTCAGTCTGTGTTTGTGGACACTAACTCTTCGAAAGATTCAGACCATGTCTGACTGGAAGATATCCTCTTTTAGAATTTTCTAAATGGAATCTCTCCAGAACTTTATCGATGTAAGTACTCTGGCACAGCCCGAGAAGCCTCTTAGATCTATCTCTGTAGATCTTCACACCTAATACATAGGCTGCTTCTCCTAAATCTTTCATCTGGAAACATTTTCTTAACCATGCTTTAACCGCATGCAGTTCAGGAATATCGTTTCCAATGATTAAGATATCATCGACGTAGAGGACTAGGAAAGTGATTACGCTCCCACTAAACCTCTTTTATACACACGGGTCATCTTCATTCTTGATGAAACCAAATTCACAGATTGATTCATCAAATCGAATATTCCAGCTTCTTGATGCTTGCTTAAGTCCATAAATGGACTTCTTTAACTTGCATATTTTATGACGATCTGATGGATTGGTGAAACCTTCAGGTTGTGTCATATACACATCCTCCTGCAAATTTCCATTAAGGAAAGCAGTCTTCACATCCATCTGCCAGATCTCATAATCATAATATGCTGCTATCGCGAGAATAATCCGAATAGACTTGAACATAGCTACAGGAGAGAAAGTTTCATCATAATCTATCCCGTAGATTTGTTTGAAACCTTTCGCAACTAGCCTGCCTTTATAGGTAACCACGTTACCATCCATGTCAATCTTCTTCTTGAAGATCCATTTACAGCCTATAGGGATTACTCCCGGAGGCGGATCAACCAAATCCCAGACTTGGTTATCTGACATGGAGTCCATCTCGGCTCGCATAGCCTCAAGCCATCTCGCTGATTCCGGTCCACTGACCGCATCCGCATAAGTGAGGGGTTCATCATCAATGATGTAGACTCCGTCATAGCGCTCAGGCTGTCGACGGATCCTTCCCGATCTACGCGGTTCCCATGATATCTGAGCCTCAGGTTGAATAGTAACCCGATCTATTGGCTCAGGCTCATCCAACTGTGCTTGACTACTTTGTCCTTCCTCTGGATTCTCATCCAGCTTTATTTCTCTCCCACTGGCCTCTTGCAGAAGAAATTCCTTCTCAAGAAAAATAGCCGTCCGAGCAACAAACACCTTGTTCTCTTTGGGATCGAAGAAATAATAACCCTTAGTTTCCTTAGGGTAACCGACAAAGATACATTTCTCAGATCTGCTCTCCAGTTTCCTAGAGATGAGCTTTTTGACATAAGCCTCGCAACCCCAGATCTTAATAAATGTCAAGCTTGGCTGTTTCCCATACCATAACTCATATGGCGTCTTTGAAACTGCCTTGGATGGCACTCGGTTTAGTACCTTTGCAGCTGTTTCCAGTGCAAATCCCCAAAAGGAGTAAGGTAGAGTAGCCTGACTCATCATAGAACGAACCATATCCAATAAGGTTCTGTTCCTCCTTTCGGACACACCATTCCATTGCGGTGTTCCTGGCGGAGTGAGCTGTGAGATAATCCCACACTCCTTCAGATAGTCAGTAAACTCATGACTCAAGTATTCTCCACCTCGATCTGAGCGACGTGCCTTGATATATTGGCCTAGCTGATTCTGTACTTCATTTTTGAACTCTTTGAACTTGTCAAAAGATTCACTTTTATGTCTCATAAGATAGACATAACCATACCTACTGAAATCATCAGTAAAGGTAATGAAGTATGAATAGCCACCTCTGGCATGTTTACTAAATGACCCACACACATCACTGTGAATGAGGTCAAGTAAACCTGAAGCCCTTTGACCTTGCTTAGAAAAAGGAGCTTTCGTCATTTTACCCATTAAACAAACTTTGCATGTATCAAGCTCCTCATAGGAGAATGATCCCAGCAGTCCATGATCATGCAACCGCTTAATGCGCTTCTTGTTAATATGGCCTAAACGACTATGCCATAGCAAGGTGCTGTCATCAGCAAACTTGGCTTTCTTAATATCAATATTTTGTATAGAACATTCCATGTCCAACATGAATAACCCATTGTTAATCGACCCAGTAGCATAAACAATATTATCAAAAGAAATAATACACTTTGAAATATTGCATTCAAAGGAAAACCCTTTCCTGACAAGAGCAGGAATAGAGATAATATTTTTCGTTATGCTTGGTACAAAATAACAATTGTCCAGTTCCAATACAAGTCCAGATGGTAAAGAGATGTAATAAACGCCTACAGCAACAGCAGCAACCCGTGCCCCGTTTCTAACTCGTAGGTCCACCTCATGCTGTCCCACCTGTCTTCTTCTCTTGAGTTCCTGTACATTTGAACAAATGTGAACTCCACATGCAGTGTCCAACACCCATGAGATAGAAGAAGAAACCATGACTTCAGTCACGAAAATACCTGAGCCAGAAGCGAAACTCCCCTTCTTGTCTCCTTGGAGCGCTTTACAGTCCTTTTTCCAGTGACCCAGCTGGCCACAGTGGAAACATCTGTATTCCTTCGACCGCTTAACCTTTTGTTTCAGAGCCTTGTTGTAGTTCTTGACAGGGGCTTTGCCCTTCTTCCCTTTCTTCTTGTTCCTAGAAGGAACCATCAAGACAGTGGATGAAGGCTTTCCCTTTAGAGTCAACTCTGTAGTCAAGAGCATATTCAGCAACTCTGCCGGGGTACAGTCGATCTTGTTCATATTAAAATTAATGATGAACGGATCAAAAGTAGCCGGAAGAGACTACAGGATAATGTCTACAGCAAGCTCCTGATTGATGGTATGTCCCAGTTTCTCAAGAGCCTCATTGTACCCAATCATCTTGAGTACGTGAGCTCCCACTAGACTCCCTTCAGCCAGTTTGCTCTGAAAGAAAAGCTTAGTCAAATTATAGCGTTCTGTCCTAGCCTATGCAGCATACAGCAGCTTGAGGTTTGCTATAATTTGTATAGCAGATAGATCCTCATGCTGACGCTGCAACTCTGGCGTCATAGACGCAAGCATCAGGCAAGCGACATCAATGCTATCATTGACATGCTTCTCATAGGCATCCCGAACTGCCCTTGCGGCGTTCGCAGCGGGTTGAGGCGGTATAGCCGTCTCGAGGACATACAGCTTCCTCTCAGCCTTAAGAACAATCTTAAGGTGTCCGTACCAGTCTAAGAAGTTTGGTCCAGCAAACTTCTCCCTTTCCAGTAGGGATCGCACATTGAAATTCGTGGTGTTCGTTGCTGCAGTAATCTACAACAATGCAAGAACAGCAAGGTCAGTATCAATGTTTAGAATCAATCCAGGACTTAAGAAAGATTCTTTTCTCACTATTTTATCTGGCTGAAAAATCCAGAAAAACAGCCCGAAAGAGTTAAACTCTTTTAGTGAGATGGGATTCAGATTTCATACTTGGTCTCCGCGTCCCGCTCAAGCGAGATAAGATGCACAGAGAGTACAAGCACTAATCTCTGGTAGGCAATCCCTGCCAATCGCCAGCCCGTGCGATTCCCCTTCATCTGGGCAATCCAGCAGACTGTGCCAACTGAGTTGGTACAACACAGTCTCTGATCCCACAGATGGCTGCCTCCATATAGCTACAATATGCGCCACATATGTAGCCTACATGGTCAAGCTGACCCGACCTACTCCCTGGACCACCACGTGCTATGCTGAGCAACGAGAAGTGATAAATCCCTTCCCTGTAACACGCAGGTGTAATCCCACACCGTCTGAAGATAGATGGGCGTGCCCACTGAGTGGGTACATCACGGCCCCAACGATAGTCAGAACAATGAGGTTTCGCGTCAGAAGGCTATCGTGCTTGATATTTAACGTTTGGATTTTAACGGTCTTTTATCTTCTTAACTATCATGCAAACCCTATGGTGATAGCAGAAGATAAAATCATGCAATTCTAATTATACAAACAATAAATAGAAAGCATGCTGATCTTATGTGGTAAAAGCCCATTAAGCCTAGGTAAGACCTTAACTTAAGTCTTCACTTGAGCTCTTCATGGGTCTTTTGCATCGCATCTGGCCCAACCCAGGGCCCAAGCGCCCACTGCAGCACAGGTGCGCCCACCAGGTAAATGCGCCTGTCCCAGAGTCGAACCCTGGACCTCCCACCTGGTCAAGCCACTGCTGCATGCGCTTCTGCCAAGTGTGCTCTGTGCTCATGTCTGATTAAAATTACAATTTAATCTATCTAGACATGATTGACACGCAGGTCAATTACACAATAAATTAATTAAAATGTGATGCGCAGATCACAAGAAAATAATTTACAATTAATACAGGCACGCAGGCCCCAGCACAGCACACATTAAATTGGGCAGCCCACATAAGATTAAATAGACACCAAACATGGTATACAATCAACATGTGATCCAATAATAAGAAAATAAAATTTTCAAAAACCCATTGGCATTAATTTTATTTTCCTTATGTGCCCTACTACCTTACAACGGTCCATTAATAGGGATCCACTCATCAGATCTAGTCAGACCCACTGCCCTTGCATGCACCAAGTCCTAACTGACTTGAGTCGACCCAGTGGTCAACAATGCATGCAATTGGGCTGAACGACCCTCATGAGTTCAGGCAAGCGGGTGTGACCCCGAGCCCAACTCATGCGCGTTCACAGGTTGTCTCAACCAGACATCGCTACACGCCTGTATGCAGTCGACCTATAGCCACCTCGTGCTTACGCACAGGTGCCATCTGGTCAACCCATCTAGGCTGTCAGATAGTCTGATCAGACTGGTTGGATCTAGACTCGACTGTGACTTCAACCCTAATAACCCGTCTAAGTGTTTCAAGTAGGCGCCACTTAGATCTAAGGTGAGTCGCGCAGGTGATGTAGTTTTAAGAAAAACTAATATGCGCCAACAAAAAGATACAACATGTAATATTTTCGCATATAACCTTTAGATCTAGTCTTTTGCGCAAACATGGATCACAAAGCAAACAAAGCAATCATATTAACATGGAATAACCTTGCTCTGATACCAATTGAAAGTCCCCTAGAAGGGGGAAGTGCGAAACCCTAGATAGGCGCATATAAAACTTTTGCAGCGGAAACAAGGGTTTCAAGAGGATCTATGCATGAGATATGATCAACTATAATCGATTGCAAAGATAAGTAAGGAGTCATACCATCGCCATTGCTTTGGATGGCGCCTTGGAAGAAGAGAGCAAATGAGATCTCCTCCAAAAGATGCGCACACAAGAAGATGTCGCCTACTCCTTGTTGATCCTTGTGCTAGCAAGGTTCTCCAAGTGAACCTGATCGAATGGAAGGGAAGAGAAGAAATCTTTTGCTTGGCGAGACCTCTCCCTTATCGTCAATGCTTTTTCACCCGAATGTGTCGAGAGCCCAAAAAATAAGAGAGACGACAATAGGGCAAGAGAAGAAGCGTGAAGAGAGGCAACGTGAGGCGTGTCCACGATTAGAGAACATGTTATCCAAAAATAGCAAACCACTTCTCAACGTTCACACACTCATGAACAAGTCGCAAACCTCTTCTCCCTTGAACCTTGCGCTCACTTGATGAGCCGGTTCAATTTGGTATGGTTCAAAGACCAATTAACCCAAGCGATTTGGTCTAGATCATATTAAACCCTAAGGTTCCAGATCTAACCGTTCATCTCCTGATGCTCTTGATCTTACCGATCTAGCATCAATTCTCTCGATCGAAGCTTACCGATCTCAAGCCCTAATCAATCTAACATGATCAGACCAGATCTCACTCACAATCAGAGATTAAATCCCTTTAAACTGAACCCAAACAATTCAGTCCACACGATCTGACTTAAGTAAGCCATATCATCAAATTGTGCGACCCTAAGGGTTTCCTTTAAATGTCGGTAACGATAACTTACGTTATCACGATCAGTGAGGGGTATCTAGCAACACATCACTGTCTCCCGATATAAAGGAAAGAGTCTTCCAAGACTACACCCAAACCACAGCACAAGTGTGAATCCATTTCACTAGGCATACAAGTTTCCTTTGCCACTGGATGTTCTTATTGGACAAGCATGTCAAGCCTGTAGCTCCAATATGATGAGCATGATTAGATCAGATGAACATAGTCATCTGGGTATGGCCATACACTTTCTCAATCATCTCATCCAGGGGGCCCTTTAGAACATCACACTCCAAACTAGGAGATGGCAATCCTAAGTCTATCACTAGTGCCCTAACATGACTCATGCTCATTATCCAAGATAGTCTATAATCATTATGTTTCAAATGATATTGAACTACCTCAAAACAATGCCATGTTGGTGTATATGCCCTAAAGACCAATGTATGGACATGGTGAGGCATTGTTTGAATGTACTTTGATAGAACTATTACTCTTTATATAGGCATGGTCGTTATTATGCAGACTTCTCTACCTGCGTTGATGTATTGAGTTGCATAAATAATGTCCCAGGAGTTTGGATTGGATCCATTCTCATAAGCTATCCCCAGACAAGGTACCTTAGCAGATATGGGATAGCTTCGGTACATGTGAGACTGGTGTATGGGCTGGTTAGGTGCGGGGCACAGTAACGCAGACATACAGGTGCATTGGATGCACTGGAGTGATCCACCGTGAGGATTGACTTGTCTAGTCAACAAATCAATCTCACATGCAAGAGGTTTGCATTGATCCTTAGACTTGAGGTATTCATGTCTAGACTTGATGAAGGGTATGCTTTAATACAGTCTTACGTCTCTCCGTAATTGGGAGATCAAAACGACTGTCATTGGGCATGTCATAAGTCACGTAGAGACATGGATGACCAATAGTAGGATTTGCCCCTTCCTTCCGAGGAAGCATGATATCCACCTCGGGGCGCCCCACCTTATTGGTGCATGACAGGAGAGTGTGGCCACACTTGTTGAGTCATGACCAATGCATTGGATAATAAACTTGAGACTAATCCAATGGAAGGATATCAGCTTAGGCAAAGGGATCTGTAATGCAATGGGAATCCTCGTTGCTTGTTAGGAGTTGTTGCCATAATGACTTAAGTCCTATGACATGGGTAGTAGTGATGTGTTGCTAGATACCCCTCACTACTTATGATGTTTACATCATTGCCATCGTCATATGGATCCTACGGGGTCACACGCAATAGACTCTTGACGTTGCTTTAATCAGAAGCCTTAGGATCAAGTTATTGGATAACTTGGATCCATTTGGAAGATTTCATCAGCGCCAATGGGCCTGATGAGATGGAAGAAAGTTATTGGAGCCAAACTTCATTTTTGGCAGGTTGACCCAAAATTGACCTAGATTGGTCACATTTGGATTAGGGTTGCATTGGATTGGATCCAATGGCTTAATCAACCCATGCCATGAAGTTTGGGCTAGCTCATTATCCAATGAGGCCCAATAATTAGTTGTCATGAAGAGGAATTGGCTTAAAAGGGTATAATGGGGAGAAATCTCACCCCATTGGCGCCTAGGGGCATAATGGGGTGAGGGAGGCGCCTTTGCTTCATTATGGAAGTAAAGGGCGCCTAGCCCTTCTTCCTTGGAAGGAATACTTGCCTCTAAGGTAAGTCTTGGGGCTGATATGGCTTGATGGCTCTTTTGGAAAGAGCTTGGGCGCATATGGATAGTAGGGTAAGGTATATGGTAATGTCTTGGAGACTTACCTTATCTAAAACCCTAGTTTCTCCCAAAATTCTTACCCTAGCCGAAACTCCTCATGCTTGTTGCGCCTTGCCCTTCCCTTGGATGGAAAGCATGCATCTAAGGCATGTCTTGGGCTGATATGGCCATTGGGCAAATTAGGATAGGTTGAATGAGGTTTATGGTAAAGTCTTGGAGACTTTCCTTACCTCAAGACCCCTTTATCCTAGCCGCCCACTTGGCATGATCTTAGCCATTGCCTTGCCGCTTCTTGTCCTATTTATAGGACCCCTTACCGCCCCTTCCATGGTTGGACTTTAAGGAGGCGTGAACACTCATAGAAGGGAGAGAGAGCAAAGCAAAGGGCGATAACAAGGTGGTGCAAACTTCTTCCTTGGAGCCGCAAGTTCTTCCTCTTCCTCTCTTCTTGGCGCAAGGATTTTTGTGCTTGGTGGCGTCTTCTTGTCACAAGCCCTCATCGTCCTTTGGCCATAGGCGCACCTTGGAGGTGGCGCAAGCAAAGAAGAAGAGGGAAGTCCTTGGCGGCATCATCTTCCCTATCCCCTCCTTGGTGCAACTTCTCTTGAAGGTGGCGCAAGTGGAAATGAAGGCTTGATTCTCTTCCCGAGGCTAGCACCGAGCGTGGAAGGGAGCAACGATCAAGGAGTCGACGCGTGGATACTTGTAGAGGGCGAACACCTGGGCGCCTTCAACATGGCTTCGACATCTAAACAAGCAATAAAGGTACTAACCCTAACACATCCTTGTGTTCTCTCACTCGCAAGGATCCTTGGGAAAGGAATGTGTTTCGGGTGTAATACTTCTTCCGCTGCGTCCTGGGACTGCAAAATTTTAAAATTACACCCGGCATTCCCTAACATGCCAATCATCATTTAGAAACACAAGTGATCTCAAGTCAGAGGAAGTATGCCACTTGTTTGCATACAAGGATTATTCACATTGTGACAAGCAATTGAACATCCTAGTAGGGTCTGTCCAGTACATCCAATGTACCCATGAGTCTACATCTTATTCCATACTCGAAGCATCCTATAAGATTAGAACACATATTAGTCTCAATCATATCAAGGTTGTCTCATGTTCACCAAGATATTTCAACTAAGGACTATACTGCATGTCAGCCTAGCTGAACATCATTGAGACATTATTCAGAAGTATTCATATTGCAGTAGATAATGTAACAACCTGAATAACAACCATTGCCTTTATAAACATAGAGTTTATACATGATACTGATATAATCCCAAGGCCTCAAATATTAGCCTTAAGGGCATACCCCAACAGCCTCTTCATCAGATGCTATTCCGAGGCAGCGCTCTGGCTTTGGCTTCCTTATGTGCAATGCTATTCAACTCCACAAATGCCAGCAGCTTCTCCAACTTCTCTGTATGTCTTGCTAAATTCACACGACGATGTGGACGACCCTCACGAGGAAGATGCTGAGATGAGCACAGACGATGACCCTAACTGATCTTGTGAGTATTGCATCTCATTTCTCTAAATTTTGAGTTCTTTACATGCTATGCATAATCTAAGTCTGGGAGATTATGGGTTGGATTCATTTTAAAAATATGAAATGCAGTAACTCAATACTTATGCTTTGTGCTTTGATGATACATTTCATATGCTGCACTCTAATGATATGATGAAAATAAGTGGTGATATTATTTTGATTTTTAACGAAAATCATGATAGCTTCATATTTTATGATTGACTCCTTGGGATATTAATATTATGTTCTATATCTTGGTTCAAAGTTAGGTAATTCATATGATCATCTTATTTGATGGAGAAAGACTGTGGAGTGATATATCTGATTTTCGATTGAGGTTTTTTTTTACTTTGAAGTAATGCTTATAATTTTCTCTATGGATGTACGTACTTCCATCTATTTGATTCACCTTACTACTTATTGGTTATAATCAATGTACTTATCTGATGATTGTTATCTCCTCTCAAAAAAAAAAAGAAAATAAAACAGACTCCTCTACTTGGCACCGCGTAAAATTGGCAGTGGTACCGAAGACATGAGTTGAAGTCTACAAAAAAAATAATAAGATTCCTCTACTTGGCACTGCGTAAAATTGGTAGTGGTACCGAAGAAATGAGTTGAAGTCAAAATAGAAATTGAGAGGACAAAAATACAAATAAGAGTGCATTGGTATTTTTCCAACTCGTGTCTTTGGATGAATCAGGTTCGAACAGAGTACATATATACCACATAGAAGATTATTGCAGCTCATGAAGGTAAGCCTCATATAATTTTGATCTTCACACCCTTACTCCTGACGATAGATGATATCTTGAATCCTCTGACTTGCTGAGCTTTGTTCATAATGATATCTCCCTAGGACACAATGTTTTACAAGCTTGACGTGATTTCATTTTTTTTACCACTCTTATCTGCTTTTATGCTTGAGGACAAGCATTGATCTAAGTCTGGGGGATTTTGATGTCTCATATTTTTATAGTCTTTTAGACCCATATTTACTTGTGAATCGAGACCTATTTCCATATTTTTACATCTCTTTCCAGCTTATTTCAATGATTTTCTTCAGAAGCTTCACTTCTTGTCATGTTTGATGAATACAAGATAATTCACTCACTTTTGGAGCTATTTGGAAGTATATTTATATCCCCGAGTGAATCAAGAACCCTGACGAGAAGTTTCGCTTCAAACAGAGCTAATTTTCAAAATTACGGCCGAGGCCATAATCTACATTATGGCTGTAATTTCCAGTTAGAATTCCCAAAAAGCCCGTCTTTATTCAAGCATAATTATATTAAAACTTGATGTGTGCCATACTAACGCACAACTAACCGCAAGCGTGACGGTTTTGTCGCGTGTAGTACTTAAGATGTTGAACCCACAGGGACAGTGATCAAGTACCAAGAGATTATAAATTAATAGCTAGACAATTGATTAGGTGGTTTTAGATCTCAGAAAAGTAGAGTAAATCGAGTCCAGCGAGGGAAAACTTTGTGAAGAAAACTAAGGTTAGAGATATCGGAACATCGGGTTCATCTCGTTGAAGGATATTAAATTCTTACAAGTTAAAATTATAGCAAAACCATCTTAAAGATGCTCAAGGAAGTATCAAAAGGTACAGATTACCCTCTTTCGACGGTGTAATCCGGTATCAATCTAGATCGGCGTCCTACTTTCGTGGCTCATCGCCCCTAGATTGATCCAATGGGTACAGTGTAACGCCCCCTCAGAATAAATCCCAAACACATGCAGAAACCGCGGAAGATAGGGAACGTCACACACAAAACAACAAGACAAATGCTAGGGAATAATAGCTTACATAAAACGATTCGGAAAATTTCGGCAGCATGTCCCCAGAATTACTAAGGAAATTCCTGTACATGCTCCAAAACACAAATTGAACATACCATTTCGAAAACAAGATTCACAATCCTTATCACAACATCCAATTAATAAATCACATTAATTAAATAACACTGAACAGAACAGAATTCACCGAAAACAGGCTTAAGCCCTCGGTTTAACACTCGTATCAAAACCAAATGCCAACCTGGCAACAATATCACAGTAGTCGAAAACTAGCAGCCACATCCGGCTAACATGTCAATGAATAAAATCATAAAAACCTCGGCCACATCCGGCCCTCAAAATAGCACAGGCTCGCAGGCCCCAAAATATCAAGTCAGAAAATAATACATCCGCTAGGCTGTAGGCTCCTGCCCTGCATCTGGAAATATAGTGGAATGAGCTACACAGCTCAGTGAGTAGATAGTCTCGTTCGACCATCCACTAATATACAATCAAAAATAGATGCAGATATCTTTTCAAAACTTTTAACGGAAGATGACAAAGCATGATACATAATAAAACTGATAACCATAAATCACAATTATGATCATACAACAATACACCCACCATCCCGGGCAACAAGATCACAAAACAGCCTAACCGGCTAACAGACTCAGACTCACGCAACTATTGTCCAGTGATTTCAGAATTGACCCCGAGGGTCCAACCCGGCCTTCGTCAAGGCACTGAGAGTAACATGCACGAACAATGGTGAGGCGTAGATTCAAGAGGTGGCCCCCGCCAGGTCACGACGTGGCACTTTGCTCTACGACACTCAACCACACCCCCTTACCGGGAACACAAACAGAACAGAACAGAAGGTGAATGAATTCAAGAGGTGGCCCCCGTCTGACCAAGACGTGGCACTTTGTTTCAAACACCCAACTCTCAAAAGGTTTACCACTTGGACAAAAATACCCTCAACACAAACTGGAAACCTGAACCTCTAACCTGGTCACTAGACTCTAGAACAGTCCCTCCATTACCGGAAACAAATCAGAATAGGTTGGGTGGATTCTCCAACCCCAAGTCAGAATGACTGTTCACTGAGTGCTCTAGTTGACCCTTAGGTTCAATCCACTCAAGTCTAGGACCCTTATCGAATGCATTTAACATAGACATTATTTCGAACATCACATCAATCAGGTTCAGAAAGGTCCTTAGATTTCATGTAAGCATGGTTTAACCTTTTCTAGGTTATCATTCAAGGTTATCAATCAATAATTAAAAATACATACTAATACATAAAATTCACCAATTTCATCCACAAATAACATAAATACAGAATATCACAGATTCATAGTTTTCTCCTAGTTCTTATAACAAAAGACAGAAATACCCCTAGTTCAAAGTTTAAGTCATGCAGGAAAACTTATCCAAAAATTTTGTAAAAATAGTCATTACATCCCTCATGATCCCTAGATTCGTAATTTCAAGTTTTCCCCAATTTTAACTAGAAAATTTACCCAATTACCCCTAGGTCAATCTCAGTCAACAGAAACTTTTATTTCCAAAAATTCCCAAAAAAATACGGTAGAGTCCTTATATACCTAATTTCATGAATATCAGTTTTTCCCCAATTTTTACCCATACAATTGGGCGTAATTTCATGAAGAAGGGGCGAAATTCTCATTCAAGCCCTAATCTTCATGCAATTGAAAATCTAAAGTTACATACATGTTTAATCAAGGTTTAATTGATGATTAGGAGTCTTAAAAACGAAAAGCCCTAATTGTCATGCAAGCTAGGGTTTCGAAATTTAGGGAAAAACAAAGAAAACGTGTACACATGTGAAAGCAAGAGTTCATGTTATATTTCTAACCCTTAATTTTCTCTAAAACAAGCAATACTACTAATATGCGTGAACTAGGTGAAGAGAAAATCCACTCACCTTGATTTCGGTTTCTTCCAAGTAACAAACCCCCTCACGGCTCCCCTCACACTACTCACGTCGCCGGAAAACACCCAAGGACCGCCGGAAGTCGCCTCCACCACCAATCGCCGCCGGCCACAAGAAGAGGAGAAGGGAGAAGAGATAAGCCGCCACCCTCACTCTAGGAAGAAATCGTGAACGAAAGCAAAGAGGGAAAAACGTGAGTGAACCCTCTTAATTTTCGTTTTCTACCTCCAAAGGATCCAAACCCAATATCAAACATAAGTGGAAGATCCAATAACCCTTTAGTATAAGTTATATTTTCCACTTCACCCTTATCAAGGGCTCTTACCCTTTTCTAATCGAAAGACACCACTAACCTAGTGGTACACAGCACACATTCTACGCCTTAAGTTGCAGGTTCGAATCCTCTCCGCGACCCATATTTTTACATTGCAGGAAAAATACATAAATCGATACATTATCTCAAAGAAAACTTCCACAAAACTGCTAGATAAATAAACTTTCATTTTCTTACCTGCTAATAAATTTCTGGATCTTACATACAGAGATACTATGAAATTCCTCATACAAATCCTGCCCAATTACTTGACAGGTCAGAGCATGATCGAAAAGGCAGATCTAGCGTCGCAATTCACCTTTCGGTCCTTCTTGCGGCGCCTAAGAAAAGTATTTGCGTGATCAAGGCAAAACTAGCAATAAAACAGCACAGATCGAATAAGCACAAGATAAAAATTGCTTTTGCTATAAAATAACAAGTTCGACAATAAGATACAAACAACGAGACTACACCCTTAGTTCCAATAAAAAGATTACGCTATCATAGCGTCGTTAAGTACAATCTCTAAGAAAGAAGATACAAAAGTGAAGACAGGAAGTAAAAGAAGGCAAACTCTTTAAGAAAAGGGCAGCGATTCTTCTCCTTCAAGCCTTCTAGAGTGGCGCACAAGAGCCTTCTTCGTTCTCCCAAGAATTTCACCAAAGTCTCAACCCTTCCCTAGAACTTGTGGAGATTCAAAGGGGTATTTCGCCCTTTATATAGAGTCTGATCCAAAATCTGGACGCATAGATTGATGGAGCTTTTAATTAGCTACGTTTTGACACCTTAAACGTCAAAAGCGGAGCTATAATGACAAAGTTATGGCTGTTTTAAATTTGGGTGCGCAGGGGAGAATTACAGCCGTAATTATAATTACGGGCATGCCTATAATTCTGACACTGATACTCTTCAACTCTTCAAATCTTCATACAATTATGGGCCTTTAAATACTCATCGTTTTGACTCCAAGAACGCCCAAAACGGAGTTAAAACGACTGATTTATGGCCATTTAATGCGGGCCATTTAATGTGTATGGTGAAAATTACGGGTGTAATGAAGATTATGGCCATGCCCATAATTTTGGTAGAAAACTCCGTTTCATCTGAAATTTTGCGGGCGTGCTGGCCTTTGACTCGTCTTTGATTCTAGCCATAGTTTGACGTCAGAAGTTGCTTGTGGGAATATTACGGGCAAGCAGAAAATACGGCCATAGCCGTAATGTTGTCAGTTGAAGATTTCTTTGCCCAAATGACTTCCAATGAGAAAAATTAAAAGCACGTCTTCAAAGTATGATTACGCTTGCATAATAATGGGCTTTTTTAGCAATTCAACTGAGAATTATGGCCATAATGCAGATTATGGCCCTGGCCGTAATTTCAGAAATTAGCCACATAATAATTTCATCCCACGGATTCAATATGAAGCTATAGTAATTTCATACCAAAGAAATGAGTTGAAGTCAAAATAAAATTGAGCTTTGTTCATAATGATATCTCCCTAGGACACAATGTTTTACAAGCTTGACGTGATTTCATTTTTTTACCACTCTTATCTGCTTTTATGCTTGAGGACAAGCATTGATCTAAGTTTGGGAGATTTTGATGTCTCGTATTTTTATAGTCTTTTAGACCCATATTTACTTGTGAATCGAGGCCTATTTTCATATTTTTACATCTCTTTCCAGCTTATTTCACTGATTTTCTTCAGAAGCTTCACTTCTTGTCATGTTTGATGAATACAAGATAATTCACTCACTTTTGGAGCTATTTGGAAGTATATTTATATCCCCGAGTGAATCAAGAACCCTGACGAGAAGTTTCGCTTCAAACGGAGCTAATTTCTAAAATTACGGCCAAGGCCATAATCTACATTATGGCCGTAATTTCTAGTTAGAATTCCCAAAAAGCCTGTCTTTATTCAAGCATAATTATATTCCAAAGACGTGTCATCAATTTTCTCAAAGAAAGCCTTTTGGAAGATGAAAATGTCAACAGAGACATTAGGGGTATGACCGTAATTTCACCTTGCCCGTAATCTCCACATCGGCGACCTTTGATACCATACTATGGCCGGAATATAAGTTAAGCCAAAGGTCAATTCACACACAAAATTTTAGATAAAACGGAGTTCGCCACAGAAATTACGAGCATGCCCATAATCTCATTACACCCGTAATCTCTACATGCAAGAAGGGCATTCGAAGGGTCACAATTAAATGGGGCATAACTTTTCCGTTACAACTCCGATTTGGGCGTTCTTGGTGTCATTACGATGAGCATTTAATGGCCCTTAAGCTGAAGAGAATCAACGCCGACATTATAGTCATGCCCGTAATCTTCATTACACCCATAATCGTCTTTGCGCAGCCTAAAATTAAAAGAGCCATAACTTTGTCATTATAGCTCCGTTTTGGACGTTTAAGGTGTCAAAACGTAGCTAATTAAATGGGCTTCGATGTTGGCATATCAAAAGGCACTTCCGAAATGATAAAAGGGGCCAAATTCGGTAAAGAACGCAGCGCCCAGTTGGGGCTCAAGGTGGGCTAGTGAGTTTTGCAAGGGAGAAAGCTTTGGTGACAACAAGGGAGGAGGAAGGAGCCATGCTATCATTCTAGAAGACTTGAAGGAAAGTTGCAACGCTTTTGCAGAAGAGTTTGCTTCCTTTTTCTTCTATCTTCTCCTTAGTTCTTTCTAATCCTTTAGAAATTGTACTGAATCGACGTCATGCTAGCTAATCTTCTCTATCAGAACAAGGGTGTATTTTAGTTGTTTGGATCTTGTTTTCGAACTTGTTTTCTCGTAGATAATGTAATTTTACCTTGTGTTTATTCGATCTGTGCTGTTTTATTACTAGTATTGCCTTGATCACGCAATTACTTTTGTTAGGCGCCGCAAGAAGGACCGAAAGGTGAATTGCGACGCTAGATCTGCCTTATCGATCATGCTCTGACCTGTCAAGAAATTGGGCTTGATTTGTATGAGGAAATTTATAATATCTTTGAACCCAATGGATTAATCTAGGTATGGTGAGCCACGAAAGTAGGACACCGATCTAGATTGATACCGGATTACACCGTCGAAAGAGGGTAATCTGTACCATTAGATATTTCCTTGAACACTTTTAAAATTGCGTTGTTATGATTTTATCTTGTTTGAGTTTAAGATCCATCAACGAGATGCGCTCGAAGTTCCGATGTCTCTAAACCTTGTTTTATATCCAAAACTTTCACTTGCTTGATTCAGCTAGCAATTGTATTAGTTGTAGTTTGATTTACTTTATAAAAACCCAAAATATTCTCTCGATCGTCTAGCTATTGATTCGTAATCACTCGGTACTTGATCACTGTCCCTATGGGATCGACATCTAAAGTACTACTACGACAAAGCCGTGACGCTTGCGGTTTGTAGTACAGTAAAGTATACATCAAAAACCAATAATTCAAATAATTAATATCTGTCTTGCGCGATTGAAATAGTCAGCACGGTGGAAACCATAGCCCTGATATCTCTCCCATATTTACTCTTAACCGGCGTAGTTGTGAATGCTTGTCTTGTTTTATTTTTGATTTTAGTTTTCAAAAACCACGTTTCGATTTGCCTAGCTATTAAGACTCAGATTTTCTGGTACTCAACCTTGTTCCCTGTAGGATTTGACATCTTTTATATTACATTGACATAACCATGCACTTGCGGGTTGTGTCAAGTTTTTGGCGTCGTTGCCGGGGAATAACGGTTGATATTAGTATACTTCTGAGAATTGGTAGACTAGGCTTTAGGTTAGTTTTTCTTTACTGCACTGCTATTTTCTTTTTCTCTTTATTTACTTGCTGTCTTAGAACTTTATAATTTTGACTGACCATTTTATGCAAAGAACTTCTAGGGCAGGTGCATTCTTTGACATTGATCTCGAGATCGAGTGCACCTTCAGGATAAGAAGAAAGCAAAATCTACTTAAGAAGAAAGAAATCATGAACTATCTAGGAGGAGAAAAATCAAATGGAGCACATTCAGCTTGATGTGAACAATGATCGAGTATCACAACCAATGGGGAACAACTATAACAACAGAACGTTCAAGGATTACTCTGCTCCCTATGCTCATAGTTTTCAATCAGGAATTGCTAGGCCCGCTGTTGAGGCCAATAACTTTGAAATAAAACTTGCTCTTCTTTCTATGGTGTAACAAAACCAATTTGGTGGTTCTCCTCTTGAGGACCCCAATATGCACCTTTTTATTTTTCTGGAATATTGTGATATGCTGAAAATTAACGGTGTGTCTGCTGATGCAATCAGGTTACGATTGTTTCCCTTCTCCTTAAGGGACAGAGCAAGAGCTTGGCTGCACACACTACCTTCTGCTTCGATAAGAATATGGGCAGAGCTTTCTCATGCCTTTCTCTCCAAGTACTTTCCTCCATCCAAGATGATTTAGTTGCGGAATCAGATAACGAGTTTCATGCAGAAAGATGGAGAATCCTTGTATGAAGCTTGGGAGAGGTTTAAAGAGCTCCAAAGGATATGTCTACATCACGGAATTGAGACTTGGGTCTTAATCCAAACGTTTTATAGCGGTTTGGATTACAACACAAGACTTACAGTGGACGCTGCAGCAGGAGGCGCCTTGATGAATAGGAGAGTGGAAGATGCAATGAACCTTCACTAGGACATGACGATTAACCATCACCAATGGACATCTGAGAGAGGTACCTCTAACAAGAAGTCAGATAGGTATGACCTTGATTCTCTTACTACTCTCACGACTAAGGTGGATAATCTAACTAAAAAAATTAATTCTTGGTCTGTTAATTCAATGGATGTTAATGCTATTTCTTGTGAGGTCTGTGGAGTTGCAGGTCATGCAAGGGCAGATTGTTAGGTAGGAGATGGACAGATGACTGCAGTTCACTCTGAGCAATTGAATGCTGTTGGAAATTTCAATCCCAACAATCCATACTCCAACACATTCAATCCGGGATGGCACAACCACCCAAATTTCTCATACTGAACAACTCAGCCAATGCAGCTTGGACAAGTTCTACCACAGCAAACCTAGCCCCCACAAGGAAATTTCAGGCAGCCGCAACAGAACAATTTCATACCGCTAGGATTTCAGGCTAGGAACTATAATGCACCACCACCACAGCCGAGGCCAAATAATGATTCAAATTTGAGCAAGCAACTTGAAAGACTTACAGGCATGATGAAGCTGATGATGACAAGGATGGACTCCCTGGAGACATACAATAAAATGCTAGAGAGTGAGCTAGCCCAGCAAGCTAGCTCATCTTCCAGGGCACCATGCAAGCTTCCATCCCAACCAGAGGTAAACCCGAGGGAGCATTGCAATGCAATCTCCACTCGGAGCGGCAAGCAACTTGAGGATCCAAAGATGCCGACCGATGACAAGATAGATGAGTTGACTACCAAACCTGTGGTACCACAGTCAGATGCAACACCGGTGGCACCTGAACCAACAGATGAGGAGCAGCCCTATGTGGGACCGCTTGCATATAAGCCACCGATTCCTTTTCTACAGAGGCTTGTCAAGGCTAAATTGGACAAGCAGTTGGGTAAGTTTTTAGAAGTATTGAAGAAACTATATATTAACATCCCTTTCGTTGATGCTCTTTCGCAGATGCCGACTTATGCAAAATTCCTGAAAGACATCTTATCAAACAAGAGGAAGCTAGAGGACCAAGGGACCGTTGCACTTACTAAGGAGTGTAGCGCCATCATTCAGAACAAGCTCCCTAAGAAGCTTAAAGACCCAGACAGTTTCTCCATACCCTGCCAGATTGGGGAGATGTCCTTTCAGAGAGCTCTGTGTGATCTAGGAGCAAGCGTTAGCCTCATGCCATTGTCACTTTGTAAAAGGCTAGATCTAGGAGATTTGCAACCGACTAATATTTGTATACTGCTTGTAGACAGATCTGTGCATCACTCAGTTTGTATTCTAGAGGATGTACCTATTAAAATAGGAGATTACTTTATTCCTGCTAATTTTATTATTTTGGAGATTGATGAGGATGACAAGCTCCCTATCATACTGGGGAGACCTATTCTTGCTACTGTAGGCGCTGTCATGGATGTCAAGAATGGAAAACTATCTTTGAACATCTGTGGCAACGTTATTCAATTTGATTTGACTGACACCTTAAAAAAACCTTTTCTTGTAGGAACATGCTGCAGCGTGGACATTGTGGAAAAAGCCACGCAGGATGTTAAACTCCTCAGAAAAGAAGTGGACCCGTTGGAGCTTACCTTGACAAACCCTACCGAGAATGCTAAGAGCTACAAAGCACGCACAAAGTTTTGGCATGACAAGCGCATAGCAAAGAAAGAATTTCCTGAAGGAGATAAATTACTTTTGTTCAATTCAAGACTTCGGTTATTTCTAGGAAAGCTCCGCACGAGATGGTCCGGTCCTTTTACAGTTCAGAGAGTTCAACCATATGGTGCCATCACAATTTGGACAGAACGAACTGGCAGTTTCATAGTTAACGGGCACCGCCTCAAGCACTACTTCGAAGATGAGCGGGTCGAAAGAGAGGAAACTCTTGCTCTCTCAGACCCCACGAATTTGCTACCCTGAAAACTCTCACGGTCGAGTTACCGACCCTAAACTAGCGCTCTTGGGAGGCAACCCAAGTTTTTGATTGCTTTTTAGTCTTCATGCATTGATTTAGACCTTGTTTTACACTATTGATTTATTTTTCATTTAATTTTTGGTTTTCTATAGGGGATTGCTACTAATTTGAAGTCTCTTTATGCTGTAGGAGGAAAATGTAGCGCATGGAATTTTTCTAGAATTTTTTGAGTTGATCAGTGCAGTTCACGGGCAGGTGAACCCCACGGAGTTCACCAGTATTTCTGTCTACACAGGAACCCTCCAGTAAGCTTCATAGGCAGGTGAACCCCACGGGGTTCACCATCTTTTTCGCACACCAAGAGAGCGACCAGAATGCTTCACGGGCTGGTGAACCCTAGCGGGTTCACCCATACTTCTGTAGCAATGACCCGACATCAGTAAACATCACGGGCTGGTGAACCCGAGCGGGTTCACCCGTGTTTCATCCTGCATCCACTCAAACTCAGCACCACGCGACTAGGGTTTTCACTCGTCCGCCGCCGCCATCAAATCTCTCTAGATCCCGCAAATCGTGCAGATCTCTCCTCTTTCCAAACACATATGCAATCTCTCCAGTCCGGATCAGAGTTTTCGTACAAGCAGGGCATGTTTCTTTTTCTATTTCATCCCAGATTTTTGCGTTGCCTATTCTCTGAAGCTTCTATTCGCCGATCTGCTGCCGCCTTCATTTCTCCTTGTGCTTCCAGCCAGATCTTCTCGCCAAAGCTTGCTTACTGCTTTCCGATCATCTCTAGCCACCATGCCTCCAAGAACAAAAGCTATGGCTTCCAAGAGGATGGCCTGCCCTCAATAGGAGTTCTCTGACTCGTTCGCCACAGATGACAACGAGCACAAGCCATCACCGACTCCTCCATCCTTCTAGCCATCTTTAGCCACACCAGGTTCTTCATCATCTAGGCATGGACACACGCCTACCAGCCGACCTCAGCCCTACGTCTCTCCCCCGAACAAGTTCGGGATCATCTTTCACAACGCTGGCTAGGAAGAGCTCTATCAGACGCTGCATCAGCGCCAAGTTCTCAACACGAGGTACCTAGATAGAGGCACATTGCAGATGCTTGGGATGCTAGAAGATGTCAATTTGATGTACGCCGTAGTTGGTTGGGAGCAGTTCCAGCGATTATTTTCTCCCATCTATGTTGGAGTGACACTGGAATTTCTGAGTTCTTTGGAAGTGAAGGCAGACCCGATTCTTGAGGATGATCCAAGCCGCCTGACCTTCCGCTTGGGTAACATTGAACATACCCTTACTCTTTCTCAGTTGCGCAACATTTATGGTTTTCCTGAGCCTTGTGTTCGCAAGGTCTCCACCGAGTTCAGTGAGCAGGGCTTCTGGGGCGCAATTACAAACGAGCACATCTACTCCGCTCGCGTTGCCCGTGCATCTAGTATGTGCAACCCTGTGATCAAGTATGTTCACCGCGTGTTGGCCCACACCCTCTTTGGCCGCGGTGAGAGTGATGGTATGGTTTGACAGACCGAGTTATTTTATATATGGTGCATGCTTCACAGTTTCAGGGTGGACTCTGGGTATTATTTGGCAAAACAGTTCAGCCGTGTCGCCCGTTCTCTGAAGGGGGCGATTGTGATTGGCGGCCTCATCACTCCTTTGGCAATTTCTCTGGGTATCGTTCCATATGGCACACTGGAAGCTACTGGCAACAACAGGCTCGACATCGAGTCTTACATCACCATGAAGCTAATTATTCGTAAGGGCGACTCATACTACATGGCATTCAAAGGGAACTTGTTCTGCCTGCCTTTACCGAACCCAGAGCGCACAATAGTAAGAGTGTGAGAAAACTGGCATATCCAGCTGGTTGAGGACGCACAGCCTGACCCCGTTGACACCGCACCACCAGCCCCTGGCGCCTTTTCTTTTGGCGGCACCTCCTCTCATGACTCTATGATGTCTGTGTTGCAGGAAATTAGGGAGGAGTAGCTCCATCAACGAGAGGTGATCGATCATATGGACACCACTCTATCTTATATTCAGCAAGATCATTCTTCCCGTTGGGAGTTTATGGAGGCACACATGCAAAGGCAGTACAAGATGATGGGGTCCGTTTGGGAGAAGCTATCAAGCATGGATGAGAGGCTTTCCTTTATCAATGAAAAGAACATGGCACGCATGGAAATTTTTTTAGACGAGGAGGTCGAGCTAAACTATAGCGCACGCGGGAAGAGCAAGAGCTCACGAGCTTCTAGCTCTCGCTCGCGCAAGCGGAGATAGCTTCCTAGAGTATCAGCATCATCATCCATTCCTCTCACATCATGGTATTGCATAGAGGACTATGCAAACTTTTAGAGTGGGTGAGCTGTCTTTACTCCGATCCCTGCTTATTGTCTTCATGTGCTGTGGTTTGTTGTGTTTGGATTGATACTTTTATTTTGTGATGGATATTATGTGGCATTGTATCTTATATGCTATTATATTCATGGGCCTGGTCCACATCCTCAGGCCCCATTCTGTGACAGTTATGTATGACACCTTGCATTTTACTTTCATGCTTATATTAGTACTTTGCTATGATGATTGAAAATTTTGAAATATTTTGATGCTTATTATTCATGAATTCGTGTGTCTATCAAGAGACTTATCCTATGATAGCTATTGCAAAATTTTTTTTAGTTGAATGCATAATTGGTTAGGAATAATCAAAGATTGTTGATAATACCTCCCTGTTAGAGATACTTTTGGATCTTGTCCATTTATTCTATGATTTTAAAATTTTGTGATTTGGATTGGTTTGAGTTGTTCATTAATGGGTTAAACATTTCTATGATCGTTAAATCAACTAAAGCTTGCAACTTACATGAGAATCATATTGAGATACATATCCACTTAGTTATTATTTGAATTCCTTTCTATTGTTGGGGAGACACTGCATTTGTCCAAAAGGATATGTTATCAACTACTGAGTATAAAAAAAATAAAACTAAAATAAAAAAATATCACCCTTAGATTCCTCTACTTGGCACTACGAAAAAATGGCAGTGGTACCGAAGGACATGAGTTGAAATCTAAGGGATGTGAAGTTGAAATCAATAAAGAGACTCCTCTACTTGGCATTGCGAAAAATTGGTAATGGTACCTAAGGTTATGAGTTGAAGTCTAAAGCAATAATCAGTGCATCATACCCTGAATGAAACATTTGAGTTAACCCCAACGATTTGTTTAGGAAGGATCTGAATTGCATGAGTGTTGTGTGTAAACTTGATTGAATCCTATGTCTGCTGCTTACTAGGTTGTTTGGCATCTAGCTATTGTGGGATCGAACTGTTGAACACTTGAAACAACCATTTACTTGATTTCGCCTGATTAGATCTTGGATTGCTATCAAATGTTTTTCTAACTTGGAAGTATACCTCAACACAAAAGATTACTCTTATACCCCGCTTGTATTTCATCTTATTTTATTCCTTGAGGACAAGCAAAGATTTAAGTCTGGAGTATTTTGATGCTTTGCATTTTAGTAGTAATATTCATAGCTATTTCATGTTAAATCTAGGCTTGTTTTGACACTTTTATACTCTTTTAAGGCTTATTTGCTTAAAAGCTTCGGAATATTCACTTTTTGGTGCTTTTGTGGAATTTTAGGTAAAATCACCCTTTTTTTGACATATCGGAATATTCACTTTTTGGTGCTTTTGTGGAATTTCAGGTAAAATCACCCTTTTTTTGACATATTTTGAAGTTTCTAAGACCATGGGACAATTTCTTATACAAAGACGAAGCTACACGTCAAATTTGGGCTCAAATGGAGTTAGCATGAATCATGACCAGGTGAACTCGGCGGGGTTCACCCGTGATTTCAATCCAGGCTCGCGCGAACCCGAGTTCCACTCGGAGTTTTGATGATTTTCGACCCGTTTGGCATCCAAATTTAGCAAGTGAGGACTCTATGGAAAGTCTTTCGAAGGAGAAGGCATGGAATATAAAAACCCCAACTTTTATGCCATAGGCATCGAGTAATCACACAATGAAGCGGTAGAGGCAGAAGAACACGGCGGAAAGAGGTGTTCGAGGCGATTTTCGGAGATCTGATTATCAGAGCGCTTTGATTCTTCTGGACTTGTTTTGGTTCATTGTCTCCTATCCCTTAGAAACTCTTTCTTGTGATCTTCCTATGTGAAAAGAGAGATTTTTGAGCGTTTCAATGATGATTGTAGCGTAAACCATATTTCGGGGCGTGGTTGAAACCCGTTGATGAATTTAATCGCAAACTTTATCTTAATTCTGTTATTTGGATTGTGTTGTGAGCATATTTTACTTTGACATGCTTATTCCGTGATTTTACCTTGGCCGAGGATTTTCATGTATTAGCCGTTACGATTCATACCGAGAGGAGGATCGTAAGGGTGGAATCTCTTAGTAAAACTTGCGATACCTCGACACGAGAGTGCTTGGTATTCGCTCGAGGGTTTCATAATCTACCATAGAACTCATTGGGTTCGTTTAGAGCGATCTACCGCAAGAGTAGGAGGTCAGTCTAAGCCGAACACTGGGGTGTACACTCGAGAGAGGGCACCTTGTACCCTAGGGTTAGATTCCTTGTGCAAAACCAATAATCCAAATAATTAATATCTGTCTTGTGCGATTGAAATAGTCAGTGCGGTGGAAACCATAGCCCCGATATCTCTCCCATATTTACTCTTAACCAACGTAGTTGTGATTGCTTGTCTTGTTTTGTTTTCGATTTTAGTTTTTAAAAACCACGTTTCGATTTGCCTAGCTATTAAGACTCAGATTTTCTGGTACTCAACCTTGTTCCCTATGGGATTCGACATCTTTTATATTACTTTGACATAACCGTGGACTTGCGGGTCATGTCAGTACCCACCTAAAATGACCTCCTACTCTTGTGGTGGATCATTTTAGATGAATCCAATGAGTTCTATGAAGGAGTATAGAACCCTCGAGTGAACCCTAACTACCTTCGTGTTAGAAGTTCACAAGTCCTACTTAGGAGATCCGCCAACAAGATCTTCCTTGCGCTCAGGATCGTGTTGACTGATACACAATGCTACATGGCCAAAATAATATTATGAAACAAGTGCAACTAAATAAGATGTGCTCATACAATCATTCAAAATAACAAGATAGAATTAAATCATGAGACAAAATACATCAAAGGGCTTCAACCTAAGTCCTGAGTAGGGTTTACGCGAAATTACTCATGTCAATTAACGAAAATATATCCAATAATAAAAATAAATTACAAGCAATCATTGAGGAAAGGAAGGAGAAGAAGAACCAAGCGTAATCTCCAAAAATTGTGAAGATCCGTCGCCCCAATCTCTGAAAGCTCCGTCGCCTCTTCCATTCACCCTAGCTGCTTCGTCCATCGATTTCTCCTCTCTTTGGAAACAAGAAAGAGGGCTTTTATATTCCTTTGATTTGCCTCCCTCTTAGCTTCCTAAAACATATTTTCTAGCCTTTTTTGGATCTTTCTTGAGCCCAAAATCGAAGAAAAATCGGATGGAACTCGGACTCGGAATCGCAATCATGGGTGAACCCCATCGTGTTCACCCACTTGTGAAGTACACTGTGAAGTTCCGCCAAGTAAGAATCACCGGTGAACACCTTCGTGTTCACCCAGCCGTGAAGTCCTCTATTCGTTTCTGCATAAGTTGTCTCCGAGAGAATCACGGCCGAACACCAAGATCATGAGCAGGCCATGAAGTGTTCTGTGAGTTTTCGGACTTCCAGGCGAATCACAGGTGAACCCCGCGGTGTTCACCTGGCTGTGATCTTCAAGGAAACTCTGTTTGAGCCCAAATTTGCTGTGTAGACTCGTCTTCTCCTAAGAAATCACTCCATGACTCTAAAATCTCCAAAAAGCTCCAAAATTGAGTGATTTTATCTGAAATTTTACAAAGATGAGAAAAAGTGAAGATTTTGAAGCAAATAAGTAAATAAGCCTAAATGGAGCATAAAAACATAAGAATTAGCCTAGTTTTGAGATAAAATAATACTAGAAATTTTGTCGAAATGTAAGGCATCATGCACCCATCTGGAAAATTTGTTTTAGGCTGCGTTTAAATTTTCCAAACATCGTTTTGTTAATTTTTGCTTGAATTTGATTTTTTTTCTTGTTTATAATTTTGAATAAATTATAATTGTTTTTAATGATTTAAGGGGTGGTGCTAGTGTCCAAAATTTTGGACATGTGCTAAAACCCATAAAATCACATGAAGATAAACAAAATAATTCAATAGAATTACATGAGAATAGCCTCATGCAATTTGAATTTAAAATTCAAAATTTCGGGGCAATGAAGGGCATGAATAAAATCATTATAGACAATGTTATTGGTCATCCCTATTAGGCCCAACAAATTCATATTTGGGGTTTAAAATTATTCAGAAAATTATTGTGAAAATTTAGTGCAATGAAAAGCTATAACTTGATATAAATTCTTAGTCTTCATGCGTGTAGAATCATGATAAATTTTATCCTTGCATTATGATCTCGATTAATATGGTTATAGCAAGCCTTAGATGTGTTGTGATGTGAATGCATGTATCGACTTGTGATGATTGCTTATATAAAAATTAAGTGGTCTGCGTGTCATACCCTATATGTAAATTTTCATTAAAAATATTTTCTATGTATTCCTTCTTTACATGATGTAATTTTAGAATACCAGAGATAGAATTTTTATGGGAATAGTTACATTAAGGTTTAGCATGATCTAGGGAGACAACACATCAAGGTTGTGATATCCATGTTTAATCTTCTAACATGATTATGAATATTATTATGTAATTATAAATAAATACCCATATTAAGAAATTAGGCGGAATAATATATAAAGAAAAGACAATATAAATTCAACCATGTAGGATATATAATGAAAAAAATAGAGAATAAAATGTATATTGATAACTTAGTTGGAAATTTGAATAAGTGATTTCTCATTATTTTTTGAAGTCAAGAAGAAAAAAAAGGAGAGAAAGAAGATAATTACTTAAGTGAAATGAAAGGAGTTAAAGACACCTCATGCTTGTCTTTCAAGCCATCTCAAGCTTGCTTGAGGATATGTTTAACAAGGTGATGACACCTCATATTAGGGGTTGACTAATGAGGTACAATGAAGAAAAAAGAAGGAAAAATTAGGTTTTTACCAGCAACTTGCATTTGGACATGGGGAAGAATTGGTTAAAGTGGTGAAGTGAAGAGGAAGAATTAGAGAAAGCTCAAAATTTGCATAAGGCAAGTTTCTACATAATGCCCTAAATTTGTAATTTTCAAAAATTAGTAATAGTTTGATAGAAATAATATTGTATGACTTTGGGACCTATGTAAGATTCTAGTTATTGGATTCCAAGAATGATTTTAGTTTTTCTATCATATTAGTATTGGAAAGTTTTGAAAGAAAGAACATGATATTGAAATTTGTGTAAATCTGACCTCTTGAAGGTTTTTTTTATAACTTTTTGCATACAAAGGGTTTCAAAATGAAATTTATTCTATGTAAAAGATAACTTGAGAAGCTTTATAGTGCATCTTATATTGTATATAGTTAATCATAATTAGGTATCAATGAAATAAAAAATTTCAACACACATTTTCTGAAAAACCCTAGGTTGACGTTTGGGTGGTATTTTATGTGTAAATTTTGATGTATGAATTGGTTTTGAATAAAATTTATGTTGAATGAAAGAAGACTCAAATACCTTTCCAATAGATCAATAATTACATATATATTAGTCAATTCATACCCTCAAGAGACTATAAACTTTAGTTTAGCACTTCTGGAATTCTAGAAATAGGGTAATTTAACCCATTGTCAAAATGACATCAAACTAGATTTATTAGAATGTAGACTAATAAATGCTTCCAATGACTCCTGGTTTGTTTGGACACTTATAGTATTCGCCTTTGAATCATTTGAATGAAACGAATTGATCAAGTTTGACATGTTCCATCCTTACAATAAAGCCGCTAGGGTGTAATTGTCATGATCCTTGTGTAATCTATGATCATGATAGGTAAATTGATCAAAACTTTATTTGCATTTGTGATTATTATTTGATTCAAGGATATTACCAATATAATTGATAGGTGACCAAATGTTCCTATGGACTTTGATAAGAATCTTTGATATTATGTACTCATGATCATGTTGTAAGGCCAAATGTTTGAATGCAACAATATCGTTATATCAGTTTGATTTTGCTAAGATACAATTTTCCTTTGGCCCATACATCTTGTAGTGGAAAGATAATTTGATCCCATATATAAAAATCATTGATATGGAATATGGAACTAAGTGCTACATAGAGCAAAGTGTCACATTAGAAATAATGAGGGGGGGGGGGGTACCTCATAAGTTTATGAGAGTCATCTGTAGACTCCCTTTATTCGCATTTGGTTGGGCCATGGCAAGCCCTTTTGCTGACTTTTGTTTGTTGACTTTCCCAAATGTAGGTTAGTCATGCTTCCAGCCATGGAGGACTTTGTTTTGTTTAGCTCCCACTAGTTCTCTTATGATGCTTTGGTACTCATGAGATGAGTACATATTTAGTTTTCATGATGCTTTTGATACTCACAATTTGGAGATATTTTTGTTTCATGCTATAGATATACTTGGGTTCTTGCTATCATCCTTATGCTCTATGTTTTGTTTGTCTTTATGGTAACATTTTTGAACATCCATTTGATAAACTCGGTAATGATGCTTCTTTTGCATATTATATAACTTATTTTAAAAGTTAATATTAAACTAAAATATATTTTATTGCATGGGCAAAGTAGTTATTGTTGAGTTTTGTAGATCATTCTTTTGACTTTATATAATACATGTTAGCTTTGGTTGCTTTTCCTTAGGGTATTGGAGGAGGTGTTGAAAGAAAATTTTGCTAATAAGCCCTTGTTTTGTTGATGTAGTAGTGTGATGCATAAGATGATGTGCTCATGTATATATATTTTGGTTGCATAGAAGATGTTTGAGCAATTTTTGAATATGATATCACATTGTACTTATGAACTCGTTGTGTAAATGAAGTTTGATGTTTAATCTATCTTTGAGGTTGGTTGATGGTTATTGATTTTATTAAGTGATTTGTCATTCACCTAGGAATATGTTAAGATTTTGTGTAGATTATTTTCAAATTTTGTTTGATTTGATTTTGGATATTAGGAATTATTTGTTAAATAGGAAAGAAATATAAATATATTATTCCTAGAGGTGTGACAAGTGATGGTATCAGAGCATGGTTTGAGAATGTGTTAAGTTTAGGTATTGATTATTATATAGTTGATGATTAATGGGAGTTTATTTTAACTGATTTAGGGTATACAAAATGATGAGGTATTCTCAATCTCCAGTTGATTCTCAAAGTCAAATGAGTGGTGTCTTGAAAGCTTTTGATACCGTGACAACTCTAATGCAACAACAAATGGCTAGAGGAGAAAGGACTACCAATGTTGGAACATCATATCAAAATTATTCAGAGAATATAGGGATTGAGACATTCAAGTGTTGGGGTATGCCCTTAAGGCTAATGTTTGAGGCCTTGGGATTGTAACAGTATCATGTATAAACTATTATGTTTATAAAGGCAATGGTTGTTATTCACGTTGTTACGTTATCTGCTGCAATAATTGTACTTCTGAATAATGTCTCAATGGTGTTCAGCTAGGCTGACATGCTATAATGTCCTTAGTCGAGATATCTTGGTGAACATGAGACAGCCTTGATATGATTGAGACTAATATGTGTTCTAATCTTATAGGATGCTTCGAGCATGGAATAAGATGTAGACTCATGGGTACATTGGATGTACTGGACAGACCCTACTAGGATATTCAATTGCTTGTCACAATGTGAATAATCCTTGATTGCAACAAGTGGCACATTTCCTCTGACTTGAGATCACTTGTGTTTCTAAATGATGATTGTCATTGTTTTGAGGTAGTTCAATATCATTTGAAACATAATGGTTATAGACTATCTTGGATGGTGAGCTTGAGTCATGTTAGGGCACTAGTAATAGATATAGGATTGCCGTCTCCTAGATTGGAGTGTGATGTTCTAAAGGAGCCCCCCTGGATGAGATGATTGAGAAAGTGTATGGCCATACCCAGGTGACTATGATCATCTGATCTAATCATGCTCATCATATTGGAGCTACAAGCTTGACACGCTTGTCCAATAAGAACATCCAGTGGCAAAGGAAACTTGCATGCCTCGTGAAGTGGATTCACACTTGTGCTGTGGTTTGGGTGTAGTCTTGGAAGACTCTTTTCTTTATATCGGGAGACAGTGATGTGTTGCTAGATACCCCTCACTGATCGTGATAACGTGAGTTATCGTTACCGACATTTAAAGGAAACCCTCAGGGTCGCACAATTTGATGATATGGCTTACTTAAGTCAGATCGTATGGACTGAATTGTCTGGATTCAGTTTAAAGGGATTTAATCTCTGATTGTAAGTGAGATCTGGTCTGATCATGTTTGATTGATTAGGGTTTGAGATCGGTAAGCTTCGATCGAGAGAATGGATGCTAGATCAGTGAGATCAGTAGCATCAAGAGATCAACGGTTAGATCAAGAACCTTAGGGTTTAATGTGGTCTAGACCATATCGCTTGGGTTAATTGGTCTTTGGACCAAACCAAATTGAACCAGCTCATTGAGTGAGCGCATGGTTCAAGGGAAGATGAGTTTGCGCATGGGGGTGAACCCATGGTCGCATGAACGTTTGGGGTTTACTAATTTTAGAAGCCATGACTTCTAAACGTGGGAACGCCTCACGTTCACGCCTAAGACGCTCTACTCTCTCGCCTCTCCTCTCTCTCGTCGCCAACAAGCTCTCTCTCGTGTGTGGTGAAGAGGTTGACGAAAAAGGAGAAGGAAGAAATCGCCAAGCAAAGGATTCTCTTCCCTTCCATTCGACAAGGACTCCTTAGAACCTTGCTAGCACAAGGAGCACTAAGGGAGTAGGCGATCACATCTTGTGTGCGTCTTCTCTGGAGGAGAGCGACTTCACTCTCTGCTTCCAAGTCGCCATCCATACAATGGCATCGGTATGATTTCTTCTCTGATCTTAGAAATCGATTTATGTTGATCATATTACATGCATAGATCCTAGAAACCCCTTCCGCTGCATCAAAACCTTCATATGCGCCTATTAGGGTTTCGCCCTCCCCTTGTTTAGGGCATTTTCAATTGGTATTAGAGCCAGTTTTTGCATGTTTTTATGATTGCTTAAAGGCTTTGTGATCCTTGTTTGTGAATGAATGCTTAGATCTATAACATGCGAAAATTACATGTTAAGTTGTTGCATATGCGAAAACTTGATTCTTGTTTACTTGGCGCATGTTTGTGTGCGCATAGTTGTTTTTCTCAAACACTTCATGACTTGCGCGACCTTCATTAGATCTAAGAGCGCCTACTATAAACCCTTAGACGGGTTGATAGGGTTGAAGTCACAGTCTAGGTAAGATCTAACCAGTCTGATCAGACCATCTGACAGCCTAGATGGGTCGACCAGATGGCACCTGTGCGCAAGCACGAGGTGGCTATAGGTCGACTGCAGACAGGTGTGTAGCGAGGTCTGGTTGAGACAACCAGTGAACACGCATGAGTTAGGCCCGGGGTCACACCCGCTTGCCAAAACTCATGAAGGTGGTTCAGCCCTTTCCGCATGCATGGTTGACCATTGGGTCAACTCAAGTCAGTTAGGACTTGGTGCATGCAAGGGCAGTGGATCTGACTAGATATGATGAGTGGATCCCTATTAATGGACCGTTGTAAGGTAGTAGGGCACATAAGAAAAATAAAATGGATTTCAATGGGGTTTTGAAAAAAAAAAAAATTTTATTTTATCTATGGATCACATGTTGATTGATGCCATTTGCTTGTTTATTTCATCTTATGTGGGACGCCTAATTAATGTGTGCTGTGCTGGGGCCTGCGTGCCTGTCTTAAAGATGTAAATTAATTATTGTGATCTGCGCATCACATGTTATTTAATTTATTAAATGTAATTGACCTGCGAGTCAATCTTGTCTAGATAGATTAAATTGTATTTTAATCAGACAAGAGCACACTGCACACTTGGCAGAGGCGCATGCAGCAGTGGCTTGACCAGGTGGGAGGTCCAGGGTTCGACTCTGGGACAGGCGCATTTACCTGGTGGGCGCACCTGAGCTGCAGATGGCGCTTAGGCCCTGGGTTGGGCCAGATGAGAAGCAAAAGCCCCATGGAGAAAAGCAAGTGAAGACTTAAGTTAGGTTAAGGTCCCATTAGGCTTAATGGGCTTTTACCACATAAGATCAGCATGCTTTCTATTTATTGTTTATATAATTAGAATTGCATGATTTATTTATCTTCTGCTATCACCATAGGAATTGCATGATAGTTGAGAAGATAAAAAACCGTTAAAATCCAACGTTAAATATCAAGCACGTAAAGCCTTCTGACGCGAAACCTCACTGTTCTGACTATCGTTGGGGCCGTGTTGTACCCACTCAGTGGGCACGCCCATCTATCTTCAGACGGTGTGGGATTACACCTGCGTGTTACAGAGAAGGGATTTATCGCTTCTCGTTGCTCAGCATAGCACGTGGTGGTCCAGGGAGTAGGTCAGGTCCGCTTGACCATGTAGGCTACATATGGGGCATATGTTAGCTATATGGAGGCAGCCATCTGTGGGATCAGAGACTGTGTTGTACCAACTCAGTTGGCACAGTCTACTGGATTGCCCAGATGAAGGGGAATCGCACGGGTTGGCGATTGGCAGGGACTGCCTACCAGAAATTAGTGCTTGTACTCTCTGTGCATCTTCTCTCGCCTGAGCGGGACGCGGAGACCAAGTATGAAATCTGGATCCCATCTCACTAAAAGAGTGTTACTCTTTCGGACTGTTTTCTTGGATTTTTCAGTCAGATAAAATAGTGAGAAAAGAATCTTTCTTAAGTCCTGGATTGATTCTATACATTGATACTGACCTTGCTGTTCTTGCATTGTTGTAGATTCCTGCAGCAACGAACACCATGAACTTCAATGTGCGATCCCTACTGGAAAGGGAGAAGTTTGCTGGACCAAGCTTCTCAGACTGGTACGGACACCTTAAGATTGTTCTTAAGGCAGAGAGGAAACTGTATGTCCTCGAGACGGCGATACCGCCTCAACCCGCTCCGAACGCCGCAAGGGCGGTTCGGGAAGCCTATGAAAAGCATGTCAATGATAGCATTGATGTCGCTTGCCTGATGCTAGCGTCTATGACGCCACCGCTGCAGCGTCAGCATGAGGATATGTCGGCTATAGAAATTATAGCAAACCTCAAGATGCTGTATGCTGCACAGGCGAGGACTGAGCGCTATAACTTGACCAAGCTATTCTTTCAGAGCAAACTGGCTGAAGGGAGTCCAGTGGGAGCTCACGTGCTCAAGATGATTGGGCACAAGGAGGCTCTAGAGAAACTGGGACATACCATCAATCAGGAGCTTGCTGTAGATATTATTCTGCAGTCTCTACCGCCCTCTTTCGATGCGTTCATCATTAACTTTAATATGAACAAAATCGACTGTACTCCGGCAGAGTTGCTGAATATGCTCTTGACTACGGAGGAAACTCTGAAGGGAAAGCCTTCAACCTCTGTCTTAATGGTTCCTTCTAGGAACAAGAAGAAGGGGAAGAAGGGCAAAGCCCCAGTCAAGAACTACAGCAAGGCTCTGAAGCAAAAGGTCAAGCGGTCGAAGGAATACAGATGTTTCCACTGTGGCCAGCTGGGTCACTGGAAAAAGGACTGTAAAGCGCTCCAGGGAGACAAGAGGGGAAGCATCGCTTCTGGCTCAGGTATTTTTGTGACTGAGGTCATGTTTTCTTCTTCTATATCATGGGTGTTGGACACTGCATGTGGAGTTCACATTTGTTCAAATGTACAGGAACTCAAGAGAAGAAGACAGGTGGGACAGCATGAGGTGGACCTACGCGTTGGAAACGGGGCACGGGTTGCTGCTGTTGCTGTAGGAGAATATTACATCTCATTACCATCTGGACTTGTATTGGAACTGAACAATTGTTACTTTGTTCCCAGCATTACTAAAAATATTGTCTCTATTCCTGCTCTTGTCAGGAAAGGGTTTTCCTTTGAATGCAATATTTCAAAGTGTGTTTTATCTTTAGATAATATTGTTTATGCTACTGGGTCAATTAGCAATGGGTTATTCATGTTGGACATGGAATGTTCTATACAAAACATTGATAATAAGAAAGCCAAGTATGCTGATGACAGCACCTTGCTATGGCATAGTTGTTTAGGCCATATTAACAAGAAGCGCATTAAGCGGTTGCATGATCATGGACTGCTGGGATCATTCTCCTATGAGGAGATTGATACATGCAAAGCTTGTTTAATGGGCAAAATGACGAAGTCTCCTTTTCTTAACAAAGGTAAAAGGGCTTCAGGTTTACTTGACCTTATACACAGTGATGTGTGTGGGCCATTTAGTAAACATGCCAGAGGTGGCTATCAATACTTCATTACCTTCACTGATGATTTCAGTAGGTATGGTTATGTCTATCTTATGAGACATAAAAGTGAATCATTTGACAAGTTCAAAGAGTTCAAGAATGAAGTACAGAATCAGCTAGGCCGAAATATCAAGGCACTTCGTTCTGATCGAGGTGGAGAATACTTAAGTCGAGAGTTTACTGACTATCTAAAGGAGTGTGGGATTATCTCACAGCTCACTCCACCAGGAACACCGCAATGGAATGGTGTGTCTGAGAGGAGGAACAGAACCTTATTGGATATGGTTCGTTCTATGATGAGTCAAGCTACTCTACCTTACTCCTTTTGGGGATTTGCACTGGAGACAGCTGCAAAGGTACTAAACCGAGTGCCATCCAAGGCAGTTTCAAAGACCCCATATGAATTATGGTATGGGAAACAGCCTAGCTTGACATTTATTAAGATCTGGGGCTGCGAGGCTTATGTCAAAAAGCTCGCCTCTGGGAAACTAGAGAGCAGATCTGACAAATGTATCTTTGTCGGTTACCCTAAGGAAACTAAGGGTTATTATTTCTACGATCCCAAGGAGAACAAGGTATTTGTTGCTCGGACGGCCATTTTTCTTGAGAAGGAGTTTCTTTTGCAAGAGGCTAGTGGGAAAGAAATAAAGCTGGATGAGAATCCAGAAGAAGGACAAAGTAGTCAAGCACAGTTGGATGAGCCTGAGCTGGTAGATCAGGTTATTGAACAACCTGAGGCTCAGATATCACGGGAACCGCGGAGATCGGGAAGGATCCGTCGACAGCCTGAGCGCTATGACGGAGTCTACATCATTGATAATGATGAACCCCTTACTTATGCGGATGCGGTCAGTGGACCGGACTCAGCTAGATGGCTTGAAGCTATGCGAGCCGAGATGGACTCCATGTCAGATAACCAAGTTTGGGATTTGGTTGATCCGCCTCCGGGAGTTATCCCTATAGGCTGTAAATGGATCTTCAAGAAGAAGATTGACATGGATGGTAACGTGGTTACCTATAAAGGCAGGCTAGTTGCGAAAGGTTTCAAACAAATCTACGGGATAGATTATGATGAAACTTTCTCACCTGTAGCCATGTTTAAGTCTATTCAGATTCTTTTCGCGATGGCAGCATATCATGATTATGAGATCTGGCAAATGGATGTGAAGACCGCTTTCCTTAATGGAAATCTGGATGAGGATGTGTATATGACACAACCTGAAGGTTTCACTAATCCATCAGATCGTCATAAAATATGCAAATTAAATAAGTCCATTTATGGACTTAAACAAGCATCTAGAAGCTGGAATATTCATTTTGATGAATCAATCAGTGAATTTGGTTTCATCAAGAATGAAGATGACCCGTGTGTATATAAGAGGTTTAGTGGGAGCGTGATTACTTTCCTAGTCCTCTACGTCGATGATATCTTGATCATTGGAAATGACATTCCTGAAATGCATGCGGTTAAGGCATCGTTAAGGAAATGTTTCCAGATGAAAGATTTAGGAGAAGCAGCCTATGTATTAGGTGTGAAGATCTACAGGGATAGATCTAAGAGGCTTCTCGGGCTGTGCCAGAGTACTTACATCGATAAAGTCCTGGAGAGATTTCATTTAGAGAATTCTAAAAGAGGATATCTTCCAGTCAGACATGGTCTGAATCTTTCAAAGAGTCAGTGTCCACAAACACAGACTGAGAAAGATGAAATGGACAATACGCCTTATGCTTCGGCTATTGGATCCATTATGTATGCGATGTTGTGTACTCGCCCAGACGTCGCTTACGGGTTAAGCGTGACCAGTCGGTTCCAAAGTAATCCAGGTATGGCGCACTGGATTGCAGTCAAGAACATTTTAAAATATCTTCGGAGGACCAAAGATATGTTCTTGATATATGGAGGTCAGGAAGAACTCAGTATTGAAGGATATACTGACGCTTCGTTCCAATCTGACCAGGATGATTTCCGATCACAATCAGGCTATGTTTTTAGCTTGAATGGTGGAGCAGTGGTGTGGAATAGTTTCAAACAGTCTATCGTTGCTGATTCCACAACAGAAGCCGAGTATGTTATAGCCTCGGAAGGATCCAAGGAGGCAGTGTGGATTCGTAAGTTCGTTCAAGAACTTGGTGTTGTTCCTTCGAGTGCAGATCCTTTGGTTATCTTCTGTGATAACACTGGAGCAATTGCACAAGCAAAGGAACCGCGGTCGCACCAGAAGTCCAAGCACATACAGAGGCGGTTTCACTTGATCAGGGAGATCATAGATCGTGGCGAGATCAAAGTCTGCAAGGTTCATACAGATGACAATCTGGCAGACCCGCTTACTAAGCCTCTGGCGCAGCAGAAGCATGAGCAGCACTGTAATAATATGGGTTTGAGATTCCTCAACCATTAGATTAAGTGCAAGTGGGAGATTGTTGGGGTATGCCCTTAAGGCTAATGTTTGAGGCCTTGGGATTGTAACAGTATCATGTATAAACTATTATGTTTATAAAGGCAATGGTTGTTATTCACGTTGTTACGTTATCTGCTGCAATAATTGTACTTCTGAATAATGTCTCAATGGTGTTCAGCTAGGCTGATATGCTGTAATGTCCTTAGTCGAGATATCTTGGTGAACATGAGACAGCCTTGATATGGTTGAGACTAATATGTGTTCTAATCTTATAGGATGCTTCGAGCATGGAATAAGATGTAGACTCATGGGTACATTGGATGTACTGGACAGACCCTACTAGGATATTCAATTGCTTGTCACAATGTGAATAATCCTTGATTGCAACAAGTGGCACATTTCCTCTGACTTGAGATCACTTGTGTTTCTAAATGATGATTGTCATTGTTTTGAGGTAGTTCAATATCATTTGAAACATAATGGTTATAGACTATCTTGGATGGTGAGCTTGAGTCATGTTAGGGCACTAGTAATAGATATAGGATTGCCGTCTCCTAGATTGGAGTGTGATGTTCTAAAGGGGCCCCCCTGGATGAGATGATTGAGAAAGTGTATGGCCATACCCAGGTGACTATGATCATCTGATCTAATCATGCTCATCATATTGGAGCTACAAGCTTGACACGCTTGTCCAATAAGAACATCCAGTGGCAAAGGAAACTTGCATGCCTCGTGAAGTGGATTCACACTTGTGCTGTGGTTTGGGTGTAGTCTTGGAAGACTCTTTTCTTTATATCAGGAGACAGTGATGTGTTGCTAGATACCCCTCACTGATCGTGATAACGTGAGTTATCGTTACCGACATTTAAAGGAAACCCTCAGGGTCGCACAATTTGATGATATGGCTTACTTAAGTCAAATCGTATGGACTGAATTGTCTGGATTCAGTTTAAAGGGATTTAATCTCTGATTGTAAGTGAGATCTGGTCTGATCATGTTTGATTGATTAGGGTTTGAGATCGGTAAGCTTCGATCGAGAGAATGGATGCTAGATCAGTGAGATCAGTAGCATCAAGAGATCAACGGTTAGATCAAGAACCTTAGGGTTTAATGTGGTCTAGACCATATCGCTTGGGTTAATTGGTCTTTGGACCAAACCAAATTGAACCAGCTCATTGAGTGAGCGCATGGTTCAAGGGAAGATGAGTTTGCGCATGGGGGTGAACCCATGGTCGCATGAACGTTTGGGGTTTACTAATTTTAGAAGCCATGACTTCTAAACGTGGGAACGCCTCACGTTCACGCCTAAGATGCTCTACTCTCTCGCCTCTCCTCTCTCTCGTCGCCAACAAGCTCTCTCTCATGTGTGGTGAAGAGGTTGACGAAAAAGGAGAAGGAAGAAATTGCCAAGCAAAGGATTCTCTTCCCTTCCATTCGACAAGGACTCCTTAGAACCTTGCTAGCACAAGGAGCACTAAGGGAGTAGGCAATCACATCTTGTGTGCGTCTTCTCTGGAGGAGAGCGACTTCACTCTCTGCTTCCAAGTCGCCATCCATACAATGGCATCGGTATGATTTCTTCTCTGATCTTAGAAATCGATTTATGTTGATCATATTACATGCATAGATCCTAGAAACCCCTTCCGCTGCATCAAAACCTTCATATGCGCCTATTAGGGTTTCGCCCTCCCCTTGTTTAGGGCACTTTCATCAAGAAAATAAATCCTCTTTTTATTCGTGATCCAAATGCAATGATAGCTGAAAAGTGGCTTATGCAAATACAAAAAATATTTGATGTGTTCTATTGCTCAGATATACAAAAAGTTTCTTATGCTTCTTTTATATTGGAAGGAGAAGTTGAGCTGGAGGAAAATGATTAAGAGAGTAGGAGAATCCAAGCAAGAAACAACTTGGGAAGTCTTTATAAACATATTTCATGAAAAGTATTTCCTAGAATGTGTGAGAGATTAAAAAGAGATTGGATTTATAAAGTTGATACAAGGAAAACTTTCAGTTGCATAGTATGATGCAAAATTTTTTTGAATTATCCAGATTTGCTCCACATCTAGTTGAAAATGGAGTTAGGAGGGCAAAGAGGTTTGAAAGGGGGTTAAGACCAAGTATTAAAGGTAAAATTTAAGCCTTGAAGCTTAGAACATATGATGAAGTTGTTGATCAAGCAACCATAGTTGGGATGGATGTGGAGGAGATGCAAGAGCTAAGAAACAAAAGAGATAAATTTAGAACTAATTCCCAAAAGCAAAAGAGAGAGTTTGGGGTTGAAATTGATGATAAAAGAGTAATGTTGCAAAGAACCAAAATGAAGGGACAATCAGATAAATATCCATCATATAGTAATTGTGGGTGGGAACATGATACCAAGCCTATAAGTCATACACAAGTCTATGCTATCACAAAAAAACTAGATTATAAAGCCTCCAAATCAATTGTATAAGGTATTGTTAATATTTCTAAAAAAACTACAGAAGTCGTATTTGATCCTGGTTCCAATCTGTCCTTTATCTCTCATCATTTTGCTCAACATTTCAATAAGCAATCTGACTCATTGCCATCTATATTGCATGTGACTACACTAAATGGAGATTATATGACCACCTATCTTGTTCATTCTTGTTGTTTGATCTCAATTGGGGAGTATGAGATTCCTACAAATTTGATTCTTTTAGATATACAAGATATGTATCCTACTTGGTATGGATTGACTTTCCTCTTATCATGCTACTATAGATTGTTATAGAAAAGAGGTGACTTTTAATCTACCATATCAACCGTCATTTCATTTTATGGTAATCATACAAGTATCACATCCCCATCTCATATCTTTTATGTATGCTCACCATTTTCTTCAAAAAGATTGTGTATGTTACTTAGCTTATATCAAGGATTGTCAATCTAAATAAATAAATATGAATGAAATACTAATTGTATAAGAGTTTCTTGATGTTTTTCTTGATGATTTACTTGGGTTGCCACCTGATAAGGAAGTATATTTTGGTACTGATCTCAGACATGGTACAACAGTCATATCTAAGGCAACTTATAGAATGTCACCATCAGAATTATTGGAGCTAAAAATGAACTATAGGAATTATTGGATAAAGGCTTCATCCGACCTAGTGTTTCACGTTATGGAGCTCCAGTATTATTTATAAAGATGAAAGAAGGAACATTGAGACTTTGTATTGTTCATAGGCAGTTGAATCAGGTGACAGTTAAGAATTAGTATCCACTTCCCATAATAGATGATTTATTGCTTACTTACAGAAGGCACAAGTCTTTTCCAAAATGATTTGAGGTTCGGCTACTACCAATTATAGATTAAGAGAGATAACATTCCAAAAACTACTTTCAGAACTCAGTATGACCATTATGAATTTTTAGTGATGTCATTTAGTTTGCCAAATGCTCCAGTAGTATTTATGGCTTTAAGGAATAGAGCTTTTCAGCCTTTATTGGACACGTGTTATTGTCTTTATTGATGATAGAATCATTTAATCAAGGACTAATCATGAACATGGAGGACATTTGATGAAGGTGATGGGAAAGCTAAGGGAAAACAAGTTGTATGCAAAATTTACCAAATGTTAATTTTGGATAAATCAAATTGATTTTTTAGGACATGTGGTTTCAAAAGATGACATTTCTATGAATCCTAAAAAAGTGAAAGCTATTATAAAATAGAGTCAACCAACAAATGTGGGAGATTAGAAGTTTCTTAGGCATGACACTTTATTACAGAAGATTTATTGAAGGATTTTCAAAAATTTCAAGTCCTCTTACAATATTACCTAGGAAAGAAGTTAAATTTGAATGGAAGGAAGAATGTGAAAATGATTTCCAAGAATTGAAGAAAAGGTTACATAGTGCTCCAATTCTCACAATTCCATGTCATAATGATAGTTTTGCAGTTTATACCGATGCTTGTATTAAAGGTCTTGGTTATGTTCTAATGCAAAATGGGTAGGTAATTGCATATGCTTCAAGATAATTAAAAAATTATGAACAGAATTATTCAACTCATATTTACAATTGGGAACAATCATCTTTGCATTAAAGATATAGAGGCATTATTTATATGGACAAATATTTGAAATTTATACTGATCACAAAAGTTTGAAATACATATTTACTGAAAAGGAATTGAATATAAGGTAAAGGAGATAGATAGAAATGCTAATTTTGATTGTACAATTCATTATGTCAGTTGCTAAAGTTATGTTGAAGAGATAATATCTTAAATAAAAGTTGTCTCCTCTCTGATGCCCAACTTACACTAACCCAACCTTTATTCTTGTGACTTGTTGTTTTAGTGAATAAACTTAATGGTAAAATATAGTTTCCTCAAAATCAAGGTTCACTCTCATGGCTTAATTTTTAGGTCCTACTCTCAAGTGAAATTAGTACTATCGTAGTTCAGTCCACAAGTTTCACCTAAGGGTTTCTAACAATTTAACTCATCTCTCACTGTAGTTATCTTGTCTAACACAATGTAATTGTCAAACTTAAATAACTGCATGTAGAATTAGCAACATCAATTAGATTACTAGGACCTAGCTACTTTAGTAGTCTAAATCTATTTATCTAAAGGGATCCAGGTTTATAAGTCACCTCTCGGTTCATATTATAAACCCTAGGACACGCAACTACCTAAGTCTAAACAATAACAAAAGCAATAATTCTCAAGGGCAAAATTAACTCATCTTAAACAACTGACAGATTAAGAAAAACTATTAACTCATCATAAAATTTAGAGGGTTACTCCCTCAGTCCCTAAGAAAGTTTATGCTATGAGAACATGATTTCACAATAAACATTCATGAGAAAAAAGTTTACAAAATGAGAATGTGAAATTATGAATTTTGTTCACTTCACTTCATCACAAGGGGTGATGACCGCAGTTCAAATCATCACAGCCCTATGATTGTAATTGATGAGCTTCAAACATAGTCACTACTTCTCTCGTGTTTGGGATTGAATATTCATTTGCTGATTTCTCTTAATGCTAAACTCCTTTCACTCTGAAATTTCTTGTGCGTGTTCTCCCCTTTGATGCACCACTTCCTTGCAAGTTTCATTGCCGGAGATATCCTATATACCTCTCAATGAAAGATCAAACCCTAGTGCCACCACCTGTGATTTCTTTGTGGAAAATTGGTTACAGTGGTGCCGAAGACAAGGGTTGAAGTTGAAATAAAAAGTGTGTATCTATGTGGGTACATACCATCAAAAATACAATAAAAGAAAATTTAGAAAAGAAAGATTTTGGATATCCTATTCTTGTAAACAATGGTATAATAGATTTAAACTAAAAATTGGGTGAATTCATGAGACTAAGATTCTAATTTTTATACAAGTTGCAAAGTTTTATTTGATTAAGTTGTGGATCTTGAGCATTGAATTCAAAGGATGCTATATCTATTTAAAATTTTATGAAACAATTAGTGGAATTTTCATTAGTGATTGTATTTTAGAAATTTATTCTTCATGAGAAAGTCTATTCCTTTGATCAAATTTTGATTTTTGCTTGAGGACAAGCAAAGTTTGAGCCTTATGTGTTTGATGACATCGAAATTTATAGTAAATTATGTGCCATTTCATAGATCTTTTTCTGCCATGTTCATACTACTTTGCTTATTTTTATGCATTTTTTTTATCAAATACTACGGAATCTACACTCTTTTTGGTTTTTGATAATTTTCAGGTAAAAAGACATGATTTTTAGGCATTTTCAAGCAATTCCAGATGCATGAATGAATTCGCACCATCAAGAGAAGATTACATGTCAAATTTCATAAAGATTGGAGCTTCAGACCAAATTATGGCACTACCGTAATCAAAATTATGGTACCGTGGTTTACTGCACCTACAGAACAAAACCATGGCACTGTCGTAATTTTTGAGTGCTGCCGTATTTTGGGACGATTTTGAACGAAAAGTTTTGCAAGAATTACGACACCACCGTAATTTTACGGGCCGTAATTTTAGTCCAGAAATCTTCAGAAGAAAATACGGCACTACCGTAATAGATTTCACGGTACCATATTATCAGACGATTTCTGTACCGAGAGCTTTTGAAGATATTACGGCACTGCCATAATGATTGTTACGGCCGTAATTCTATTCCTTGCACGTGATTTTTCTGGACTGATTGAAGCCTGGTTTTTACGCGATCGATTGCGGACGATCTAGGCCATAAATTGAAGATTTGTATGAAGTAAAAAAAAGAGTTTTTATGCAGGAGAAGACACAGAGCCAAAAAGCCCTAATTTTCATCGACTTTCCAGAGAGAAATTGAGTTTTCCACCGCTGCTCTAGGTTTCACCACCGTGAAGCATACAGCCATCTCCGGTCGTGAAAATTGAAGGGAAGCTGCGCATAGAGGAGGAGAAGATACCCCATAAGTTTCGGAGTGAAAGGAGATCGATCGGAAGAGAAATCAATGAAGAAGTCACTGCCGACACTGTTCACGCCAGGAATTATGGCTGTAATTTCCATTACAGCTGTGCTGTAAAGTTGTTTTCCCTTTTCTCCTCGATTTTTCATCCTCTGATACTATGGATTATTGTAATCTTTCCACCATGCTAGCTTAAACTTCTTTTGGGACATGGGGGAGTAACTCCCTTTGATTTCTTAATGACTAGATGAATCTTTCATTATTTCATCAAGTATAATTTTAGTATGATAATTCTGCTTCTATAATGATTGCTCTTTAATTCTCCATAAATTCATATTATCGAGCATGTTTTAGAGTTTTTTCAATAAGGACCGAAAGGTGATTTGCTTGAGAATTTGGAACCCTAAAATTGAATGTTAGGAACTCACTGTAAGAAATTAGGTTTATTCTTATTTCTTAATTTTAGAAGTTTAATGCCATGATTGATAATCTGATCTAGGATTGAGTTAATGAAACAAACATGGTGATATTGCAAGAAATTGAATATTAAATTGTTGGAAAACCTTAAGCAGAACCTGTGTTGAAATTCGAATGCACGAAAGTGATCCTTGAGTTTCCACTTGAGATTATTAACTTAGAATTTGGATGCATGAAAGTGATCCTTGAGTTCTTTGTTGATGATTCACTTTTATTTAACAATAGAATAGATCCTGCACGAAAGTGAGGATTGGTTCTAGTGAATTGTCTGCGCGAAAGCGAGATAATTTCCTTATTAAGTGAATTATGTGTTTATCATAATAAAATTAGACTGATGAACATCTATTCATATCTAGTCAAGGAAATTAAAGTGAATGAAACCCTAGTCCCAGATTCTCTCTCTGATATTTCATACAATTTTCGTTTGTGCTTTCATCATATTCGGTTGCCTAGCTAGTAAGAAATTAATTATTCGGTACTTGGCAAACGAGGTCTCTGTGGTTCGATATCTTAATTATTATTTCGAGCATCCGTGCACTTGCGAACACAACAAGTTTTTGGCACCGTTGCCGGGGACCTTAGTTTTTGTCAATATTGAAGATATTAAAAGTATTGCTAGACTAGGTTTTGTTTATTTTCTTTTCTCTTGAAATTATTTGATCTATCTACTTTGCATGCGCAGGAATCTTAGGTCAGAACCTTTAGTACCTTTTGATCCTAAGATAAATAAAACTCTTAGATTGCGCAGGAAGCTTAGATTTGAAGAAAGTCAACAAGTAGAAGAAGTGACCATGGCAGAATAGAGATAGTTTAGGGACTATGCAGCCCCTAATCCACAAGAGATTCATTCTAGTATAACTAGACCAGTGATAGAGGCTAACAACTTTGAAATCAAGCCTGCTTTTTTGTCTATGATCGAACAGAACCAGTTTGGAGGGTCTCCTCTTGAAGATCCTAACCAACACCTTCCTTTGTTTCTTGAACTTTGTGATACAATTAAGATTAATGGAGTTTCTAATGATGCATTAAAACTGAAATTGTTTCCTTTTTCTTAGGGACCGAGTGCGATCTTGGCTTCAAGCTCAACCTGGCTTCAAGCTCAACCTACCGGTACCTTCACCATATGGGAACAACTGTCAAACGCTTTCCTGATGAAATACTTCTCACCAAGCAAGACCATCCAAATGAGAAACCAGATCTCAAGCTTTGCACAGAGGGCTGGTGAATCTTTTAGCGAGGCATGAGAGCGTTTCAACGATTTACAATGGAAGTGTCCTCACCATGGCATTGAAAATTGGGTGATAATTCATACTTTTTACAATGGTTTGCTTTTATAATACCAGACTAACTGTTGTTGCTGTTGCAGGAGGAGCTCTCATGAGCAAAACCATTGAAGATGCTTTCAAGTTGCTAGGGGAGATGGCTTTAAATCACAACCAGTGGACTACATAGAGAGGAGTGATGTATCGACCTTCTCAAGGTAAGAATGAAAGTGATGGTTGGCACACCTTCGTAGAGAAGGTAGACTCTTTGTGCAACAGATTTGATTCCTTTAAAATGCAAACTACTATTGTTTCTTCATCTGTTGTTTGTGATATCTGTGGTAACAATGGTTATATTTCTGAAGAGTGTAAAGTCATAGCCAATCAAGGTAGTGAAAATGTTAATGCATTAGGGAATTATAATCAAGGTAGAAACAATGATTCCTATTATAGTACTTACAACCCTGGATGGAGAAGTCACCCCAACTTATCTTGGAAGAACAACAACAATGTATGGGGACAAACTGAAAATAGAGGATACCAACAAAAGCCAAATCAAAGCCAAAACTCAAATCAGAATTCTAATGTTGAGTCCATGTTAGAAAAGTTTATGGCTAATCAAAATCATTCATGCAAAATCAAAACAATGAAATTGAAGATCTTAAGGGAATGGTTAGTCAACTAGCTTCTCAAGTGGGATCATTAGCAGCCCACAACAAAATCTTAGAAATTCAAATAGCACAACAAGCTAGTAGTTCATACAGACCCCGAGGAAAATTACTTGCTAAACCTGAGTTGAACCCTAGGGAGCACTATAATGCTATCATCACTAGAAGTGGGAGACAATTAGAGGAACCCAAAGGGAGAGTTGTGAACAATGAAAAGGAGCCTAATGATGATCATGATGATGAATTAGAGTTAAAAAAATCTTTTGTACATGAGCAAGCCCAAGCTAGTTTGCCACCTCAAAAGGGTGATGAACCAAAAGGTGATGATGTTGGGAAACCCCAGGGATTTTAAAATTTTAAAACATACACAGCGGAAGCGATCCCCAAAACAGGCCAGTCCCAAAAACCCAGAAGATCGAATCATGCGAAGGAATCGACACGGTGAGTAAGAGATGATACCTTGCAGTGAAGAAAAGGATGCGATGCAGGCGCCCAAATGTTCGCGCTCTGTAGTCTCGCACACAGCCGACGCTTGAGTTCTCTTCTTCCACGCCTAGTGCTAGCCTCGGGAAGAAGATCCATGCCTCTGGGAGAAATCCTCAAGAGCTTGCGCTACCCACTAGTAGAGAACGCACCAAAAGGAACAAGATGATGGAAAAACGCTACCAAGGTCCAACCTTGTAGCCGCCTAGAGGAGAGGGAAGAAGAGAGGAAGATGGCGCCAAGGAGAAGGAAGTAAGCATCAAAGCCCCTTAGGCCCCAACTCTCAACTCTCCCTTTCTCTTTTATAGAAAATCATGTGACCTTTGGAATTCTGCAATAAATTCATAATTAATCTCTGAATTAATTCATCATTAATTATAGAATTAAATTTGGAATTAATTATAGAATTAAAGTCTCATAATGACCAATTAAAACCTTGAATTAAAGTTTCATAATGGCCATTAATAGCATGACTCTTCAAATTCAGAATTAAATTTGAAATTAAATTTAGAATTAAATTTATCATTAATCTCAAAATTAACTATAGAATTAAATACAGAATTTAATTCCCAGAATTAAATGCAGAATTTAATTCACCATGATGTCCATTGGGCCAGACAACTTATTGTCATGACCCATTGGGCTTAACGGCCCATTGGGCCTCAAGGCCATTAGGCCTCACGCCCCAATTAGGCTTCACGCCCATTGGGCTTGGAAGCCTATTGGTCCATCCTCCAAGCTTAGACTTCATTTGGCCCATTTAGCCTATTGGGCCCATTTGGCCCATCTGGCCCAAAAATGAAGTTAGCTCCAATAAGTCCCTTCCATCTCATCAAGCACATTGGCGCTGATAAATTCTCCCAAAGAGATCTGAGTTATCCAATAACTCGATCATTAGGCTACTCGATCAATACGAGAACCCGAGTTTCAAGTTGTGCAACCCTATAGGTTCCTCTGACATTTGTAGTGATGAACTTAGGTCATCACAAGCAGTGAGTGGCACCTAGTAGTGCATCGCTGCTACCCAAGTCTTCGGAATGGATATCAACATCGACATCCCCATCATCGCAACAAGATACCGATGCATTACAGTCTCTTTGCCAAACTGATATCCGATTGGACAAAGTGTGTCACCACTTTGTTTTCACCCAATATCATGGGCATGACTAAATCAGACTTTCACCTGGGTATGGCCATGCACTTCCAGTCATGCAACCATTGGGGGGGGGGGGGGCGTGGATATCAAGCTTCCTGCAAGAAGGGGCAAATCCTATGTCTGTCCATTGATCTTCTCATATGGGTTGTGACATACCCAATGACAACCGTTATTACCTCCCTGCTACGGCGAGGTATTAGGTTGTATCAAAGTATGTCCCTAATCATATAGAAGAGTCAATGACCTCAAGTCAAGGGATCAATGCATCTCCTATCACTTGTGAGCTTAACTCATGACACCAAGTTAGAGCATCACAGCGGGTCGGTCCAGTATATCCACCATTGATATACCCATAAGCCTGCATTAGCATACTGTGACTAACCGACCCATATACCAGTCTCACATATACCAGAGCTGTCCCTTATCCACTTAGGTACTCGATTGGGGACACACTGTTTGAGCACATATACAATCTGTCTCTAGGGACATTATTATCCATGTATATAATTGCAGATGTAAACATAGCATAATAATGACAATGCCAGAATTATATATAAATATCAATATCAAGTAGTACAAATTGGACCAACAACGGGTCTAAGGGCATATACACCAACAGATGAGTCATGTCAGAATGATGCTTCTAAACCTAATTTACCTCCGCCTTATAGGCCACCTATACCCTTTCCCTAAAGGTTAGTGCAAGCAAAATTAGACAAACATTTTGGCAAATTTCATTAAGTGTTGAAAAAGCTTTACATTTATATTCCTTTCACTGAAGCTTTGTCTGAAATGCCATTATATGCAAAATTCTTGAAAGAGATCTTGTCTAATAAGAGAAAAATAGAGGACTATGGTACTGTGGCTTTAACTGATGATTGTAGTGCAATTATCCAGAATAAATTGCCACCAAAATTGAAGGATCCAAGTAGTTTCTCTATACCTTGTTCTATTGGGAATATGGCTTTTGACCGAGCCTTATGTGATTTAGGAGCCAGTGTAAGCTTAATGCCTTTATCTATTTGCAGGAAACTGGACATTGGAGAGTTTAAACCAACATCCATATCTTTATAGCTCGTTGATAGCTCGGTAAAGTATCATATTGGTATTTTAGAGAATGTTCCAATCAAGGTAGGTGAATTTTTTATACTTGTAGATTTTTAGTCCTTGACATGGAAAAAAATCATAAAAATCCTATCATCCTTGGTAGACCCTTTTTGGCTACAGTAGGAGCACATATAGATGTTAAGAAATGAAAAATCACTTTTGATATCTGTGAAAATATAATTGAGTTTGATCTTACTGATTCTTTGAACAAACTTTCATATTTTGGATCGTGTTGTAGTGTTGATATAGTAGATGATGTTGTCATTGATGTTCATAATTTATTTGATGAATCCTCTAATATTGAAACTGATACTTTTTCTGAGGATGTGGATAGAGGAATTTAGGAGAAGAGATTCAAATTCTGAAAAGAAGAAGAAGAAAAAGAGGCTATAGATTACTTGATCAAGGAAGAAAATTCTTGAGTAAATTTGGACATTGTTTCATGAATGAGCCTTATATGATTCAAAGTGATGCTCAACCCAAAGAAAAATCAGAGTGGAAATTGAAGAAACCAAGATCAAATCCGAGCGTAGAAGGGTCAAGCTAAAGACCTTTAAATTAGCGCTTCTTGTGAGGCAACCCAAGCATTCTAACTTTAGTTTGCTCTCTTTTATTTTACTTTATTTTTTTTTTACTTTTGCTCTTAGAACTAATTTTTCTTTTCTTTTTATAGGTAAAACAAGTTTTTGGCGCAAATTACGGCACTACCGTAACGCAAATTATGGTACCGTAATTAGGGATATTTTTTGACCCGAGAGTTTGGGACATTTTACGGTACTGCCATTTTGAAATTACGGCCCGTGTTTTTCGAATTCACTCGATTATGGCACTGCCGTAAGACAAATTACGGCCATATTTCTGTCGGCCCTACGCGATATACGTGCCATTTTTCTAAGGTTTCCGTGCCATTTTCAAGGTTTTTACCCACTCTCGCGCGCCGACCTTCGACCTCCAACCTTCTCTGACCTTTAGAGCACGCCGGCGACCCTGCCCGTCTGATTTTCACCGCTAATATGGTATTCTCTCTCTCTCTCTCTCTCCCAATTTCTCCGTTTTAGTGAGTTTCACGAGTATTTTCGCCCCTTTCTTCATTTCACCTCGTTTCTAGGTCGATTTCTGAAATCTTTGGTTCCATTTGCTTCTTAGACGACCAGCAAACTTTCCTTGTGTGTTTCCAAAGGTTTTGGATCAGTTTTTGAAAGTGACTTGAGCTTAAATGAGCTAGATTTGTTGAAGTTCTTCAGATTTACTGTTCACCCCATGTTCTTTAGTTGAAATTTTGATTTTAAGCTTGGATTCAACTGATTTTTGCTTTTATAATGCTTATTGAGTAATGATGTTCATGTTGAAAGTGTTATTAGAGTTCAATCTTTGCTATATTGTGTTGTCAAATCTAAGTTACAGATCTAGTTCATCCTTGCATTGAAGAATGACCCCTAAGACTAAACAAGTAGTTTCAAAGAGAAGGGGCAAAGGACCAGCTACATCTTCCACTCCACCAAATCCATATGGCATTATCTTTAGGGATGAAATTCAAGAAGAAAGATACAACAAGTTGGTGGAGAGAAGAGTTGTAAATACAAAATATGCTGATAGAAGAACTTTGGAAGCACTTGGCCTATATGATGATGTATTTTGGATGTTCGATCAAATCAGGGCCAAGAAGTTCTTTCAGATGAATCCATAGACATATTTGCCATTGGTACTGGAGTTCTTAAGCAGCTTTGATATGGATGTGCATGAGTTTACTAACAGGCATGCCAAAGGTGAGATCACCTTCCGCATTGCCAACATTGAGAGGAAGCTTACCATGAGGGACCTTAGATCTATTTTTCAGCTTGGATCAGGAGGACATACTAGTGTGTCACTTGGTTATGTGGAGAATGTGTTTTGGAATCAGATTTCCTAAGAGGTTCACTTTTCTGCAGTCTCAGCCAGAGCATTCAAGATTTCTAACCCCTGCATCAAATATGAACACCGAGTACTTGCCCACATAGTTTTTGGGAGAGGAGACAGTGATGGGATGATGAGATAGTCTGAGCTCTTCTTTTTGTGGAGTATGCTATATGGTTATCCATTGGATGTTGCATTCTTCTTTATTAAGCATATGGATAAGGTAGCAAGGGCCAAGAAAGGAGCTATTGTGATAGGTGGTTTCATCACACGTATAGCCTTGTTTTTGAATGTAGAACCTTATGAGATTGAAGTGGCCAGAGGGAACTCTAGACTGGATATGGAGTCATGCATGGCCATGAAGATGATAGTTAGAGAGGGTGACATCTTCTCTTTAGTTCTTGGGCCAGGAGGTTAGAAATTGCCACTACCAAACTCTGAGAAGACCTCTGTGAAAAATTAAGCCAATTGGAAATTGACTCCAAGCGATGCAGATTATGCTATGCCGCCGCCTCTTGATATTGTACCACCACCACCCACCTGGGGTGGTAGTGATGACCCATTTGGCATGGGTATGGATCTGCCATCTTAGGGAGCTTTAGGATCTTCACATCGTGCTACTGATTGAGGATGGTCTAGTGCTTTCGACCCAGCCTTCCAGGCCCTCTTGTAAGATCCAAGAATCTTAATTCCTTGTAAGTACTATTCTTGATTTAAATCCTTGGTTGTGATATTTTTCTATGTTTTGATTTTGTAAACTCTAGGATGGGGGAGAGTTTTATCCCTAAAAACCTTTAGGGGTTATTTATAAATTAGTGGCAATGGGTTAGTGAATATTAATTTAATCCTTATTGGATTTTCGGATTTTGACTCTTGTAACTAATTAACTAGCGCTTATTGGATGTTAATTTAATCCTTATTGGATTTTCACTTAAGGGAATAATTAGCTATGGGTTATTGGGTTTGCACTTAAATTAAATGATATTGGGTTTAAAATTTGAATTAGTGGATTAATTCATAAACCCTTTACCTTAATTAGAAATTCGAAATTTTAGGTTTTGGTACTTGGGGCGAAAAGAAAAAAAAAAAAAAAAAAACCTTAGGGGCGGCGGTTTGGAGGCTTGGACGAACCTTGGCGATTCCTTGGAGGCTTGGACGAAATTCTTCTTCTTCCTTTTTCCCTTGGCCGGCGTTCCTTGGTGTTTGGTGGCGTTTTCTCTTCCTTTGGTGGCGTCTACCTAAGAACTTTGGTGGAACTTTAAGACCCTTAGACGAGTTTTGTGGAGAGAATTTCACCTTGGTGTTCACGGTTCAAGATAAGAGGTGAGTGGGGTGTCTTATTCGAATTATATCCACTTGGTTGTGCTAGATGATAAGTTTGATTGCTTGATAATTTTACCATGCTAAGAACCGAAACTTAAGGTGTATCTATCATGAAAACCGAAATCTTGCAACATGAAATTTAAGATATTTCTTATATGGAATTTAGGTAGCTTTAAATTAGTGATTCTTGAGCATGAAATTCTTATTAACTAGGGTTTAAATTTTAAGTGGATAATATGCTAGTAATTGTAGAAACCGTGGGTTACATGTGGGTATCGTGTGAAGTAGATTGTAAGAATACAAATTTTAATCCTATGTTGATTTTATGGATGCCCTGATAAATGCTAATAGTGTTATAGGATCCATGATCGTTTATCTATGAGCAGCATGTTTATATATCTATGGCCATGTATTCTTGATTGAGAAACTTGGGTGATAACTTAGCAAGGTGATGGAGGTGGGATCACTCACAAGTAAGGGAGCATTCAAACAACGCTTTCAGAAAATATTTTTTTGTATTTTTGATAAAACCGAAATTACTCTAAACGGAGTTGGAAAATATGTTTTGTATTTTTATAAATAAAGAGAACGACACTAAACTACTTAGACTACTTAAAAGAAATAGCAATTACCTACAAATTGAAAGACAAGTAGGAATACTCACAGTGCGATCCTTGAGCATAGAAGGATCGTATCGTCCCGATCTTCAACGGTCCTACTCTGATGGAAGGTATTGCATCATTACAAGCAAACACAGACAAACGAGATCCGCACACACCACGGATTCATATTACAAAGCAAAGCTAAGGGGGAGGTTAAGCCTCACAAATTCCCTTAACACTTAACTAAAGAGAGAGAGGGGGAGGGGAGAAAGCTTGCGCTTAGTGAAGAGTCCTCCAAGTCCTTGCGCCCCTTCAAACAAAGTTTAGATTAGTGTAGAAAACAAGTTCTAGAATCTATAGATGGAAGAGGGGAAAGAACTTAGCCGAATTTGAAGTCTTGTTGGTGTAGCCTTCATGCAAGCCGAAAGTGAAGAACCCCTAAGGGTCTTTGTTGATTGCCGAGGACAAAGGATGAAGCTTCTTAGAGTCCCTCCAAAGGTGCGCAAGATCCTTCAAGTGGTTGAGTTGCGTTGAAGACTTGAGAAGAAAGGGGGGAGAAGGGAAAGGGCTCGGCCCTTTAGAGAAGGGGGGAGATAGAATGCTCTTAGGCGACAATCACCAATGCTAACACAAGGATTTTTTTTTCACTAGGCAACTAATAGACAAAAGAGGGGAGGTTACAATTTATAGGCTCAACAAGCCATGGGCAAGGGTGACAATTCACCCTAGGCGCAATCATAAGGTTTAAGGAAGAAATTAATGACATTTAATACATTTCCTTTAGCCCTTTTGAATTTCGAATTCTCTCTTGATGGAGCTTCCTTGTAGCCGAATTCTTTATGAGCTCCTTCCTTGTTTGCATGGATGAGATGGCGCCTTCTTGCCTTGGACTTATTTGAATTCGAAAATCTTCCTTCAAGAGCATGGGCGGTTAAGAGGTTTCCAAGGGTGATTCCTCAAATTGTGGATCTAGATGATGATCCCTTGATTTGTGGATCTAAATGGTGATCCCTTGATTTGTGGATCTAGATTGTTGATGGCTAGGCGCATTAAATTGTGGGCTGATTTCTTGCATTCGAATCATCATCATATTGAGTGGCGCCTAGGTTGATATGGAAGGTGGAGTTGCATTGATTGTAAGCCCCTTCAACTTGGAGTCTTTAGTTGAAGTAGTTGAAGTGCCTCCTTCCATAATTGGAGCTCTACTTGAGTGGCTTTAGCTTGAGCTTCCTAGCTTCCCTTGAGCTGGGCTATAACCTGCCCAATTATTAACACAAAGGCCAGTAGACTATTCTAGAAGCAAATAAGGAATCTACACAATGCACTAGAGCTTTATTCAATGCAAATAAGGAAAGTGCAAATAAGGTAAGAAAGATGACCTAGGAGGGAAAGCCATATCTGATGGGCTTCCTCCTAGTCCTTCCAGACCTCCTTGGGGCAGGGTTGGCCCCTCCATCATTTCTCCCCGGGTGGGAAGAATTCTCCTCTGGAGAATTATCCTTGTACCCTTGGAGTAATTCCGGAGCGGCCTGTGCCAACTCTTCTTCGGGAAGCCAAGCCTCCTCACCCGACGTAAATTTAACACGGTAAAACACTTGTACCTTGTCTGGGGTGAGTCGGGTCTGATCTTCAAGTATGCTCTGCAGCTCAGGCCTGTCAGTCAACTCCCCGATGTGCACCGGCTCCTCATAGTGCGTGAGATCCTCCACATTGACAGTGGTGGGGATCCCCAAGTCCGGTGGTAGATCCAAGATGTAGGCGTTGTCGTTGATCTTTTCTACAATGGTGAATGGCCCGATTCCTTTTGGGTCCAACTTGCGGCCAGATCCATGGATGCGCTCCTCCCTGACCCGCAGTATAACCTGTTCACCTACAGAGAATTTCCTTTCTCGGCGTTTTCTGTTAGCACTCTTGCGATAGGAATTTACAGCATCAAGCATTTGACAGTGAATTTCATGATGTAAATGGGACATGTGAGTAGCAAAATCTTTAGCAGACATAGAAATATGAGAGTGCCTAGGTAAAGGAAACAAATCAACAGGTTTTCTGGGCTGGTACCCTAAGTTGGCCTGAAAAGGGGACAATCCTGTGGTTTTGTTGACAACACTATTATAGGAGAACTCGGCAATGGGCAACAGCTTATCCCATGTGCCTGGGTGTTCTCCTACCAAACTCCTCAAAATGCTCCCTAGTGATCGATTGACCACTTCGGTCTGCCCATCCGTCTGAGGATGATAGGCCGTGGAGAATTTGAGTTTGGTTCCCAACATAGCCCACAGGGTTTTCCAGAAATGTCCAACAAACCTGGAATCCCTATCAGAAACTATAGTCAGAGGGGTACCTCTATGTTTAACAACCTCCTTAAAGAATAACCTAGCTACATGTGATGCATCTGTGGTTTTGTAGCAAGGTATAAAGTGTGCCATCTTGGTAAACCTATCCACTACGACAAAAATGGAGTCATGTCTGGAGGGAGTCCTTGGTAAACCTAAGATGAAGTCCATGCTAAGGTCTTGCCATGGTGCTTGAGGGATAGGTAGGGGTGTGTACAGACCATAGTTATGTTTCTGAGTTTTCCTGGTCTGACAGGTCCTACAATGTCTAACAACCTTGGCTACATCCCTATAGAGGTTCGGCCAGAAGAACCGTTCCTCCACTAAGGCTTGAGTCTTGTCTCGGCCATGGTGCCCGGCAGACCCTCCTCCGTGGATCTCCCAAACAAGGAAGTCTCGGATTGAGGTCTTGGGAATGCACAACTTTGGCCCAAGAAACAGAAACTCATCCCTTAGGGTATAGAGGGGATGACTCAAAGGATCTATGCTAAGCTCAGAATAAATGCTTGAAAAATCAGGGCATTCTAGGTATTCATGTTTCATGCGATCAAATCCAACTACTTCAACAGATAAAGTTTGCATAAGTAAAACTACTCTACTCAAAGCATCAGCAACTTTATTTTCAATTCCAGATTTATGCTTCAAAACAAAAGTATACTGTTGAAGGTACTCTACCCATTTAGCATGCCTAGCATTTAACTTCTTTTGAGCACTTAGAAAAGATAAAGCTTGGTGATCACTATTTAGAATGAATTCGTTATGTATCAGATAGTGTCTCCAGTGCCTTAAGGATTGCACTACAGCATAGAACTCCTTATCATAGGTAGTATATCTTTGTTTAGCCTCATTTAACTTCTCACTAAAGTAGGCTATGGGGTGACCTTCCTGACTAAGGGTACCTCCTATTCCTACTCCTGAGGCATCACAGTCCACTATGAAAACTTTAGAGAAGTCAGGTAACTTTAGGACAGGGGCAGTGGTCATTCTAGACTTAAGCTCCACAAAAGCTCTACTAGCAGACTTAGGCCAACTAAACTCACCTTGTTTCATACAGTTGGTTATAGGGGCTACTATGGTGCTAAAGTTTCTAATGAACCTCCTATAAAAGGCAGCTAGACCATGGAAACTCCTAATTTCAGTTAAAGTCTTGGGTTCAGGCCAGTCTAAGATGGCTTGGATTTTGCTAGGGTCAGCTTGAAGTCCTTGGTCTGAAACTATGAAGCCTAAAAAGACAACCCTAGGGGAAAGGAAAGAACACTTCTTCAGGTTTAGGTATAGCTTTTCTTCCTGAAGTAAGTCTAGGATTTTTCTAAGGTGTTCCATGTGTTCTTCTCGGGTCTTGCTATAGATTAGGATGTCATCAAAGTAAACTACTAAGAATCTTCCTATGTAAGGCTTCAAGACTTGGTTCATTAACCTCATGAAGGTTGAGGGGGCATTAGAAAGGCCAAAGGGCATGACTAGCCATTCATACAAACCATCCTTAGTTTTAAAGGCAGTCTTCCACTCATCCCCAAGTCTGATCCTAACTTGGTGGTACCCACTTCTAAGGTCTAGCTTGCTAAACCACTTAGAACCTACCAGCATGTCCAGCATGTCATCTAATCTTGGGATGGGAAATCTATACTTGATGGTTATTCTGTTCATGGCCCTACAGTCTATACACATGCGCCAGCTTCCATCCTTCTTTGGGGTAAGAAGGGCGGGTACTGCACACGGGCTAAGGCTTTCCCTAATGAAACCCTTGTCTAACAGTTCATCTACTTGTCTTTTGAGCTCTTGATGCTCAGTAGGGTTCATCCTATAGTGGGGTAAGTGTGGGAGAGTAGAACCCGGGACAAGGTCTATGGCATGTTGGATTTCTCTAAGGGGGGGTAAGCCATTGGGAAGTTCTTCCCTGGTGAGCTCAGAGTACCCTGAGAGTAGGGTCTCAACTTCTTTGGGTATGGGTGACTCCTCATCTGGATTGGTTCCCTTAATGACTAAGGAGTACACTTGCTTGGATTCTAAGCAGTCTTGGGTAAAGGCATGGGACCTTATGAGTTGGATGGTTGGCTTGGGTTCCTTAGGTTCCTCTATCCTACCCTTGTTGGTGGCAGCCTTAAGTTCCTTAGGCATGGAAGGCTTCAGTTTGATCTTTTGTCCGTCATGGCTAAAGACATAGGTGTTAGTCCGACCGTAGTGGATAACATCCATATCGTATAACCACGGGCGACCGAGTAAGACTTGGGCGACATCCATGGTTATGACGTCACACCAAATCTTGCCTTGGTAGATGGCAAACTGAAGGGGCACTAAGCACCTATGGGTGACTGGGACACTAGACTGGTTGACCCAGGATATGCTATAGGGATTAGGGTGCGGTTCTACCTTAAGGTTGAATTTTACTAAGGCTGTGTGAGAGACTGCGTTTAGACTACTTCCCCCATCTATCACTACTTTGCACATGTTACCATTGCATTTCGTGTAGGTGTGGAAAATACTGGTCCTACGCCAGTCCTCAGTTGGGGTAGGTTTGATTAGGGTGCACCTAACCACTCCTAATGTGTCGTGGGTTTGTTCTTCACCACTATCATAAGCTAGTTCTTCCCAAACCGTGCAACCAGAGTCAGGGTTATGGATTTCCTCATGGTTTTCCTCATAGGTTTCTTCACATTTTTCCTCACCTAAGTACAGGACTCTCTTGGGACAGTCTTTCATATAGTGTCCTACTTGGTGGCAAGCATGGCAAACGACTCTAGGTTCTTGGACAGTCCTAGGTCTAGAGGGTGTTGGGGTTGGGGCTTTGGGTTGAGAACTTGAGGGGCTTGAGGAGGGTGCCTTGGGGTAAGTTCTAGGGGAGCTTAACTCTCTCCTAAAGGCTCTCTTTATGTTTTCCTCTACCTCTAAGGCTCTTTGGTAGGCGACTTCTCTAGACTCTATTTGGAAATAGGTCATTCCTCTTTTGATCTCGGGTCTAAGTCCATTCTTATACCTACTAAGGGAGACATGGTCTTCTTCATGGATGCCACTCCTCAGAAGGAGTTCATCAAACCTAGTGGTGTAATCGGTGACGGTCTGACTACCCTGGACTAGGCTCATGGCTTCATCGATAATCTTAAGTTGGAAATAGGGAGGGACATATTTTTCCCTAAGTTTGTCTCGCATGTCTTCCCATCTCTCAATAGGAGGGCGTCTAAACAACTCTATGTTCTTCTCTATGCTAGTCCAGTATAACCTAGCAGTACCTTCTAGGAGACATCGGGTGAACCTAACCTTGGATTGACTAGGCATCATGCTCCAGTCAAAATACCGTTCAAGTTTATCTACCCAATCTAGGAATTCTCTAGGGTCAAGGGAACCACTAAAGGTTGGTGGTGAGAGTTTGATGTTGCGTTGCACTTCATCCTCTCTAGGTCTGTGGTAGGTTTGAGCACGTGGCTCATTCCAATCAGGGTTTTGGTCTTCCCTAGGTCTTTGATAGGGTCGAGCATGTGGATCTTCCCATTCAGATTCTTGGACTCTCCTATTATGGTTCCTATTGTTTTGGGGATGTTCACCTAGGATGGGTTCACTTGAGGGCCGACTAGGGGGTCTATCATCCCTAAGATTTTCAGGATTTGGGAGTCTAGCTCTAATATCCCTAAGTTCCTCTTGGAAGGACGCTATCATGTTAAAGAGTCTAGCCATGTCATTAGGTTCAGCTTGCCTAGTAATATCATTGGATTCAGGGTGGTTATTATAATTTGCTCCTGATCTAGTAGTCATGGTCAAAGATAGTTTTGAAAGAAATTTAGTTTTTTTGAAAATAAGGCTCCTAAAAATGATATATTAGATAATAGCCTTTTATGAGATCAACTTCTTTCAAACAACTAGGTCCAAGAAAAGTCTTAGAATTTGAAAATAGCTTTTAGGCCAAAAATCTATTCTAAGAAAGGCTCTGATACCAAACTGATGGAGGTGGGATCACTCACAAGTAAGGGAGCATTCAAACAACGCTTTCAGAAAATATTTTTTTGTATTTTTGATAAAACCGAAATTACTCTAAACGGAGTTGGAAAATATGTTTTGTATTTTTATAAATAAAGAGAACGACACTAAACTACTTAGACTACTTAAAAGAAATAGCAATTACCTACAAATTGAAAGACAAGTAGGAATACTCACAGTGCGATCCTTGAGCATAGAAGGATCGTATCGTCCCGATCTTCAACGGTCCTACTCTGATGGAAGGTATTGCATCATTACAAGCAAACACAGACAAACGAGATCCGCACACACCACGGATTCATATTACAAAGCAAAGCTAAGGGGGAGGTTAAGCCTCACAAATTCCCTTAACACTTAACTAAAGAGAGAGAGGGGGAGGGGAGAAAGCTTGCGCTTAGTGAAGAGTCCTCCAAGTCCTTGCGCCCCTTCAAACAAAGTTTAGATTAGTGTAGAAAACAAGTTCTAGAATCTATAGATGGAAGAGGGGAAAGAACTTAGCCGAATTTGAAGTCTTGTTGGTGTAGCCTTCATGCAAGCCGAAAGTGAAGAACCCCTAAGGGTCTTTGTTGATTGCCGAGGACAAAGGATGAAGCTTCTTAGAGTCCCTCCAAAGGTGCGCAAGATCCTTCAAGTGGTTGAGTTGCGTTGAAGACTTGAGAAGAAAGGGGGGAGAAGGGAAAGGGCTCGGCCCTTTAGAGAAGGGGGGAGATAGAATGCTCTTAGGCGACAATCACCAATGCTAACACAAGGATTTTTTTTTCACTAGGCAACTAATAGACAAAAGAGGGGAGGTTACAATTTATAGGCTCAACAAGCCATGGGCAAGGGTGACAATTCACCCTAGGCGCAATCATAAGGTTTAAGGAAGAAATTAATGACATTTAATACATTTCCTTTAGCCCTTTTGAATTTCGAATTCTCTCTTGATGGAGCTTCCTTGTAGCCGAATTCTTTATGAGCTCCTTCCTTGTTTGCATGGATGAGATGGCGCCTTCTTGCCTTGGACTTATTTGAATTCGAAAATCTTCCTTCAAGAGCATGGGCGGTTAAGAGGTTTCCAAGGGTGATTCCTCAAATTGTGGATCTAGATGATGATCCCTTGATTTGTGGATCTAAATGGTGATCCCTTGATTTGTGGATCTAGATTGTTGATGGCTAGGCGCATTAAATTGTGGGCTGATTTCTTGCATTCGAATCATCATCATATTGAGTGGCGCCTAGGTTGATATGGAAGGTGGAGTTGCATTGATTGTAAGCCCCTTCAACTTGGAGTCTTTAGTTGAAGTAGTTGAAGTGCCTCCTTCCATAATTGGAGCTCTACTTGAGTGGCTTTAGCTTGAGCTTCCTAGCTTCCCTTGAGCTGGGCTATAACCTGCCCAATTATTAACACAAAGGCCAGTAGACTATTCTAGAAGCAAATAAGGAATCTACACAATGCACTAGAGCTTTATTCAATGCAAATAAGGAAAGTGCAAATAAGGTAAGAAAGATGACCTAGGAGGGAAAGCCATATCTGATGGGCTTCCTCCTAGTCCTTCCAGACCTCCTTGGGGCAGGGTTGGCCCCTCCATCACAAGGTTATACTGAACTGATCAGCATGAAACCTAAGGACTCTACACTACATTATGCGGTTATGCGGTTTTATGTGTTGTGTTCTGTGTACCCGTTATGGGATGGATAGGACTAAGGCTAAGTGTAACTGTGTACTCAAGGGGATAGTCTATATGTGATAGATTAGGGGTTGGAGATTTCAGCCCTGTGTTTGTGATATGTGAGGGGTTGATGTTTCAGCCCTGCCTGTTGTGATATTGTGGTGGAAGTGACTATCCTAGAGTCTGGTTGACACTTAGGAGTCCACTTTTGTGAAATAAGATATAAGGTGTGTCTAGTGGTTGTTCAGTAAAGAACCCTTTGGGAGAACGAGTGATTGATGCAAAGTGCCATGTCTTGGTCGGACAGGGGCCACCCATTGATTTCATCACTCTTAGACTTTTAGATTCTTGTGTTATGGGGTGGTGTAGATCAAGGTATCACATCTTGACCGGATGGGGATCACCTCTTGAGTCTACACACCGTCCATGTTTGTGTTGCATGCGATTTGCAGGCTTCTCCCAGTGCTTAGGCCAGAGCCGGGTTGGACCCTAGGGGTCACTCTTGATTTATGCTGGACAACTAAGTGTTTGGTGTGTTTAGTTGGTTTAGAGTATGGCTCTAGATCCTTGGTTACTCTGTGGTGACAATTGCGCGATGCCTTAGCAGTGTTCATCTGATTGTTTATATGATTTCCTTTCTTTGCTTTTGTTATATGTTGGCATGATGTTCTGTTAAAGGTTTTTAAAATAATCTGCATGTATCTTTAAGTGTATATTATGGATGGTCGATTAAGAATATCCACTCACTGGGCTGTGTAGCTCACCCCTTACTGTTTACAGGTGTAGAGCAGGAGCCCACTGCCTGAGTTAGTGTTTGATATGGATATTGTGATTTTCCCTACAACTATGCTGGTTTGATGTACAAGACTTTTGTGCTTAGTTAACTGGGGCCGGTTATGGCCAAACTTTGTGAACTCGTGTCGCCGGTTATGGCACTTTTGAGATTTTGATTTTTGTGTCACCGAGGGCTTGGGCCTGGTTTCGGTGTTTGATATCATTAACGTTAGTACTATGAAATTATAGAATCGATATTGTGGTTTTGCTTCGAATTTCGAGTCGAATTGTATTTGCGATCAGATTTGATATAAATGTGAACTTGCATATGTCTAGTGCAAGTATTGCCTGGTGGCAGGTACCCTTATGTGATTTATGGATTTTACGGATTTTATATGGCTTTGATATACTGTTGCCTTGCATATGTCTAGTGCAAGGATTGCGTGGTGGCAGGTACATTTGTGAAATTGTGTTTCGTGGATTTTCAATGTGTGGATTCTCGAAAATTTTCAGATCGGGTTTTCCTGAACTTGGTTTTACTTAGCGTGTGCATCGATCCTGTGTGATAACATCCTGTTCCTCTATGACTTGTGTTGTTTGTTTGGGTTAAGATAACGGGATGTGACAGAATGGTATCAGAGCAGTTGGCTAGCTAAAACTTAGTTCGGGGGAAAACATGTTTGTGTATTGCTAGACACCTGATAGGTTTATGTTTGCTTTCCTTACTATGGTGTGTGTGTGTAGGAATTTAAGATGGTGCGATCCAGAGGAAATGCTAGCGGCGAGGGTGAGCAGACCTCAGATCTCACGAGAGCCATTGAGGCTCTGACAGGCATGGTACGGCAACAGGGTGCCATGATAGAGAGGCAAGCTCAGATGCTGCAGCAGCAACAGACTCAGCATCAAGAAGCGCAACAGCAGCTCTTGCAGCAATTGACTCAGGAGAGATCCCAGACTACTACTCGGGTGGTGGGGAATGACTCTCAGGAAGACGCTCACAGGCGCTATGCCTCGCTTGTGAGTGAATTCCAGAAACTGGGTCCTAGCTCTTTTTATGGGGGCCCAGAATCAAGTACTGCAGAGAACTGGCAGTTGTGCTTGGAAAAGATTTTTCAAGTCATGCGTTGCTCCGATGAGGACAAGCTGTGTCTGACCACCTATATGATGCGTGGTGACGCAGATGAGTGGTGGAAGGGCGTGGTGAGGCTAGCTGCGGAAAGACATGAAACAGTAAATTGGCCCTACTTCTTGTCTCGATTTAACGAGAAGTACTTCCCCGATAGCTTAGTGGAGGCCCGGGAGGTGGAATTTATTCACCTGGAGCAGGGTGATATGACTGTGGACCAGTATGAGTTGCCGTTCACTAAGTTGGGAAAGTATGCCCCTCACCTGATAAACACTGAAAAGAGGAGGGCTACCAAGTTTCTCAGAGGTCTCAGATGGGACATTCGAGAACAGGTTGGTGCTCAGCACTTGGAGACTTATATTGAGACTGTTGGGCGAGCACGCACCATCGAGAGATACATATCTGAGAGGAGTTCTAGTACTACTATGACTGTGATTCCTGCAGCTGAGGCGGCAGCTCCTCAGTATAGTGATGGCGGCAAGGGTAAGAAGTACCCTAAGCATAAGGATTACAAGAAGGGCAGGTATAAGCCTTACTCTCACAAGGCACCGCAGCAGTCCAGGGATGCAAAGAACGGTAACACTGAGGATCGGAATTGTCATTATTGTGGGCTCAAGGGACATCTGATGAGAGACTGTTTTAAGAAGAATGGTGTATGCTTCAGGTGTAAGAAACCTGGACACATGATCAAGGACTGCAAGGAGCCTGAGATGCAGCAGAGAGGCACGGATAAGCCTACAGTCCAGACCCGAGTTTATGCAGTGGCTGAGAAGGATACACGGGCTTCCCGATCTGTCGTGGAAAGTACTTTATTTGTATTCGATCAGTTAGCTCGCATCTTATTTGACCCTGGTGCAAATTTATCTTTTGTATCTCTTAGATTTGCTGCATGTTTACCTGTATTACCTAAGGTGCTGGATTATGTTGTGTCTGTAAGTACTCCCTTAGGAAAATCATCATCTACAGACACTGTTTGTGCTGATTGTGTAGTGCATGTAGAGGGTTATGAGTTTTTTGTAGATCTAATCCTTTTAGACATGCAAGACTATGATGTCATCCTAGGTATGGATTGGTTATCCTCGTATCATGCCACTATGGATTGCTTTGAGAAAGTAATCACCTTGAATCTACTAGATGGGAGTCGGCTTTTTGTGAGAGGTCTGGTGTCAGACCAAGGACCACATGTGATATCTTTCCTGCAGGCCAGAAAGTTACTTGCTAGTGGGTGTAAGGGTTATATTGCACATGTTAAGGTGCAGGATGATTCTACTCCTGATTTGACTCAGATGGCGGTGGTGCAAGAGTTTCCTGATGTGTTCTCTGAGGAATTTTCAGGCTTGCCACCAATACGAGAGGTAGAGTTTGGCATTGAGTTGGTGCCAGGTACTGCACCTATCTCCAAAGCTCCTTACCGCATGGCTACCTCAGAGTTGGCCGAGCTTAAGAAGCAACTGGAGGAATTGCTGGAGAAAGGTTACATCCGGCCTAGTGCTTCTCCCTGGGGAGCACCAGTACTGTTCGTAAAGAAAAAGGATGGAACCCTGAGGATGTGTATAGACTACAGGCAACTGAACCAAGTGACTATCAAGAATAGGTATCCTCTCCCCAGAATTGATGATCTATTTGATCAATTACAGGGGGCTACGGTGTTCTCTAAGATAGATCTGAGATCAGGGTATTACCAGCTTAGGGTCAAGGATGAGGATATATTTAAGACTGCTTTCAGGACCAGGTATGGGCATTTTGAATTTCTAGTTATGCCTTTTGGACTGACGAATGCACCTGCTGTCTTCATGGATTTGATGAACAGGGTATTTCATGAATTGCTTGATTCTTGTGTGGTAGTTTTCATAGATGATATCTTGGTGTACTCTCGGACTACTTCGGATCATGTCAGTGACTTGCGCAGAGTGCTGGAGATCCTAAGGAAAAACCGATTATATGCCAAGGCCAGTAAGTGTGAGTTTTGGCTAGAAAGGATCAGCTTCCTTGGGCATGTGATCTCTGGTCAGGGGGTGTCTGTGGATCCAGTTAAGGTGCAAGCCATCCTTAATTGGGGAAGACCGACTAGTGCTACTGAGATCAGAAGTTTCCTGGGTCTAGTAGGTTACTACCGGAGGTTTGTTGAGGGATTCTCCAAGCTGGCGGGTCCTTTAACTAAATTGACCAGAAAGGAGGCCAAGTTTAATTGGGATGACAAGTGTGAGGAGAGCTTTCAGGAGCTGAAGAGAAGGTTGACTAGTACACCGATCCTCATTATTCCTAGTGATGGGGAAAGGTTTACCGTCTATACGGATGCTTCAGGCAAGGGGTTGGGTTGTGTCTTGATGCAGAAGGGTAATGTGGTAGCCTATGCTTCGAGACAACTGAAGGAGTATGAGTTGAACTACCCTACTCATGACTTAGAGTTGGCGGCCGTAGTCTTTGCTCTGAAGATATGGCGCCACTATTTATTGGGTCAGGAGTTTGATCTGTTCACTGACCACCAGAGTCTCAAGTACATCTTCACTCAGAAGGAGTTGAACATGAGACAGAGAAGATGGATGGAGTTGATCAAAGACTATGACTTCGCTATTTAGTATCAGGCTGGAAAGGCCAATGTAGTGGCTGATGCACTGAGCAGACATCCAGTTACTTCAGTAGCGGCACTACGGGTCAGTGAGTGGCAGTTACTGCAGGAGTTCCGAGATCTCAGGATCAGTGTTTCTCCTAGAGTTCAGTCGGGTTATGTGGCTTTCCTCAGAGTACAGTCTGTTTTGTTGCAGAAGATCAGAGATCAGCAGTCTGTGGATCCGAGATTAGCTCAGATCAGGGATAGTTTGGTTGCGGGTACAGTTCAGGATTTTAGCTTGTCTGATGATGGTGTTCTTCGGTTCCGTGGAAGGGTGTGTGTCCCTGAGGAACCGAGCTTGAGGAAAGAAATACTGGAGGATAGCCATAACTCCAAATATTCTCTACACCCTGGTGTGACTAAGATGTATCAAGACCTCAAGAAGAGTTTTTGGTGGCCGGGTATGAGGAAAGAGGTAATCGATTTTGTCTCTAGGTGTTTAACCTGTCAGACTGTAAAGGCTGAACACCAGAAGCCTGGTGGTTTGTTGCAGCCCCTTCCTATTCCTGAGTGGAAGTGGGAATGCATCAGTATGGACTTTGTGTGTGGTTTGCCCAGAACCAGATTGGGTCATGATGCTATTTGGGTGATTGTTGATAGACTCACTAAATCAGCCCACTTTCTCCCGATTAAGATGACTTATCCTTTAGAGAGACTGGCTAGGTTGTACATTGATGAGATAGTCAGACTGCATGGAGTGCCTGTTGATATTGTGTCTGATAGGGACTCTCGGTTTCTGTCCAGGTTTTGGAAGAGCTTACAGGAGAGTTTGGGTACTAAGTTGAATTTTAGTACAGCATACCATCCTCAGTCTGATGGCCAGACAGAGCGTACTATCCAGGCTCTAGAAGACCTGTTGAGAGCTTATGTGGTTGATTGGAGTTCTGAGTGGGACCGGGATCTACCTTTGATAGAGTTCACCTATAATAATAGCTTCCACTCCAGTATTCAGATGGCTCCTTATGAGGCTTTGTATGGGAGAAGGTGTAGGACTCCCTTGTGTTGGGAGGAAACCGGTGATAGATTGATTTTGAGATCTGATGCAGTACAGGAGACTACTGATAAGGTCAAAGAGATTCAGGATAAACTGAAGATTTCTCGGGACAGACAGAAGAGTTATGCTGATGACCGTCGTCGTCCCCTAGAGTTTATGGTAGGGGATCATGTTTTCTTAAAGGTGTCACCGACTAAGGGTGTTATGCGGTTTGGCAAGAAAGGAAAGCTGAGCCCGAGGTTTGTGGGACCTTTTGACATTATTGAGAGAATTGGTCCAGTGGCTTACAGGTTAGCTTTACCTCCTACTTTGGAACATTTGCATAATGTATTCCATGTTTCTGCTTTAAGGAAATATCATCCTGATCCATCTCATGTATTGGAGTTGGAACCTCTTCAGATTCAGAGTGATTTGACCTTTGAGGAAAGACCTCTTCGGATTGTGGATAGAAAGGATAAAGTTCTGAGGAACAAGTCTATACCTTTGGTAAAGGTTATCTGGGTAAACCATTCGGTTGAGGAGGCGACCTGGGAGACTGAAGCTGATATGAGGATGTTGTATGCTTATCTTTTTGATGATATGAATGTTGAGCTTTAGAGGACTAAAGCTTTATAAGGAGGGAGGGATGTAAGATCCAAGAATCTTAATTCCTTGTAAGTACTATTCTTGATTTAAATCCTTGGCTGTGATATTTTTCTATGTTTTGATTTTGTAAACTCTAGGATGGGGGAGAGTTTTATCCCTAAAAACCTTTAGGGGTTATTTATAAATTAGTGGCAATGGGTTAGTGAATATTAATTTAATCCTTATTGGATTTTCGGATTTTGACTCTTGTAACTAATTAACTAGCGCTTATTGGATGTTAATTTAATCCTTATTGGATTTTCACTTAAGGGAATAATTAGCTATGGGTTATTGGGTTTGCACTTAAATTAAATGATATTGGGTTTAAAATTTGAATTAGTGGATTAATTCATAAACCCTTTACCTTAATTAGAAATTCGAAATTTTAGGTTTTGGTACTTGGGGCGAAAAGAAAAAAAAAAAAAAAAAAAAACCTTAGGGGCGGCGGTTTGGAGGCTTGGACGAACCTTGGCGATTCCTTGGAGGCTTGGACGAAATTCTTCTTCTTCCTTTTTCCCTTGGCCGGCGTTCCTTGGTGTTTGGTGGCGTTTTCTCTTCCTTTGGTGGCGTCTACCTAAGAACTTTGGTGGAACTTTAAGACCCTTAGACGAGTTTTGCAGAGAGAATTTCACCTTGGTGTTCACGGTTCAAGATAAGAGGTGAGTGGGGTGTCTTATTCGAATTATATCCACTTGGTTGTGCTAGATGATAAGTTTGATTGCTTGATAATTTTACCATGCTAAGAACCGAAACTTAAGGTGTATCTATCATGAAAACTGAAATCTTGCAACATGAAATTTAAGATATTTCTTATATGGAATTTAGGTAGCTTTAAATTAGTGATTCTTGAGCATGAAATTCTTATTAACTAGGGTTTAAATTTTAAGTGGATAATATGCTAGTAATTGTAGAAACCGTGGGTTACATGTGGGTATCGTGTGAAGTAGATTGTAAGAATACAAATTTTAATCCTATGTTGATTTTATGGATGCCCTGATAAATGCTAATAGTGTTATAGGATCCATGATCGTTTATCTATGAGCAGCATGTTTATATATCTATGGCCATGTATTCTTGATTGAGAAACTTGGGTGATAACTTAGCAAGGTTATACTGAACTGATCAGCATGAAACCTAAGGACTCTACACTACATTATGCGGTTATGCGGTTTTATGTGTTGTGTTCTGTGTACCCGTTATGGGACGGATAGGACTAAGGCTAAGTGTAACTGTGTACTCAAGGGGATAGTCTATATGTGATAGATTAGGGGTTGGAGATTTCAGCCCTGTGTTTGTGATATGTGAGGGGTTGATGTTTCAGCCCTGCCTGTTGTGATATTGTGGTGGAAGTGACTATCCTAGAGTCTGGTTGACACTTAGGAGTCCACTTTTGTGAAATAAGATATAAGGTGTGTCTAGTGGTTGTTCAGTAAAGAACCCTTTGGGAGAACGAGTGATTGATGCAAAGTGCCATGTCTTGGTCGGACAGGGGCCACCCATTGATTTCATCACTCTTAGACTTTTAGATTCTTGTGTTATGGGGTGGTGTAGATCAAGGTATCACATCTTGACCGGATGGGGATCACCTCTTGAGTCTACACACCGTCCATGTTTGTGTTGCATGCGATTTGCAGGCTTCTCCCAGTGCTTAGGCCAGAGCCGGGTTGGACCCTATGGGTCACTCTTGATTTATGCTGGACAACTAAGTGTTTGGTGTGTTTAGTTGGTTTAGAGTATGGCTCTAGATCCTTGGTTACTCTGTGGTGACAATTGCGCGATGCCTTAGCAGTGTTCATCTGATTGTTTATATGATTTCCTTTCTTTGCTTTTGTTATATGTTGGCATGATGTTCTGTTAAAGGTTTTTAAAATAATCTGCATGTATCTTTAAGTGTATATTATGGATGGTCGATTAAGACTATCCACTCACTGGGCTGTGTAGCTCACCCCTTACTGTTTACAGGTGTAGAGCAAGAGCCCACTGCCTGAGTTAGTGTTTGATATGGATATTGTGATTTTCCCTACAACTATGCTGGTTTGATGTACAAGACTTTTGTGCTTAGTTAACTGGGGCCGGTTATGGCCAAACTTTGTGAACTCGTGTCGCCGGTTATGGCACTTTTGAGATTTTGATTTTTGTGTCACCGAGGGCTTGGGCCTGGTTTCGGTGTTTGATATCATTAACGTTAGTACTATGAAATTATAGAATCGATATTGTGGTTTTGCTTCGAATTTCGAGTCGAATTGTATTTGCGATCAGATTTGATATAAATGTGAACTTGCATATGTCTAGTGCAAGTATTGCCTGGTGGCAGGTACCCTTATGTGATTTATGGATTTTACGGATTTTATATGGCTTTGATATACTGTTGCCTTGCATATGTCTAGTGCAAGGATTGCGTGGTGGCAGGTACATTTGTGAAATTGTGTTTCGTGGATTTTCAATGTGTGGATTCTCGAAAATTTTCAGATCGGGTTTTCCTGAACTTGGTTTTACTTAGCGTGTGCATCGATCCTGTGTGATAACATCCTGTTCCTCTATGACTTGTGTTGTTTGTTTGGGTTAAGATAACGGGATGTGACACCTCTCTACTCAGATGTACCATCAGGAACATCGAATGGAGAAAATGATGGATACTATGGGAAAGATGTTTGACTCTATGCTCCACATTCACAGAGATGTGGAGGATTTGAGTAACTACATGGAAGAGATGGGCAACTTTCTGTATGACCACTTTGGATTTCAGGACTCTAGGAGGGGTGGAGTATATGGAGGCTATTAGAGGGAGCAGCAGGATGATCCGATGGAGGCAGTTGTAGAGGACACCGAGGAGATCCGATTAGATGATGATGAGTAGAGTTTTGTGAGTATCTTTTTCCCTTACTTCTTTGCATTCATTTTTCCTTATTCTATTGATGTTTCATATTTTATAGGGAAGGATGATTCTTCCAAACTCATTGTGTCCGCCATTGCTACCTTGCTCTGCTTTATTTGACTTTAAGATCATTCGATATGGGTGTATAATATTGTGATATTGATTTGACTATTCGATGTGGTTGTACCATATTTTGATGATGATATTGATTTTGATTGGGTTGTATAATGATATCTTGATTTTGAGCACCCTGTGGAGGTGCATGCTTGATGACATGATGACATTATGATACTTTTATGATTAATGAGTATATACTATTTTTGTTGATATGACTTTGTGGCCTAGTCTATATTTTGAAAATATTATTATTGATTGTATGATTCTATTGATGATGAATGAACTCATGCCTGTGATTAGGACTAGATCTATCATGCCGAATTTATTTCTCTAATATATATCTTTTGAAATTTTTCATTGATTGATGAATGAGATTTTAGGTGGATGTATTATTTGAAGAATTTGATTTAAAAGTGAAACTACTTGTTAAATAAAATTAGCATATGAGTGTAATTTTCGAATTGATGTCAATTGATTAATCTAGTTGATGTTTAGTCTATTTTACTATTTGTTGGGAAGAAAGAATCCAAGATTCAAAAAGAGTGAGAGACTTCCCTACTTGGCATTGTGAAAAATTGATAGTGGTACCGAAGAGATGGGTTGAAGTCTGTAAAAAAGGAAAAAAGAGAGAAAAAAAGAAAAATAACTCCCCTACTTGGAACTGTATAAAATTGACAGTGGTACCAAAGACAAGAGTTGAAGTTCAAATAAAAAGTGTGCATCTATGTGGGTACATACCATAAAAAATACAATAAAAGAAAATTTAGAAAAGAAAGATTTTGAGTGAAAAAGATTTTGGATATCCTATTCCTATAAACAAAGGTATGATAGATTTAAACTAAAAATTGGGTGAATTCATGAGACTAAGATTCTAATTTTTATACAAGTTTCAAAGTTTTATTTGATTAAGTTGTGGATCTTGAGGATTGAATTCAAAGGATGATATATCAATTTAAAATTTTACGAAACAATTAGTGGAATTTTCATTAGTGATTGTATTTTAGAAATTTATTCTTCATGAGAAAGTCTATTCCTTTAATCAAATTTTGATTTTCGCTTGAGGACAAGCAAAGTTTGAGCCTTATATGTTTGATGACACCGAAATTTGTAGTAAATTATGTGTCATTTCATAGATCTTTTTGTGTCATATTCATACTACTTTGCTCATTTTTATTCCTTTTTTATCAAATACTACGGAATCTACACTCTTTTTGGTTTTTGATTATTTATAGGTAAAAAGGCACGATTTTCAGGCGTTTTCAAGCAATTTCAGATGCATGAATGAACTCCCACCATCAAGAGAAGATTACATGTGAAATTTCATGAAGATTGGAGCTTCAGACCAAATTACGACACTATCGTAATCAAAATTATGGTACCGTGGTTTACTGCACCTACAGAACAAAACCACGGTACTGTCATAATTTTCGAGTGTTGCCGTATTTTGGGACGATTTTGAACAGAAAGTTTCGCAAGAATTACGGCACCACCGTAACCAATTTTACGGGCCGTAATTTCAGTCCAAAAATCTACAGAAGAAAATACAGCACTGCCGTAATGGATTTCACGGTACCATAATATCTGACGATTTCTGTACCGAGAGCTTTTGAAGATATTACGGCACTGCCATAATGATTGTTACGGTTGTAATTCTATTCTTGGGACGCGATTTTTTCGGACTGATTGAAGCCCGATTTTTGCGTGATCGATTGCGGACGATCCAGGCCATAAATTGAAGATCCGTAAGAAGCAAAAAAAGAGTTTTTTACGAAGGAGAAGACATAGAGCCAAAAAGCCCTAATTTTCATCCACTTTCGAGAGAGAAATCGAGTTTTCCACAGCCGCCCTAGGTTTCACCGTCGTGAAGCATACATCACATCTTTGGCAGTGAAATTTGAAGGGAAGCTGCGCATAGAGGAGGAGAAGATACCTGATAAGTTTCGGGGCGAAAGGAGATCGATCGAAAGAGAAATCAACGAAGAAGTCGCCGCCAAATCTGTTCAAACTAGGAATTACGACTCTAATTTCCATTATAGCCGTGCTGTAAAGTTGTTTTCCTTTTTCTCCTCAATTTTTGATCCTCTGATATTATGGATTATTGTAATCTTTCCACCATGCTAGCTTAAACTTATTTTGGGACATGGGGGAGTAATTCCATTTGATTTCTTAATGATTAGATGAATCTTTCATTATTTCGTCAAGTATAATTTTAGTATGATAATTCTACTTCTGTGATAATTGCTCTTTAATTCTCCATAAATTCATATTATCAAGCATGTTTTAGAGTTTTCGCAATAAGGACTGAAAGGTGATTTGTTTGAGAATTTGGAACCCTAAAATTGAATGATAGGAACTCACCGTAAGAAATTAGGTTTGTTCTTATTTCTTAATTTTAGAAGTTTAATGCCATGATTGATAATCTGATCTAGGATTGAGTTAATGAAACAAACATGATGATATAGCAAGAAATTGAATATTAGATTGTTGGAAAACCTTAAGCAGAACTTGTGTTTAAATTCGGATGGACGAAAGTGATCCTTGAGTTTCTACTTGAGATTATTAACTTAGAATTCGAATGCATGAAAGTGATCCTTGAGTTCTTTGTTGATGATTCACTTTTATTTAACAATTGAATAGATCCTACATGAAAGTGAGGATTGGTTCTAGTAAATTGTCTGCGCGAAAGCGAGATAATTTCCTTATTAAGTGAATTATGTCTTTATCATAATAAAATTAGACTGACAAACATCTATTCATATCTAGTCATGGAAATTAAAGTAAATGAAACCCTAGTCCTAGATTCTCTCTCTAATATTTCATACAATTTCCGTTTGCGCTTTCATCATATTCGGTTGCCTAGCAAGTAAGAAATTAATTATTCGGTACTTGGCAAACGAGGTCTCTGTGGTTCGATATCTTAATTATTATTTCGAGTATCCATGCACATGCGGACACAACACTCCCCTTTGATGCACCACTTCCTTGCAAGTTTCATCGCCGGAGATGTCCTATATACCTCTCGATGAAATATCAAACCCTAGCGCCACCACCTGTGATTTCTCCTTCGTGTCTCCTCATCAGCGTGTGATTCATCGAATCAATTCTCTCCTTCCACTTATAATTCGTTCCTCACTTCTGGTTTTGTTTATTGGATCGAGGATTGCGTGATTAGAACTAAAAAAAATGAGTTTAAAGAAAGGCTGAAAGACTTAGGTTTGTTGTTGGATTTTCCCCCAATAATTAGAATCATAGGGGTGTGATGGCTATAGTTCATCTCGTCATTTCAACAACAGAATGTGTAGATTCCAAACCAAATAATCAATTTTAATTAAATATCAAGTAAAAATGCATTAAAATGACTCAAAAGGATGATATAAGTATATAAAATTCATTATGACTTTTTGAATGGTCAAAGTACTTAAGACTCAAACCTTTGCTTGTCCTCAAGTATGATAAAATATGAATTGAAATGTATAATGAGAATGTAAGAATTAATGACTATTGCTTTGTTCTACCATTTTATGTCTTTAATCCATAATTTGTGTAATGATTTTTTAGAATTATGAAATTTAAGAAACAACTGTTGAAGGTAAAAAAAATAATAATAATCATAATAATAATCATAATAATTAATTATTTAGTCTTTAATTAATTGATTAATTAATATCGAGCCAGCATGTTTAGGTCAAAATTACAAAGCTGGGCAAAATCCTATTTTTGGAAGTAACATGCAGTCGGGCAAAGACGAGGGAGTGAATCTATCTATTTTGGGAGAAATAGAAGGCATGCACGCTAAAGATGGAAAGAGAAAAAATAATAAAATAATGACATATGTGGGGTGTCACAGCAATCTCCTTCAATCGAAAATTTTTAGGCTGCGTTTGGCACTATGCCGCTTCCTGCGGCGTGGCGACTAGCCCCCACTTTCTTCTTTTTACGTGCATTTGGATTTGCAGCTTCGCAAGTGTAACGGTGTAAAATTTGCACTGTTTCCCAAAGCTAGATTTTCTAGCTTTAGGCACTGCCACTTTGCCTCGACTCGTGTGTACATAATTGAGTGAGGGAGAGGGATCGAATCCCCTCCATGGTTTTATTTTTTTTCACCACTTGTTATTTCTTGTTTCTTTTTTTTTAAAAAATATTTTATTTTTAATTATTATATACATAATAATTAATTATATCAATTAAATTTTAAAATATATATCATTATATATATATATATATATTTAATATACTAATAATTAAATTAAATTTCAAATATAATATATATAATATTAAATATGTATTAAATTTTAATATATCATTTAATATATTAATATTCATTAAAAAATATATATTTAATATATTAAATATGTATTAAATTTTAATATATCATTTAGTAATATAATATTCATTAAAAAATAAAATTAATTTTAAATTAAATATTTTAAATATATATTAATATATATATATATATTAAGTAATATAATCTTTTATTTTATTATTAAAATATATATTTTAAATTTTTATTTTAAAAATAAAAATATATAATTTTAATTTTAATATATTATATTAAATTAATATATATTTATTTATTAATAACACTAACAACCCAATAAGTTACAAAATAACAGCCTGACAGAGGCCAGGAACCGAATGAAGCTCTATGCTGATAGGGATAGGCGACATGTTGAGTTTACAGTTGGAGAGTTGGTCCTTCTGAAACTCACACCTCAGATGTGGAGGAAGACTGAGGCGAAGAGATACCACAGAGGCCTGATTAGGAGATATGAGGGTCCTTTCAGGATTATCAAAAGGGTAGGCCCAGTTGCTTACAAGTTGGACTTACCACGATGGCTTCAGTTTTACCCCACCTTTCATGTCAGCCTACTGAAGAAATATCATACTGATGATAGGCATCCAGACCGAGGACAGGTGAGAAGACAACCTACGAGGGGCAGAGTTGAGTTTGCTAAGAAGCCCGTGAGATTCTTAGACCATAGAGTCTATGGTTCAGGACCACCTGGAGGTCGAAAGATGGAATTTTTAGTTCAGTGGGAGAATGAACTAGAAGAGGATGCTACCTGGGAGAAGATGGAGGACATCACCCAGTTTGAAGAGTTAGCCAGGGTATACGACCAGCTGTTGGCCTCGAGGGCGAGCGCCAATTCAGTTGGGGGAGTATTGTGAAGCCCTGGGTACTATGGGGTTATACCCCGCCTTTCCCATGGACTCATAGAGGTTATGAGTAGGGATGAAGGGGGTAAAAGTGATGGAGTTTACACATGCAAAAGGTTTGGGTCAATGTTGGGGGACTACATGAACCTTTGTGCAAAATTTGAGCTTGTATGGAGGTATACAAGCCTAGCAAAAAAATATGTCATTGACAAGACTTGAACCCAAGACCTATGAGAAAGCCTAATCCTTATGTTGCATGAGGTAACCAACCCAAGCATGGGTCATTTGCTGAAAGAAAGAAGGGCGCATTCCACTTAAACACTTCTTAATGTAAGAGGGCAAATTAGACAAAAGACCCAACTAATTGGGGATCTCACTTGAGAATCGAAATCAATTGGAAAACACATTCGGCTGAAGCAAAGAACCGAGACTTGCAAGGAGGAAGACGATTTGGAGAAAGGGGATTTCGTCCATCTTCTTCCTTGGGTGGTTGGAGGAGCTTGGTGAGAGCTTGGGGGAAGCTTCATCACCATCTTCCACTCCATTTCCACTTGGTTCAGCTTGGTGGCGATTTGTTTGAGGGAGGACTCTCAACCGGCCACCATTGTAGGGGAGAGCTTGAGGGAACTCTCGCCCTTGTTTGCTTCTTGAGGAAGGGGAGCTCGCTGACCTTGGAGAGAGCTTGAGGGAGCTCTCGGTTCATCGTCCACTACCCTTGGACGAAAGCTGCACATTTGGAGGAGCTCACGGCTTTGGTTCCCTTGGAGGAAGGGGACTGCATTGTAGGGGCTGAAGCATTCAGCCACATTGTGGGGACTGCATTGGAAGGGCTGAAGCATTCAGCCACCTTGTCCTTGTTCTTGAGCTTGGGGGCAAGAGTGCACACCTTGTGTTTGACGCATTGCCCCTTTGGAGGAAAGGGGGCTGATTTGGAGAAGAAGGGGCTGAGTTGGTGCACTTCATTCATCATCCATACTTGGCGGCTGAGGGGCTGTTCATTAGGGGCTGAGGGAGTCCCTTGGTGCGTTGGAGCTTACAACCACCTAGGAGGGCGATCCTAGGGTGGTGCCTCAAGTGATTGCACTTGAGGAGTGTTTTGGAGCTTGGAGGAGAAGACCGGCCACCTTGGAGTGGAGGAGGCTGATTTCATCCTCACATCAACACTAGCGTAGGAGTGGTATACATTCCTCACTTATCTTATTTACATTGCACTAGTATCGTGTAAGAACTTGTGTAGAGCTTGTATGAACATTATACTCTGTTGAGTAGTTGATAGGATATATGTTTTCTCGATCGGTGTGATTATCGCTGTGTAGTTGTGGATACCTGTTTTAGGGTTTGGGCATATGTCTAGTGCCCGTATATTGTAAACTGCCAGCGATTGTGTGACTGTCATTACAGGGCGCTTAGGTTTTAAGACTGTTGGTAAGGGTGCATATGGGGTTGAGAAGCAACATGTGCTTGCCACCCGCCCCTTATTGACCTAGGTCTAGGGCTAGGAGAAGGCTAGGACTCAGTTCCATCATCACAGCCTTGGAGCTCAGTTCCATCAGAGCTCAGCCCAGAGAGCGCAGAGAGGTGCAGATCTTGCTAGAAAACGATCTTGATAGCTTCCGCAGATTGAGGGTAGGCTGACAATCTACACAGAGGTTGTGTAGATTGTGCCATCACGCTCGGGAATTTACGCAAAAATTTAGCACAGAATTTGGGGTTAGATTCACTAAACACCCTTAACAGCAGGTGCTATCGTGACAACGCAGCTAAACTAAACTAGCCCTTAGAAGCAGCTATATAAGAGGGAGGCTGATAAAAAAAGGGACCATTACTTTTCTTGGCGGTTGAAGTTCACGCAAGGTAAAATTGTTTATCCGAAACTCAGAAGAGGAAGAAAGGCTCGAAACAAGAATTTCTGTGAAGGAGAGAAGCGCACAATATTAGGTAAATTTTTCTTTCTTCTTAACGACTCTTGTAGAAAAACAGATCAGTGGGGAAATCCTTGTTAAGGACTTTGTAGAAATTTTTGACGGAGAAAAAGATTCTCATGTTAGCAGAAATTACACATCTTCTGAGGAACATACAAAAAAGAAGATACAGATGTTAGATGCATAAAAAAAAAGAGTTGCTATCTCGGCAAAGAAAAAAAAACACTGATGAAGAAGGCTCGGCTGGTAATTGTACAAGCAACGACAAAAGCTATCTTTAGTCCAAATTCCAAGTGAGGATAAAATTAAAAAAAGGAAAGGATCTGAATCTGGCATGATTCTACCCTTACTAGAGAACAATGAAAACTTTGAAGAAGGAATCTGCTCAGAATTAAAGCTTAATAAATTCTCCATCATAAGATTTATCAAATTTTATCTCTAATAAAAAAATGATCAGAAAGTAAGCAGCTGCAGAGAATTCAAAGTTTACGACAAAGAAAAGAAAACTCAAACCAGCTTGCGCACATAATTGTCAAATTCCTACTTATTGAAGGCAGCAGAAGACTGATAATCTTTATCAGTGTGCTTTGCTAAAGAAGTTACAGTATAGAATTTGCTAAGACAAATTTACTACTAAGAAGGAGCGGCAGTTCAATGAAAACATCATTGAAATGAAATTTCATAAAAAGGGCGAATGCAAGAAAATCTGATACTGAAGGAAGATCATCAAAATAATGGAAATAGATCCGGCAAAATTGAGAAGGGAATAAGAGTCTATCAATCAGCAGCTCTACGGAATTCAGCACAAAATCTAAATTCAAAATCATGATAGAGGAAAATTTGCATACATAAAAGCTGCACGGGCAGAATTTCATGAAAAGAAAGATCCAATGCCAGCATAGAAGTGTAATACCTTTTTTTTTCTCATTGAAGAGAATCACGAAGGCGTGAAAGAAGATAGCTTTATTCAATTCGGTGAGGATCAGTATATATAAAAAAAAGAAGAGTCCATATGTTAAATACAGATGAAGTTAATTTTGATTAATGTTAATATTAGTCATGTTAATATTAGTTATGTTAATATTAGTCTTTACTAAATATAGACTCGAATAGTTTTCTATATAAATGTATAAACATTGTATTGATCAAGTTAATTAATAAAGATAGAATTCTTTATGTTAACATGGTATCAGAGGTAGGTTTTCTTAGCCACTCCTAATACAATTTTTCAGAAGTCATCGTCATCCCCTGATTACACTTCGCTGCCCATCTTCTCAATCACCGAAGCTGGTGAATCAAATCTCTGGCGAATTCTTCGTCACGAAAATCTTCGGCGGACGTCGCTTCATTGCAACCAGGTGATTAGATCACGTCGATCAAATCTCGGCTCTCATCGCGCTGATCATCGAAGGAGATCATTTTTTTAGAGGCTAAGCTTCACTCAACACCCACGCTTGTCGTTCACGTGGAAGGAAGAAGACCTCGCTAGATTCACCCTGTGTCTCGGCAGATTCACCCACGCTCAGTCGTATGCCCTGTGTCGACGAAGCACTATCGACATCGCCCGCCGCCCAACTTATCTGCCCTAAAGGTCCTGCTGTCCGGCTAAAGACGTTGAGAAGGCGATCAAATTTCGTCCGCCCTAATCGCCAAATTTTCCCTATAGTTTGAGGCTGACGCCGCAATTGCCGCAATGCATCGGATCGCGAAGTACTTAATTGATTAAGCTCCTCTGCCTTTCCCTACTCCGCTCGCTTCGAGAACATAGCCCCACCGACGAATCTTCTGTCGAATCGCCTCCAGAAATCTCTGATCTAACAATAGAAATCTCTGGATCAGCGCCAAGTCGTTGACGTCTCCTCTATTTGCCAAGTCTAAGAAATCAGAGTGTAGAGTTTATATATCTATTATTTTTTAGAGTTTATTACTATATATTTAGATATCATTTTTTAAGGCTTGAGTGGATAACTCCCCTAGGCCACTTACCACTTAAGTTAACCTATAAAAGAGTGATATAGAAATATATAGTATTTAAAACAATGGCAACAGTTACTGCTGAAGCTGTTCAGGAAATGATTAAACAAGCCCTTGCAATAGGTAATTCTTCTACTTCAACTCACTCAAGTAATGCATCTCAAACGACTTGGTATTTTGATTCTAGAGCATCAAATCTTATGACTTTTAATTCTTCAGTGTTTGAAAAATTATCTCACTTTCAATCACATCCTCAAATTCAAACTGCAAATGGTAGTGTAATTATTGCACTTAGCAGAGGTAACATAGATTCCACTAGTTCAGAAATACATATCTCTGATGCTCTATTTGTTCCCAAAATTTCTATGAATCTAATTTCTGTTGGGCAACTTGTAGAAAAAGGGTTAACTATCACTTTCTCCTCTTCTGGATGTACTGTGCAGGACTGCTCAATGGGGAAGCTCATTAGGACAGGACGTAAGGTTGGATGACTATTTACTGTTGATAAACTAATTGAAGATCCCAAATCTCATCATGTTGCATCAGTAATTTGTGATAATTCTCCTTTTTTTGTTGGCATAAACGTTTGACACATGTTTCATTCTCTCAATTATCCTTCATGATCAATAAAGGTTCTTTAGCTGTTGTGTCTTCAATAAAAGATCCTTGTTGTTTACACTGCAAACTTTCAAAACAAACAGCCTTACCATTTTCTTCAAGTAATACTACCTCATCAGTACCTTTTGATATAATACATTCTGATATATGGGGTCCTGCACCAATTGTAAAACCCCTAAAGCAAAGGGGGCCGAAACCCTAAGGGGGCACATGATAATTTACTAGGGTTTCAACAACAAAATCGCATATATGCTCATATGATCAACTTGTATAGATTGATTAGATCAAGAAGGAGATCATACCAATGCCATCGATTGGATGGTGTCTTGGAAGCAAAGACGCAAATGCTCCTTCTCCAAAGGTGACGCACACAACAAACGAAGATGGCTTGCTCCTTTGAATCCTTTGTGCTAGCAAAGCGCTTCAAAAGGGTCCTTGTCGTGTGAGGATGATAAGAGATCAAACTTGGCGAGGCTCAACTTCCTTCTCCTTTCGTCAAAAAAATCTCCACACCGAAAGAGAAGCGTTGGGATGAGAAGAGGCGAACGTTGAGACGTTATTTGGCATTGAGGGGAGTGGCTAGTTATGACATTCCAAAAATAGAAGACATGAAGCCATGCGCCCACAAACCAACCAAAACGCCTACAAGCATTGAACCAAGCGTTCACCCATGTGAACCGGTTCATGCCAAATCGTTCCAATTGAATTTGGTTCATAAACCAAATCAAACCAGCCCAAGCCATGGTCTAGATCTTATTGAACCAAATGGTTCAAGATCTAACCGTTCATCTCTTGATGCTCTTGATCTCACCGATCTAGCATCAATTCTCTCGATCGAAGCTTACCGATCTTAAGCCCTAATCAATCAAACATGATCAGACCAGATCTCACTTACAATCAGAGTCTAAATCCCTTTAAACTGAACCAAAACAATTCAGTCCACACGATCTGACTTAAGTAAGCCATATCATCAAATTGTGCGACCCTGAGGGTTTCCTTTAAATGTCGGTAACGGTAACTTACGTTATCACGATCAGTGAGAGGTATCTAGCAACACATCACTGTCTCCCGATATAAAGGAAAGAGTCTTCCAAGACTACACCCAAACCACAGCACAAGTGTGAATCCACTTCACTAGGCATACATGTTTCCTTTGCCACTGGATGTTCTTATTGGACAAGCGTGTCAAGCCTGTAACTCCAATATGATGAGCATGATTAGATCAGATGAACATAGTCATCTGGGTATGGCCATACACTTTCTCAATCATCTCATCCAGGGGGGCCCCTTTAGAACATCACACTCCAATCAAGGAGACGGCAATCCTATATCTATCACTAGTGTCCTAACCTGACTCATGATCATTATCCAAGATAGTCTATAACCATTATGTTTCAAATGATATTGAACTACCTCAAAACAATGACAATCATTATTTAGAAACACAAGTGATCTCAAGTCAGAGGACATGTGCCACTTGTTGCAAACAAGGATTATTCACATTGTGACAAGCAATTGAATATCCTAGTAGGGTCTGTCCAGTACATCCAATGTACCCATGAGTCTACATCTTATTCCATGCTCGAAGCATCCTATAAGATTAGAACACATATTAGTCTCAATCATATCAAGGCTGTCTCATGTTCACCAAGATATCTCGACTAAGGACATATAGCATGTCAGCCTAGCTGAACAGCATTGAGACATTATTCAGAAGTACATTTATTGCAGCAGACAATGTAACAAACTGAATAACAACCATTGCCTTTATAAACTTAGAGTTTATACATGATACTGATAGAATCCCAAGGCCTCAAACATTAGCCTTAAGGGCATACCCCAACAATCTCCCACTTGCACTTAATCTAATGGTTGAGAAATCTCAAACCCATATTATTACAGTGCTTCTCATGCTTCTGCTGCGCCAGAAGCTTGGTAAGCGGGTCAGCCAGATTGTCATCTGTATGAACCTTGCAGATTTTGATCTCACCACGATCAATGATCTCCCGGATCAAGTGAAACCGTCTCTGTATGTGCTTGGACTTCTGGTGCGACCGTGGTTCCTTTGCTTGTGCGATTGCTCCAGTGTTATCACAGAAGATAACCAAAGGATCTGCACTCGAAGGAACAACACCAAGTTCCTGAACGAACTTGCGAATCCACACTGCCTCCTTGGATGCTTCCGAGGCTGCAACATACTCGGCTTCTGTTGTGGAATCAGCAACGATAGACTGTTTGAAACTTTTCCACACCACTGCTCCACCATTCAAGCTAAAAACATAGCCTGATTGTGATCGGAAATCATCCTGGTCAGATTGGAACGAAGCGTCAGTATATCCTTCAATACTGAGTTCTTCCTGACCTCCATATATCAAGAACATATCTTTGGTCCTCCGAAGATATTTCAAAATGTTCTTGACCGCAATCCAGTGCGCCTGACCTGGATTACTTTGGAATCGACTGGTCACGCTTAACCCGTAAGCGACGTCTGGGCGAGTACATAACATCGCATACATAATGGACCCAATAGCCGAAGCATAAGGCGTATTGTCCATTTCATCTTTCTCAGTCTGTGTTTGTGGACACTGACTCTTTGAAAGATTCAGACCATGTCTGACTGGAAGATATCCTCTTTTAGAATTCTCTAAATGGAATCTCTCCAGGACTTTATCGATGTAAGTACTCTGGCACAGCCCGAGAAGCCTCTTAGATCTATCTCTGTAGATCTTCACACCTAATACATAGGCTGCTTCTCCTAGATCTTTCATCTGGAAACATTTTCTTAACCATGCTTTAACAGCATGAAGTTCAGGAATATCGTTTCCAATGATTAAGATATCATCGACATAGAGGGCTAGGAAAGTAATCACGCTCCCACTAAACCTCTTATATACACACGGGTCATCTTCATTCTTGATGAAACCAAATTCACAGATTGATTCATCAAAACGAATATTCCAGCTTCTAGATGCTTGTTTAAGTCCATAAATGGACTTCTTTAACTTGCATATTTTATGACGATCTGATGGATTAGTGAAACCTTCAGGTTGTGTCATATACACATCCTCATCCAGTTTTCCATTAAGGAAAGCGGTCTTCACATCCATTTGCCAGATCTCATAATCGTAATATGCTGCTATCGCAAGAATAATCCGAATAGACTTGAACATGGCTACAGGAGAGAAAGTTTCATCATAATCTATCCCGTAGATTTGTTTGAAACCTTTCGCAACTAGCCTGCCTTTATAGGTAACCACGTTACCATCCATGTCAATCTTCTTCTTGAAGATCCATTTACAGCCTATAGGGATTACTCCCGGAGGCGGATCAACCAAATCCCAGACTTGGTTATCTGACATGGAGTCCATCTCGGCTCGCATAGCTTCAAGCCATCTAGCTGACTCCGGTCCACTGACCGCATCCGCATAAGTAAGGGGTTCATCATGATCAATGATGTAGACTCCGTCATAGCGCTCAGGCTGTCGACGGATCCTTCCCGATCTACGCGGTTCCCGTGATATCTGAGCCTCAGGTTGTTCAATAACCTGTTCTACTGGCTCAGGCTCATCCAACTGTGCTTGACTACTTTGTCCTTCCTCTGGATTCTCATCTAGTTATATTTCTCTCCCACTGGCTTCTTGCAGAAGAAACTCCTTCTCAAGAAAAATAGCCATCCGAGCAACAAATACTTTGTTCTCTTTGGGATCGTAGAAATAATAACCCTTAGTTTCCTTAGGGTAACCGACAAAGATGCATTTATCAGATCTGCTGTCCAGTTTCCCAGAGGCGAGCTTTTTGACATAAGCCTCGCAACCCCAGATCTTAATAAATGTCAAGTTAGGCTGTTTCCCATACCATAACTCATATGGAGTCTTTGAAACTGCCTTGGATGGCACTCGGTTTAGTACTTTTGTAGCTGTTTCCAGTGCAAATCCCCAAAAGGAGTAAGGTAGAGTAGCCTGACTCATCATCGAACGAACCATATCCAGTAAGGTTCTATTTCTCCTCTCGGACACACCATTCCATTGCGGTGTTCCTGGCGGAGTGAGCTGTGAGATAATCCCACACTCCTTCAGATAGTCAGTAAACTCTCGACTTAGGTATTCTCCACCTCGATCAGAACGAAGTGCCTTGATATTTCGGCCTAGCTGATTCTGTACTTCATTCTTGAACTCTTTGAACTTGTCAAAAGATTCACTCTTATGTCTCATTAGATAGACATACCCATATCTACTGAAATCATCAGTAAAGGTAATGAAGTATGAATAGCCACCTCTAGCATGTTTACTAAATGGCCCACACACATCACTGTGTATAAGGTCAAGTAAACCTGAAGCCCTTTGACCTTTGTGAGGAAAAGGAGACTTCGTCATTTTGCCCATTAAACAAGCTTTGCATGTATCAATCTCCTCATAGGAGAATGATCCCAGCAGTCCATGATCATGCAACCGCTTAATGCGTTTCTTGTTAATATGGCCTAAACGACTATGCCATAGCAAGGTGCTGTCATCAGCATACTTGGCTTTCTTATTATCAATATTTTGTATAGAACATTCCATGTCCAACATGAATAACCCATTGTTAATTGACCCAGTAGCATAAATAATATTATCAAGAGAAAGATAACACTTTGAAGTCTTGCATTCAAAGGAAAACCCTTTCCTGACAAGAGCAGGAATAGAGATAATATTCTTGGTAATGCTAGGTACAAAATAACAATTGTTCAGTTCTAATACAAGTCCAGATGGCAATGAGATGTAATATTCTCCTACAGCAACAGCAGCAACCCGTGCCCCGTTTCCAACTCGTAGGTCCACCTCATGCTGTCCCACCTGTCTTCTTCTCTTGAGTTCCTGTACATTTGAACAAATGTGAACTCCACATGCAGTGTCCAACACCCATGAAATAGAAGAAGAAGATATCATGACTTCAGTCACAAATATACCTGAGCCAGAAGCGATGCTTCCCTTCTTGTCTCCTTGGAGCGCTTTACAGTCCTTTTTCCAGTGACCCAGCTGGCCACAATGGAAACATCTGTATTCCTTCGACCGCTTGACCTTTTGTTTCAGAGCCTTGTTGTAGTTCTTGACAGGGGCTTTGCCCTTCTTCCCCTTCTTCTTGTTCCTGGAAGGAAACATCAAGACAGAGGTTGAAGGCTTTCCCTTTAGAGTCTCCTCTGTAGTCAAGAGCATATTCAACAACTCTGCCGGAGTACAGTCGATCTTGTTCATATTAAAATTAATAATGAACGGATCGAAAGAGGCCGGGAGAGACTGCAGAATAATGTCTACAGCAAGCTCCTGATTGATGGTATGCCCCAGTTTCTCTAGAGCCTCTTTGTGCCCAATCATCTTGAGCACATGAGCTCCCACTGGACTCCGTTCAGCCAGTTTGCTCTGAAAGAAAAGCTTGGTCAAATTATAGCGTTCAGTCCTCGCCTGTGCAGCATATAGCATCTTGAGGTTTGCTATAATTTCTATAGCAGATAAATCCTCATGCTGACGCTGCAGCTGTGGCGTCATAGACGCTAGCATCAGGCAAGCGACATCAATGCTATCATTGACATGCTTTTCATAGGCATCCCGAACCGCCCTTGCGGCGTTCGGAGCGGGTTGAGGCGGTATAGCCGTCTCGAGGACATACAGTTTCCTCTCACCCTTAAGAACAATCTTAAGGTGTCCGTACCAGTCTGAGAAGTTTGGCCCAGCAAACTTCTCCCTTTCCAGTAGGGATCGCACATTGAAGCTCATGGTGTTCGTTGCTGCAGGAATCTACAACAATGCAAGAACAGCAAGGTTAGTATCAATGTTTAGAATCAATCCAGGACTTAAGAAAGATTCTTTTCTCACTATTTTATCTGACTGAAAAATCCATTAAAACAGTCCGAAAGAGTAAGACTCTTTTAGTGAGATGGGATCCAGATTTCATACTTGGTCTCCGCGTCCCGCTCAGGCGAGATAAGATGCACAGAGAGTACAAGCACTAATTTCTGGTAGGCAGTCCCTGCTGTTGGGGTATGCCCTTAAGGCTAATGTTTGAGGCCTTGGGATTGTATCAGTATCATGTAATAAACTCTTAAGTTTATAAAGGCATGGTTGTTATTCAGATTGTTACCTTGTCTGCTGTAATAAGTGTACTTCTGATTAATGTCTCAATGCTGTTCAGCTAGGCTGACATGCTAAAAGTCCTTAGTCGATATATCTTGGTGAACATGAGACAGCCTTGATATGATTGAGACTAATATGTGTTCTAATCTTATAGGATGCTTCGAGCATGGAATAAGATGTAGACTCATGGGTACATTGGATGTACTGGACAGACCCTTCTAGGACATTCAATTGCTTGTCACAATGTGAATGATCATTGATTGCAACAAGTGGCACATGTCCTCTGACTTGAGATCACTTGTGTTTCTAAATGATGATTGTCATTGTTTTGAGGTAGTTCAATATCATTTGAAACATAATGGTTATAGACTATCTTGGATAATGATCATGAGTCAGGTTAGGGCACTAGTGATAGATAGAGGATTGCCGTCTCCTTGTTGAAGGAGTGTGGTGTTCTATAGGGGCCCCCTAGATGAGATGATTGAGAAAGTGTATGGCCATACCCAGGTGACTATGTGCATCTGATCTAATCATGCTCATCATATTGGAGCTACAGGATTGACACGCTTGTCCAATAAGAACATCCAGTGGCAAAGGAAATATGCATGCCTTGTGAAGTGGATTCACACTTGTGCTATGGTTTGGGTGTAGTCTTGGAAGACTCTTTCCTTTATATCGGGAGACAGTGATGTGTTGCTAGATACCCCTCACTGATCGTGATAATGTAAGTTATTGTTACCGACATTTAAAGGAAACCCTTAGGGTCGCACAATTTGATGATATGGCTTACTTAAGTCAGATCGTGTGGACTGGATTGTTTTGATTCAGTTTAAAGGAGTTTAAACTCTGATTGTAAGTGAGATCCAGTCTAATCATGTTTGATTGATTAGGGCTTGCGATCGGTAAGCTTCGATCGAGAGGATTGATGCTAGATCGGTGAGATCAAGAGCATCATGAGATGAACGGTTAGATTGGAAACCTTAGGGTTTAGTTGATCTAGACCGATTGGCTTGGGCTGGCTTGGTTTGGCCTTTCGACCGAACACATTTACTTTGAACCGGTTCAAGAGCTTGAACGTATGGTTCATTGTTTTGGCGTTTTGATCGATTTAGTGATCATGAACGCATGGCTTAATGGATTTTCCTATTTTTGGAAAGTCATTTAGCGCATGTTCCCTTGAACGCCAAATGACTTGAACGCTCCATTCAACTCTCGTCTCCTGGCTCTTGCTTGACGAGACTTTGGCGTGGAGAAGGCGAGGTCTTGGTGGAGGTTCGGCAAGCCTAGACATCATCTCTCATTTCCTTACCATACGAGAGGGACCCTTGAAGGACCTTGCTAGCACAAGGATCTCCAAGGAGCAAGCACATCATCTTGTGTGCGTCAACTAGGGAGAAGATCCCTTTCGATCTTTCTCTTCCAAGTCGCCATCTTCCTCATGGCTTTGGTATGGATCTAAACTTCATCAAGTTGATCATATTATCTTGCTAAGATCCATGAAAAACCCTTGCTTCCGCTTGCAATTTTATGCGCCACCCTTAAGGGTTTTTCGCCCCCCTCTTGAAAGGGGTTTCATCTGCTTGCGCTCCCCCTTGAAGGGGACTCTTCAATTGGTATCAGAGGCAGGCGGTTCAAGCATGTAATATGATTGCTTGGTATATTTTGTGATCCTTGGTTGCGCATTTACATGTATGCTTAGATCTTGTTGACATGCGAAACTTACATGTTATTTCTTCATGCGAAAGTAAGATGTTTACCTTATGTTGGCGCATGTTGTTTGTTCATCTTGTCGCATGTCTTGTGTTGGCGCTTAGTTCATGTTATTTTATCAAAAACCTAACATGCGCGCCTATGACTAGATCTAAGTGGCGCCTACTATAAACCCTTAGATGGGTTGATGGGGTTGAAGTCACCTCTAGGTTAGATCCAATAGTCTGATCAGACCATCTGACAGCCGAGATGGATCGACCAGATGGCACCTGTGCGCAAGCACGAGGTGGCTATAGGTCGATTGCATCTTAGGCGTGTAGCGAGGTCTGGTTGAGACAACCATTGAACACACATGAGTTAGGCCCGGGGTCACACCCGCTTGCGAGACCTCATGAGGGTTGTTCAGCCCTTGGCGCATGCATGGTTGACCATTAGGTCAACTCGAGTCAGTTAGGACTTGGTGCATGCAAGGGGCAGAGGATCTGACTAGATGAATGAGTGGATCCCTATCAATGGACCATTGTAAGGTTGTAGGGCACATAAGAAAATTAAAATTGATGCCAATGGGGTTTTCAAAATTTATTTTCTTTTAATTGGATCACATGTTGTTTGATGCCTATGCTTGTTTATTTATTCTTATGTGGGCTGCCCATGTTAAATGTGTGCTGTGCTGGGGCCTGCGTGCCTGGAATTAAACCTGTAAATTAATATTATTGTGATCTGCGAATCACTTTTTAATTAATTTATTGTATAATTGACCTGCGAGTCAAACTTGTCTAGATAGATCAAAATGTATTTTGATTAGACAAGAGCACAAAGGCACACATCCCAGAGGGGCATTCAGCTGGTGGCGCACCTGAGGTGCTCTTGGCGCAAGGGCCCTGGGTTGGACCAGATGAGATGCTAAAGACCCAAGAAGAGCAAGTGAAGACTTAAGTATCTTAAGGTCTTACTTAGGCTATGGGCTTTTACCACATAAGATGCATGCTTTCTTTTATTGTTTAAATAAGTAGAACAGCATGATTTATTTATCTTCTGCTATAGCCATAGGATTTGCTTGATAGTAAGAAGATAAAAGACCGTTAAAATCCAAACGCTAAAATATCAAGCACGTAATGCCTTCTGACGCGAAACCTCACTGTTCTGACTATCGTTGGAGCCGTGTTGTACCCACTCAGTGGGCACGTCCATCTATCTTCAGACGGTGCGGGATTTCACCTGCGTGTTACAGAGAAGGGATTTATCGCTTCTCGTTGCTCAGCATAGCACGTGGTGGTCCAGGGAGTAGGTCGGGTCAGCTTGACCATGTAGGCTACATATGTGGCGCATATGGTAGCGCATGGAGGCAGCCATCTGAGGGATCAGAGACTGTGTTGTACCAACTCAGTTGGCACAGTCTGCTGGATTGCCCAGGTGAAGGGGAATCGCACGGGTTGGCGATTGGCTGGGACAGCCTACCAGAAATTAGTGCTTGTCATCTCTGTGCATCTTATCTCGCCTGAGCGGGACGCGGAGACCAAGTATGAAATCTGGATCCCATCTCACTAAAAGAGTTCCACTCTTTCGGACTGTTTTGCTGGATTTTTCAGCCAGATAAAATAGTGAGAAAAAGAATCTTTCTTAAGTCCTGGATTGATTCTATACATTGATACTGACCTTGCTGTTCTTGCATTGTTGTAGATTCCTGCAGCAACGAACACCATGAGCTTCAATGTGCGATCCCTACTGGAAAGGGAGAAGTTTGCTGGGCCAAACTTCTCGGACTGGTTCGGACACCTTAAGATCGTTCTTAAGGCAGAGAGGAAACTGTATGTCCTCGAGACGGCTGTGCCGCCTCAACCCGCTGCGAACGCCGCAAGGGCGGTTCGTGATGCTTATGAAAAGCACGTCAATGATAGCATTGATGTCGCTTGCCTGATGCTAGCGTCTATGACGCCACCGCTGCAGCGTCAGCATGAGGATATGTCGGCTATAGAAATTATAGCGAACCTCAAGATGCTGTATGCTGCACAGGCGAGGACAGAACGCTATAATCTGACAAAGCTTTTCTTTCAGAGCAAACTGGCTGAAGGGAGCCCAGTGGGAGCTCACGTGCTCAAGATGATTGGGCACAAGGAGGCTCTGGAGAAACTGGGGCATACCATCAACCAGGAGCTTGCTGTAGACATTATTCTGCAGTCTCTCCCGCCCTCTTTCGATGCGTTCATTATTAATTTTAATATGAACAAGATCGATTGTACTCCGGCAGAGCTGCTGAATATGCTCTTGACAACTGAGGAGACTCTGAAGGGAAAGCCTTCAACCTCTGTCTTAATGGTTCCTTCTAGGAACAAGAAGAAGGGGAAGAAGGGCAAAGCCCCTGTCAAGAACTACAGTAAGGCTCTGAAACAAAAGGTTAAGCGGTCGAAGGACAACAGGTGTTTCCACTGTGGCCAGCTGGGTCACTGGAAAAAGGACTGTAAAGCGCTCCAAGGAGATAAGAGGGGAAGCATCGCTTCTGGCTCAGGTATATATGTGACTGAGGTCATGTTATCTTCTTCTTCTATTTCATGGGTGTTGGACACTGCATGTGGAGTTCACATTTGTTCAAATGTGCAGGAACTCAAGAGAAGAAGGCAGGTGGGACAGCATGAGGTAGACCTACGCGTTGGAAACGGGGCACGGGTTGCTGCTATTGCTGTAGGAGACTATTTCATTTCTTTACCATCTGGCATTGTATTGGAATTAAACAATTGTTATTTTGTACCCAGTATAACCAAGAATATTATCTCTATTCCTGCTCTTGTCAGGAAAGGATTTGCCTTTGAATGCAATATTTCAAAGTGTGTACTTTCTCTTGATAATATTGTTTATGCTACTGGTTCAATTAACAATGGGTTATTCATGTTGGACATGGAATATTCTATACAAAACATTGATAATAAGAAAGCCAAGTATGCTGAAGACAGCACCTTGTTATGGCATAGTCGTTTAGGCCATATTAACAAGAAGCGCATTAAGCGGTTGCATGATCATGGACTGCTGGGATCATTCTCCTATGAGGAGATTGATACATGCAAAGCTTGTTTGATGGGTAAAATGACGAAGTCACCTTTTCCTAACAAAGGTCAAAGGGCTTCAGGTTTACTTAACCTTATACACAGTGATGTGTGTGGGCCGTTTAGTAAACATGCCAGAGGTGGCTATCAGTACTTCATTACATTTACTGATGATTTCAGTAGATATGGTTATGTCTATCTAATGAGACATAAGAGTGAATCCTTTGACAAGTTCAAAGAGTTCAAAAATGAAGTACAGAATCAGCTAGGCCGAAATATCAAGGCACTTCGTTCTGATCGAGGTGGAGAATACTTGAGTCATGTGTTTACTGACTATCTAAAAGAGTGTGGGATTATCTCACAGCTCACTCCGCCAGGAACACCGCAATGGAATGGTGTGTCCGAGAGGAGAAATAGAACGTTACTTGATATGGTTCGTTCTATGATGAGTCAGGCTACTCTTCCATATTCCTTTTGGGGATTTGCACTGGAAACAGCTGCAAAGGTACTAAACCGAGTGCCATCCAAGGCCGTTTCAAAGACGAGATATGAATTATGGTATGGGAAACAGCCGAGCTTGACATTTATCAGGATCTGGGGTTGCGAGGCTTATGTCAAAAAGCTCGCCTCTGGGAAACTGGAGAACAGATCTGAGAAATGCGTCTTTGTCGGTTACCCTAAGGAAACTAAGGGTTATTATTTCTATGATCCCAAAGAGAACAAAGTATTTGTTGCTCGGACGGCCATATTTCTTGAGAAGGAGTTTCTTCTGCAAGAAGCCAGTGGGAGAGAAATAAAGCTGGATGAGAATCCAGAGGAAGGACAAAGTAGTCAAGCACAGTTGGATGAGCCTGAGCCGGTGGATCAGGTTATTGTGCAACCTGAGGCTCAGATATCACGGGAACCGCGAAGATCGGGAAGGATCCGTCGTCAGCCTAAGCGCTATGACGGAGTCTACATCATTGATAATGATGAACCCCTTACTTATGCGGATGCGGTCAGTGGACCGGAGTCAGCTAGATGGCTTGAAGCTATGCGAGCCGAGATGGACTCCATGTCAGATAACCAAGTCTGGGATTTGGTTGATCCGCCTCCGGGAGTAATCCCTATAGGCTGTAAATGGATCTTCAAGAAGAAGATTGACATGGATGGTAACGTGGTTACCTATAAAGGCAGGCTAGTTGCGAAAGGTTTCAAACAAATCTACGGGATAGATTATGATGAAACTTTCTCTCCTGTAGCCATGTTCAAGTCTATTCGGATTCTTTTCGCGATAGCAGCATATTACGATTATGAGATCTGGCAGATGGATGTGAAGACGGCTTTCCTTAATGGAAATCTGGATGAGGATGTGTATATGACACAACCTGAAGGTTTCACTAATCCATCAGATCGTCATAAAATATGCAAACTAAAGAAGTCCATTTATGGACTGAAACAAGCATCTAGAAGCTGGAATATTCGTTTTGATGAATCAATCTCTGAGTTTGGTTTCATCAAGAACGAAGATGACCCGTGTGTATATAAGAGGTTTAGTGAGAGCGTGATTACATTCCTAGTCCTCTACGTCGATGACATCTTGATCATTGGAAATGATATTCCAGAAATGCATGCGGTTAAGGCATGGCTAAGGAAATGTTTCCAGATGAAAGATTTAGGAGAAGCAGCCTATGTATTAGGTGTGAAGATCTACAGGGATAGATCTAAGAGGCTTCTCGGGCTGTGCCAGAGTACTTACATCGATAAAGTCCTGGAGAGATTCCATTTAGAGAATTCTAAAAGAGGATATCTTCCAGTCAGACATGGTCTGAATCTTTCGAAGAGTCAGTGTCCACAAACACAGACTGAGAAAGATGAAATGGACAATACGCCTTATGCTCCGGCTATTGGATCCATTATGTATGCGATGTTGTGTACTCGCCCAGACGTCGCTTACGGGTTAAGCGTGACCAGTCGGTTCCAAAGTAATCCAGGTATGGCGCACTGGATTGCAGTCAAGAACATTATAAAATATCTGCGGAGGACCAAAGATATGTTCTTGATATATGGTGGTCAGGAAGAACTCAGTATAGAAGGATATACTAACGCTTCGTTCCAGTCGGACCAGGATGATTTCCGATCGCAATCAGGCTATGTTTTTAGCTTGAATGGTGGAGCGGTGGTGTGGAAAAGTTTCAAACAGTCAACTATTGCTGATTCCACAACAGAAGCCGAGTATGTTGCAGCCTCGGAAGCATCCAAGGAGGCAGTGTGGATTCGTAAGTTCATGAGAGAACTTGGTGTTGTTCCTTCGAGTGTCGATCCTTTGGTTATCTTCTGTGATAACACTGGAGCCATCGCACAAGCAAAGGAACCACGGTCGCACCAGAAGTCCAAGCACATACAGAGACGGTTTCACTTGATCCGGGAGATCATAGATCGTGGCGAGATCAAAATATGCAAGGTTCATACAGACGACAATCTGGCTGACTCGCTTACCAAGCCTCTGGCGCAGCAGAAGCATGAGAAGCACTGTAATAACATGGGTTTGAGATTTCTCAACCATTAGATTAAGTGCAAGTGGGAGATTGTTGGGGTATGCCCTTAAGGCTAATGTTTGAGGCCTTGGGATTGTATCAGTATCATGTAATAAACTCTTAAGTTTATAAAGGCATGGTTGTTATTCAGATTGTTACCTTGTCTGCTGTAATAAGTGTACTTCTGATTAATGTCTCAATGCTGTTCAGCTAGGCTGACATGCTAAATGTCCTTAGTCGATATATCTTGGTGAACATGAGACAGCCTTGATATGATTGAGACTAATATGTATTCTAATCTTATAGGATGCTTCGAGCATGGAATAAGATGTAGACTCATGGGTACATTGGATGTACTGGACAGACCCTACTAGGATATTCAATTGCTTGTCACAATGTGAATAATCCTTGTATCCTACAAGTGGCACATGTCCTTTGACTTGAGATCACTTGTGTTCCTAAATGAAGAATGTCATTGTTTTGAGGTAGTTCAATATCATTTGAAATATAATGGTTATAGACTATCTTGGATAATGATCATGAGTCAGGTTAGGGCACTAGTGATAGATAGAGGATTGCCGTCTCCTTGTTGAAGGAGTGTGGTGTTCTATAGGGGCCCCCTAGATGAGATGATTGAGAAAGTGTATGGCCATACCCAGGTGACTATGTGCATCTGATCTAATCATGCTCATCATATTGGAGCTACAGGCTTGACACGCTTGTCCAATAAGAACATCCAGTGGCAAAGGAAATATGCATGCCTTGTGAAGTGGATTCACACTTGTGCTATGGTTTGGGTGTAGTCTTGGAAGACTCTTTCCTTTATATCGGGAGACAGTGATGTGTTGCTAGATACCCCTCACTGATCGTGATAATGTAAGTTATTGTTACCGACATTTAAAGGAAACCCTTAGGGTCGCACAATTTGATGATATGGCTTACTTAAGTCAGATCGTGTGGACTGGATTGTTTTGATTCAGTTTAAAGGAGTTTAAACTCTGATTGTAAGTGAGATCCAGTCTAATCATGTTTGATTGATTAGGGCTTGCGATCGGTAAGCTTCGATCGAGAGGATTGATGCTAGATCGGTGAGATCAAGAGCATCATGAGATGAACGGTTAGATTGGAAACCTTAGGGTTTAGTTGATCTAGACCGATTGGCTTGGGCTGGCTTGGTTTGGCCTTTCGACCGAACACATTTACTTTGAACCGGTTCAAGAGCTTGAACGTATGGTTCATTGTTTTGGCGTTTTGATCGATTTAGTGATCATGAACGCATGGCTTAATGGATTTTCCTATTTTTGGAAAGTCATTTAGCGCATGTTCCCTTGAACGCCAAATGACTTGAACGCTCCATTCAACTCTCGTCTCCTGGCTCTTGCTTGACGAGACTTTGGCGTGGAGAAGGCGAGGTCTTGGTGGAGGTTCGGCAAGCCTAGACATCATCTCTCATTTCCTTACCATACGAGAGGGACCCTTGAAGGACCTTGCTAGCACAAGGATCTCCAAGGAGCAAGCACATCATCTTGTGTGCGTCAACTAGGGAGAAGATCCCTTTCGATCTTTCTCTTCCAAGTCGCCATCTTCCTCATGGCTTTGGTATGGATCTAAACTTCATCAAGTTGATCATATTATCTTGCTAAGATCCATGAAAAACCCTTGCTTCCGCTTGCAATTTTATGCGCCACCCTTAAGGGTTTTTCGCCCCCCTCTTGAAAGGGGTTTCATCTGCTTGCGCTCCCCCTTGAAGGGGACTCTTCACCTGCCAATCGCCAACCCGTGCGATTCCCTTTCATCTGGGCAATCCAGCAGACTGTGCCAACTGAGTTGGTACAACACAGTCTCTGATCCCACAGATGGCTGCCTCCATATAGCTCACATATGCTCAGTATGTAGCCTACATGGTCAAGCTGACCTGACCTACTCCCTGGACCACCACGTGCTATGCTGAGCAACGAGAAGCAATAAATCCCTTCTCTGTAACACGCAGGTGTAATCACACACCGTCTGAAGATAGATGGGCGTGCCCACTGAGTGGGTACAACATGGACCCAACGATAGTCAGAACAGTGAGGTTTCGCGTCAGAAGGCTTACGAGCTTGATATTTAGCGTTGGATTTTAACGGTCTTCTATCTTCTTAACTATCATGCAAAACCTTATGGTGATAGCAGAAGATTAAATCATGCAATTCTAAGTATATAAACAATAAATAGAAAGCATGCTGATCTTATGTGGTAAAAGCCCATTAACCCTAGGTAAGACCTTAATTTAACTTAAGTCTTCACTTGAGCTCTTCATGGGTCTTTTGCCTTTCATCTGGCCCAACCCAGGGCCCAAGCGCCCACTGAGGCTCAGGTGCGCCCACCAGGTAAATGCGCCTGTCATAGGGTCGAACCCTAGACCTCCCACCTGGTCAAGCCTTTGCTGCATGCGCCTCTGCCATGTGTGCTTTGAGCTCTTGTCAGATTAAAATACAATTTAATCTATCTAGACAAGATTGACTCGCAGGTCAATTACATTGTATAAATTAATTCAAATGTGATTCGCAGATCACAATAATAATAATTTACAATTAACCAGGCTCGCAGGCCCTAGCACAGCACACATTAAAAGGGCAACCCACATAAGATGAAATAGACATACATCATGGTATTCATTCATCATGTGATCCAATAACAAAATAAAAATTTGTGAAAACCCGTTGGCATCAATTTTATTTTTCTTATGTGCCCTACTACCTTACAACGGTCCATTAATAGGGATCCACTCATCATGTCTAGTCAGATCCACTGCCCTTGCATGCACCAAGTCCTAACTGACTTGAATCGACCAAATGGTCAACCATGCATGCGCCAAGGGCTGAACGACCTCATGAGTTCTGGCAAGCGGGTATGACCCCGGGCCTAACTCATGTGCGTTCACTGGTTGTCTCAACCAGACCTCGCTACACGCCTGTCTGCAGTCGACCTATAGCCACCTCGTGCTTGCGCACAGGTGCCATCTAGTCGACCCATCTAGGCTGTCAGATGGTCTGATCAGACTGGTTGGATCCTACCTAGAGGATGACTTCAACCCCATCAACCCGTCTAAGGGTTTACAGTAGGCGCATCTTAGATCTAATGAGGCGCGCAAGTTAACAAGTTTTGAGCAGCAAAAACTACAACAACAAGCGCCAAACATCATACATGCGACAACAAGAAAACCTCATACATGCGCCACAAGAAAAATACATTCATCAAGTATTTTCGCATGATGAGAAACCTATCATGAACTTTCGCATGTGATAAAGCATAGATCAATTCATAAGCGCAAACATGGATCAGAATAAGCAATCATATGAATCATATAAGATCCTAGCTCTGATACCAATTGTAAAACCCCTAAAGCAAAGGGGGCCGAAACCCTAAGGGGGCGCATGATAATTTACTAGGGTTTCAACAACAAAATCGCATATATGCTCATATGATCAACTTGTATAGATTGATTAGATCAAGAAGGAGATCATACCAATGCCATCGATTGGATGGTGTCTTGGAAGCAAAGACGCAAATGCTCCTTCTCCAAAGGTGACGCACACAACAAACGAAGATGGCTTGCTCCTTTGAATCCTTTGTGCTAGCAAAGCACTTCAAAAGGGTCCTTGTCGTGTGAGGATGATAAGAGATCAAACTTGGCGAGGCTCAACTTCCTTCTCCTTTCGTCAAAAAAATCTCCACACCGAAAGAGAAGCGTTGGGATGAGAAGAGGCGAACGTTGAGACGTTATTTGGCGTTGAGGGGAGTGGCTAGTTATGACATTCCAAAAATAGAAGACATGAAGCCATGCGCCCACAAACCAACCAAAACGCCTACAAGCATTGAACCAAGCGTTCACCCATGTGAACCGGTTCATGCCAAATCGTTCCAATTGAATTTGGTTCATAAACCAAATCAAACCAGCCCAAGCCATGGTCTAGATCTTATTGAACCAAATGGTTCAAGATCTAACCGTTCATCTCTTGATGCTCTTGATCTCACCGATCTAGCATCAATTCTCTCGATCGAAGCTTACCGATCTTAAGCCCTAATCAATCAAACATGATCAGACCAGATCTCACTTACAATCAGAGTCTAAATCCCTTTAAACTGAACCAAAACAATTCAGTCCACACGATCTGACTTAAGTAAGCCATATCATCAAATTGTGCGACCCTGAGGGTTTCCTTTAAATGTCGGTAACGGTAACTTACGTTATCACGATCAGTGAGAGGTATCTAGCAACACATCACTGTCTCCCGATATAAAGGAAAGAGTCTTCCAAGACTACACCCAAACCACAGCACAAGTGTGAATCCACTTCACTAGGCATACATGTTTCCTTTGCCACTGGATGTTCTTATTGGACAAGCATGTCAAGCCTGTAACTCCAATATGATGAGCATGATTAGATCAGATGAACATAGTCATCTGGGTATGGCCATACACTTTCTCAATCATCTCATCCAGGGGGCCCCTTTAGAACATCACACTCTAATCAAGGAGACGGCAATCCTATATCTATCACTAGTGTCCTAACCTGACTCATGATCATTATCCAAGATAGTCTATAACCATTATGTTTCAAATGATATTGAACTACCTCAAAACAATGACAATCATCATTTAGAAACACAAGTGATCTCAAGTCAGAGGACATGTGCCACTTGTTGCAAACAAGGATTATTCACATTGTGACAAGCAATTGAATATCCTAGTAGGGTCTGTCCAGTACATCCAATGTACCCATGAGTCTACATCTTATTCCATGCTCGAAGCATCCTATAAGATTAGAACACATATTAGTCTCAATCATATCAAGGCTGTCTCATGTTCACCAAGATATCTCGACTAAGGACATATAGCATGTCAGCCTAGCTGAACAGCATTGAGACATTATTCAGAAGTACATTTATTGCAGCAGACAATGTAACAAACTGAATAACAACCATTGCCTTTATAATCTTAGAGTTTATACATGATACTGATAGAATCCCAAGGCCTCAAACATTAGCCTTAAGGGCATACCCCAACAATCTCCCACTTGCACTTAATCTAATGGTTGAGAAATCTCAAACCCATATTATTACAGTGCTTCTCATGCTTCTGCTGCGCCAGAGGCTTGGTAAGCGGGTCAGCCAGATTGTCATCTGTATGAACCTTGCAGATTTTGATCTCACCACGATCAATGATCTCCCGGATCAAGTGAAACCGTCTCTGTATGTGCTTGGACTTCTGGTGCGACCGTGGTTCCTTTGCTTGTGCGATTGCTCCAGTGTTATCACAGAAGATAACCAAAGGATCTGCACTCGAAGGAACAACACCAAGTTCCTGAACGAACTTGCGAATCCACACTGCCTCCTTGGATGCTTCCGAGGCTGCAACATACTCGGCTTCTGTTGTGGAATCAGCAACGATAGACTGTTTGAAACTTTTCCACACCACTGCTCCACCATTCAAGCTAAAAACATAGCCTGATTGTGATCGGAAATCATCCTGGTCAGATTGGAACGAAGCGTCAGTATATCCTTCAATACTGAGTTCTTCCTGACCTCCATATATCAAGAACATATCTTTGGTCCTCCGAAGATATTTCAAAATGTTCTTGACCGCAATCCAGTGCGCCTGACCTGGATTACTTTGGAATCGACTGGTCACGCTTAACCCGTAAGCGACGTCTGGGCGAGTACATAACATCGCATACATAATGGACCCAATAGCCGAAGCATAAGGCGTATTGTCCATTTCATCTTTCTCAGTCTGTGTTTGTGGACACTGACTCTTTGAAAGATTCAGACCATGTCTGACTGGAAGATATCCTCTTTTAGAATTCTCTAAATGGAATCGCTCCAGGACTTTATCGATGTAAGTACTCTGGCACAGCCCGAGAAGCCTCTTAGATCTATCTCTGTAGATCTTCACACCTAATACATAGGCTGCTTCTCCTAGATCTTTCATCTGGAAACATTTTCTTAACCATGCTTTAACAGCATGAAGTTCAGGAATATCATTTCCAATGATTAATATATCATCGACGTAGAGGACTAGGAAAGTAATCACGCTCCCACTATTCTGCTATCCTTAGAATATTGAGGTATATCAAAGGAACTTTACATGATGGTTTAAAATACTCATCATCAACTCCAATCCTTCAAGCCTTTATTGATGCAGATTGGGCAGGCAATGCTTTTGATCGAAAATCTACCACTGGATTTTGTATTTTCTTGGGTAATTCACTTATATCTTGGAAGAGTAAAAAGCAACCTATTGTTTCAAGATCTAGTGCTGAAGCAGAATATCGAGCTCTTGCTCATACTACGACAGAAATAGTTTGACTTCGTTGGTTGCTTGCTGATATGGGGATTAATATTTCTAGTCCTACATCTATATTTTGTGACAGTAAAAGTGCCATTCAAATTGCAAAGAATGCTGTCTTGCTGTCTTTCATGAAAGAACTAAACACATTGAGATAGAATGTCATTTTACTCGACGTCACTACAAGCAGTAGAATATCTCTTTATCACACGTCCCTACAAAAGATCAAATAGCAGATCTTCTTACCAAGTCACTTGCTATGGATCGTTTTCAATATCTTCATTCCAAACTGCATCTGCTTATAGCATCTCCAGTTTGAGGGGGGATGTTAATATTAGTCATGCTAATATTAGTTGTGTTAATATTAGTCTTTACTAAATATAGACTAGAATAGTTTTCTATATAAATGTATAAACATTGTATTGATCAAGTTAATTAATAAAGGTAGAATTCTTTATGTTAACAATTAAGACAATGCAAATTTGAATCGGATTATGAATTTATATCAAGGGCACACCTGTTGACTGCATCAAATCCTTGCCAACATTTGATTGGATTTTACCCACGCCACTATTGGATCAAAAATCTGCCTCCACCAAAACTAAACTTATTGGCAGGAGATCACTTTCGAACTTGCCAAAATAAAACATCGCTGCCGAACCTCCTCTTCCGCACAAAAATCCTCTGCCAGTCAGCTGTCGAATCCAACAACAGAGCCATTTCCAATCATCGGCAGGGAATGGTGGCTGAAATCATTGCCCAAGAAATTTCCAAGCCAAAATCATCGGCTGAGTTCCCATGTCTCTGCCGAACTCGCCTCCTGGCATCGCTTCCAGCGTCTATTGGTGTATATGCCCTAGGACCTAGTTTTGGTCTATTATTGTACTACTTGACGTTGATATTTTATCTCATTCAGGCATTGTCATTATCTATATTTGCTTACATCTGCGATTGTGTACTTATATGATAATGTCCCTGGAGACAGATTGGATCTGTGCTCAAATGATAGTCCCCAGTCGATGTACCTAAGTGGATATGAGACAGCTCTGGTACTTGTGAGACTGGTATATGGGCTGGTTATGTTGGTGTATATGCCCTAGGACCTAGTTTTGGTCCATCTTTGTACTACTTGACATTGATATTTATATATTATTCTGGCATTGTCGTTATCATTGTTTGTCTACACCTGCGATTGTGTACTTACATGATAATGTCCCTGGAGACAGATTGGATCTGTGCTCGAACTATAATCCCCAGTCGATGTACCTTAGTGGATATGGGACAGCTATTATACTTGAGAGACTGGTTTGTGGGCTGGTTAGGCACGTGGTGCTAACGCAGACACATGGGTGTATCATTGGAGGATATACTGGATAGACCCGCTATGAGGCTATGACTTGGTGTCATGAGTTATCCTCATAAGTGACAGGAGATGCCTTGATCCCTTGACTTGAGGTCATTGATCATTCTATATGGTTAGGGACTTGCTTTGATACAACCTAACACCTTGCCGTAGTTGGGAGGTCATAACAGTTGTCATTGAGCATGTCATGACCCATATGAGAAGGTCAATGGACAGACATAGGATTTGCCCCTTCCTTAGGGAAGCATGATATCCATGGAGCTCCTCTATGGTTCTATGACTGAAAGTGTATGGCCATACCCAAGTGAGAACCTGATTTAGTCATAACCATGTGATTGGATGAAAACAAGTGGTGACACACTTGTCCAATCGGATATCAGTTCGGCAAAGAGACTGTAATGCATCTGTACCTAGTTGCGATGATGGGGATGTCGATGTCGATATCCATTCCAATGACCTGGGTAGCAGCGATGTACTACTAGGTGCCACTCACTACTTGTGATGACCTTTGGTCAACACTGCCAGCGTCAGAGGAACCTACAGGGTCGCACACCTTGATACTTGAGTTCTCGTATTGATCGGGAAGCCTTATGATCGAGTTATTGGATAACTCGGATCAAATTGGGAGATTACATCAGCGCCAATGGGCCTGATGAGATGGAAGAATATTATTGGAGCCAAACTTCATTTTTGGTAGGTTGACCCGTATTTGACCATGGTTGGTCACATTTGAATTAGGGTTGCATTGGATTGGATCCAAGTACTTAATCAACCCATGTAATGAAGTTTGGGCTAGCTCATTATCCAATGAGGCCCAATAATAAGTTGTCATGAAGAGGCAATAGGCTAAAAGGGTATAATGGGGAGGAAGCCAAGCCCATTGGCGCCTAAGGGGCATAATGGGGTTTGGATGGCAAATTTGCTTCATTAAGGAAGCTTTATGCGCCTAGCCCTCTCCCATTGATAGTGTGAATGCATTAAGGCATTGCTTGGGGCGCAAGGCTAGGCCTTGGCACACAAGGCAAGGCTTGGTAGTTTATGGAAAGGTTGAATGAGGTTTTGTTGGGGTATGCCCTTAAGGCTAATGTTTGAGGCCTGTGGGAATGTATCTGTATCATGTAATAAACTGTTATGTTTATAAAGGCATGGTTGTTATTCAGTTAGCTACATTGTCTGCTGCAATATATGTTCTTCTGAATAATGTCTCAAAGCTGTTCAGCTGGGCTGACAAGCTATTATGTCCTTAGTCGATATATCTTGGTGAACATGAGACAGCCTTGATAAGGTTAAGACTAATATGTGTTCTAATCTTATAGGATGCTTCGATCATGGAATAAGATGTAGACTCATGGGTACATGGGATGTACTGGACAGACCCTACTAGGATGTTCAATTGTTTGTCACAATGTGAATATTCCTTGGATATGACAAGTGGCACATTTCCTCTGACTTGAGATCACTTGTGTTTTCTAAATGATGATTGTCATTGTTTTGAGGTAGTTCAATATCGTTTGAAACATAATGATTATAGACTATCTTGGATGGTGAGCTTGAGTCAGGTTAGAGCACTAGTGATAGACATAGGATTGCCGTCTCCTTGTTTAAGGAGTGTGATGTTCTAAAGGGGCCCCCTGGATGAGATGATTGAGAAAGTGTATGGCCATACCCAGGTGACTGTGTTCATCTGTTTTAATCATGCTCATCATATTGGAATTACGAGCTTGACAGGCTTGTCCAATAAGAACATCCAGTGGCAAAGGAAATATGCATGCCTAGTGATTTGAGTCACACTTGTGCTATGGTTTGGGTGTAGTCTTGGAAGACTCTTTCCTTTCTATCGGGAGACAGTGATGTGTTGCTAGATACCCCTCACTGATCGTGATAACGTGAGTTATCGTTACCGACATTTAAAGGAAACCCTTAGGGTCGCACAATTTGATGATATGGCTTACTTAAGTCAGATCGTGTGGACTGAATTGTTTGGGTTCAGTTTAAAGGGATTTAATCTCTGATTGTGAGTGAGATCTGGTCTGATCATGTTTGATTGATTAGGGCTTGAGATCGGTAAGCTTCGATCGAGAGAATGTATGCCAGATCAGTCAGATCAGGGGCATCGTTGAGATCGACGGTTAGATCGTGAACCTTAGGGTTTATTTAAGATCTAGACTAGATCATTGGCTTGATTGGTTCTTAAACCGAACCAAAGTGAACCGGCTCACTAAATGAGCGCTTGGTTCATAGGGAGAGGAGTAGGCGACAAGTTCACTTGGCGTGAACGTTGTGGTGAGGAGTGGTTACTATTTTTAGTAACCATGATCTCCATTTGGAGAGTGCGCTCATCAAAATAGAATATACTCTATTTTCGCTCGGAGATATTCCTCTCGCCCATATTCCTCTCGTCTCTCTCGTGAGTGTGGCGACGCTTTGAAGGTTGAGGAGGATTCGGCCAAGAAGAAAGAGATCTCATTTTCCCTTCACTCGACAAGGACCTCTTGGAACCTTGCTAGCACAAGGGGCACCAAGAGAGATAGCGACATCATCTTGTGTGTGACGACAAGGAGAAGATCTACTTTGATCTTTGCTTCCAAGGAAACATCTTCCCCATGGCGATGGTATGATTGTTTTCTTATTATCAAGTTGATCTTTTAGCATGCATATCGATCCTATAACCCTAGTTCCGCAAGAAGAAAATTTTATGCGCCATATGCTTTAGGGTTATGCTCCCCCTAGAAGGGGACCCCCCTTATCTTAAGGGGTACTTACAATTGGTATCAGAGCCAAGTTGAATGCATGTTCATTATGATTGCTTTGGCCTTGTGATTCCATATGCTTAGATCTATATAACATGCGAAAGTTGCATGATAGGTTTTATCATCTTGCGAAACTTCATGTATGAAATATGTTTCCATCTATTGGCGCATGTATGTTGTAAGTTGGCGCATCTTGTTTTTGTTTTACAAAACTTGAATACTTGCGCGACTCATTATAGATCTAAGGCTTTACTATAAACCCTTAGACGGGTTATTAGGGTTGAAGTCAACCCCTAGGTTAGATCCAGAATGTCTGATCAGATCATCTGACAGCCTGAATGGGTCGATCAAATAGCACCTTGGCGCAAGCCTATGGTGGCTATAGGTCGACTGCAGACAGGTGTGTAGCGATGTCTGCTTGAGATGACTTATGAACGCACCTGAGTTAGGCCCGGGGTCACGCCCGTTTGTCAGAACTCTGTGTGGTCGTTCAGCCCTTGCGCATGCATGGTTAACCCTATGGTCGACTCAAGTCAGTTAGGACCTGGTGCATGCAAGGGCAGTGGATCTGACTAGGTTGGATGAGTGGATCCCTAGTGATGGACCGTTGTAAGGTTGTAGGGCAAATAAGGAAAAATTAAAATTGATCCCATGGGGTTTTCAAAAATTTTAATTTTATGATTGGATCACATGGTTATTGATTGATGCATATGCTTGGTTATTTAGTCTTATGTGGGCTGCCCATATTAATTGTGTGCTGTGCTGGGGCCTGCGAGCCTGTATTAAACAATTGTAAATTAATTATTGTGATCTGCGCATCACTGTGTTTTAATTTATAAATGTAAGTGACCTGCGTGTCACTCTTGTCTAGATAGTTAAATTTGTAATTTAATTAGACAAGAGCACAGAGCACACTTGGCAGAGGCGCATGCAGCAAGTGGCTGGACCAGGTGGGAGGTCTAGGGTTCGACCCTAGGACCAGGCGCATTTTCCCTGGTGGGCGCACCTGTGCTGTAATTGGCGCTTGGGCCCAGGTTTGGGCCAGATAAGCAGCTAAAGACCCATGAAGAGCAAATGAAGACTTAAGTTAGGTTAAGGTCTTCTAGGGCTATGGGCTTTTACCACATAAGATACATGCTTTCTTTTATTGCTTAATATTAGAATTGCATGATTAAATTATCTTCTGCTATCACCATAGGAATTGCATGATAGGCAAGAAGATAAAAGACCGTTAAAATCCAACGCTTAAATATCAAGCTCGTAAGCCTTCTGACGCGAAACCTCACTGTTCTGATTATCGTTGGAGCCGTGTTGTACCCACTCAGTGGGCACGTCCATCTATCTTCAGACGGTGCGGGATTACACCTGCGTGTTACAGAGTAGGGATTTATCCCTTCTCGTTGCTCAGCATAGCACGTGGTGGTCCAGGGAGTAGGTCGGGTCAGCTTGACCATGTAGGCTACATATGTGGCGCATATGGTAGCACATGGAGGCAGCCATCTGTGGGGTCAGAGATTGTGTTGTACCAACTCAGTTGGCACAGTCTGCTGGACTGCCCGGATGAAGGGGAATCGCACGGGTTGGCGATCGGCAGGGACTGCCTACCAGAAACTAGTGCTTGTACTCTCTGTGCATCTTATCTCGCCTGAGCGGGACGCGGAGACCAAGTATGAAATCTGGATCCCATCTCACTAAAAGAGTTCTACTCTTTCGGGCTGTTTTGCTGGATTTTTCACGCCTGATAAAATAGTGAGAAAAAGAATCTTTCTTAAGTCCTGATTGATTCTTATACATTGATACTGACCTTGCTGTTCTTGCATTGTTGTAGATACCTGCAGCAACGAACACCATGAACTTCAATGTGCGATCCCTACTGGAAAGGGAGAAGTTTGCTGGGCCGAACTTCTCTGACTGGTTTGGACACCTTAAGATCGTTCTTAAGGCAGAGAGGAAACTGTATGTCCTCGAGACGGCGATACCGCCGCAGCCCGCTCCGAACGCCGCAAGGGCGGTTCGGGAAGCCTATGAAAAGCACGTCAATGATAGCATTGATGTCGCTTGCCTGATGCTAGCGTCTATGACGCCACCGCTGCAGCGTCATCATGAGGATATGTCGGCTATACAGATTATAGCGAACCTCAAGATGCTGTATGCTGCACAGGCGAGGACTGAACGCTATAATTTGACAAAGCTCTTCTTTCAGAGCAAACTGGCTGAAGGGAGCCCAGTGGGAGCTCACGTGCTCAAGATGATTGGGCACAAGGAGGCTCTAGAGAAACTGGGGCATACCATCAACCAGGAGCTTGCTGTGGACATTATTCTGCAGTCTCTCCCGCCTTCATTCGACGCGTTCATTATTAATTTTAATATGAACAAAATCGATTGTACTCCGGCAGAGCTGCTGAATATGCTCTTGACCACTGAGGAGACTCTGAAGGGTAAGCCTTCGACCTCTGTCTTAATGGTTCCTTCCAGGAACAAAAAGAAGGGGAAGAAGGGCAAGGCCCCGGTCAAGAACTACAGCAAGGCACTGAAGCAAAAGGTGAAGCGGTCTAAGGAATACAGGTGTTTCCACTGTGGCCAGCTGGGTCACTGGAAAAAGGACTGTAAAGCGCTCCAAGGAGATAAGAGGGGAAGCTTTGCTTCTGGCTCAGGTATATTCGTGACTGAAGTCATGTTTTCTTCTTCTATATCATGGGTGTTGGACACTGCATGTGGAGTTCACATTTGTTCAAATGTACAGGAACTCAAGAGAAGAAGGCAGGTGGGACAGCATGAGGTGGACCTACGCGTTGGAAACGGGGCACGGGTTGCTGCTGTTGCTGTAGGAGACTACTTTATTTCTTTACCATCTGGACTTGTATTGGAACTAAACAGTTGTTACTTTGTTCCCAGTATAACTAAAAATATTATCTCCATTCCTGCTCTTGTCAGGAAAGGTTTTTCCTTTGAATGCAATATTTCAAAGTGTGTTTTATCATATGATAATATTGTTTATGCAACTGGTTCAATTAATAATGGGTTATTCATGTTGGACATGGAAAGTTCTATACAAACTGTTGATATTAAGAAAGCCAAGTATGCTGATGACAGCACCTTGCTATGGCATAGTCGTTTAGGCCATATTAACGAGAAACGCATTAAGCGGTTGCATGAAAATGGACTGCTGGGATCATTCTCCTATAAGGAGATTGATACATGCAAAGCTTGTTTGATGGGTAAAATGACGAAGTCACCTTTTCCTCACAAAGGTCAAAGGGCTTCAGGTTTACTTGACCTTATACACAGTGATGTGTGTGGGCCTTTTAGTAAACATGCCAGAGGTGGCTATCAGTACTTCATTACCTTTACTGATGATTTCAGTAGATATGGGTATGTCTATTTAATGAGACATAAAAGTGAATCTTTTGACAAGTTCAAAGAGTTCAAAAATGAAGTACAAAATCAGCTAGGCCGAAATATCAAGGCACTTCGTTCTGATCGAGGTGGTGAATACCTAAGTCATGCATTTACTGACTATCTAAGGGAGTGTGGGATTATCTCACAGCTCACTCCACCAGGAACACCGCAATGGAATGGTGTGTCCGAGAGGAGAAATAGAACGCTACTTGATATGGTTCGTTCTATGATGAGTCAGGCTACTCTACCCTACTCCTTTTGGGGTTTTGCACTGGAAACAGCTGCAAAGGTACTAAACCGAGTGCCATCCAAGGCAGTTTCCAAGACGCCATATGAATTATGGTATGGGAAACAGCCAAGCTTGACATTTATCAGGATCTGGGGTTGCGAAGCTTATGTAAAGAAGCTCGCCTCTGGGAAACTAGAGAGCAGATCTGACAAATGTATCTTTGTCGGTTACCCTAAGGAAACTAAGGGTTATTATTTCTTCGATCCCAAGGAGAACAAGGTTTTTGTTGCTCGGACGGCCATATTTCTTGAGAAGGAGTTTCTTCTGCAAGAGGCCAGTGGGAGAGAAATAAAACTGGATGAGAATCCAGAGGAAGGACAAAGTGCTCAAGCAGAGTTGGATGTGCCTGAGCTGGTAGAACAGGTTATTGAACAACCTGAGGCTCAGATATCACGGGAACCGCGAAGATCGGGTAGGATCCGTCGACAGCCTGAGCGCTATGATGGAGTCTACATCATTGACAATGATGAACCCTTTACTTATGCGGATGCGGTCAGTGGACCGGAGTCAGCGAGATGGCTTGAAGCTATGCGCGCCGAGATGGACTCCATGTCAGATAACCAAGTTTGGGATTTGGTTGATCCGCCTCCGGGAGTTATCCCTATAGGCTGTAAGTGGATCTTCAAGAAGAAGATTGACATGGATGGTAACGTGGTTACCTATAAAGGCAGGCTAGTTGCGAAAGGTTTCAAACAAATCTACGGGATAGATTATGATGAAACTTTCTCTCCTGTAGCCATGTTTAAGTCTATTCGGATTCTTTTCGCGATAGCTGCATATTACGATTATGAGATTTGGCAAATGGATGTGAAAACAGCTTTCCTTAATGGAAATCTGGATGAGGATGTGTACATGACACAACCAGAAGGTTTCACTAATCCAGCAGATCGTCATAAGATATGCAAGTTAAAGAAGTCCATTTATGGACTTAAACAAGCATCTAGAAGCTGGAATATTCGTTTTGATGACTCAGTTACCGAATTTGGTTTCATCAAGAACGAGGATGACCCGTGTGTGTATAAGAGGTTTAGTGGGAGCGTGATTACTTTCCTAGTCCTCTACGTCGATGACATCTTGATCATTGGAAATGATATTCCTGAAATGCATGCTGTTAAAGCATGGCTAAGGAAATGTTTCCAGATGAAAGATCTAGGAGAAGCAGCCTATGTGTTAGGTGTGAAGATCTACAGGGATAGATCTAAGAGGCTTCTCGGGCTGTGCCAGAGTACTTACATCGAAAAGGTCCTGGAGAGATTTCATTTAGAGAATTCTAAACGAGGATATCTTCCAGTCAGACATGGTCTGAATCTTTCGAAGAGTCAGTGTCCACAAACACAGACTGAGAAAGATGAAATGGACAATACGCCTTATGCTTCGGCTATTGGATCCATTATGTATGCGATGTTGTGTACTCGCCCAGACGTCGCTTACGGGTTAAGCGTGACCAGTCGTTACCAGAGTAATCCAGGTATGGCGCACTGGATTGCAGTCAAGAACATTTTAAAATATCTGCGGAGGACCAAAGATATGTTCTTGATATATGGTGGTCAGGAAGAACTCAGTATTGAAGGATATACTGACGCTTCATTCCAGTCTGACCAGGATGATTTCCGATCGCAATCAGGCTATGTTTTTAGCTTGAATGGAGGTGCAGTGGTGTGGAAAAGTTTCAAACAGTCAACTGTTGCTGATTCCACAACAGAAGCCGAGTATGTTGCAGCCTCGGAAGCATCCAAGGAGGCAGTGTGGATTCGTAAGTTCGTGAGAGAACTTGGTGTTGTTCCTTCGAGTGCAGATCCTTTGGTTATCTTTTGTGATAACACTGGAGCAATCGCACAAGCAAAGGAACCACGGTCGCACCAGAAGTCCAAGCACATACAGAGACGGTTTCATTTGATCAGGGAGATCATAGATCGTGGCGAGATCAAAATCTGCAAGGTTCATACAGATGACAATCTGGCAGACCCGCTTACCAAGCCTCTGGCGCAGCAGAAGCATGAGAAGCACTGTAATAATATGGGTTTGAGATTTCTCAACCATTAGATTAAGTGCAAGTGGGAGATTGTTGGGGTATGCCCTTAAGGCTAATGTTTGAGGCCTGTGGGAATGTATCTGTATCATGTAATAAACTGTTATGTTTATAAAGGCATGGTTGTTATTCAGTTAGCTACATTGTCTGCTGCAATATATGTTCTTCTGAATAATGTCTCAAAGCTGTTCAGCTGGGCTGACAAGCTATTATGTCCTTAGTCGATATATCTTGGTGAACATGAGACAGCCTTGATATGGTTAAGACTAATATGTGTTCTAATCTTATAGGATGCTTCGAGCATGGAATAAGATGTAGACTCATGGGTACATGGGATGTACTGGACAGACCCTACTAGGATGTTCAATTGTTTGTCACAATGTGAATATTCCTTGGATATGACAAGTGGCACATTTCCTCTGACTTGAGATCACTTGTGTTTTCTAAATGATGATTGTCATTGTTTTGAGGTAGTTCAATATCGTTTGAAACATAATGATTATAGACTATCTTGGATGGTGAGCTTGAGTCAGGTTAGAGCACTAGTGATAGACATAGGATTGCCGTCTACTTGTTTAAGGAGTGTGATGTTCTAAAGGGGCCCCCTGGATGAGATGATTGAGAAAGTGTATGGCCATACCCAGGTGACTGTGTTCATCTGTTTTAATCATGCTCATCATATTGGAATTACGAGCTTGACAGGCTTGTCCAATAAGAACATCCAGTGGCAAAGGAAATATGCATGCCTAGTGATTTGAGTCACACTTGTGCTATGGTTTGGGTGTAGTCTTGGAAGACTCTTTCCTTTCTATCGGGAGACAGTGATGTGTTGCTAGATACCCCTCACTGATCGTGATAACGTGAGTTATCGTTACCGACATTTAAAGGAAACCCTTAGGGTCGCACAATTTGATGATATGGCTTACTTAAGTCAGATCGTGTGGACTGAATTGTTTGGGTTCAGTTTAAAGGGATTTAATCTTTGATTGTGAGTGAGATCTGGTCTGATCATGTTTGATTGATTAGGGCTTGAGATCGGTAAGCTTCGATCGAGAGAATGTATGCCAGATCGGTCAGATCAGGGGCATCGTTGAGATCGACGGTTAGATCGTGAACCTTAGGGTTTATTTAAGATCTAGACTAGATCATTGGCTTGATTGGTTCTTAAACCGAACCAAAGTGAACCGGCTCACTAAATGAGCGCTTGGTTCATAGGGAGAGGAGTAGGCGACAAGTTCACTTGGCGTGAACGTTGTGGTGAGGAGTGGTTACTATTTTTAGTAACCATGATCTCCATTTGGAGAGTGCGCTCATCAAAATAGAATATACTCTATTTTCGCTCGGAGATATTCCTCTCGCCCATATTCCTCTCGTCTCTCTCGTGAGTGTGGCGACGCTTTGAAGGTTGAGGAGGATTCGGCCAAGAAGAAAGAGATCTCATTTTCCCTTCACTCGACAAGGACCTCTTGGAACCTTGCTAGCACAAGGGGCACCAAGAGAGATAGCGACATCATCTTGTGTGTGACGACAAGGAGAAGATCTACTTTGATCTTTGCTTCCAAGGAAACATCTTCCCCATGGCGATGGTATGATTGTTTTCTTATTATCAAGTTGATCTTTTAGCATGCATATCGATCCTATAACCCTAGTTCCGCAAGAAGAAAATTTTATGCGCCATATGCTTTAGGGTTATGCTCCCCCTAGAAGGGGACCCCCCTTATCTTAAGGGGTACTTACAGGTTTATGGTAAAGTCTTGGAGACTTTCCTTACCTCAAACCTTCTCATCTAAGCCATACACTTGTCATGATCACAACCCTTGCCCTAACCGCCTCTAGCTCTTTATAAGTCACCCTAGCCGCCCCCTCTTTAGAGGTTACAATCCTTAGAGGCGTGACAACAAGAGGAGGGGTGAAAGCAAGGGCTTAAAGGGCGACAACACCAAGAAGTGGCGCATCTTCTTCCTTCCAAACCCTAGCCGCAAGCTTCTTCCTTCTCTCTTGATGCAAGGAACTTGATGCTTGGCGGTTTCCTTCTCCTTCATCCTTCTTCATCTTTGGCGCATCTACCTTGGAGGTGGTGCATACTTTGAAGAAGGAGCACAAGGCTTGGATCTTCTTCCCGAGGCTAGCACCGGGCGTGGAAGAAGAGAACTCAAGAGATCCGTGTGTGCGAGACTGCAGAGGGCGCACGCTTGGGCGCCTACATCGGCATTGCTCTACATTGCTCTTAAGGTATTTCCTAACTCATCGTGTCGACTCCCTTGCTTGCGATCTTCACTGGGTTTTTGGGACCGGCCTGTTTCGGGGACATTCTTCCGCTGCGTAAAATGTATGTCCATGACTCTGAAATTTGTAAAATGTCCCCGGGGTTTCCCAATAGTGGTATTAGAGCGACTTGCAAGACTCGAACGATGTTTTATGCTTTTCTTCCATGCTTACATGCCATATCTCTATTTTCGTAAATAGCATGATGCGTGGCAAACGATTTTTCTAAAAGTAGAAAAATTAGGGATTCTTGTTTCTATCATCCTCTCAATCTCTTTTGGATTTTTGGACTATTTTTCTTGTTTGATTTAAAGATCAAAGGCGCACGTAATTTTGTCAAGTAGGACGGGCATTGTGTCTTCGGACTGGCCATGTCTCTTGATCTGACAAAATTTCCAGCCGAAAGGATCTCTGAAATCATCATGAAAAATAAATCGCAATAAACCAAAAGACTTGTGAGAAGAAGATGAGAAAAAGAAACTGATTTTATGAAAAAGTAAAATTTCAGATTTTATGTTTTTCATGAGCATGTAGAATTGCATGAGTAAATACCTTGATTGTGCATGATGTTGTGATCGTTAATCAAGCCCCCTCTTGCATGCCTGTGATGTATCCTTGTGCGGCCTGCGTGCCATCTTTTTCATTATTTTTGTAAAAATTAAGAGGAAGATTAAGGGCTAGGCGCATCCTTCTTGGACCTTTATGCTCGCATCTTGCTTGATGGCGCAAGCATGCAAGGTGGCGCATGCAAGCTGGTGCTTGGTTGCTTGGTGGAGCAAGAAAGCTTGGCCAAACCTCTTTTGGTTTGAGAGCTAGCTATCTTGGCCCCTTGCATGGTGGCGCACCTTCCTTGGAGGAAGACCATGGCATTGGCCGAACCTATGGGGAATTTTTAAAGTGTACCTCTAGGGTTTGAGAGCTAAACCATGAGAGAAGGACCTTGGAGCCAACCTTGAAGTTCAAGCTAGAGGTTGGCTAGGCTAGGTCTAGTCTTTGGGGCTTAAGTTCTAGGACAAGAATTGAACCTATTTCTTGGCATGGATTGGTTCAATGTCTTGAATAGGATATGATCACATCATTCTTTACTGCTTTTATTATTATCTGCAAAAGCATGCCTGTAATGTTTTATCGTTATGTTATCACCATAGGATTGCATGCCTGTAATGATAGACATAAGATAAAACTGAGATGATGAGACCTTAAACAAAAACCCTCAATTAAAATATCAAGTCTAGTAGCCTTCTAACGCGTAGCACTCACTAAGCTATCGATCAGTGGAGTTGTGAATTGTTTCCCACCCTCGTGGGACACACCCACTTATCTGTAGAAAGTGCGTGGTGGCAATAGTTTCCCCAGTCCAGTTTTAACCTGGGCGTGCCTTCGCAAGGAAACTCGTTGGCCCTGGGCATAACGGTTAGGAATGGACTTGACTAGAAGTTCACATGTGCTGGGCACATGGTGAAAGTCTAGAGGCATCATTGAGAGGTAAGGGTTTCATGTTGTTTCCAGCCCTCGCTGGACATGAAATGCTAGGACTGTCTCAATAAGGGGAATTGCTTGGAGCAATCGGCCGGCGCGCCCACCTTAGGAAACATGGGTCACTTTGTGCATCTCATCCCACCCTCGTGGGACACGAAGCCCTGTGTGGAATGAGGATCTCATCTCACTAGGAAATCTTGGATTTCTCGATTGACTTTGTGGGTTGTCAATTCGATAGTGGGAGCCATGGTCATTTAAAACAAGTCCAGTTTAAATGATTCGAAGTAGTACTAATCTGCTGTTTCTTGGTTGTTGTAGAATAATGAACAATGGCAGATGGTCACTGCGATCTACCCTAGAAAGGGATAAGTTGGTTGGATCCAACTTAAAGGATTGATATATGAACTTGAGAATTGTGCTCAAGCTCGAAAGGAAGCTTTATGTCCTTGAGCGTCCTTTTCCTGACCCACTTCCATGCTCGGCCTCAGCGGCTGAGAGGGATGCTTATGATAAGCATCAGGTTGATGCTTTGGAGGTTTCTAACCAACATGTCACCTGAATTTAGAGGGTGATAAGAATCAAAGGGTGCCTCTGAGATTACTTTTAATCTAAGGCAGCTCTTTGATGAATTGGTTGAGCTCAATCCTCCTAAAGTTGATATTCAGTGTGTTGAGCCAAAAGGCTTGACCAAGGAACTGGAATTAAAGATGGATATGATCAGGAATAATAGGTGCTATTCATGTGGAGGACCACCTCACATGTTGAAGGACATGTTGCAACTTTAGAATGAGGAAAAGAAAGGCAAGGCCTTGTCTTCATGCTCAGGTATTTATGTTACCGAAGTCAACCTCTCTACTCCTATGACATGGGTATTGGATACCGCATGTGAAGCTCATATTTGTACAAATATGCAAAGGCTCAGAAAGGGTAGATCGGTAAGGCCTAGAGAGATTGACCTACGGATAGGTAACAGGGCACAAGTTGCTGCTGTTGCTATAGGAGTTTCTCTCCCTACCTTTAGGACTTCAGTTAAAGCTAGACAATTGCTATTATGTACCTTCCCTTACCAAAACATTGTATCCACTCCTTGCTTGGCAAAGAAAGAATTTAGGTTTGAAATAAAAGAGAACTTATGTTCTTTTTCTTTTGCAAACATGTTTTATGGGAAGGGTACTTTGTGCAACGGTCCGCATGTCTTGGACATGGATAGCTCTATTTGTAACATAAATAATAAAAGGACCAAACTGAGTGGTTCAGTTGGTGCTTTCCTACGGCACTGTCGATTAGTCCATATAAACAAGAATCGCATCCAACAACTCCATGCAAATGGATTGTTAGATTCAAGTTCCTTGGAGGAATTTGATACTTGTGAACCTTGTTTATTAGGGAAAATGACAAAGGCACCCTTCACCAAGATTGGTGAGAGAGCAGAAGGTTTATTAGATCTCATACATACTGATGTGTGTGGGCCCTTCAATAAACAAGCCAGAGAAGGGTACAACTACTTCATTACCTTCACTGATGACTTCAGTAGGTATGAGATCTCATACATACTATGTCTACTTAATGAGACATAAATCTGAATCCTTTGAGAAATTCAAGGAGTTCAAGAATGAAGTAGAGAACCAGCTTGGAAGATCCATTAAAGCTCTTCGATTAGATCGAGGTGGAGAATACCTGAGCGGTGAGTTCTTTGACTATCTGAGAGAGTGCAGGATCATATCCCAACTCACTCCTCCTGGAACACCTCAATGGAATGGTGTGTCTGAAAGGAGAAATCGAACTTTATTGGATATGGTTCGATCCATGATGAGTCATGCAACTCTACCTCCCTCATTCTGGGGACATGCACTTGAGATAGCTTCTCTAATACTGAATAATGTTCCATCTAAGAGTGTCTCAAAGATTCCATACGAGGTATGGAGTGGGAGACGCCCTAATCTCACTTTTATCAGGATCTGGGAATGTAAGGCTTATGTCAAACGTCAGGATTCTAGCAAGCTAGAACCTAGATCTGATAAGTGTATGTTTGTGGGGTACCCTAAGGAGACTAAGGGATTACTACTTCTATGATCCCACCGAGAACAAAGTTTTTGTTGCTCGGGGTGCTGTCTTTCTAGAGAAAGAATTTCTCATGAAAGAAGTTAGTGGGAGGAAGTTTGACTTGGATGAGGTCCAAGTGCAACCACAAGACAGACAGATGGAACCTGAGCCACCTGCACCGGTTGCTAGGCAACCTGAGGCTCAGACACAGGCCCTATGTAGGTCTGGGAGGATTCGTCATGCACCTGAGAGGTATGGGACACTGCCGACCCAACACGACGGGATCTTCATCATTAAGGATGAACCTAGAACCTATGATGAGGCGGTCAGTGGACCGGACTCTGAGAAATGGCTTGATGCCATGCGATCCGAGATGGATTCCATGTCGGCTAACCAAGTCTGGGATTTGGTTGAGCTGCCTGATGGGGTAAAACCCATAGGGTGTAAATGGGTCTTTAAGAGGAAGACAGACATGGATGGCAAAATAGTTACCTATAAGGGTAGACTAGTGGCTAAAGGATTTAAACAAGTCCACGGGGTGGACTATGATGAAACCTTTTCGCCAGTTGCCATGATTAAATCCATTCGGATTTTGCTTGCTATAGCTGCATATCATGACTATGAGATATGGCAGATGGATGTGAAGACAGCGTTCCTTAACGGGAAGCTGACTGAGGATGTGTATATGTCACAACCTAATGGCTTCATCCATCCTGCAGAGGCTAATAAGGTCTGCAGGCTAAAGAGGTCTATTTATGGATTAAAACAAGCATCTCGAAGTTGGAATCTTCGATTTGATGAGGCCGTGAGAGATTATGGCTTTATCAAAAGCGAAGATGACACCTGTGTATACAGAAAATTCAGTGGGAGCTTGGTGATTTTTCTGGTCTTGTATGTTGATGACGTACTGCTCATCGGAAACGACATCCCTAGTCTTCAAGCTGTGAAGACGTGGTTGGGGAAGTGTTTCGAGATGAAAGACTTAGGGGAGGCCGCCTACATTCTAGGTGTGAGGATCTACCGGGATAGATCCAAGAGGCTCTTGGCCCTTAGTCAGAGTACTTACATTGATAAGGTACTAGAGAGGTTCTACATGGAGCAATCCAAGAAAGGATACCTTCCAGTGAGACATGGCCTTACTGTCTCAAAGAGCCAGTGTCCTACAACACAGGCTGAGAGGGATGACATGAGTCGAATTCCTTATGCTTCGGCAGTAGGATCGATCATGTATGCAATGTTGTGTACTAGACCAGATGTGGCATATGCTGTGAGCATAACCAGCCGACACCAATCCAATCCAGGTCTGCAGCACTGGGTGGCTGTAAAGAATATCCTTGAGTATCCTGAAAGGGACTAAGGATTTATTCTATAAAGTCTATGGGGGACAGGAAGAACTCAGTGTGCAGGGCTTCACTGATGAGTCGTTCCAGTCTGATCCTGACGACTTCAGATCGCAGACCAGCTATTTGTTTTAGATGGTTGGAGGTGCTGTATGCTGGAAGAGCTTCAAGCAATCCACCATAGCTAATTCTACAACCGAAGCTGAGTATGTGGTTGCTTCTGAGGCTGCCAATGAAGCCGTTTGGATCAGGAAGTTCTTTTCTGAACTTCAGGTGGTTCCAAGTGCAATAGATCCCATTGAGCTCTATTATGACAACAATAGGAGCTGCACATACTAAGGAACCACGGTCTCATCAAAGGTCCAAACACATGCTCAGGAGATTTCACCTGATCAGAGAGATCATTGACAGGGGTGATGTCAAGATTAGCAGAATTGACACAGAGAGCAATCTAGCAGACCCACTGACTAAGGCTTTGGCGCAGCAGAAGCATGATGGTCGTACTAGAGATATGGGGTTGAGGTTGCTCAACCTCTAGGTCTTAGTGTAAGTGGGAGATTGTTGGTGTATATGCCCTAGGACCTAGTTTTGATCCATCTTCGTACTACTTGACATTAATATTTATATATCATTCTGGCATTGTCGTTATCATTGTTTGTCTACACCTGCGATTGTGTACTTACATGATAATGTCCCTGGAGACAGATTGGATCTGTGCTCGAACTATAATCCCCAGTCGATGTACCATAGTGGATATGGGACAGCTATGGTACTTGAGAGACTGGTTTGTGGGCTGGTTAGGCACGTGGTGCTAACGCAGACACATGGGTGTATCATTGGAGGATATACTCGATAGACCCGCTATGAGGCTATGACTTGGTGTCATGAGTTATCCTCATAAGTGACAAGAGATGCATTGATCCCTTGACTTGAGGTCATTGATCATTCTATATGGTTAGGGACTTGCTTTGATACAACCTAACACCTTGCCGTAGTTGGGAGGTGATAACGGTTGTCATTGAGCATGTCATGACCCATATGAGAAGGTCAATGGACAGACATAGGATTTGCCCCTTCCTTAGGGAAGCATGATATCAATGGAGCTCCTCTATGGTGTAAGATCCAAGGATCTTAAGTCCTGGTAAGCATTACTTGGATTTAAATAAAATCATTAGCTGTGATATTTTATTATGATTTAAGTAAAATTATTGGATGCTAATTAACTGGCTTATTGATTGTTTAATTGTAATTATTTGATTTGAGTCTATTTGGTTGTTAATTTATTGTAAATTAATTAGAGATTATTTATTTGATTATTGGTTGTTAATTTATGATAAATTATCATTGGTTGTTCATGATAAATTAATTAGGATTTATGGGTTGTAAATTATTAGTTAATTAATTAAATCCTTATTGGATATTAATTAAATCCTTATTGGATTTGCGCTTAAGTGAATTAATTAATTGGATGTTAATTTAAATTCATATTGGATTTTCACTTAAACCATGGGTTATTGGGTTTGCAATAATTAGATTTAAAATTCAAAATTATTAGTTAAATGGGTTAAACCCTATTTGAATTAATTGATTAATGGGTTTAAAATTTAAAAACCCAAAGTTTAAGTGGTAATATCGGCTAGGGTGGAGATTTTGGCGTTTTTCTTTAGCTTGGAGAAAAATTAAGGTGGCGGCTTGAAGAGTTGGCGATTCTTGAAACCTTGGGCGATCTTCTTCTTCATCTTCCTTCTCTCTTGGAGTCTTTGGTGTTGGAGGTGTTTCCTTCCTTTGGTGGCGATTCTTGGTAGAACTTCAAGCCTTAGACGAATTGTTTTTGGAGAGTTTTCACCTTGGTATTCACGGTTAAGAGGTGAGTGGGGTGTCTAATTGATTTCTATCTATTTGTTTGTGTTAATTGATGAGTTAGATGATATATTCGCTTGTTGGAAATCTTACCATGCTAAAACCGAAATTCAAGACTTCACCATGATGAAAACCGAATTTTGTAAAGTTGATTATATGATGAAAACCGAATTTTGTAAAGTTGAATATATCATGAAAACCGAATTTTTCAAAGGTGATTATATGATGATTATTTAACCGAAAATTTGTATGAAATTTAAGGTATTTTTATAGGAATTTTGGTAGCATTAAATCATTGAATTTTGGGTATGAAATTCTTGTTAATTATAGTTAAACCGAAATCAATTTTGGTAACATTAAATCAATGATGTTTGTAGTTAACATGAAAACCGAAATCTTGATGTTCTTGATAATTGTTTATGAAAACCGAAATTGATGTTTGTAGTTAACATGAAAACCGAAACCTTGATGACCTTGATAATTGTCTATGAAAACCGAATTTTGGTGTTTGTAGTTAATATGTTACATGTGGTAATTTGTAAAGTAATTTATATGAATACTTGTTTTAGTTTTATGTTAATTTTTATGGATGCTTGTTAACTGCATTATTGAGAAATTGTTTGAGAAATTTGGATGATAACCTAGTAAGGTTTGACTAAACTAATCAGCATGAAACCTAAGGACCACACTACATTATGTGATTGTTAATATTATGTAATTATGTGATTTTTAAATATTAGGTGTTTATGTGATTTTTGGAATATTATGTTGTTGTGTAAATTGTGAACATTATGTGGTTATGAGATTTTTGAAAATTATGTGATTATGAGAATTTTGAATATTATGTGTTATGTGTTGGTTAGGACTATGGCTAAGTGTAACAGTGTACTCATAGGATAGTCCTTATGTGATATGTGAAGGGTTTGAATTTCAGCCCTGTATTTGATATGTGAGGGGGCTGATGTTCGGCCTGCCTATTATGATTTTTGTGATGGGGGTTGATGTTCAGCCTGCCCGATATGATTTTTGTGATGACTATCCTAGAGTCTAGTTGACACTTAGGAGTCCACCTTTGTGAAATATGAAATAAGATATGTCTGTTGTCCAGTAGGAACCTTTTGGGAGAACGGGTTTTGACGCAAAGTGCCATGTCTTGGTCGGACAGGGGCCACCTCTTGATGTCATTACTCTTTTATGTGATGGGGTAATATAAGACGCAAAGTGCCATGTCTTGATCAGACAGGGGCCACCTCTTGATGTCATTACTCTTTTATGTGACGGGGTGATATAAGACGCAAAGTGCCATGTCTTGATCAGACAGGGGCCACCTCTTGATGTCATCACTCTGATGTGTTATGGGGTGATAGAGCAAAGTGCCACGTCGTGACCTGACGGGGGCCACCTCTTGATTCTACTCACTATCCATGTTTATGTGTTGCACGAGATTTTGCAGCTCCCAGTGCTTTGGCCAAGCCGGGTTAGACCATATTGGTCACTACTGAATATGCTGGACAACTAGGTTAATTAAGTATGGTGTGTTTAGTTGGTTTAGAATATATGTGTTTAATTGGGTTAGAGTAAAACTCTAGAACCTGAAATTGTTATATGCTAGTGTGTACATTTAACTGTCTATATGACTTCTGTTTCTTTATTTTGTTATATGTTGACATAATGTGCTGTTAAATATTTTTAAAAATAATCTGCCTATATTTTTGAATGTATGTTATGGATAGTCGATTTAGACTATCCACTCACTGGGCTGTGTAGCTCACCCCTCACTATTTTCAGGCATAGAGCAGGGGCGCATGTCTTGAGTGCATTGGCGTGGATAATTATGCTGTTTGCTGTTTTAAGAATTTTTATACTTAATTCTTGGGGCCGGTTGTGGCCTTAACATAAACTATATGAACTATGTGAATCATGAGACTATGTGAACTATGTGAAGTATGTTGCCAGTTATGGCAGTCTTATGAGTTTGATTTTTGTGTCACCGCGGGCTTCAGCCTGGTTTCGGTGTTTGGTATGAGTTTATAAAATCGAATTTGTGATTTTGTTTTGAATTTCGGCTTGTTGTATATTCTGTGCAATCGGTTTTGATATACCCTGTAACTTGCATATGTCTAGTGCAAGTATTGCCTGGTGGCAGGTACCTTTATGGATTTTATGAATTTGAATCGGTTTTGATATAACTGTTGCCTTGCATATGTCTAGTGCAAGGATTGCGTGGTGGCAGGTACCCTTATGAGATTTGAGATTTGTGAATTTGTGTGTATGGATTTATGGAAATTTTTCAGATCGTGTTTTCTTGAACTCGGTTTTACCTAGCATATGATCGATCTTATATGAAACATCCTGTATCATTTGTGAATTGTGCCATTTGTTTGGGGTTAAGAATGTGGGATGTTACAGAATGGTATCAGAGCAGTTGGCTAGCTAAAACTTAGTTTGGGGGAAAACATGTTTGTGTATTGCTAGACACCTGTTAGGTTTATGTTTGTTTTCCTGACTATGATATGTGTGTGTAGGCATTTAAGATGGTGCGAACCAGAGGAAATGCTAGTGATGAGGGCGAGCAGACCCCGAACCTCACGAGAACTATTGAGGCTCTGACTGGCATGGTTCAGCAACAAGGTGCTATGATAGGGAGGCAAGCTCAGATGCTGCAGCAGCAGCAGACTCAGCACCAAGAAGCACAACAGCAGCTGACTCGAGAGAGACCCCAGACTACTACTCGAGCGGTGGGGGATGACTCTCAGGAGGGCGCTCACAAGCGCTATGCTTCACTTGTGAGTGAATTCCAGAAACTGGGTCCTAGCTCATTTTATGGGGGCTCAGAATCCAGTAATGCCGAGAACTGGCAGTTGTGCTTGGAAAAGATTTTCCAAGTTATGCGTTGCTCGGACGAAGACAAGTTATGTTTGACCACCTATATGATGCGTGCTGACGCAGATGAGTGGTGGAAAGGCGTGGTGAGACTTGCCGAAGAAAGACATGAGACTGTAGATTAGCCTTACTTCTTGTCTCGATTTAACGAGAAGTACTTCCCAGATAGCTTGGTTGAGGACCGAGAGGTGGAATTTATTCATCTGGAGCAGGGTGTTATGACAGTGGACCAGTATGAATTACAATTCACGAAATTGGGAAAGTATGCTTCTCATCTGATAAACACTGAAAAGAGGAGAGCTACCAAGTTTCTCAGAGGTCTCAGATGGGACATTAGAGAGCAGGTTGGTGCTCAACACTTGGAGACCTATGTTGAGACTGTTGGGCGAGCACGCACCATTGAGAGGTATATATCTGAGAGGAGTTCTCATGTTGCCGTGGCAGTGGTTCCTGCAGCTGAGGCGGCGGTTCCTCAGTATGGTAGTGGCGGCAAGGGTAAGAAGTACCCTAAGCATAAAGACTACAAGAAGAGCAGGTATAAGCCTTACTCCTACAAGGCACCGCAGCAGACCAGGGATGCACCGCAGCAGTTCAGGGATGCTAGGGATGCAAGAAACGGTATCACTTGTAGTCATTGTGGGCTCAAGGGACATCTAGTGAAAGACTGCCATAGGAAGAATGGTGTATGCTTCAGGTGTAAGAAACCAGGGCACATGGCTAAGGACTGCAGAGAACCTGAGATGCAACCTAGAGGCGCAGATAAGCCTACAGTCCAGACTAGAGTGTATGCTGTGGCTGAGAAGGATACACGAGCTTCCCGATCCGTCGTGGAAGGTACTTTATTCGTATTTGATCAGTTAGCCCGCATATTATTTGACCCTGGTGCAAATTTATCTTTTGTATCTGTTAAGTTTGCTGCATGTTTACCTGTGTTACCTAAGGTGATGAATTATGCTGTGTCTGTGAGTACTCCCTTAGGAAAATCGTTATCTACAGATACTGTTTGTGCTCACTGTGTAGTACATGTAGAGGGTTATGAGTTTCTAGTGGATCTAATCCTCTTAGACATGCAAGACTATGATGTCATTCTAGGTATGGATTGGTTGTCTTCGCATCATGCCTCTGTGGATTGCTTTGAGAAAGTAATCACTTTGAATTTGTTAGATGGGAATCGACTGTTTGTGAGAGGTCTAGTGTCAGACCAAGGACCGCATGTGATATCTTTCCTGCAGGCCAGGAAATTACTTGCTAATGGGTGCAAGGGTTACCTTGCACATATTAAGGTGCAGGATGATTCTACTTCTGATTTGACTCAGATGGCGGTGGTGAAAGAATTTCCTGAGGTGTTCTCTGAGGAATTTTCAGGTTTACCACCGATTAGAGAAGTAGAGTTTGGCATTGAGTTGGCGCCAGGTACGGCACCTATCTCCAGAGCTCCTTATCGTATGGCTACCTCAGAGCTGGCCGAGCTTAAGAAACAACTGGAGGAATTGCTAGAGAAAGGGTACATTCGGCCTAGTGCTTCTCCCTGGGGAGCGCCAGTGCTATTTGTGAAGAAGAAAGATGGAACCCTGAGGATGTGTATAGACTACAGACAACTGAACCAAGTGACTATCAAGAATAAGTATCCTCTTCCCAGAATTGATGATCTATTTGATCAATTACAGGGAGCGACAGTGTTCTCTAAGATTGATCTGAGATCAGGATATTATCAGCTTAGAGTCAAGGATGAGGATATATTTAAGACTGCTTTCAGGACCAGGTATGGGCATTTCGAATTTTTAGTTATGCCTTTTGGACTGACGAATGCACCTGCTGTTTTCATGGATTTGATGAACAGGGTATTCCATGAATTGCTTGACTCTTGTGTGGTAGTCTTTATAGACGATATTTTGGTATACTCACGGACTACTTCAGATCATGTCAGAGACTTGCGCAGAGTGCTGGAGGTTCTGAGGAAGAACCGATTATATGCCAAGGCTAGTAAGTGTGAATTCTGGCTGGAAAAGATTAGTTTCCTTGGGCATGTGATTTCTGGTCAAGGGGTGTCTGTGGATCCAGTTAAAGTGCAAGCCATTCTTAATTGGGGAAGACCGACTAGTGCTACTGAGATCAGGAGTTTTCTGGGTTTGGCAGGTTACTACCGGCGATTTGTTGAGGGATTCTCCAAGCTGGCGGGTCCTTTAACTAAATTAACCAGAAAAGAGGCTAAGTTTATTTGGGATGACAAGTGTGAAGAGAGCTTTCAAGAGCTGAAAAGAAGGTTGACTAGTACACCGATCCTCATTATTCCTAGTGATGGGGAAAGGTTTACTGTCTATACAGATGCTTCAGGCAAAGGGTTGGGTTGTGTTTTGATGCAGAAGGGTTCTGTAGTAGCCTATGCTTCGAGACAACTGAAGGAGTATGAATTGAACTACCCTACTCCTGATTTAGAGTTGGCGGCCGTAGTCTTTTCTTTGAAGATATGGCGTCACTATTTGTTGGGTTAGGAGTTTGATCTGTTCACTGATCACCAGAGTCTCAAGTATATCTTCACTCAGAAGGAGTTGAACATGAGACAGAGAAGATGGATGGAGTTGATCAAAGACTATGACTTCTCCATTCAGTATCAGGCTGGAAAGGCCAATGTAGTGGCGGATGCGCTGAGCAGACATCCAGTTACTTCAGTAGCTGCTTTACGAGTCAGTGAGTGGCGGTTACTGCAGGAGTTCAGCGATCTCAGGATCAGTGTTTCTCCTAAAGTTCAGACTGGTTACGTGGCTTTTCTCAGAGTACAGTCTGCTTTGTTGCAGAAGATCAGAGATCAGCAGTCTGTGGATCCGAAATTAGTTCAGATCAGGGATAGTCTGGTTGATGGCGCAGTTCAGGATTTTAGCCTGTCTGGTGATGGTATTCTTCGGTTTCGTGGAAGGGTATGTGTCCCTGAGGAACCGAGCTTGAGGAAAGAAATATTGGAGGACAGCCATAACTCTAAGTATTCTCTACATCCTGGTGTGACTAAGATGTATCAGGACCTTAAGAAAAATTTTTGGTGGCCGGGTATGAAGAAAGAAGTAACTGATTTTGTCTCTAGGTGTTTAACCTGTCAGACTGTAAAGGCTGAACACCAGAAGCCTGGTGGTTTGTTGCAGCCCCTTCCTATTCCTGAGTGGAAGTGGGAATGCATCAGTATGGATTTTGTATGTGGTTTGCCCAGAACCAGATTGGGTCATGATGCTATTTGGGTGATTGTTGATAGACTCACTAAATCAGCCCATTTTCTTCCGATCAAGATGACTTATTCTTTAGAGAGGCTGGCTAGATTGTACATTGATGAGATAGTCAGACTGTATGGAGTTCCTGTTGATATTGTGTCTGATAGGGACTCTCGATTTTTGTCCAGATTTTGGAAGAGCTTACAGGAGGGTTTGGGTACTAAGTTGAGTTTTAGTACAGCATACCATCCTCAGTCTGATGGCCAGACGGAGCGTACTATACAGACTCTAGAAGACTTATTGAGAGCTTATGTGGTTGATTGGAGTTCTGAGTGGAACCGGGATCTATCTTTGATAGAGTTCACTTATAATAATAGCTTCGACTCCAGTATTCAGATGGCTCCTTATGAGGCTTTGTATGGGAGAAGGTGTAGGACTCCCTTGTGTTGGGAGGAAACTGGTGACAGAATGATTTTGAGATCTGATGCAGTACAGGAGACTACTGATAAGGTTAGAGAGATCCGGGATAAACTGAAGATTGCTCGGGACAGACAGAAGAGTTATGCTGATGACCATCGTCGTCCCTTGGAGTTTATGGTAGGGGATCATGTGTTCTTGAAGGTGTCACCTACTAAGGGTGTTATGAGGTTTGGCAAAAAGGGCAAGTTGAGCCCTAGGTTTGTAGGCCCTTTTGACATTATTGAGAGAATTGGTCCAGTGGCTTACCGGTTAGCTTTACCTCCTGCTATGGATCATGTGCATAATGTATTCCATGTCTCTGCATTGAGGAAATATCATCCTGATCCATCTCATGTATTAGAGTTGGAACCTCTTCAGATTCAGAGTGATTTGACTTTCGAGGAAAGACCTCTCCGGATTGTTGATAGAAAGGATAAAGTTCTGAGAAACAAGACTATACCTTTGGTAAAGGTTATCTGGGGAAATCAGTCAGTTGAGGAGGCAACTTGGGAGACTGAAGCTGATATGAGGAAATTTTATGCTTATCTCTTTGATGATATGGATTCTGAGCTTTAGAGGACTAAAGCTTTATAAGGAGGGAGGGATGTAAGATTCAAGGATCTTAAGTCCTGGTAAGCATTACTTGGATTTAAATAAAATCATTAGCTGTGATATTTTATTATGATTTAAGTAAAATTATTGGATGCTAATTAACTGGCTTATTGATTGTTTAATTGTAATTATTTGATTTGAGTCTATTTGGTTGTTAATTTATTGTAAATTAATTAGAGATTATTTATTTGATTATTGGTTGTTAATTTATGATAAATTATCATTGGTTGTTCATGATAAATTAATTAGGATTTATGGGTTGTAAATTATTAGTTAATTAATTAAATCCTTATTGGATATTAATTAAATCCTTATTGGATTTGCGCTTAAGTGAATTAATTAATTGGATGTTAATTTAAATTCATATTGGATTTTCACTTAAACCATGGGTTATTGGGTTTGCAATAATTAGATTTAAAATTCGAAATTATTAGTTAAATGGGTTAAACCCTATTTGAATTAATTGATTAATGGGTTTAAAATTTAAAAACCCAAAGTTTAAGTGGTAATATCGGCTAGGGTGGAGATTTTGGCGTTTTTCTTTAGCTTGGAGAAAAATTAAGGTGGCGGCTTGAAGAGTTGGCGATTCTTGAAACCTTGGGCGATCTTCTTCTTCATCTTCCTTCTCTCTTGGAGTCTTTGGTGTTGGAGGTGTTTCCTTCCTTTGGTGGCGATTCTTGGTAGAACTTCAAGCCTTAGACGAATTGTTTTTGGAGAGTTTTCACCTTGGTATTCACGGTTAAGAGGTGAGTGGGGTGTCTAATTGATTTCTATCTATTTGTTTGTGTTAATTGATGAGTTAGATGATATATTCGCTTGTTGGAAATCTTACCATGCTAAAACCGAAATTCAAGACTTCACCATGATGAAAACCGAATTTTGTAAAGTTGATTATATGATGAAAACCGAATTTTGTAAAGTTGAATATATCATGAAAACCGAATTTTTCAAAGGTGATTATATGATGATTATTTAACCAAAAATTTGTATGAAATTTAAGGTATTTTTATAGGAATTTTGGTAGCATTAAATCATTGAATTTTGGGTATGAAATTCTTGTTAATTATAGTTAAACCGAAATCAATTTTGGTAACATTAAATCAATGATGTTTGTAGTTAACATGAAAACCGAAATCTTGATGTTCTTGATAATTGTTTATGAAAACCGAAATTGATGTTTGTAGTTAACATGAAAACCGAAACCTTGATGACCTTGATAATTGTCTATGAAAACCGAATTTTGGTGTTTGTAGTTAATATGTTACATGTGGTAATTTGTAAAGTAATTTATATGAATACTTGTTTTAGTTTTATGTTAATTTTTATGGATGCTTGTTAACTGCATTATTGAGAAATTGTTTGAGAAATTTGGATGATAACCTAGTAAGGTTTGACTGAACTAATCAGCATGAAACCTAAGGACCACACTACATTATGTGATTGTTAATATTATGTAATTATGTGATTTTTAAATATTAGGTGTTTATGTGATTTTTGGAATATTATGTTGTTGTGTAAATTGTGAACATTATGTGGTTATGAGATTTTTGAAAATTATGTGATTATGAGAATTTTGAATATTATGTGTTATGTGTTGGTTAGGACTATGGCTAAGTGTAACAGTGTACTCATAGGATAGTCCTTATGTGATATGTGAAGGGTTTGAATTTCAGCCCTGTATTTGATATGTGAGGGGGCTGATGTTCGGCCTGCCTATTATGATTTTTGTGATGGGGGTTGATGTTCAGCCTGCCCGATATGATTTTTGTGATGACTATCCTAGAGTCTAGTTGACACTTAGGAGTCCACCTTTGTGAAATATGAAATAAGATATGTCTGTTGTCCAGTAGGAACCTTTTGGGAGAACGGGTTTTGACGCAAAGTGCCATGTCTTGGTCGGACAGGGGCCACCTCTTGATGTCATTACTCTTTTATGTGATGGGGTAATATAAGACGCAAAGTGCCATGTCTTGATCAGACAGGGGCCACCTCTTGATGTCATTACTCTTTTATGTGACGGGGTGATATAAGACGCAAAGTGCCATGTCTTGATCAGACAGGGGCCACCTCTTGATGTCATCACTCTGATGTGTTATGGGGTGATAGAGCAAAGTGCCACGTCGTGACCTGACGGGGGCCACCTCTTGATTCTACTCACTATCCATGTTTATGTGTTGCACGAGATTTTGCAGCTCCCAGTGCTTTGGCCAAGCCGGGTTAGACCATATTGGTCACTACTGAATATGCTGGACAACTAGGTTAATTAAGTATGGTGTGTTTAGTTGGTTTAGAATATATGTGTTTAATTGGGTTAGAGTAAAACTCTAGAACCTGAAATTGTTATATGCTAGTGTGTACATTTAACTGTCTATATGACTTCTGTTTCTTTATTTTGTTATATGTTGACATAATGTGCTGTTAAATATTTTTAAAAATAATCTGCCTATATTTTTGAATGTATGTTATGGATAGTCGATTTAGACTATCCACTCACTGGGCTGTGTAGCTCACCCCTCACTATTTTCAGGCATAGAGCAGGGGCGCATGTCTTGAGTGCATTGGCGTGGATAATTATGCTGTTTGCTGTTTTAAGAATTTTTATACTTAATTCTTGGGGCCGGTTGTGGCCTTAACATAAACTATATGAACTATGTGAATCATGAGACTATGTGAACTATGTGAAGTATGTTGCCAGTTATGGCAGTCTTATGAGTTTGATTTTTGTGTCACCGCGGGCTTCAGCCTGGTTTCGGTGTTTGGTATGAGTTTATAAAATCGAATTTGTGATTTTGTTTTGAATTTCGGCTTGTTGTATATTCTGTGCAATCGGTTTTGATATACCCTGTAACTTGCATATGTCTAGTGCAAGTATTGCCTGGTGGCAGGTACCTTTATGGATTTTATGAATTTGAATCGGTTTTGATATAACTGTTGCCTTGCATATGTCTAGTGCAAGGATTGCGTGGTGGCAGGTACCCTTATGAGATTTGAGATTTGTGAATTTGTGTGTATGGATTTATGGAAATTTTTCAGATCGTGTTTTCTTGAACTCGGTTTTACCTAGCATATGATCGATCTTATATGAAACATCCTGTATCATTTGTGAATTGTGCCATTTGTTTGGGGTTAAGAATGTGGGATGTTACATATGGTTCTATGACTGAAAGTGTATGGCCATACCCAGGTGAGAACCTGATTTAGTCATAACCATGTAATTGGATGAAAACAAGTGGTGACACACTTGTCCAATCGGATATCAGTTCGGCAAAGAGACTGTAATGCATCTGTACCTAGTTGCGATGATGGGGATGTCGATGTCGATATCCATTCCAATGACCTGGGTAGCAGCGATGTACTGCTAGGTGCCACTCACTGCTTGTGATGACCTTTGGTCAGCACTGCCAGCGTCAGAAGAACCTACAGGGTCGCACACCTTGATACTTGAGTTCTCGTATTGATCGGGAAGCCTTATGATCGAGTTATTGGATAACTAGGATCTAATTGGGAGATTACATCAGCGCCAATGGGCCTGATGAGATGGAAGAATATTATTGGAGCCAAACTTCATTTTTGGTAGGTTGACCCGTATTTGACCATGGTTGGTCACATTTGAATTAGGGTTGCATTGGATTGGATCCAAGTGCTTAATCAACCCATGTAATGAAGTTTGGGCTAGCTCATTATCCAATGAGGCCCAATAATAAGTTGTCATGAAGAGGCAATAGGCTAAAAGGGTATAATGGGGAGGAAGCCAAGCCCATTGGCGCCTAAGGGGCATAATGGGGTTTGGATGGCAAATTTGCTTCATTAAGGAAGCTTTATCCGCCTAGCCCTCTCCCATTGATAGTGTGAATGCATTAAGGCATTGCTTGGGGCGCAAGGCTAGGCCTTGGCGCACAAGGCAAGGCTTGGTAATTTATGGAAAGGTTGAATGAGGTTTATGGTAAAGTCTTGGAGACTTTCCTTACCTCAAACCTTCTCATCCAAGCCATACACTTGTCATGATCTCAACCCTTGCCCTAACCGCCTCTAGCTCTTTATAAGTGACCTTAGCCGCCCCCTCTTTAGAAGTTACAATCCTTAGAGGCGTGACAACAAGAGGAGGGGTGAAAGCAAGGGCTTGAAGGGCGACAACACCAAGAAGTGGCGCATCTTCTTCCTTCCAAACCCTAGCCGCAAGCTTCTTCCTTCTCTCTTGATGCAAGGAACTTGATGCTTGGCGGTTTCCTTCTCCTTCATCCTTCTTCATCTTTGGCACATCTACCTTGGAGGTGGCGCATACTTTGAAGAAGGAGCACAAGGCTTGGATCTTCTTCCCGAGGCTAGCACCGGGTGTGGAAGAAGAGAACTCAAGATATCCGTGTGTGCGAGATTGCAGAGGGCGCATGCTTGGGCGCCTACATCGGCATCGCTCTACATTGCTCTTAAGGTATTTCCTAACTCATCGTGTCGACTGCCTTGCTTGAGATCTTCACTGGGTTTTTGGGACCGGCCTGTTTTGGGGACATTCTTCCGCTGCGTAAAATGTATGTCCTTGACTCTGAAAATTTGTAAAATGTCCCCGGGGTTTCCCAACAGGTTAGGCACGAGGTGCTAACGCAGACATATGAGTATATCAGTGGTGGATATACTGGAACAACCCGCTGTGAGGCAATGACTTGTTGTCACAAGTTATCCTCACAAGTGATAGGAGATGCATTGGTCCCTTGACTTGAGGTCATTGGCCATTCTATATGGTTAGGGATATGCTTTGATACAACCTAACACCTCGCCATAGTTGGGGGGTAATAATGGTTGTCATTAAGCCTGTCACGACCCATAGGAGAAGGTCAATAGACAGACAGAGGATTTGCCCCTTCCTAAGGGAAGTTTGATATCCATGGAGCTCCTCTATGGTTCTATGACTGAAAGTGTATGGCCATACCCAGGTGAGACTTGATTTAGTCATAGACATGAGATGGGATGAAAACAAGTAGTGACACACTTGTCCAATCAGATATCAGTACGACAAAGAGACTGGAATGCATTTGTACCTAATTGCGATGATGGGGATGTCGATGTCGATATCCATTCCAATGACCTGGGTAGCAGCGATGCACTGCTAGGTGCCACTCACTGCTTGTGGTGACCTTTGGTCAGCCCTGCCAGCGTCAGAGGAACCTACAGGGTCACACACCTTGATACTCGAGTTCTCGTATTGATCGGGAAGTCTTATGATTGAGTTATTGGATAACTCGGATCTATTTGGGAGATTTCATCAGCGCCGATGGGCCTAATGAGATGGAAGAAACTTATTGGAGTCAACTTCCATCTTTGGCAATGTAACCATGGTTAGCCTCATTTGACCTTGAGTTAAGTTGGATTGGATCCAATAACTTGGTTAATATGCATGATGGACCTTGGGCTAGGCCCATTGCTAAGTTGGGCTTGCTAAATAATTTGTCATGAAGAGGAAATAGCCTAAAAGGGTATAATGGGGAGAAATTATCCCCATAGGCGCCTAAGGGGTATAATGGGGTGTCGTCGGCTAATTTGCCTCATTATGAAAGCAAATTGCACCTAGCCCTAAACCTAAGTGCCTCTTGCCCTATATATGAGGCCCTAGCTACCCCTCTCTTGATGTTCTCTTCCTTGGAGTTGTGAACACATCAAGAGGCGTGGGCAAAGAGGCATAGGCGCATCTCTTCCTCTCCATGCCGCAAGCATCCCTACTCTTCTCCTCTTGGCGCATGTGAGGGAAATCCTTGGTGTCTTCATCATCTTCCTCCTTCCTTGGTGCAAGAGAAGCAAGAAGGTTGGCGGCTTCATCTCCTACCACTTCTTCCATTGGCGCATATACCTTGGAGGTAGCGCAAAGCTTGAAGAAGGTGGACAAAAGTCTTGGATCTTCTTCCCGAGGCTAGCACCGGGCGTGGAAGAAGAGGACTCGAGGCATCCGTATGTGTGAGACTGCAGGGCGCACTCTTGGGCGCCTATCACAACATCGGCCTCGTCTTGCTTTGAGGTATTCTCTAACTCACCGTGTCGACTCTCTCGCATGCGATCTTCACTGGGTTTTCGGGACTGGCCTATTTCGGGGATATTAGTTCCGCTGCGCAATGGTTTTTGTGTAATCTCTACCTCTGAAAATTATAAAATATCCCTGGGGTTTCCCAACAGTGGTATCAAAGCGACTTGCGAGACTCGAACGATGTATTTTCATGCTTTTCCATTCTCACATGCCATATCTCAATTTTTGCAAATTGCATGATCACATGGCAAACGATTTTTCTAAAGTAGGAAAAATTAGGGTTTCTTGTTTCTATCATCTTTTCAACCTCTTTTGGATTTTTGGATTATTTTTCTTGTATGATTTAAAGGATCAAAGGCACACGTGGTTTTGTCAAGTAGGACGGGCATTGTGTCTTCGGACTAGCCGGGTCTTTTGATCTGGCAAAATTACTAGCTGAGAGGATCTTTGAAATCATCATGAAAATTAATTGCAAATAACCAAGAGATTTGTGAAAAGAAGATGAGGAAAAGAGACTAGTTTTATGAAAATTTAAAATTAAAATATCAGATTTTATATTTTTGATGAGCATGTAGAACTGCATGTGTAGATACCTTGCTTGTGCATAATGTTGTGATCATGAGTCAAGCCCCTTTGCATGCCTGTGATGTATCTTTGTGAGGCCTGCGTGCCGCTTTTCTTTTCTTTTATTTTTGTAACAAGAAGAAGAAGATTAGGGCGCAACCACATGGAACCCTGGCGCATGGAGGAGTGGCGCAAGATGGCATGGCCGAACCCTAGGGTTTGAGAGCTAGCCATCTTGGCTCCTTGCATGGTGGTGCATCATCTATGGAAAAAGACCCATGGCATTGGCCGAACCCATGAGGGACACCTCTAGGGTTTGAGAGCTAAACCATGGTGAGAAGGACCTTGGAGCCAACCTTGAAGATCAAATTAGTGGTCGGCTAGGTTAGGTCTTGTCTTTAGGGGCTTGAATCCTAGGTCAAGAGTTGAACCTCCATTTGGCATGGGTTGGTTCAATGTCTTGAATAGGCTATGATCACATCATTCTTTTTCTATTTTCATACATATCTGCTAAGGCATGCCTGTGTTGTTTTATCGTTATGTTATCACTATAGGATTGCATGCCTGTAATGCTAGACATAAGATAAAACTGATGAGACCTCAAAAACCCTCATATATAAATATCAAGTCTAGTAGCCTTCTAATGTGTAGCCCTCATCAAACTATCGATCAGTGGTGTTGTGAACTGTTTCCCACCCTCGTGGGACACACCCACTTATCTTTAGGAGGTGTGTGGTGGCAATGGTTTCCCCAGTCTGTTTTAGCCGGGCACGCCTTCGCAAGGAAACCCGTTGCCCTTGGGCATAACGGTTAGGAATGGACTTGACTAGAAGTTCATATGTGCTGGGCACATGATGAAAGTCTAGAGGCATTGTTGAGAGGTTTGGGTATCATGCTGTATCCAGCCCTCGCTGGACATGAAATACCTGGACTGTCTCAATAAAGGGAATTGCTCGGAGCAATTGACCGGCGTGCCCACCTTAGGAAGCATGGGTTACTTTGTGCATCTCATCCCACCCTCGTGGGACGCGAAGCCTCATGTAGAATAAGGATCCCATCTCACTAGGAAGTCTTAAACTTCTCGATTGACTTTGTGGGTTGTCAATTAGATTAAAATAGTGGGAGCCATAATCATTTGAAACAAGTCTAGTTTAAATGATTTGAAGTAGTACTAATCTACTATTTCTTGATTGTTGTAGATCAATGGCAACAAACAATAGCGGATTGACACTACGATCACTGCTTGATAAAGATAAGTTGGTTGGAACCAACTTTATGGACTGGCATCGGAACTTGAGGATAGCCCTCAAGCTCGAGAAGATGCTGTATGTCCTAGAGCAAGCTCTTCCTGTGCCTCCTCTGCCTAATGCCTGAGCGGCAGATAGGGATGCTTTTAGAAAGCATCAGGATGACTCTGTGGAGGTAGCATGTCTCATGCTAGCCACTATGGCACCTGAACTTCAGGTGCAATATGAGGAGCAGAACGCTTTTCAAATGATTACTCATTTAAAACAGATGTTCGAGGCTCAGGCTAGAACGGAGAGATATGACACCACCAAAGCAGTCTTTCGGTGTAAGTTATCTGAAGGTGCCCTAGTGAGACCCCATGTTCTCAAGATGATTGGGAACGTGGACCATCTCAAGAGGCTGGGACACACCATAGATAACGAGCTGGTTGTGGACCTTATTCTGCAGTCCTTGCCCCCTAGCTTCAGTCCTTGCCAAAGCAAGCATCAGCCATATGCGCCCATATCATGCCATATGAGTCATTAATCCCATCCATGCGCCTAGACCTAGTCAAGGCAATATGATGGATTGCCTAATGTGGCTTGGGCGCAAGTCCTAATCCAATTAGGACTCTAATTATGTTAATAATCAGCCCACAATTGTCAAATACAATCCAATCAATTATCTTGTGTGATTTAATCAAATCCAATTTGATTTAATCACGTAGGAGATACCAAACAAGGCATAGGCGCAAATCCTAGTCCAACTAGGATTCCATATGCGCCTATCCTATTAATTCATCCCCATTATACCCTTCAACCCCCTTAGCCCTTCAATACAACTTATTAGCAAGCCCAACTAAGCAATGGGCCAAGCCCAAAGTCCATTATGCATGTTAACCAAGCTATTGGATCCAATCCAATTTAACCCATGGTCAAATGAGGCTAACCATGGTTAATTTGGTCAATATGCCAAAAATGGAAGTTGGCCCCAATAAGTTTTTTCCATCTCATCAGGCCCATTGGCGCTAATGAAATCTCCCAAATAGATCCGAGTTATCCAATAACTCGATCTAAAGGCTACCCGGACAATATGAAAACTCGAGTATCAAGGTGTTCGACCCTGTAGGTTCCTCTGATGCTGGCAGTGCTGACCAAAGGTCATCACAAGCAGTGAGTGGAATCTAGCAGTGCATCGCTACTACCCAGGTAATTAGAATGGATATTGACATCGACATCCCCATCATCGCAACTAGGTACAGATGCATTACAGTCTCTTTGCCGAACTGATATCCGATTGGACAAGTGTGTCACCACTTGTTTTCACCCAATCACATGGCTATGACTAAATCAGGTTCTCACCTGGGTATGGCCATACACTTTCAGTCATAGAACCATAGAGGAGCTCCATGGATATCAAGCTTCCTTCAGGAAGGGGCAAATCCATTGTCTGTCCATTGACCTTCTCATATGGGTCGTGACATGCTCAATGACAACCGTTATTCCCCCCCAACTACGGCGAGGTGTTAGGTTGTATCAAAGCATATCCCGAACCATATAGAATGGCCAATGACCTCAAGTCAAGGGATCAATGCATCTCCTGTCACTTGTGAGGATAACTCATGACACCAAGTCATAGCCTCACTGCGGGTCGGTCCAGTATATCCACCACTGATATACCCATATATCTGCGTTAGCACCTCGTGCCTAACGAGCCCATATACCAGTCTCACAAGTACCAGAGCTGTCCCATATCCACTTAGGTACATGGACTGGGGATAATCATTTGAGCATAGATCCAATATGTCTCCAGGGACAATATCATGTAAGTACACAATCGCAGGTGTAGACAAACAATGATAACGACAATGCCAGAAAGATATATATTAATATCAGAGTCAAGTAGTACAAAGATGGACCAAAACTAGGTCCTAGGGCATATACACCAACAGATACCATCAAGTTAGAGTTAGAGAAGGAGATGAATGGAAAACCGCTTTCAAAACGAAAGATGGTTTATATGAGTGGTTAGTGATGCCCTTTGGCTTAACTAATGCCCCTTCCACTTTTATGAGACTTATGACACAAGTCCTGAAACCTTACATAGGTAGATTCCTAGTTGTTTACTTTGATGACATCTTAATTTTTAGCAAAACTAAGGAAGCACACCTAGATTATCTCAGAAAAACCCTTGACCTGCTTAGGAAAGAGAAGCTTTACATCAACTTGAAGAAATGTTCTTTTCTCTCCTACAGTGTTGTCTTTCTAGGGTTCATAGTGTCTGAGCATGGCCTTCAAGCTGACCCAGCTAAGGTCCAAGCAATCCTAGACTGGCCAGAACCCAAAACTCTCACTGAAGTTAGGAGCTTCCATGGTTTAGCCACCGTCTACCGAAGGTTTATTAGAAACTTTAGTATAATTGTTGCCCCTATTACTGTTGCTTAAAACTAGGAGACTTTACTTGGACTAAATCTACTAGTCGAGCCTTTAGTGAGCTCAAAATTAGGATGACCACAGCCCTATTCCTCAGACTCCCTAACTTCAGTAAAGTTTTTAAGGTTGACTGTGATGCCTCTGGAATTGGCATAAGTGGGACCCTCAGTCAAGAAGGTCACCCTGTTGCCTTTTTCAGTGAAAAACTCAATGAGTCAAAACAGAAGTACTCAACTTATGATAAGGAGTTCTATGCTGTAGTTCAATCTCTTAGATATTGGAGGCATTACCTGATCCATAATGAGTTTATCCTTAATAGTGACCATCAGGCTTTGTCCTACCTTAGTGCTCAATAGAAGCTGAACTTTAGGCATGCAATAAACTTATGTATAGAAGCAATACACCTTTGTCTTAAAACACAAGTCAGGAAAAGAAAACAAAGTAGCTGATGCTTTAAGTAAAGTTACTTTACTTATGCAAAAATTACATGTTCAAGTTACTGGCTTTGAAAGTATGAAACTTGCTTATACTGATTGTCCTGACTTTGCTTCTATACATGCTGAACTTAGTGTTGATCCCCTGAGTCATCCTTTGTACACCCTTAGGGATGGGTTCTTATTTCTTGGACCTATACTTTGTGTCCCTAAGACCTCAATCCGAGAGTTCCTCATTTGGGAATTGCACGGAGGAGGGTCTGCAGGTCACCATGGTTGGGATAAAACCCAAGCCTTGGTTGAGGAGAGGTTCTTTGGCCGAACCTCAATACGGATGTTGCTAAGGTGGTTAGTCACTGTAGGGCATGCCAGATAATTAAGACCCATAAGCATAGTGCTGGCCTCTACACCCCTCTGCCCATTCCTCAAGCTCCATGGCAAGACCTAAGCATGGATTTTATCCTAGGGTTGCCCAGAACATCTAGCAAGCATGATTCCATCTTTGTAGTAGTAGATAGATTCACTAAGATGACCCATTTCATTCCTTGTTATAAAACCTCTGATGCCTCTCACATAGCCAAATTATTTTTTAAGGAGGTTGTTAGGCTATATGGTACCCCCCTTACCATAGTTTCTGATAGGGACACCCGATTTGTTAGTTATTTTTGGAAGACTCTGTGGACCTTATTAGGCACCAAACTGAAGTTCTCTATAGCCTATCATCCCCAAATGGATGGTCAGACTGAAGTGGTCAACCGATCACTTGGGAACATCCTTAGGAGCCTTGTAGGTGAACACCCTAGCACTTGGGACAAGCTTTTGCCCACCGCCGAGTTCTCCTACAATAGTGTTGTAAACAGGACTACAGGTCTCTCCCCTTTTCAGGCCAACTTAGGGTATCAGCCTAAGAAACCAATTGACTTGATTGCCTTGCCCAAAAGTTTTAAACCTTCTTTATCAACTCGTGATTATGCATTCAATATTTCACAATTGCACCATGAGATTCTTAGAAAAATTTTAGACTCTACTGTTTCATATTGCAAAGATGCTAACAAGAAATGCCAAGAAAGGTTATTCAATATAGGTGATCAGGTGATTTTACGAGTCTGTGAGGAGCGTATCCAAGGACACGGACACAAGTTGGATGCAAAGGGATTGGGACCCTTCACCATAGTGGGCAAAATCAACAACAATGCCTATCTGCTTGACCTGCCTTAAGATTTGGGGATCCCCACCACTGTGAATGTGGAGGATCTCACAGCTTATAAGGAGCCTCTCTCACTCCTGGAACCAGAGGCCCCCTTCGATCCAGAGATAGTGGATATCCTAGAGGACCAGACTCGACTCACCCCTGATGAGGTACAACTATTTTACCGCGTTAAGTTTTCTAATGGTGAGGAGGCTTGGCTCCCCGAGGCAAAGCTAGCCCTGGCCGCTCCAGACTTGCTCCAAGGGTTCAAGGATAATTCTCCTGAGGAGAATTTTTCCAACCCGGGGAGAATTGATGGAGGGCCTGACACAGCTCCTAGAAGATCCACTAGGGCTCGGAGGAATCCCGTTAGGTATTGCTTCACTTAGAGTCCGCTCTCCTTTTCAGCACTTTCCTTATTTGCATTGCAGGGCATTTTAGGTTAGTTCCACCCACAAGTCTATCATGTAGTTTACTTTTATGAATGTTGTTGGTAGGTTGTGCAATGTAATGTCATGGTAGGTTAGTGCATGTAGTTTGGATACATTTAATATTCAGCTCAAGGGATACAAATTAGCTAGCTCACCACACTCCAAGAAGCTAGCTCCCATTTTGGAAGGTTCACTTCAAAGTAGTTCAAAGGGAGACTTCTAACTCAACTCAACATCAAGCTCCACTTCAATTATTCCCTTCCAATTGAAGAGAGGCCAACCCATGGAATTATTTGCGCCATCTACAACAACAATTCAAGCAAGGCTCATCTAGATCCACAATTCAAGGAGGCGCCCATCTAGATCCACAAATCAAGGAGTTGTGCCATCAAGATCTACAATTAGGGGAAGACTTCTTTCCTTCTTCTCATTGCCGCCCAAGACAACAAGGAAGGTTTTCAAAGTTCAAATTCTCCCTCATATGTGCCAACACCTCCAAGGAAGCCAGCCATTTCGAATTCAAGACTTACCATTTCAGCCATCCAAAGAAGGCAACAAGATCAGCCCACTTAATGCCTTGTCTACATTTCGAATTTTCTCCAATTATGTAAGGGGCGCAACGGGCCAAAGACCACCTTGCCCTCACCTTATCCTCATCTCTAAGCTGCCTATTTATGTATCCCCATTGCATCATGCGCATAGCATTGTTGAATAATATTGTTGACTAGTTTCCTAGCCAAAGAGTGGGTGCATGTGTCGCCCAACCCCTCCCCCTCTTCCTCTTCTTCCCTCAAGAGCCGAGCCTCCTCTTCATGTCCTCGCCTTCTCTTCATCAAGCCAAAGCCAAGACTCACTTCCATTAAACAAGAGCATCAAAGAGGTCTAGGATTAAAGATGGCGCAAGGAACATGGATGCATATCTTGGCCTCCTTCAAGGCGATCCATTAAGTTAAGCATTCCAACCACTTGTGTTTTCTCTTCCTACACTTTAAAGAACATATTACTACGCATCTTTGGATCTTTGTAGGGATTGGCGCAAGGTGAAGGAAGTTTGGCGCCTCATTTCCTTCTTCCCCCCTTTTTCTGGTTAGTCCAAAGTTTATGTTAGCAAGAGAACTTGGAGGACTAGCCTCCCTCTTGACTCTTTGATTTTGTGATCATTTAATCATCTTTTTATAACTCACCCACGCTTGTGTGGGGTTGCTGTGATGTTCTGTGTGTAACCTACACCTTCCATCAGAGTAGGACCGGTGAAGAACGGGAAGGTCGGTCCTTCTATTCTCAAGGACCGCAAGGTGAGTCTTCTTTAAGTTATTGTCATTTCTTTCTTGCAAGTAGTTAATATTCAGTTTTCCTATTTAAAAATACAAAAACATTATTTTCCTACTTCGTTAGTTAAATCGGTTTTCTCTAGTTTATGATAATACCAAAAATATCTTTGAAACTCGTTGTTTGCATGCTTGTGATCTACCCCTACATCATTTAGACATGACAATATGGATCGAGAGGTGATTTTGATTATTGGATACCCTAAAGTAAAACCTGTAAAATTAAGATACGAGAGTATTTAATTTTACTTGAGATTTTGATTTTAGAAATTAAATTTATGAGAGTAGATTTAATAATTTAGTCTGCTTTACTTTTATTAAACATTGAATAGTAAGTCACGAGAGTGAAGACTCGTTTAGTGTAAATTGTACGTCTGAGATGACACGATTTCTTTATAAGTAAATTTTATCTTTATCATGATTAGAGTAATTGACAAATTCTTATTTATGTCTAGTCATAGAAATTAAGAAGGATGAAACCTTACTCCCAGCTTTCTCTCTCTGCAATTCTACAACAGTTTTCAATTGTTTGCTCTTGCCCTATTTCCATCGCATATCGTGTTCTTAGCTAAAAAGAATTCAATTATTTGGTACTTAACACATAGGTCTCTATGGGTTCGATAGCTTCTATTACTTTGACGTATCCGTGCACTTGCGGACATATCAAGTTTTTGGCGCCATTGCTGGGGACCTTAATTTTGTTAATATCAAATTAGTTTTTAGTATTACTGGGCTAAGTTTTATTTGTTTTTAGATTTAGTTTTATTTTCTATTTTTGCAGGTTATAGATTTTCACAGGCTATGACAAAAAATAACAGGGATCTGATTTTACAATTTTAGATTTTTAATATTATTTTTATTTTATATGGATTTTCTGTTAGTTTATATATTCTAACAAAAATTTTAAACATTCTTAAAAAATTACATATTTCAGGATCTACAAGAATCCGTCAATACAAATTTTAGGTTTTCACACTCCTGTGAAATTTGAACTAAAATTTTCATGGGATTGTGAAACTGTAAACTATTTCATTTTTTAGGATTTTCTAAGCTTTCTGATACTCAAAAAAATCTGAAAAAATCACCAAAAATTTCAAAAAAATATTTCTGATCGATTGGTATTGAGAAATCTACATTCTAAGACTTTTTGAATTTTTATGTTCTTTTCACACCCCTGTGAAAATTTTCACTGGGCTGTGATTTCTGAATTCGGAATTCCTTCTATTGTTTTTTGAAATTCTAAGTTCATACGATTCTTCTACTTGTTTATGCATAGGACCCTTAGGTGAGGACCGCTAATTCCATTAGATCCTGAAATTAAAAAAAAAACTTATAGATTGTGCAGGAAACTCAGGTTTGAAGAGAAAAAAAGGAGAAAGAAACAATCATAGAAGAAAGTGTTGGTGTATATGCCCTGAGACCTAGTATTGGTCCATCTTTGTGCTACTTAACATTGATACTTCTTGTATATCACTCTGGCATTGTGATTATTATGCATTGTTTACATCTGCGATTATGTACTTGCGTAATAATGTCCCTGGTGATAGATTGGATCTGTGCTCAAACTCTTGTCCCCAGTCAATGTACCTTAGTGGATATGGGACAGCTATGGTACTTGTGAGACGGGTATATGGGCTGGTTAGGCACATGGTACTAACGCAGACATATGAGTATATCGGTGTTGGATATACTAGACCGACCCGTTGTGAGGCAATGACTTGGTGTCATGAGTTTTCCTCACAAGTGATAGGAGATGCATTGATCCCTTGACTTGAGCTCATTGACTATTCTATATGATTAGGGACATGCTTTGATACAACCTAACATCTCGCTGTAGTTGGGAGGTCATAACGGTTGTTATCAAGTATGTCACGATTCATATGAGAGGGTCAATGTATAGATAGAGGATTTGCCCCTTTCTAGAAGCTTGATATCCACGGAGCTCCTCTATGGTTCTATGACTGAAAGTGTATGGCCATACCCTGGTAAGAACCTGATTTAGTCATGACCATGAGATTGGGTGAAAACAAGTAATGACACATTTGTCCAATTGGATATCAATTTCGCAAAGGGACTATATTGTATTTGTACCTAGTTGTGATGATAGGGATGTCGATGTCGATATCGATTCTGATGACTTGGGTAGCAGCGTTACACTGCTAGGTGCCACTCAGTGCTTGTGACGTCCTTAAGTCATCATTGCCAATGTGGTGTTCGTATTGATTGGGTAGCCTTTAGATCGAGTTATTGGATAACTTGGATCTATTTGGGAGATTTCATCAGAGCCAATGGGCCTGATGAGATGGAAGAAACTTATTGGGGCCAAATTTCATTTTTGGCATATTGACCAAATTAACCATGGTTAGCCTCATTTGACCTTGGGTTAAATTGGATTGTATCCAATGGCTTGGTTAACATGCATAATAGAGTTTGGGCTAGGCCCATAACTTAACGAGGCTTGCTAATAAGTTGTAATGAAGAGATTAGAGGCTAAAAGGGTATAATGGGGAGAATAATATGCCATGGGTGCATGAAGAATCCTAGTTGGACAAGGATTGGCGCATATGACATATAAAGTATCATCAAGTTGTTAAATTTGATTAGGATTTAATCTAATCAATTGAGATATTAATTGAGATTTGATGGGGCGCAAGTGGGGCTGATTATTAACATAATTGGAGTCCTAATTGGATTAGGACTTGCGGCCATACCCCATTAGGAAAACTTCTATCATGCCTTGACTTGCTCTTGGCGCATAGATGATAAGTTTACTTTTTTAGAAAGGTGTTGGATGAAAGTGGCGAAACCTAGGTCATAGGCGCATATAAATAAAATTTTCATAGGCAGCGGAAATTTTAGGTTTCATGATCGTATGGCTTAATCATATGATCAACATTAAAACTTGCTTAAAACAAGTGAAGATGTTACCATGGCCATGAGTGGCGGCTTGGAAGAAGATAGAGGGCGAGTGGCTCTCCTCCAAAGAAGTCGCACACAAGGTGATGGAACTTGCTTCCTTGCGCGTCCCTTGTGCTAGCAAAAACGCCAAGGTATCCTGATCGTGTATGAGGAGATGTGTTCACCCCTTTGGCTGGCGAAACTTCTTCCCTTTCATGGAGGCAAGACACGCACGAGAGGAAGGGGGCGAGAGAGAGAGCATCTCAACGTTCGAAACCGTGGGGGGTTTCCAAAAGGAATCATGCCTTCCAAATATAGTAAGTGTTTTACTCTTACTTTAACTCCCACGTAACCATCGAAACTCATCTCTCAATCGAACCATACGTTCACCAAAGTGAACCGGTTCTATTCCATTTGGTTCATTTCTATTTGGTTCAAAGACCAAATCAAACCAGCCATGGTTTAGATCTCTTTGAACCAGATAGCTCAAGATCTAACCACACATCTCTTGATCCTCTTGATCTCATCGATCAAGCATCAATTCTCCCGATCGAAGCTTATCGATCACTAGCCCTAATCAATCAAACATGATCAGACCAGATCTCACTTCCAATCAGAGTTTAAATTGCTTTAAACTGGACCAAAACAATTCAGTCCACACGATCTGACATAAGTAAGCCATATCATCAAATTGTGCGACCCTGAGGGTTTCCTTCAATGTCGGTAACGATAACTTACGTTATCACGACCAGAGAGGGGTATCTAGCAACACATCACTGTCTCCCAATATGAAGGAAAGAGTCTTCCAAGACTACTCCCAAACCACAGCACAAGTGTGAATCCAATTCACTTGACATATATGTTTCCTTTGCCACTAGATGTTCTCGTTGGACAAGTGTGTCAAGCTTGTAACTCCAACATGATGAGAATGGTTAGATCAGATGAACATAGTCATCTGGGTATGGCCATACACTTTCTCAACCATCTCATCCAGGGGGCCCCTATAGAACATCACACTCCAACAAGGAGAGGCAATCCTATATCTATCACTAGTGCCCTAACATGACTCATGCCCATTACCCAAGATAATCCTTAACCATTATATTTCAAATGATATTGAACTATCTCAAGACAATGCCAATCATCATTTAGAAACACAAGTGATCTCAAGTCAGAGGAAATATGCCACTTGCTTGCATACAAGGATTATTCACATTGTGACAAACAACTGAACATCCTAAGTAGGGTCAGTCCAGTACATCCAATGCACCTATGAGTCTACATCTTATTCCATGCTCGAAGCATCCTATAAGATTAGAACACATATTAGTCTCAATCATATCAAGGCTGTCTCATGTTCACCAGGATATCTCGACTAAGGACTATACTGCATGTCAGCTAAGCTGAACATCTTTGAGACATTATTCAGAAGTATACATACAGCAGCAGATAATGCAACAATCTGAATAACAACCATTGCCTTTATAAACATAGTTTATACATGAAACTGATAATAACCCAAGGCCTCAAACATTAGCCTTAAGGGCATACCCCAACAATCTCCCACTTGCACTTAAACTAATGGTTGAGTAATCTCAAACCCATATTATTACAGTGCTTCACATGCTTCTGCTGTGCCAGAGGCTTTGTAAGCGGGTCAGCTAGATTGTCATCTGTATGAACCTTGCACATCTTGATCTCTCCTCGATCTATGATCTCACGGATCAAATGAAACCTTCTCTGTATGTGCTTGGACCTCTGGTGTGACCGTGGTTCCTTTGCTTGTGCTATCGCTCCAGTGTTATCACAGAAGATAACCAATGGATCTGCACTCGAAGGAACAACACCAAGTTCTTGAACGAACTTACGAATCCACACTGCCTCCTTGGATGCTTCCGAGGCTGCAACATACTCGGCTTCTGTTGTGGAATCAGCAACAATTGATTGTTTGAAACTTTTCCACACCACTGCTCCTCCATTCAAGCTAAAAATATAGCCTGATTGCGATCGGAAATCATCTTGGTCAGATTGGAACGAAGCGTCAGTATATCCTTCAATACTGAGTTCTTCCTGACCTCCATAAATCAAGAACATATCTTTGGTCCTCCGAAGATATTTCAAAATGCTCTTGACTGTAATCCAGTGTGCCTTCCCTGGATTACTTTGGAATCGACTGGTCATGCTTAACCCGTAAGCGACGTCTGGGCGAGTACACAACATCGCATACATGATGGACCCAATAGCCGAAGCATAAGGCGTATTGTCCATTTCATCTTTCTCAGACTGTGTTTGAGCACACTGGCTCTTTGAAAGATTCAGACCAAGTCTGATTGGAAGATATCCTCTTTTAGAATTTTCTAAATGGAATCTCTCCAGGACTTTATCGATGTAAGTACTCTGGCACAGCCCGAGAAGCCTATTAGATCTATCTCTATAGATCTTCACGCCTAGTACATAGGCTGCTTCTCCCAAATCTTTCATCTGGAAACATTTTCTTAACCATGCTTTGACTGCATGCAGTTCAGGAATATCGTTTCCAATGATCAAGATATCATCGACGTAGAGGACTAGGAAAGTAATCATGCTCCCACTAAACCTCTTATATACACACGGGTCATCTTCATTTTTGATGAAACCAAATTCACAAACTGATTCATCAAAATGAATATTCCAGCTTCTCGATGCTTGTTTAAGTCCATAAATGGACTTCTTTAATTTGCATATTTTATGACGTTCTGATGGATTGATGAAACCTTCAGGCTGTGTCATATACACATCCTCTTCCAGTTTTCCATTAAGGAAAGCGGTCTTCACATCCATTTGCCAGATCTCATAATCATAATATGCTGCTATCGCGAAAATAATTCGAATGGACTTGAACATGGTTACAGGAGAGAAAGTTTCATCGTAATCTATTCCGTAGATTTGTTTGAAACCTTTCGCAACTAGCCTGCCCTTATAGGTAACCACGTTACCATCCATGTCTTTCTTCTCCTTGAAGATCCACTTACAACCTATAGGAATTACTCCCGGAGGCGGATCAACCAAATCCCAGACTTGGTTATCTGACATGGAGTCCATCTCGGCTCGCATAGCTTCAAGCCATCTCGCTGACTCCAGTCCACTGACCGCATCCGCATAAGTGAGGGGTTCATCATTAATGATGTAGACTCCGTCATAGCGCTCAGGCTGACGACGGATTCTTCCCGATCTACGCGGTTCCCGTGATATCTGAGCCTCAGGTTGAACATCAACCTGATCTATTGGCTCAGGCTCATCCAACTGAGCTTGACTACTTTGTCCCTCTTCTGGAATTTCATCCAACTTTATTTCCCTCCCACTGGCCTCTTGCAGAAGAAATTCCTTCTCAAGAAAAATAGCCGTTCGAGCAACAAATACTTTGTTCTCTTTGGGATCATAGAAATAATAACCCTTAGTTTCTTTAGGGTAACCGACAAAGATACATTTATAAGATCTGCTCTCCAGTTTCCCAGAGGAGAGCTTTTTGACATAGGCCTCGCAACCCCAGATTTTCATAAATGTCAAGCTTAGCTGTTTCCCATACCATAACTCAAATGGTGTCTTTGAAACGGCCTTGGATGACACTCGATTTAGTACCTTTGCAGCTGTTTCCAGTGCAAATCCCCAAAAGGAGTAAGGTAAACTAGCCTGACTCATCATAGAACGAACCATATCCAATAAGGTTCTATTTATCCTCTCGGACACACCATTCCATTGCGGTGTTCCTGGCGGAGTGAGCTGTGAGATAATCCCACACTCCTTCAGATAGTCAGTAAACTCATGACTCAAGTATTCTCCACCTCGATCTGATCGAAGTGCCTTGATATTTCGGCCTAACTGATTTTGTACTTCATTTTTGAACTCTTTGAACTTGTCAAAGGATTCACTCTTATGTCTCATAAGATAGACATAGCCATACCTACTGAAATCATCAGTAAAAGTAATGAAGTATAAATAGCCACCTCTGGCATGTTTACTAAATGGCCCACACACATCACTGTGAATAAGGTCAAGTAAACCTGAAGCCCTTTGACCTTTATTAGAAAAAGGAGTCTTCGTCATTTTACCCATTAAACAAGCTTTGCATGTATCAAGCTCCTTATAGGAGAATGATCCCAGCAGTCCATGGTCATGCAACCGCTTAATGCGCTTCTTGTTAATATGGCCTAAACGACTATGCCATAGCAAGGTGCTGTCATCAGCATACTTGGCTTTCTTATTATCAATTTGTTGTACAGAACATTCCATGTCCAACATGAATAACCCATTGTTAATCGACCCAGTAGCATAAACAATATTATCATATGAAATACAACACTTTAAAGTTTTGCATTCAAAAGAAAAACATTTCCTGACAAGAGCAGGAATAGAGATAATATTCTTGGTTATGCTCGGTACAAAATAACAATTGTCAAGTTCTAATACAAGACCAGATGGTAAAGAGATGTGATATTCTCCTACAGCAACAGCAGCAACCCGTGCCCCGTTTCCAACTCGTAGGTCCACCTCATGCTGTCCCACCTGTCTTCTTCTCTTGAGTTCCTGTACATTTGAACAAATGTGAACTCCACATGCAGTGTCCAACACCCATGAAATAGAAGAAGCTACCATGACTTCAGTCACGTAAATACCTGAGCCAGAAGTGAAAGGCTTGCTTCCCTTCTTCTCTCCTTGGAGCGCTTTACAGTCCTTCTTCCAGTGACCCAGCTGGCCACAATGGAAACATCTGTTATCCTTTGACCACTTCATCTTTTGTTTCAAAGCCTTGTTGTAGCTCTTAATAGGGGTTTTGCCCTTCTTCCCCTTCTTCTTATTCCTTGAAGGAATCATCAAGACAGAGCATGAAGGCTTTCCCTTCTCAAGAGTCTGCTCTGTGGTGCAGAGCATATTCAGTAACTCTACCGGAGTACAGTCGATCTTGTTCATATTAAAATTAATGATGAACGGATCGAAAGAGGCCGGGAGAGACTGCAGGATAATATCTACAACAAGTTCCTGATTGATGGTGTGTCCCAGTTTCTCTAGAGCCTCCTTGTACCCAATCATCTTGAGTACGTGAGCTCCGACTGGACTCCCTTCAGTCAGTTTGCTCTGAAAGAAAAGTTTTGTCAAGTTATAGCTTTCTGTCCTTGCCTGTGCAGCATACAGCATCTTGAGATTTGCTATAATATCAATAGCAGACAAATCCTCATGCTGACGTTGGAGCTCTGGCGTCATTGACGCAAGCATAAGGCAAGCGACATCAGTACTATCACTGACGTGGTTCTCATAAGCATCCCGAACTGCCCTTGCGGCGTTCGCAGCGGGTTGAGGCGGTATTGCCGTCTCAAGGACATACAGTTTCCTCTCAGCCTTAAGAACAATCTTAAGCTGTCTGTACCAGTCTGAGAAGTTTGGCCCAGCAAACTTCTCCCTTTCCAGTATGGATCGCAAATTGTGCCCTGTGGTGTTCGTTGCTGCAGAAATCTACAACATAGCAAGAACAACAAGGTCAGTATCCATGTTAGAATCAATCCAGGACTTAAGAGTGATTCTTTTCTCACTATTTTATCTGACTGAAAAATCCAATAAAACTGTCCGAAAGAGTGAAACTCTTTTAGTGAGATGGGATCCAGATTTCATACTTGGTCTCCGCGTCCCGCTCAGGCGAGATAAGATACACAGAGAGTTCAAGTACTAATCACTGGTAGGCTATCCATACCAATCGCCAACCCGTGCGATTCCCCTTCATCTAGGCAATCCAGCAGACTGTGCCAACTGAGTTGGTACAACACAGTCTCTGATTCCACAGATGGCTGCCTCCATATAGCTAACATATGCTAAATATGTAGCCTATATGGTCAAGCTGACCTGACCTACTCTCTGGACCACCACGTGCTATGCTGAGCAACGAGAAGCGATAAATCCCTTCTCTGTAGCATGTAGGTGTAATCACACACCGTCTGAAGATAGCTGGGCGTGCCCACTGAGTGGGTACAACACGGCCCCAACGATAGTCAGAACAGCGAGGTTTCGCGTCAGAAGGCTATCGAGCTTGATATTTTATGTTGGATTTTAACGGTCCATTTAATCTTCTTACTATCATGCAATATCTATGGTGATAGCAAAAGAATAAATCATGCATGTGCTAATGTTACTTAAAACAGTAAATTGAAAGCACAATTATCTTATGTGGTAAATGCCCATTAAGCCTAAGTAAAAACCCTAGTTTTACACAAGTCTTCACTTGAGCTCTTTATGGGTCTCTTTCACTTCATCTGGCCCAGCCCGGGCCCAAGCGCCCTCTGCAGTCCAAATGCATGCACCCACCAGACTGGTTGCGCCTGTTCTAGAGTCGAACTCTAGACCTCCCACCTGGTGAAGCCACTTGCTGCAAGCGCCTCTGCCATGTGTGCTCTGTGCTCATGTCTGATCAAATTACATTTTAATCTATCTAGACATGGTTTGACACGCAGGTCAATTATACATTTTTCATAAATTGAAATGTGATTCGCAGATCACAATAAAATTTATAAAATTAATTCCAGGCACGCAGGCCCCAGCACAGCACACAAATAAAAGGGCAGCCCACATAAGATTAAATAGACACTCATTCACCATGTTAAAAAGCATACATGTGATCCAAACAGAAAATAAAATTTTTGAAAAACCCATGGCATCAATTTTATTTCCTTATGTGCCCTACTACCTTACAACGGTCCATTAATAGGTATCCACTCATCAAACCAAGTCAGACCCACTGCCCTTGCAAGCACCCAGTCATAACTGACTTGCGTCGACCTTATGGTCAACTATGCATGCCTTAAGGGCTGAACGTCCCACATGATTTCTGGCAAGCGGGTGTGACCCCGGGCCTTAATCATGATCGTTCACCAGGTGCCTCAATTAGACATCGCTACACACCCTTCTGCAGTCGGCCTATAGCCACCTGTATTGCTTGCGCACAGGTGTTATCTGACCGACCCATCTAGGCTGTCAGATGGTCTGATCAGGCTGTTGGGTCCAGACTTGACTGACGACTTCAAACCTATCAACCCGTCTAAGAATTTAAAGTAGATGCTTATAGAGATCTAGGTGAGGGACGCGCAGGACAATAAGTTTTTGATAAAAACTTCTCCCTATGCGCAAACAAGCATCATACATGCGCAAGCTTGGAAGAAAACAAGATACATGTAGTTCTAAACCATGAACTATATTTTCGCATGATGCCCAAAAGATGCGCATGTAGTAGATCTACCATAAGCTTATAACAAACATGGATCACAACAAAAGCAATCATATGCATGAAGCCAAAACAAGCCCTGATACCAATTGAAAGTGGCGAAACCTAGGTCATAGGCGCATATAAATAAAATTTTCATAGGCAGCGGAAATTTTAGGTTTCATGATCGTATGGCTTAATCATATGATCAACATTAAAACTTGCTTAAAACAAGTGAAGATGTTACCATGGCCATGAGTGGCGGCTTGGAAGAAGATAGAGGGCGAGTGGCTCTCCTCCAAAGAAGTGGCACACAAGGTGATGGAACTTGCTTCCTTGCGCGTCCCTTGTGCTAGCAAAAACGCCAAGGTATCTTGATCGTGTATGAGCAGATGTGTTCACCCCTTTGGCTGGCGAAACTTCTTCCCTTTCGTGGAGGCAAGACACGCACGAGAGGAAGGGGGCGAGAGAGAGAGCGTCTCAACGTTCGAAACCGTGGGGGGTTTCCAAAAGGAATCATGCCTTCCAAATATAGTAAGTGTTTTACTCTTACTTTAACTCCCACGTAACCATCAAAACTCATCTCTCAATCGAACCATACGTTCACCAAAGTGAACCGGTTCTATTCCATTTGGTTCATTTCTATTTGGTTCAAAGACCAAATCAAACCAGCCATGGTTTAGATCTCTTTGAACCAGATAGCTCAAGATCTAACCACACATCTCTTGATCCTCTTGATCTCATCGATCAAGCATCAATTCTCCCGATCGAAGCTTACCGATCACTAGCCCTAATCAATCAAACATGATTAGACCAGATCTCACTTCCAATCAGAGTTTAAATTGCTTTAAACTGGACCAAAACAATTCAGTCCACACGATCTGACATAAGTAAGCCATATCATCAAATTGTGCGACCCTGAGGGTTTCCTTCAATGTCGGTAACGATAACTTACGTTATCACGACCAGAGAGGGGTATCTAGCAACACATCACTGTCTCCCAATATGAAGGAAAGAGTCTTCCAAGACTACACCCAAACCACAGCACAAGTGTGAATCCAATTCACTTGACATATATGTTTCCTTTGCCACTAGATGTTCTCGTTGGACAAGTGTGTCAAGCTTGTAACTCCAACATGATGAGAATGGTTAGATCAGATGAACATAGTCATCTGGGTATGGCCATACACTTTCTCAACCATCTCATCCAGGGGGCCCCTATAGAACATCACACTCCAACAAGGAGAGGCAATCCTATATCTATCACTAGTGCCCTAACATGACTCATGCCCATTACCCAAGATAATCCTTAACCATTATATTTCAAATGATATTGTACTATCTCAAGACAATGCCAATCATTATTTAGAAACACAAGTGATCTCAAGTCAGAGGAAATATGCCACTTGCTTGCATACAAGGATTATTCACATTGTGACAAACAACTGAACATCCTAAGTAGGGTCAGTCCAGTACATCCAATGCACCTATGAGTCTACATCTTATTCCATACTCGAAGCATCCTATAAGATTAGAACACATATTAGTCTCAATCATACCAAGTCTGTCTCATGTTCACCAAGATATCTCGACTAAGGACTATACTGCATGTCAGCTAAGCTGAACAACTTTGAGACATTATTCAGAAGTATACATACAGCAGCAGATAATGCAACAATCTGAATAACAACCATTGCCTTTATAAACATAGTTTATACATGAAACTGATAATAACCCAAGGCCTCAAACATTAGCCTTAAGGGCATACCCCAACAATCTCCCACTTGCACTTAAACTAATGGTTGAGTAATCTCAAACCCATATTATTACAGTGCTTCACATGCTTCTACTGTGCCAGAGGCTTTGTAAGCGGGTCAGCTAGATTGTCATCTGTATGAACCTTGCACATCTTGATCTCTCCTCGATCTATGATCTCACGGATCAAATGAAACCTTCTCTGTATGTGCTTGGACTTCTGGTGTGACCGTGGTTCCTTTGCTTGTGCTATCGCTCCAGTGTTATCACAGAAGATAACCAATGGATCTGCACTCGAAGGAACAACACCAAGTTCTTGAACGAACTTACGAATCCACACTGCCTCCTTGGATGCTTCCGAGGCTGCAACATACTCGGCTTCTGTTGTGGAATCAGCAACAATTGATTGTTTGAAACTTTTCCACACCACTGCTCCTCCATTCAAGCTAAAAATATAGCCTGATTGCGATCGGAAATCATCTTGGTCAGATTGGAATGAAGTGTCAGTATATCCTTCAATACTGAGTTCTTCCTGACCTCCATAAATCAAGAACATATCTTTGGTCCTCCGAAGATATTTCAAAATGTTCTTGACTGCAATCCAGTGTGCCTTCCCTGGATTACTTTGGAATCGACTGGTCACGCTTAACCCGTAAGCGACGTCTGGGCGAGTACACAACATCGCATACATGATGGACCCAATAGCCGAAGCATAAGGCGTATTGTCCATTTCATCTTTCTCAGACTGTGTTTGAGGACACTGGCTCTTTGAAAGATTCAGACCATGTCTGACTGGAAGATATCCTCTTTTAGAATTTTCTAAATGGAATCTCTCCAGGACTTTATCGATGTAAGTACTCTGGCACAGCCCGAGAAGCCTATTAGATCTATCTCTATAGATCTTCACGCCTAGTACATAGGCTGCTTCTCCCAAATCTTTCATCTGGAAACATTTTCTTAACCATGCTTTGACTGCATGCAGTTCAGGAATATCGTTTCCAATGATCAAGATATCATCGACGTAGAGGACTAGGAAAGTAATCATGCTCCCACTAAACCTCTTATATACACACGGGTCATCTTCATTTTTGATGAAACCAAATTCACAAACTGATTCATCAAAATGAATATTCCAGCTTCTCGATGCTTGTTTAAGTCCATAAATGGACTTCTTTAATTTGCATATTTTATGACGTTCTGATGGATTGATGAAACCTTCAGGCTGTGTCATATACACATCCTCTTCCAGTTTTCCATTAAGGAAAGCGGTCTTCACATCCATTTGCCAGATCTCATAATCATAATACGCTGCTATCGCGAAAATAATTCGAATGGACTTGAACATGGCTACAGGAGAGAAAGTTTCATCATAATCTATTCCGTAGATTTGTTTGAAACCTTTCGCAACTAGCCTGCCCTTATAGGTAACCACGTTACCATCCATGTCTTTCTTCTCCTTGAAGATGCACTTACAACCTATAGGAATTACTCCCGGAGGCGGATCAACCAAATCCCAGACTTGGTTATCTGACATGGAGTCCATCTCGGCTCGCATAGCTTCAAGCCATCTCGCTGACTCCGGTCCACTGACCGCATCCGCATAAGTGAGGGGTTCATCATTAATGATGTTGACTCCGTCATAGCGCTCAGGCTGACGACGGATCCTTCCCGATCTACGCGGTTCCCGTGATATTTGAGCCTCAGGTTGAACATCAACCTGATCTATTGGCTCAGGCTCATCCAACTGAGCTTGACTACTTTGTCCCTCTTCTGGATTTTCATCCAACTTTATTTCCCTCCCACTGGCCTCTTGTAGAAGAAATTCCTTCTCAAGAAAAATATCCGTTCGAGCAACAAATACTTTGTTCTCTTTGGGATCATAGAAATAATAACCCTTAGTTTCTTTAGGGTAACCGACAAAGATACATTTATAAGATCTGCTCTCCAGTTTCCCAGAGGCGAGCTTTTTGACATAGGCCTCGCAACCCCAGATTTTCATAAATGTCAAGCTTAGCTGTTTCCCATACCATAACTCAAATGGTGTCTATGAAATGGCCTTGGATGGCACTCGGTTTAGTACCTTTGCAGCTGTTTCCAGTGCAAATCCCCAAAAGGAGTAAGGTAAACTAGCCTGACTCATCATAGAACGAACCATATCCAATAAGGTTCTATTTCTCCTCTCGGACACACCATTCCATTGCGGTGTTCCTGGCGGAGTGAGCTGTGAGATAATCCCACACTCCTTCAGATAGTCAGTAAACTCATGACTCAAGTATTCTCCACCTCAATCTGATCGAAGTGCCTTGATATTTCGGCCTAACTGATTTTGTACTTCATTTTTGAACTCTTTGAACTTGTCAAAGGATTCACTCTTATGTCTCATAAGATAGACATAGCCATACCTACTGAAATCATCAGTAAAAGTAATGAAGTATAAATAGCCACCTCAGGCATGTTTACTAAATGGCCCACACACATCACTGTGAATAAGGTCAAGTAAACCTGAAGCCCTTTGACCTTTATTAGAAAAAGGAGTCTTCGTCATTTTACCTATTAAACAAGCTTTGCATGTATCAAGCTCCTTATAGGAGAATGATCCCAGCAGTCCATGGTCATGCAACCGCTTAATGCGCTTCTTGTTAATATGGCCTAAACGACTATGCCATAGCAAGGTGCTGTCATTAGCATACTTGGCTTTCTTATTATCAATTTGTTGTACAGAACATTCCATGTCCAACATGAATAACCCATTGTTAATCGACCCAGTAGCATAAACAATATTATCATATGAAATACAACACTTTAAAGTTTTGCATTCAAAAGAAAAACATTTCCTGACAAGAGCAGGAATAGAGATAATATTCTTGGTTATGCTCGGTACAAAATAACAATTGTCAAGTTCTAATACAAGACCAGATGGTAAAGAGATGTGATATTCTCCTACAGCAACAGCAGCAACCCGTGCCCCGTTTCCAACTCGTAGGTCCACCTCATGCTGTCCCACCTGTCTTCTTCTCTTGAGTTCCTGTACATTTGAACAAATGTGAACTCCACATGCAGTGTCCAACACCCATGAAATAGAAGAAGCTACCATGACTTCAGTCACGTAAATACCTGAGCCAGAAGTGAAAGGCTTGCTTCCCTTCTTCTCTCCTTGGAGTGCTTTACAGTCCTTCTTCCAGTGACCCAGCTGGCCACAATGGAAACATCTGTTATCCTTTGACCGCTTCATCTTTTGTTTCAAAGCCTTGTTGTAGCTCTTAATAGGGGTTTTGCCCTTCTTCCCCTTCTTCTTATTCCTTGAAGGAATCATCAAGACAGAGGATGAAGGCTTTCCCTTCTCAAGAGTCTGCTCTGTGGTGCAGAGCATATTCAGTAACTCTGCCGGAGTACAGTCGATCTTGTTCATATTAAAATTAATGATGAACGGATCGAAAGAGGCCGGGAGAGATCTATCCTATAAATCAAACACAATATGTAATCTTTTCATCAAGTAAGCGCATGTGAACATGTAGAAGATCTATCCTATAAATCAAACATGGATCACATCAGGGCAATCATATGCAACAAGTCAAAATAAACCTGATGCTCTGATACCAATTGAAGGTGAACCTTGCGAATAAGCATCATACCAGATCATTATAGCAGCGGAAAAACAAGGTTACCAAGAGGATCGCATGTAGAAGATATGATCAACCTTATAAAACAAACTTGCATGAAACAAGCGTGAGGGTGTTACCATGGCCATGAGAGGCGACTTGGAAGATGAAAGGGCGAGCGGCTCTTCTCCAAAGAAGTCGCACACAAGAAGACGATGGCTACTTCCTTGTACTCTTTGTGCTAGCAAAGCCACTCGGAGTCCTTGATCGTGTGAAGAGATGTTTTTTTTCTTTTTCTGGCCGAACTCCCTCTCTTGGCGTGAGGACAACCAAAGACGAGAGCTTGAGGAGCAAGAGGCGAGAGAGACGTAGAGGCGTTCTCACATTCGAAAACGTGGGGGGGTTTTCCAACAAGGAAAACGGCTTCTAAAAATAGTAAGCATTAACTCCTCATTTTACTCCCCTTGAAGCCTTCAACCGAAACTCCTCTCCCCTTTGAACCATACGTTCACATAAGTGAACCGGTTCAATTCCATTTGGTGCAAGGAACAAATCGAACCAGCCATGGTCTAGATCTCTTTGAACCTCATGGTTCAAGATCTAACCACACATCTCAATGAACCTCTTGATCTCTACGATCAAACATCAATTCTCCCGATCGAAGCTTACCGACCACATGCCCTAATCAATCAAACATGATCAGACTAGATCTCACTTCCAATCAGAGATTAAATTGCTTCAAACTGAACCAGAACAATTCAGTCCACACGATCTGACATAAGTAAGCCATATCATCAAATTGTGCGACCCTAAGGGTTTCCTTCAATGTCGGTAACGATAACTTACATTATCACAACCAGAGAGGGGTATCTAGCAACACATTACTGTCTCCCGATATGAAGGAAAGAGTCTTCCAAGACTACTCCCAAACCACAGCACAAGTGTGAATCCAATTCACTCAGTATACATGTTCCCTTTGCCACTGGACGTTCTCATTGGACAAGCCTGTCAAGCTTGTAATTCCAACATGATGAGAATGGTTAGATCAGATGAACATAGTCATCTGGGTATGGCCAGACACTTTCTCAACCATCTCATCCAGGGGGGCCCTTTAGAACATCACTCTCCAACTAGGAGAGGCAATCCTATATCTATCACTAGTGTCCTAACATGATTCATGCCCACTATCCAAGATAATCTGTAACCATTATCTTTCAAATGATATTGAACTATCTCAATATAATGTCAATCATCACTTAGAAATACAAGTGATCTCAAGTCAGAGGGAATATACCACTTGCTTGCTTATAAGGATTTATTCACATTGTGACAAACAATTGAACATCCTAAGTAGGGTCTGTCCAGTACATCCCATGCACCTATGTGTCTAAATCTTATTCCATACTCAAAGCATCCTATAAGATTAGAACACATATTAGTCTCAATCATACCAAGGCTGTCTCATGTTCACCATGATATCTCGACTAAGGACAACACTGAATGTCAGCAAAGCTGAACATCATTGAGACATTACTCAGAAGTATACATATAACAGCAGATAATGCAACAATCTGAATAACAACAATTGCCTTTATAAACATATACAGTTTATACATGATACTGATAACATCCCAAGGCCTCAAACATTAGCCTTAAGGGCATACCCCTACAGGACCGACCTGTTATGAGGCAATGACTTGGTGTCTTGAGTTATCCTCACAAGTGACAGGAGATGCATTGATCCCTTCACTTCAGGTCATTGACTATTCTATATGATTAGGGACATGCATTGATACAACCTAACATTTCACCGTAGTTGGGAGGTGTTGTTGGTGTATATACCCTCAGACCTAGTTTTGGTCCTTCTTTGTACTACTTAAAGATGGATATTTCTTATATCATCCTGGCATTGTCGTTATCAATGTTTGTTTACATCTGCGATTGTGTACTTACATGATATTGTCCCTGGAGACAGATTGGATATGTGCTCAAATAATTGTCCTCAGTGGATGTACCTAAGTGGATATGGGACAGCTCTGGTACTTGTGAGACTGGCATATGGGCTGGTTAGGCACGAGGTGCTAACGCAGACATATGGGTATATTAGTGGTGGGTAAACTGGATAGACCCACTGTGAGGCAATGACTTAGTGTCATCAGTTATCCTGACAAGTGACAGGAGAAGCATTGATCCATTCACTTAAGGTCATTGACCATTCTATATGGTTACGGATATGCTTTGATACAACCTAACACCTCGTAGAAGTTGGGAGGTCATAACGGTTGTCATTGAGCATGTCACGACCCATATGAGAAGGTTAATGGATAGACAGAGGATTTGCCTTTTCTTAAGGGAAGCTTGATATCCATGGAGCTCCTCTATGGTTCTATGACTGAAAGTGTATGGCCATACCCAGGTGAGAACCTGATTTAGTCATGATCATGTGATTGGAAGAAAACAAGTGATGACACACTTGTCCAATCGGATATCAATTCGGTAAAGAGATTGTAATGCATCCGTACCTAGTTGCGATGATGGGGATGTCGATGTCGATGTCGATATCCATTCCAATGACCTGGGTAGCAGCGATGCACTGTAAGGTGCCACTCACTGCTTGTGGTGACCTTTGGTCAACACTGCCAGCGTCAGAGGAACCTACAGGGTCGCACACCAAGATACTCGAGTTCTCGTATTGATCGAGAAGCCTTATTGATCGAGTTATTAGATAGCTCAAATCTATTTTGGAGATTTCATCAGCGCCAATGGGACTGATGAGATGGAAGAGAGTTATTGGAGCCAAACTTCATTTTTGGCAGGTTGACCCGTATTTGACCTTGTTTGGTCAAATTTGGATTAGGGTTGCATTGGATTGGATCCAATTGCTTAATCAACCAATGTAATTAAGTTTGGGCTAGTTCATTACCCAATGAGGCCCAATAACAAGTTGTCATGAAGAGGACATTGGCTAAAAGGGCATAATGGGGAGAAATGTCCAGCCCATTGGCGCCTAGGGGTATAATGGGGTGGAGTGGGCAGTTTTGCGTCATAAGGAAGCATTAGGCGCCTCCACCCTCTACCTAGGATGGTATGCTTGCCTCTATGGCAAGTCTTGGGGCTGATATGGTTGCATAGACTTCTTGGAAGGTCTTTGGCACATATAATAGGAAAAGTTTTATGGAAAGCTCTTGGAGAGTTTCCTTAACCCTAACCCTAATTGCCACCTTTCTCATACCCTAGCCACATACTCCCATGATAATTGCACCCAACCCTTGTTTTGCCGCCCCATCAAGCCTCTATATATCTAGGATATGCGAGAGGCTCAAGGTGATGATGATCTTGGCGTGAGAAAGAAGTAAAGGGCAAAGAGCAAGGCTTTGGCACAAGTTTTCTCTTCTATCTTCCACCTAGCCGCAAACCTCTTCTATCCTTCTTCTCTTGGAGCAAGGAGAGATAGGACTTGGTGTCTTCATCCCCTTGCCTCTTATCATGGCACATCTTCCCTAGAAGTTGGCACAAGTAAAGATGAGGAATTAAAGGCATGGCGGCATCATCTCCTCTTCTTCTTCATTGGCGCATATACCTTGGAGGTAGCGCAAGGCTTGAATAAGGTTGCACAAAGGCTTGGATCTTCTTCCCGAGGCTAGCACCGGGCGTGGAAGAAGAGAGCTCAAGGCATCCGTGTGTGCGAGACTGCAGAGGGAGAACACTTGGGCGCCTACCTCGATATCGATCCTCAAGCTTGCTAAAGGTACTTACTATCTCATTGTGTCGACCCCCTCGCAAGAGATCTTAACTGGGTTTTTGGGACCGGCCTGTTTCGGGGATATTCTTCCGCTGTGCATGTATTGTATTCTCTAAAAATTGTAAAATATCCCTGGGGTTTCCCAACAGTGGTATCAGAGCGGCTTGCGAGCCTCGAATGATGTTTCTTTCATGCTTTTCAATGCTCACATGCCATATTTCAATTTTTGCAAATTGCATATAACATGGCGCATGGTTTTTCCAAATTAGAAAAATTGAAGTTTCTTGTTCCTATCCTCTTTGTCAATCTCTTTTGGATATTTGGATTATTTTTCTTGATTGATTTAAGATCAAAGGCGCACGTAGTTTTGTCAAGTAGGACGAGCATTGTGTCTTCGGACTGGCCGAGTCTCTTGATCTGACAAAATTGCCAGCCAAAAGGATCCATAAAATCATCATGAAAAATTAATTGCAAATAACCAAAAGATTTGTGATAAAGAGATGTGGAAAAGAGACTTGTTTTATGAAAAAGTAAAATTTCATATTTTATGTTTTTCATGAGCATGTAGAATTGCATGAATAAGTACTTGATTGTGCATGATGTTGTGATCATGAGTCAAGCCCCTTTGCATGCCTGTGATGTATCCTTGTGAGGCCTGCGTGCCGCTTTTCTTTTTTGCTTTTAACTAAGAAGAAGATTAGGGTGGTGCATCTACTTGGAGCATGGTGCATGCTTGCTTGGTTGCGCATCCTTGCCTGATGGTGCAACAAGCATCAATGGTGGCACTAGGTTGCTTGGTGGCGCAAGAGGGTATAGCCGAACCTCCTTTGGGTTGTGAGCTAGCCATCTTGGCCCCTTGCATGGTGGCACACCTTCCTTGGAGGAAGACCATTGCATTGGCCGAACCTATGAGGGTGCTTCTAAAGTGTACCTTTGGGGTTTGAGAGCTAAACCATTGAAAGGAGGACCTTAGAGCCAACCTTGAAGAGCAAGTTAGAGGACGGCTAGGCTAGGTCTAGTTTTAGGGGCTTGAATCCTAGGTCAAGAGTTGAACCCCTTTTTGGCATGGATTGGTTCAATGTCTTGAATGGGCTATGATCACGTCATTCTTTTATTGCTTTCTTTACAAAAGCTAAAGCATGCATGTGATGTTTTATCGTTATGTTATCACTATAGGATTGCATGCCTGTAATGATAGACATAAGATAAAACTGATGAGACTTCAAAAACCCTCAAATAAAATATCAAGTCTAGTAGCCTTCTAATGCGTAGCCCTCATCAAACTATTGATCAGTGGTGTTGTGAATTGTTTCCCACCCTCGTGGGACACACCCACTTATCTTTAGAAGGTGTGTGGTGACAATGGTTTCTCCAGTCCAGTTTTAACCTGGGAGTGCCTTCGCAAGGAAACTCATTGGCCCTGGGCATAACGGTTAGGAAAGGACTTGACTAGATTTTCATATGTGCTAGGCATATGATGAAACTCTAGAGGCATCGTTGAGAGGTTAGGGTTTCATGCTGTATCCAGCCCTCGCTGGACATGAAATGCCTAGACTATCTCAACAAGGGGAATTGCTTGGAGCAATCAGCCGGCGTGCCCACCTTAGGAAGCATGGGTCACTTTGTGCATCTCATCCCACCCTCGTAGGACGCGAAGCCCTGTGTGGAATAAGGATCCCATCTCACTAGGAAATATGAGATTTCCCGATTGACTTTATGGGTTGTCAATTCGATTAAAATAGTGGGAGTCATGGTCATTTAATACAAGTCTAGATTAAATGATCTAAAAGTAGTACTAATCTACTATTTCTTGGTTGTTGTAGAACAATGGCTATGAACAATGGCAGATGGTCACTACGATCTACCCTGGAAAGGGATAAGTTGGTTGGATCCAACTTACTGGATTGGTATATGAAGTTGAATTGTGCTCAAGCTCAAGAGAAAGCTCTATGTCCTTGAGCAGCCTATTCCTGAGCTACTTCCATGCTCGACCTCAGCGGCTAAGAAGGATGCTTATGATAAGCATTAGGCTTTGGAGGTTGCTAATTTTGATGCTAACCAACATGTCGCTTGAATGAAAAAAAGGCAATATCAATGTAAGAGTGCCTCTGAGATTATTTCTAATCTAAGGCATCTCTTTCATGAATTGGTTGAGCTCAACCCTCCTAGAGTAGACATTCAATGTGTTGAGCCCAAAGGCTTAACTAAGACATTTAAGATAAAGATGGAAAGAGTTAGGAATAGCTAGTGCTACTCATGTGGAGGACCACCTCACATGATAAAGGACATGGTGCGACTTCAGAATGAGAAGAAGAGAGGTAAGACTTCGTCTTCATGGTCAAGTATTTATGTTACTGAAGTCAACCTTTCTACTTCTATAACATGGCTATTGAATACCGCGTGTGGAGCTCACATTTGTACAAATATGCAGGGGTTCAAGAAAAATAGATCGGTGTGCCTTGGAGAGATTGACTTACGAGTTGGAAACGGGGCACAGGTTGCTGCTGTTGCTCTCTCCTTACCTTCTGGACTTCAACTAGAACTAGATCATTGCTATTATGTACCTTCACTTATAAAAACATTATATCCATTCCTTGCTTGGCAAAGAAAGGATTTAAGTTTGAAATAAAGAAGAACTCTTGTTCTTTCATATTTGCAAACATGTTTTATGAGAAGCGTACTTTGTGTAATGGATTATATGTCTACATGGATAGTTCTATTTGTAACATAAATAGCAAAAGGATCAAACTAAGTGGTTCATTTGATGCTTTCCTATGGCATTGTCGATTAGCCCATATAAACAAGAATCGCATCCAACAACTCCATGCAAATGGGTTGTTAGATTCAAGTTCCTTGGAGGAATTTGATACTTGTGAGCCTTGTTTATTAGGGAAAATGACAAAGGCACCCTTCACCAAGAATGGTGAGAGGGAAAGAGGTTTATTGGATCTTATACACAGTGTTGTGTGTGGGCCATTCAATAAACAAGCCAGAGGAGGGTAAACTACTTCATCAGATTTACTGATAACTTCAATAGATATGGTTATGTCTATCTGATGAGACATAAATCTGAATTCTTTGAGAAATTCAAGGAGTTCAAGAATGAAGTAGAGAACCAGCTTGGTCGATCCATTAAAGCTCTTCGATCAGATCGTGGTGGAGAGTACCTGAGCAGTGAGTTCTTTTACTATCTGAGAGAGTGTGGGATCCTATCCCAGCTCACTCCTCCTGGGACACCTCAATGGAATGGTGTGCCAGAAAGGAGAAATTGAACTTTGTTCAACATGGTTCAATCTATGATAAGTCATGCAACTCTACCACCCTGATTCTGGGGTCATGCACTTGAGACAGCTTCTCTGATACTGAATAACGTTCCATCTAAGAGTGTCTCCAAGATACCATACAAGGTATGGAGTGGAAGACACCCTAACCTCTCTTTTATCAGGATCTGGGGATGTGAGGCTTATGTCAAACATCAGGATTCTAGCAAGCTAGAACCTAGATCTGATAAATGCGTGTTTGTGGGGTACCCTAAGGAAACTAAGGGTTACTACTTCTATGTTCCCACCGAGAACAAAGTTTTTGTTGCTCGGGGTACTGTCTTTCTAGAGAAAGAATTTCTCATGAAAGAAGTCAGCGGGAGGAAGTTTGACTTGGACGAGGTCCAAGTGCAACCACAAGACACAGAGATGGAACCTGAGCCACCTACACTGATTGCTAGTCAACCTGAGGCTCAAACACAGGCCCCACGTAGGTTTGGGAGGATTCGTCGTGCACCTGAGAGGTATGGGTCACTGCCGACCCAACACGATGGGATCTTCATCATTGAGGATGAGCCTAGGACTTATGATGATGCAGTCAATGGACCAGACTACGAGAGATGGCTTGAGGCCATGCGATCTGAGATAGATTCCATGTCGGCTAACCAAGTCTGGGATTTGGTTGAGCTGCCTGATGGGGTAAAACCCATAGGGTGTAAATGGGTCCTCAAAAGGAAGACTAACATGGATGCAACATAGTTACCTATAAAGGTAGACTGGTGGCTAAAGAATTCAAACAAGTCCACAGGGTGCATATCATGACTATAAGATATGGCAGATGGATGTTAAGACAGCGTTCCTTAACGGGAAGCTGACGGAGGATGTGTATATGACACAGCCTGATGGTTTCATCCATCCTACAGATGCAAATAAGGTCTGTAGGCTAAAGAAATCCATTTATGGATTAAAAGCAAGCATCTCGAAGTTGGAATCTTCAATTTGATGAAGCTGTGAGAGATTATGGCTTTATCAAAAGTGAAGATGACGCATGTGCATACAGAAAATTCAGTGGGAGCTTGGTGACTTTTCTGGTCTTGTATGTCGATGACATATTGCTCATCGGAAACGACATCCCTAGTCTTCAAGCTGTGAAGATATGGTTAGGGAAGTGTTTCGAGATAAAGGACTTAGGGGAGGCCGCCTATATCCTAGGCGTGAGGATCTACTGGGATAGATCCAAGAGGCTCCTGGCCCTTAGTCATAGTACCTACATTGATAAGGTCCTAGAGAGGTTCAACTTGGAGCAATCCAAGAAGGAATACCTTCTAGTGAGACATTACCTTACTCTCTCAAAGAGCCAGTGTCCTAATACACAGACTGAGAGGGATGACATGAGTCAAGTCCCCTATGTTTCGGCAGTGGGATCGATCATGTATGCAATGTTGTGTACTGGACCAGATGTGGCTTTTGCTGTGAGCATAACCAGCCGATACCAATCCAATCCAAGATTGTAGCACTAGGTGGCATTAAAGAACATCCTTAAGTATCTAAGAAGAACTAAGGATCTGTTCTTGGTCTATGGGGGACAAGAAGACCTCAGTATGCAGGGCTACGCTAATGCATCGTTCCAGTCAGACCCTGATGACTTAAGATCGCAGACAGGCCATTGTAGCTATGAACTAAGAGAGTTCTAAGCAGTCCATTGTAGCTAATTCTACAACCCAGGCTGAGTATGTGGCCTCTTCTGAGGCAGCCAAAGAAGCCGTTTGGATCAGGAAGTTCATTACTGAACTTCAGGTGGTTCCAAGTGCAATGGATCCCATTGAACTCTATTTTGACAACAATGGAGCAATTGCTCAAGCTAAGGAACCACGGTCTCATCAAAGGTCCAAACACATACTCAGTAGATTTCACCTGATCAGAAAGATCATTGACAGATGTGATGTCAAGATTAACAGAGTTGACACAGAGAACAATCTAGCAGACCCACTGACCAAGGCTTTGGCGCAGCAAAAGCATGATGGTCGTACTAGAGATATAGGGTTGAGGTTGCTCAACCTCTAGGTCTTAGTGCAAGTGGGAGATTGTTGGTGTATATGCCCTCAGACCTAGTTTTGGTCCTTATTTGTACTACTTAAACATTGATATTTCTTATATCATCCTGGCATTGTCGTTATCAATGTTTGTTTACATCTGCTATTGTGTACTTACATGATAATGTCTCTGGAGATAGATTGGATCTGTGCTCAAATAATTGTCCCTAGTCGATGTACCTAAGTGGATATGGGATAGCTCTGGTACTTGTTAGACTGGCATATGGGCTGGTTAGGCACGAGGTACTAACGTAGACATATGGGTATATCAGTGGTGGGTATACTGGATAGACCCGCTGTGAGGCATTGACTTGGTGTCATGAGTTATCCTCACAAGTGACAGGAGATGCAATGATCCCTTGACTTGAGGTCATTGGCCATTCTATATGGTTCGGGATATGCTTTGATACAACCTAACACCTCGCCGTAGTTGGGGGGGAATAACGGTTGTCATTGAGCATGTCACGACCCATATGAGAAGGTCAATGGACAGACAGAGGATTTTCCCCTTCCTAAGGGAAGCTTCATATACATGGAACTCCTCTATGGTTCTATGACTAAAAGTGTATGGTCATACCCAGGTGAGAACCTGATTTAGTCATGACCATGTGACTGGAAGAAAACAAGTGATGACACACTTGTCCAATCGGATATTAGTTCAGTAAAGAGACTGTAATGCTTCTGTACCTAGTTGCGATGATGGGGATGTCGATGTCGATATCCTTTCCAATGACCTAGGTAGTAGCGATGCACTGCTAGGTGCCACTCACTGCTTGTGGTGAACTTTGGTCAGCACTGCCAGCATCAGAGGAACCTATAAGGTCGCACACCAAGATACTCGAGTTCTCGTATTGATCGGGAAGCCTTATGATCGAGTTATTGGATAGCTTGGATCTATTTTGGTGATTTCATCAGCGCCAATGGGCCTGATGAGATGGAAGAGAGTTATTGTAGCCAAACTTCATTTTTGGTAGGTTGACCCGTATTTGACGATGGTTGGTCAAATTTGGATTAGGATTGTATTGGATTGGATCCAATTGCTTAATCAACCCGTGTAATGAAGTTTGGGCTAGCTCATTACCAAATGAGGCCCAATAACAAGTTGTCATAAAGAGGACATTGGTTAAAAGGGCATAATGGGGAGAAATCTCCACCCCATTGGCGCCTAGGGGCATAATGGGGTGGAGTGGGCGGTTTTGCTTCATAAGGAAGCAATAGGCGCCTCCCCCCTCTACCTACGATGGTATGCTTGCCTCTATGGCAAGTCTTGGGGATGCTATGGTTGCATACTCTTCTTTGGAAGGTCTTTGGCACATATGGCTAATAGGAAAAGGTTTATGGAAAGCTCTTGGAGAGTTTCCTTAACCCTAACCCTAATTGCCACCCTTCTCATACCCTAGCCACATACTCCCATGATAATTGCGCCCAACCCTTGTTTTGCCAGCCCCTCAAGCCTCTATATATCTAGGATATTCGAGAGGCTCAAGGTGATGATGATCTTGGCATGAGCAAGAAGTAAAGGGCAAAGAGCAAGGCTTTGGCGCAAGTCTTCTCTTCTATCTTCCACCTAGCCGCAAACCTCTTCTATCCTTCTTCTCTTGGAGAAAGGAGGGATAGGACTTGGTGTCTTTATCCCCTTGCCTCTTATCTTGGCGCATCTTCCCTAGAAGTTGGCACAAGTAAAGATGAGGAATTGAAGACATGGCGGCATCATCTCCTCTTCTTCTTCATTGGCGCATATACCTTGGAGGTAGTGCAAGGCTTGAAGAAGGTTGCACAAAGGCTTCGATCTTCTTCCCGAGGCTAGCACTGGGCGTGGAAGAAGAGAGCTCGAGGCATCCTTGTGTGTGAGACTACAGAGGGCGAACACTTGGGCGCCTACCTCGACATCGATCCTCAACCTTGCTAAAGGTACTTACTATCTCATCGTGTCGACCCCCTTGCAAGAGATCTTCACTGAGTTTTTGGGACCAGCCTGTTTCGGTGATATTCTTCCGTTGTGCATGTATTGTATTCTCTAAAAATGGTAAAATATCCCTGGGGTTTCCCAACAGGTGTTGGGCGCATGCGACATTGGTTGATTAAGGCAATGCCTTGGCGCATATAGAATTGAGGACATGATCAATATAATTGATTAAATAATCTCCTCAATTCAAGTCAAATCGCCAACACTTACTATAGAACCCTAACCGCCTCATACTACTCTATAAAATAAGCCCTTGATGCCCCCTCTTGATGAATCTTCCTAGAGGCATGGAGACAAGTAGAGGGGCGAAGGCTTAGAGATCTTGGAGGTCTTCTCTTCATCTTCCATCATGGCCGAAGTCATCTTCTTCACTTTCCCTTCCTTGGCGCAAGGAAATAAGAAGGCTTGCGGCATCCTCTTCTCCTTTTCCTCCTTGGCTCATCCCTACTTGGTGGTGGCACAAGTTGATTGGAAAATTCTCCTAAGGCGTGGATCTTCTTCCCGAGGCTAGCACCGGGCATGGAAGAAGAGAGATCAAGGAATCCATGTGTGTGAGACTGCAGAGGGCAAACGCTTGGGCACCTGCGTCAACATCGGCTCTTCTTGCTTCTATGTACTTTCTCCTCTCATCATGTCGACTCCCTCGCAAGACGATCTTCATTGGATTTTTTGGACTGGCCTATTTCGGGATGTTCTTCCGCTGCGTATGTAATTTGTGATGTCAAAATTTATAAAATATCCCCGAGGTTTCCCGATAGAAAGAAGATCACTTAGGGATTATGTGATGTGATCCGAAAGGACACACTTTTAAATACAAGCTGGTAGACTAATCTAAGGTGTCGCAGCCAAAACTTATTTGGCGCACAGGGAACTGTCACCCCCTGATACGGCTCCAAAAACTTGTTGTCCCTAACTCGTAGTGTCCGCAAGTGCACCGATACTCGAAGTAATTAAATAAATATCAATCCCACAGAGAGACTAGTGCTGTCAAGTACTGAATAATTGATTTTCTTTATCTAGACAATCGAATAATAGCAAAGAAAGAATCTAAGACACACGAAAAATCACTATCAGAGAGAAATTGGGACTAGGGTTTCATCCACTTTGATTTTCAAGACTAGATAAGAAATAAAGAATTCATCAATCAAATCCTAAATGATATAGGCATAATTTACCTAAAAAGGGATTATCTCACTTTTGTGCAGATAACCATGCAAGAATAAGTCCTCGCTTTCGCACAAGATTCACCCCAAGCTAAAGATAGGTAAACCATCAGACGAAGAACTGAAGGATCACTTTCGTGCATCCTAATTCTAGGCTGATTGCCTCGAGTGGAATCTCAAGGATAACTTTCGTGCGTCCGAGACTCAACACACGTTTTACCTATGGTTCTCCAATGTTCCAATCCTCACTTTCATGCAAGATCTCCACGTTTGACACAATAATTCGATACTAAGTTCATTAATCATCATCAAGGCAAATACTCATCTAAAATAACAAAACAAGAACTTAACCTAATTTCTTACGGTGAGTTCCTATTAGTCAATTTTAGGGTTCCAATTCTCAAACATATCACCTTTCGGTCCTTAATGTAAGAATTCTATTCATGATGACAAGAAATAAACTAAGGAGAATCTTAGAGCAGTAATCTCATAGATAAAAGTATCAAAGTAGAATTATCATGATGGAATAAAAAGACTTATAGTCATTAAGAAAATCAAAGGGGATTACTCCCCCATGTCCCAAAAAAAGTTTAAGCTACCATGATGAAGAGATTACAAAATTCCATAATTTCAAATAATCGAAAATCAATAAAAGAAGGAGTTTTTAGAAAATACAGCATGGCTGTGAAGTATTTCATAGCCGTAATTTGCAAGAGAAGTCGTGAACAGTGTGGCGCGAGCTTCTTCCTTTGATTTCTCCTCGAATCGATCTCCTTTCGTTCTAAAACTTCAGGCACGTTGTCTCCTTCACCAGGCGAAGCTTCAGTATGAAAATCATGGCCGGACATGCTCTGGATTGATCGCGGCGACGAAACCCTAGGCGGCGGCGTGTTCGGTGATTTCTCCCTCGATAGTTAATGGAATTTGGGGCTTTTCGTGTCTTCACAATCCTCTCCTCCCCTGCTCCCTTTTTCCTTTTTTCAGTCTTTTGTTTTAAGCTTTGGATCAACCACAATAATCTCCGTAAAAACTGAAATACGGCAGTGTAATATCTTATGATATTGCCGTAAAATCCCTCGACTGTTCTATTCTGAAAGTGTTGGAAAATACGACAGGGTAATATGGTTTACAGCCGTGCCATAAACTCGGCTGAACTCTCTGGTCGGATACGTCGGGAAGATACGGCCCGTGTAATTATTTACGGCAGTGCCGTAATTTTAGGGAAACTTTCTGTTCTGAAGACGTTCCAAAATACGGCCCGTAAAATGGGTTACGGCAGTGCCGTAATTTCGGCAAAGTTCTCTGTTTGGAAAATCACTAAAATACGGCCGTGCTCTCGATAATATGGTAGCCGCGAAAAATACGGTACCGTATTATAAATATGGCACTACTGTATTTTGGTCTTCTGCCTCGATTTGTGTGAAATTTCTTGGGTGACTTCTCCTTGATGATGAGAACTCTTCCATGTATTTGATTTTGCTTGAAAATGCCTTAAATAGTGCCTTTCTTCCTGAAAAACATGAAAAACCAAAATAGAAGTAGACTTTGCAATATTTGATGGATTCAACATAAAAACAAGCAAAAGATCCTCAATTTAGCATGAAAAGGTATCTAAAATGAAGCAAAATATAGTACATATTTTGGTGTCATCAAACACATAAGGCTCAAACTTTACTTGTCCTCAAGCAAAAATCAAAATTTGATTAAAAGAATAACCTTTTCATGCTCAATAAATTTCTAAAATACAACCTATCAATGAAAAATTCTATCAATTGATTCACAAAACTTTAAATAAACATATCATTCTCAGAACTCAATCCTCTAGCTCTACTACTCAATCAAATAAAACTTTACAACTTGTATAATAAATAGAAGTTTCATTCTCATGATTTCACCCAGTATCAATTTAAATCTATCATGCTTTTGTTTATAGGAATTGGGTTTCCAAGATCTTTTTCCACAAAAAATTTCTTACTCCCCCCCCTTTTTTTTTGCATTGATGGTACGTATCCACATAGACACATACTTTTTATTTTTGACTTCAACTCTTTCTTCGGTACCACTGTCAATTTTACACAGTGCCAAGTAGAGGAGTCTTATTCTTTTTTTTTCTCTCATTATTTTTCATGTATAGACTTCAACCCATGTCTTAGGTACCACTATCAATTTTACATAGTGCCAAGTAGGGGAGTCTCTCACTATTTGTATGGATCTTGGATTCCCTCTTCCCAACAAATAGCAAAAATATACTAAACTTCAACTAGGTTGATCAATTGATATCAATTCACAAATCATACTCATATACTCATTTTATTCAAAAGAATAGTTCACTTTTAGATCTCATTCCTCAAATTACACATTTACCCAAAATTTCATGCAACAACTAATGTCAAATTTTAAAAATAGATGTGCTTTGAAGAAATAAATCTAATATGATAGGTTTCTCTATAGTCATTGATATGCATCGAGGAGGACATTTGTCAATGAAAGTCTTCTTCAAAAATAGGATTACACCACAAGATAGCAGAAAGTGGATCATATGCATTCAATTCTTTCTCAAAAGAACGAGGAAAATAGAATGCAAAGTAGTTGGGGAAGTGATGCTCACAAAATTTAATTTTTCGCCATCATTGGATTCAGCTTTCTTTATATCTCCCTCATTATTCTATTCTCTTGGGTTGCCTCCCAAGGAGCGCTAGTTTAAAGGACATTAGCTTGACCGTTCGATATTCGGATTTGATCGTGGCTCATCAAGGTAAAAACTTTCCTTTTCCCCAATCTGCTCTTCTTGATAATAATGCTTCAATCTTTGACCATTAACTTTGAATTCTCCCGTTTCCTCACTCCATATGTCTACAGCTCCGTAGGGATAGGCTTTCTTTACCTGAAAAGGACTAGACCATCGAGATTTAAGCTTTCTAGGAAAAAGTCTCAATCTAGAATTGAACAAAAGAACAAAGCCACCTTGTTGGAAGTCTTTTTTGAAAATATGTCGATCATGCCATCTTTTAGTCCTTTCTTTGTAAATTATTGCATTCTCATATGCAGAGAGTCTGATCTCATCTAGCTCGTTTAATTGTAACCTCCGTTTTTCACCCGCGTTTTTCAAGTCAAAATTCAGCTTCTTGATTACCCAGAACGCCTTATGCTCGAGCTCTACGGGAAGGTGACATGATTTTCCATAAATCAATTGAAAGGGGGACATACCTATGGGTGTCTTGAAAGCAGTCCTGTAAGCCCACAATGCATCATCATGTTTGAATGCCTAGTCTTTCCTAGTGCGTGACACAGTTTTCTCCAGAATTCCTTTGATCTCTCTGTTTGATATTTCAACCTGTCCACTTGTTTGGGGGTCATAGGGTGTTGCAACTCTATGATTAACTCCAAACTTCCTGAGTCAGGCTGAAAACTTATGTTCTATGAAATGTGAGCCTCCATCACTGATCACTACTCGGGGTGTCCCATATCGTGGAAAGATAATCTTCTTGAACAGTTTAATAACAACTCTCGAATCATTGGTTGGTGAAGCGAGAGCTTCAACCCATTTTGAGACATAATCAATTGCTATAAGAATGTACTTGTTACCTCCAGAAGATGGGAAAGGTCCCATGAAGTCAATCCCCCAAACATCAAATATCTCAACTTCAAGAATATTGGATAGTGGCATCTCATGTCTTCTGTTAATGTTCCCAGTATTTTGACATCTATCACAAGATGACACAAAGTTTCTAGCATCTTTGAAAATTGTGGGCCAATAAAAACCTGATTGTAACACCTTAAAAGCAGTTTTCTCAGTACCTGCATGACCACCATATGAGGATCCATGGCATTGGAGCAATATATCTGCAACTTCTTCTTCAGGTACACATCTTCTAAAAATGCCATCGGCACATCTTCTAAACACATAAGGCTCAACCCAAAAATAGTGTTTCACCTCATTCAAAAATCTTTTCCTTTTTTGGCAGCTCAAATTAGGAGGAAAAATATTGGCTACAAGATAATTCACTATGTTAGCGTACCAGGGGGCTCTGAGTTGTTCAATGGTCAAGAGTTGTTCTTCAGGGAAGGAATCATTGATCTCATCATTCTTTTTAGTGTCTACCATTATTCTTGAGAGCTGATCTGCAACAAGGTTTTCTGATCCCTTTTTGTCTTTAATCTCCAAATCAAATTCTTGCAGGAGTAAAATCCATCTGAGTAATCGTGGTTTGCTGTCCTTTTTCTGCATTAAGTATTTCACAGCTGCATGGTTAGTGTACACTACCACTTTGGAGTTAATCAAGTATGACCTAAATTTATCAAAAGCAAATACTATGGCCAATAGTTCCTTCTCAGTGGTGGTGTAATTTTTCTATGTCTCATCCAAAGTCTTGCTGGCATAGTGAATAACATGAGGTTTCTTATCTTTTCTCTGTCCCAAGACTGCTCCCACTGCATAATCACTGGCATCACACATGAGTTCAAAGGGTAAGTCCCAATCTGGGGGTTGAATGATGGGTGCTGAAACCAAGGCTTTCTTTAACCCCTGAAAAGCAAACCGACATTTCTCATCAAAGCAGAATTTGGTGTCTTTACAAAGTAAATCAGTTAAAGGTTTAGCAAGTTTAGAGAAGTCCCTGATGAATCTCCTGTAAAACCCTGCATGTCCCAAAAAGCTTCTGATCTCCTTGACAGTGGTGGGTGGTGCTAACTTCTCAATCACATCTACCTTGGCCTTGTCCACTTCAATCCCTCTCTCTGAAACAAGATGGCCCAAAACTATCCCCTGTCTAACCATAAAGTGACACTTTTCCCAATTCAAGACAAGGTTAGTCTCTTCGCATCTCTGTAAAACTCTAGAGAGATTAGCTAAGCAGTCATCAAAAGAGAAACCATAGACAGAGAAATCATCCATAAAAACGTCCATGAAGTCTTCAATAAATTTAGAAAAAATTGCCATCATACACCTTTGAAAAGTTGCAGGTGCATTGCATAAACCAAAGGGCATTCTTCTATAAGCAAAAGTACCATAAGGACATATAAAAGTGTTTTTATCCTGATCGTCAGGATGAATAGGAATCTGAAAAAATCTGGAATACCCATCAAGAAAACAAAAGTGAGAGTGTTTAACCAGTGTTTCCACCATTTGATCAATGAAAGGCAAGGGAAAATGATCCTTTCTAGTGGCAGCATTTAATTTTTTATAATTATTACACATACGCCAACTAGTGACATTTCTAACAGGTATCAATTCATTATCCTTATTTTTCATTACAGTGACACCCCCCTTCTTTGGAACATAGTGTACAGGACTCACCCACTTACTATCTGAGATAGGGTAGATAATACCTGCATCTAGTAATTTTTGTACTTCCTTCTTCACCACTTCCTTCATAGACGGGTTGAGCCTTCTCTGAAAATCTACATGCGGCTTGTGCTCATGCTCCATGTGAATCCTGTGCATACAAAAAGAAGGATTTATTCCTTTTAAGTCATCAATGGAATACCCAATTACCTATCTATGAATTCTTAGCTCCTTCAAGAGTAGATCAGTTTCCCTGGCATCTAATTTAGCATCCACAATCATAGGGTAGGTAGAGTTAGGACCAAGAAATTCATATCTAAGGTTAACAGGTAAAACTTTCAACTCAACTTTAGGGATCTTTTCACTTTCATTATCAAAAGTAGCACAATCTAGATCAGTTTCCAATTTCTAGCACACAGACAAAGGCATGAGACTTACACTAGCCCCTAGATCACATAAGGCTCGGTCGAAAGCCATACTTCCAATAAAACATGGGATAGAAAAACTACCTGGATCATTCAATTTTGGTGGCAACCTGTTTTGAATAACAGCACTACATTCCTCAGTTAAAGCCACTGTACCATAGTTCTCTATCTTTCTTTTGTTAGACAAGATTTCTTTCAAAAATTTAGCATATATGGGCATTTTAGATAAAGCTTCAGTAAATGGTATGTTAATGTAAAGCTTTTTCAAAACATCAAGAAAATTCCCAAATTGCTTGTCTAACTTTTCTTGTACTAATCTTTGGGGAAAAGGTACTGGTGGTCTATAGGGTGGAGGTAGATTAGTCTTAGAATCATCTCCTTTACATGGCACATCCCCTTTTGGTATACTTCCCTTTTTAGGTGTTGAACTAGGTAGGGTTTGTTCATGTTCAGAAAATTTTTCTAATTCTAATTCCTCCTCATGATCATTAATAGACTCTTTCTCTTTAAGTTCTCCTAATTGTTTCCCACTTCTAGTGATAATGGCATTGCAATGTTCCCCAGAGTTTAACCAAGATATTTGTTCTTCTAGAATTTTATTGCAAGTAACTAAGGATTCTACTTGAGATGCAATATGACTAACAGTTTCTTCAAGATCCTCAAATTTTTTTGTGTTTTGAATTTGCAAAGATTGGATTTGGCTAGCTGAAAATTTTTCTAACATGGGCTCACTAACCTCTTCAGTCAGGGTTTGCTGATCCTCATTCTCACTCTTACCATGTTGATGATAATATAGCATTCTTTCATTCGGAGTCCATTGGCTATGATACAAGGACATCTCCTCAAGCAATTTGAAAGCATCATCAATTGTTCTACTCATCAAGGCTCCCCCTGCAGCAGCATCAATAATTAGACAGGTATTATAAAATAAGCCATAATAAAATATCTGAATTAAAAACCAATTTTCAAAGCCATGGTTAGGACACTTCCGTTGTAAATCATTGAATCTCTCCCATGCCTCGCTGAATGATTCTCCACCTTTCTGTTGAAAGTTCGTGATTTAATTCCTCAATTAGATAGTCTTGCTTGGTGGAAAATATTTCGTCAGAAAAGCTTTTGACAATTGTTCCCATGTTGTGAAAGTATTGGGTTGACGAGAATGCAACCACGTTCGTGCTTGATCCCTAAGAGAAAAAGGGAATAATATCAGTTTTAGTGCATCATCAGAAATTCCATGGATTTTTATAGTATCGCAATATTCAAGAAAAATATATAAGTGTGAATAAGGATCTTCGATTGATGATCCTCCAAACTGATTCTGCTGGATCATAGTCAAGAATGCAGGATTAATTTCAAAGTTTGTTGCCTCAATTGCAGGTTTAGCAATGCTAAAGTGTATCCCTTGAGGATTAGGGGCTGCATAGTCCCTCAGTGATCTTTACTCAGCAATTAGAAATGAATTTCCTGTGCACACTAGAGCAAACTGATGAAATGATGTAAGTAAACAGAAGAGAATAAAAAGATAAAACATAAATGAAACCTAGTCAAGCAATACTCTCGATGTCTTCAATATTGACAAAACTAAAGTCTCCCCGGCAAGGGCGCCAAAAACTTGATGTGATCCGAAAGGACACACTTTTAAATAGGAGCAGGTAGACTAATCTAAGGTGTTGCAAGCCAAAACTTGTTTGGCGCACAGGGAACTGTCACCCCCTGATAAGACTCCAAAAACTTGTTGTCCCTAACTCGTAGTGTCCGCAAGTGCACGGATACTCGAAGTAATAAAATAAATATCGATCCCACAGAGAGACTAGTGCTGTCAAGTACTGAATAATTGATTTTCTTACTATATAGGCAATCGAATAATAGCAAAGCAAGAATCGAAGACACACGAAAAATCACTATCAGAGAGAAATTGGGACTAGGGTTTCATCCACTTTGATTTTCAAGACTAGATAATAAATAAAGAATTCATCAATCAAATCCTAAAATGATATAGGCATAATTTACCAAAAAAGGGATTATCTCACTTTTGTGCAGATAACCATGCAAGAATAAGTCCTCGCTTTCACGCAAGATTCATCCCAAGCTTAAGATAGGTAAACCATCAGACGAAGAACTCAAGGATCACTTTCGTGCATCCTAATTCTAGGCTGATTGCCTCGAGTGGAATCTCAAGGATCACTTTCGTGCATCCGAGACTCAACACACGTTCTACCTATGGTTCTCCAACGTTCTGATCCTCACTTTCATGCAAGATCTCCACGTTTGACACAATAATTCGATCCTAAGATCATTAATCATCATCAAGACAATTACTCATCTAAAATAACAAAACAAGAACTTAACCTAATTTCTTACGGTGAGTTCCTGTTAGTCAATTTTAGGGTTCCAATTCTCAAACATATCACCTTTCGGTCCTTAATGCAAGAATTCTATTCATGATGACAAGAAATAAACTAAGGAGAATCTTAAAGTAGTAATCTCATAGATAAAAGTATCAAAGTAGAATTATCATGATGGAATAAAAAGAGTTCTAGTCATTAAGAAAATCAAAGAGGATTACTCCCCCATGTCCCAAAATAAGTTTAAGCTACCATGATGAAGAGATTACAAAATTCCATAATTTCAGAAAATCAAAAATCAATAAAAGAAGGAGTTTTTAGAAAATACAGCACGGCTGTGAAGTATTTCACAGCCGTAATTTGCAAGAGAAGTCTGAATAGTGTGGCACGAGCTTCTTCATTTGATTTCTCCTCAAATCGATGTCCATTTGTTCTAAAACTTTAGGCACGTTGTCTCCTTCACCAGGTGAAGCTTCAGTATGAAAATCACGGCCGGACGTGCTCTGGATTGATCGTGGCGGCGAAACCCTAGGCGGCGGCGTGTTCAGTGATTTCTCCCTCGATAGTTAACAGAATTTGCGGCTTTTCATGTCTTCACAATCCTCTCCTCCCCTGCTCCCCTTTTCCTTTTTTCAATCTTTTGTTTTAAGCTTTGGATCAACTGCAATAATCTCTGCAAAATTTGGGCTTCGAAATTGACCTGGGAGTTGCGTTCAAAAACCGAAATACGGCAGTGTAATATCTTACGATACTGTTGTAAAATCCCTCGACTGTTCTGTTGTGAAAGTGCTGGAAAATATGGCACCATAATATGGTTTACGGCCGTGCCGTAAACTCGGCTGAACTCTCTGGTCGGATACATCGGGAAGATACGGCCCGTGTAATTATTTACGGCAATGCTGTAATTTCAGGGATACTTTCTATTCTGAAGACGTTTCAAAATACGGCCCGTAAAATGGGTTACGGCAGTGCCGTAATTTCGGCAAAGGTCTCTGTTTGGAAAATCACTAAAATACGGCCATGCTCTCAATAATACGGTAGCCGCGAAAAATACGGTACCGTATTATAAATACGGCACCGGCACCGTATTATAAATACGGCACCGTATTATAAATACGACACTACCGTATTTTGGTCTTCTGCCTCGATTTGCATGAAATTTCTTGGGTGACTTCTCCTTGATGATGAGAACTCTTCCATGTATTTGATTTTGCTTGAAAATGCCTTAAATAGTGTCTTTTTGCCTGAAAAACATGAAAAACCAAAATAGAAGTAGACTTTGCAATATTTGATGGATTCAACATAAAAACTAGTAAAAGATCCTCAACTTAGCATGAAAAGGTATCTAAAATGAAGTAAAATATACTGCATATTGTGGTGTCATCATTATGCAGCACCAAATCCACAGGGATACACTCTAGTATAGCTAGGCCGGCGATAGAGGCTAATAATTTTGAAATAAACCGGTCTTGCTTTCTATGATACAGTAGAATCAGTTTGGATGATCACCACTTGAGGATCCTAATCAATATCTCTCTTTTTTTCTAGAATATTATGACACCATTAAGATTAATGAAAATGATGCATGGCGTACCTTGGCAGAAAAAGTAGACTCTTTGGCTAATAAATTAGATTCCTTTCATATGCAAACTATAATGGCTCATGGGCAACTCCACCCTTGTTCGCCACCTCACAGGATTGATGAGTCTTCACAAGATGAGCCGCAACAACCTGATGCTCCTAGACCTAGCTTACCTGCTCCATATAGGCCTCCTATACCCTTTCCTAGAGACTTGTTCAAGCCAAATTATATAAATAGTTTGAGAAATTTTTAGATGTCTAGGAAAAGCTTTATATAAATATTCTATTTACTGATGTTTTGTCCCAAATGCCCACTTATGCAAAATTTTTGAAAGAAATTTTGTCAAATAAAAGAAAAATGGAGGACTACGGCACTATGACATTGACTGAGGAGTGTAGTGCCATTATTCAAAACAAATTACCACCTAAATTAAAGGATCCAGGTAGTGATCTCAGGGCTAGCGTGAGTTTAATGCCTTTATTTGTTTGCAGGAAACTTGACATGGGAGAGCCAACCGACTTCTATTTCTATTCAGTTCTTTGATCGCTCAGTTAAGTATCCTATTGGAATTTTAGAGGATGTTCCAATTCAAGTAGGTAAGTATTTTATTTTAGTAGACTTTGTGGCATTAGAGATGGAGGAAGATTCTAAAATTCCCATCATTCTTGGTAGACTGTTCTTAGCTACAGCGAGTGCAAACATTGATGTAAAGAATGGTAAACTCACTCTAAATATTGGTGAAAACATTATTCAGTTTGATTTAGCTGAATCTATGAAAAAAACCATCATATGCTAGGTCTTGCTATAGTGTTAATTCTATAGATGATGTTGTTAGTGATCTTCACAATTTGTTTGATGAACCTTCTGATTCTGAAACATATGATTTATTATATTCTATTTCACATAATGATCAAGAATGTTAGGTGGAGAAGTCTCCAAAAGTTGAATTAAAATATTTGCCAAATAATCTTTGATATGAATTTCTTGGGCCTAATTCTACTTATCTTATTATATTTAATGCATAGCTTAATGCAAGAGAGACAGATTTACTTATAAGGGAATTAAGAATTCACATAAATGTATTTGGGTACTCTATTGATGACTTAAAAGGAATTAACTCCTCTTTTTGTATGCAAAGGATGTTGGTGTATATGCCCTAAGGACTTAATTCTGGTCCGTTACTTGTACTACTTGACATTGATATTAATATCATACTGGCATTGTCGTTATCATTATTTGTTTACATCTGCGAACATGTACTTATATGGTAATGTCTCTGGAGATAGATTGGATCTGTGCTCAAACTATTGTCCCTAGTCAATGTACCTTAGTGGATATGGGACAGCTATGGTACTTGTAAGACTGGTATATAGGCTGGTTAGGCACGGGGTGCTAACGCAGGCATATGAGTATATCAGTGGTAGATATACTGGACTGACCCATTGTGAGGCAATGACTTGGTGTCACGAGTTATCCTCACAAGTGATAGGAGATGCATTGATCCCTTGACTTGAGGTCATTGGCCATTCTATATGGTTAGGGATATGCTTTGATACAACCTAACGTCTTGCTGTAGTTGGGAGGTAATAACGGTTGTCATTGGGCATGTCACGACCCATATGAGAAGGTCAATGCACAGATATAGGATTTGCCCCTTCCTAAGGGAAGCTTGATATCCATGGAGCTCCTTTATGGTTCTATGACTGAAAGTGTATGGCCATACCTAGGTTAGACCTGATTTAGTCATAGCCATGAGATTGGATGGAAACAAGTGGTGACACACTTGACCAATCGGATATCAGTTCGGCAAAGAGACTGTAATGCATCTGTACCTGGTTGTGATGATGGGGATGTCGATGTCGATATCCATTCCGATGACTTGGGTAGCAGTGATGCACTGCTAGGTGCCACTCACTGCTTGTGATGACCATGGGTCAGCACTGCCAACGTCAGAGGAACCTACAGGGTCGTACACCTTGATACTCGAGTTCTCGTATTGATCGGAAAGCCTTATGATCGAGTTATTAGATAACTCGGATCTATTTTGGAGATTTCATCAGTGCCAATGGGCCTGATGAGATGGAAGAGATTTATTGGGGCCAACTTCCATTTACAGCATATTAACCATGGTTAGCCCAATTTGACCTAGGGTTAAATTGGATTGGATCCGTGGGCTTGGTTAACATGCATAATGGACATTGGGCTGGGCCCATTGATAAGTTGGGCTTAATGGGCTTAAGGAGGAGAAAAGGGATGGCGTGTGCATGGCATGTGCTTAACCCTAGTTAGACTAGGGTTAGCGCCGTGCATTATGAGGTTTGAAATTAATCTTGGGGCTAATTATTCGAATTAATTAGAGTCCTAATTTTATGGGATTTTATGGGCTGATTTATTTGAATTAATAAGAGTCCTAATTAGATTAGGATTTAATTCAAATAAGTGATTAGAGTCCTAATTGGATTAGGACTTAATCAAAACCGCCCACTTAAAGTCCTAGTTGGATTAGGACTTTAGTTTGATCAAATCCTAATTGGATTAGGAATCAAGCTTGATCAAATCGTCCACATGAATCCTAGCCTTGATCAAACCGTTCACATCAATCCTGATTGGATTAGGACATGATCAAGTAGCCCAAATTAAGTCCTAATTGGATTAGGACTTAATTCCCTATTTTCTCTCCTAGCCGCACATTCAATTTGAATGGTGGCCACACATTAAGCCGCTCTTTGCCTTATTTATACCCCCCAAGCCGCCTCTCTCAAGATACTAATTCTCTCCTTGGAAGCGTGATCAAGAGAGGAGGCGAGCACTAGAGGGCGAGTTCTTGAGGGCGAAAGCAAGAGGCTAGTGGCGCAACTCTTCTTCCATCCAACCCTAGCTGCAACACGCCTTCTTCTCTTCCTCTTGGCGTGAGGAACTTGGTGGTGTTTGGCGACTTCCTTCTCCTCATCTTCCTCTTAGCGCATACACCTTGGAGGAGCCGCAAGGCTAGAGGAATAAGCACAAGGCTTGGATCTTCTTCCCGAGGCTAGCACCAGGCGAGGAAGAAGAGAGCTCGAGGCATCCGTGTGCGTGAGACTGCAGAGGGCGCACGGTTGGGCGCCTACTTCGACATTAGCCTCACGTTGCTTTAGGTATTTTCTATCTCATCGTGTCGACTCCTTCGCATGCGATCTTCACTGGGTTTTTGGGACTAGCCTGTTTCGGGGATATTCTTCTGCTGCGCAATGTATTTGTGTCCATAAACCTCTGAAAAATTGTAAAATATCCCAGGTATTTCCCAACAGTGGTATCAGAGTGTCTTGTGAAACTCGAACGATGTTCTTCATGCTTTTCATGTTTTTCATGCTCACATGCCATATTTCAATTTTCGAAAATTACAAATTGCATGGCAAACGATTTTTCTAAAAATAGGAAAAATTAGGGTTTCGTGTTTCTATCACCTTTTCAGTTTCTTTTGGATTTTTGGGTTATTTTTCTTGCATGATTTAAGGATCAAAGGCGCACGTGGTTTTGTCAAGTACGACGAGCATTGTGTCTTCGGACTGGCCGGGTCCCTTGATCTGACAAAATTACCAGCCGAAAGGATCTTTGAAATCATCATGAAAGTTAATCGCAAGTAACTGAAAGATTTGTGAGAAGAAGATGAGGAAAATAAACTGGTTTTATGAAAAAGTAAAATTTGAGATTTTATGTTTTTCATGAGCATGTAGAATTGCATGTGTAAATACCTTGATTGTGCATATTGTTGTGATCATGAGTCAAGCCCCCTTGCATGCCTGTGATGTATCCTTGTGCGGCCTGCGTGCCATCTTTTTCTCTATTTTTGTAAAATTAAGATGAAGATGAAGGGAAGGAGCTTGGTGGCGCATCTTGGATGGTGGCGCAACAAGCACCCTACTTGGATTGGTGGCGCATGCAAGATGGTGCAAGCTTGCCTGGTGGCGTAAGCAAAGCATGGCCGAGCCTTAGGGCTTGTGAGCTAGCTATGTTGGAACTTGCAAGATGGCGATTCACCTTTGGAGGACCTTGGAGCCAACCTTGAAGTTCAAGATAGAGGTCGGCTAGGTCTAGTCTTGGGGCTTGAGTCCTAGGTCAAGAGTTGAACGTCCTTCTTGGCATGGGTTGGTTCAATGTTTTGAATAGGTCATAATCACATCATTCTTTTACTGCTTTCAAACATATCTGCTAAAGCATGCCTGTGATGTTTTATCGTTATGTTATCACTATAGGATTGCATGCCTATAATGCTAGAGATAAGATAAAACTAAATGAGACCTCAAAAACCCTCATTCTAAATATCAAGTCTAGTAGCCTTCTAATGCGTAGCCCTCATCAAGCTATCGATCAGTGGTGTTGTGAACTGTTTCCCACCCTCGTGGGACACACCCACTTATCTTTAGAAGGTGTGTGGTGGCAATGGTTTCCCCAGTCCGTTTTAACCGGGCGCGCCTTCGCAAGGAAACTCGTTGGCCCTGGGCATAACGGTTAGGAATGGACTTGACTAGAAGTTCATATGTGCTGGGCACATGATGAAAGTCTAGAGGCATCGTTGAGAGGTTAGGGTTTCATGCTATATCCAGCCCTCGCTGGACATGAAATGCCTAGACTATTTCAATAAGGGGAATTGCTTGGAGCAATCGGCCGGCGTGCCCACCTTAGGAAGCATGGGTCACTTTGTGCATCTCATCCCACCCTCGTAGGACGCGAAGCCTCATGTGGAATAAGGATCCCATCTCACTAGGAAATCTCAGATTTCCCGATTGACTTTGTGGGTTGTCAATTCGATTAAAATAGTGGGAGTTACAATCATTTAAAACAAGTCCAGTTTAAATGATTTGAAGTAGTACTAATCTACTATTTCTTGACTGTTGTAGAACAATGGCAACGAACAATAGCGGATTAACACTGCGATCACTCCTTGATAAGGATAAGTTGGTTGGAACCAACTTTATGGACTGGCATCGGAACTTGAGGATAGTCCTAAAGCTCGAGAAGAAGCTATATGTCCTAGAGCAGGCTCTTCCGGCGCCTCCTCCGCCTAATGCCCGAGCGGCAGATAGAGATGCTTTTAGAAAGCATCAGGATGACTCTGTGGAGGTATCATGTCTCATGCAGGCCACTATGGCACCTGAACTTCAGGTGCAATATGAGGATCAGAATGCTTTTCAGATGATCACTCATTTGAAACAAATGTTCGAGGCTCATGCTAGAACTGAGAGATTTGACACCGCCAAAGCAGTCTTTCGGTGTAAGTTATCTGAGGGTGCACTAGTGAGACCCCATGTTCTCAAGTTGATTATGAACGTGGATCATCTCAGAAGGCTGGGACACGCCATAGATAATGAGCTGGTTGTGGATCTTATTCTGCATTCCCTGCCCCCTATCTTCAGTCCGTTTATCATAAATTTCAACATGAACCGGATTGAGTGCACACGGGAGGAATTGATGAATATGCTCCAGACCGCCGAGCGCGAGATGGTAAAGACCAAACCTAATTCTGTTCTTTTGGTCCCTACGGCCAAGAAGATGAAGAAAAAGGGTAAGACACATGCCAAAGGTGGTGCCAAGGGTCCTACCAAAGCACTGAAGAAAAAGACGAAGAAGTCAAAGGACCAGAGGTGCTTCCACTGTGGCGAGTAGAGTCACTAGAGGAGGGACTGCAAGCAACTTTAGAATGAGGAGAAGAAAGGCTTGGCCTTAGCTTCTAGCTCAGGTAATTATGTTGCTGAAGTCAACTTTTCTATTTTTATGTCATTGGTTTGGATACCGCATGTGGAGCTCATATTTATACAAATATGCAGGGGCTCAAGAAAAATAGATTGGTGTAGCCTAGAGAGAATAACCTACGAGTTGAGAACAGGGCACAGGTTGCTGCTGTTGCTGTAGGATTTTTGACTCTCTCCCTGTCTTCTGGACTTCTATTAGAGTTGAATAATTGCTATGATGTACCTTCTTTTACCAAAACATTGTATCTATTTCTTGCTTGGCAAGGAAAGAATTTAAATTTGAAATAAAAGAGGACTCATGTTCTTTTTCATTTGCAAATATGAAGGGTACCTTATGCAATGGATTATAGATAACTCTGTATGTAACATAAAAGTGTTGGGGTATGCCCTTAAGGCTAATGTTTGAGGCCTTGGGTTGTTATCAGTATCATGTATAAACTCTATGTTTATAAAGGCAATGGTTGTTATTCAGGTTGTTACATTATCTGCTGCTATATGTATACTACTGAATAATGTCTCAATTGTGTTCAGCTTAGCTGACATGCAGTATAGTCCTTAGTCGAGATATCTTGGTGAACATGAGACAGCCTTGATATGATTGAGACTAATATGTGTTCTAATCTTATAGGATGCTTCGAGCATGGAATAAGATATAGACTCATAGGTACATTGGATGTATTGGACAGACCCTACTTAGGATATTCAATTGCTTGTCACAATGTGAATAATCCTTATATGCAAGCAAGTGACATATTTCCTCTGACTTGAGATCACTTGTGTTTCTAAATGATGATTGGCATTGTCTTGAGGTAGTTCAATATCATTTGAAATATAATGGTTATAGATTATCTTGGATAATGAACATGAGTCATGTTAGGGCACTAGTGATAGATATAGGATTGCCTTCTCCTTGTTTGGAGTGTGATGTTCTAAAGGGGCCCCCTGGATGAGATGGTTGAGAAAGTGTATGGCCATACCCAGATGACTATATTCATCTGATCTAACCACTCTCATCATATTGGAATTACAGGCTTGACACGCTTGTCTAATAAGAACATCCAGTGGCAAAGGAAACACATATGTCATGTGACTTGGGTTCACACTTGTGCTATGGTTTGGGTGTAGTCTTGGAAGACTCTTTCCTTTATATCGGGAGACAGTGATGTGTTGCTAGATACCCCTCTCTGTTCGTGATAACGTAAGTTATCGCTACCGACATTTAAAGGAAACCCTTAGGGTCGCACAATTTGATGATATGGCTTACTTATGTCAGATCGTGTGGACTGAATTGTTCTGATTCAGTTTAATAGGAGTTTAAACTCTGATTGGAAGTGAGATCTGGTCTGATCATGTTTGATTGATTAGGGCTTGAGATCGGTAAGCTTCGATCGAGAGAATTGATGCTTGATCGGTGAGATCAAGAGCATCAAGAGATGTATGGTTAGATCTTGAGCCATTTGGTTCATATGAGATCTAGATCATGGCTTGGTTCGGTTTGGTCTTTGAACCAAATGCAAAAGAACCGGTTCACATAAGTGAACGCATGGCTTGATGGCTTTCTATTTTTGGAAACCCATGAAGCGTTCCCACGTTGGATAATGCCTTAACGCCTCCCTCTCTCTCGCTTGAAGTTTTTTTTTTCTCTCTCGTGTGTGTGTCTTGGAGATACGAAAGAGGAAGAGAAGGAGAGAGCTTTCGGCCAGCAAGATTAACATCTCATCTCCTCCATTCGATTAGGGGATCTTGGCGTCTTTGCTAGCACAAGGTTAACGCGCAAGGAGGAAGCCATCATCACCTTTGTGTGCGTCCACTTTGGAGGAAAGCCGCGTCGCCTTCTTCTTCCAAGTCGCCATCCAATCATGGCTATGGTATGATCTTTTATTTGATCTTGGCAAATTCTTAAGTTGATCATATATTCATGCCTTATGCGATCTTCATGAAACCCTAGAAAAATTTTTATATGCGCCTGCTTAGGGTTTCTCTCTTACAAAAAGTACCTGAGTGGTGAGTTTCTTGACTATCTGAAAGAGTGTGGGATTTTATCCCAACTCACTCCTCCTGGAACACCCCAATGGAATGGTGTGTCTAAAAGAAGAAATCGAACTCTGTTGGAGATGGTTCGATGTATGATGAGTCATACAACTCTACCTCCCTCATTCTGGGGACATGCACTGGAGACAGCTTCTCTAATACTGAATAACGTTCCATCTAAAAGTGTCTCAAAGATTCCATAAGAGGTATGGAGTGGGAGATGCCCTAATCTATCTTTTATCAAGATCTGGGGATGCGAGGCATATGTCAAGCGTCAGGATTCTAACAAGCTAGAACCTAGATTTGATAAATGTGTGTTTGTGGGGTACCCTAAGGAAACTAAGGGTTACTACTTCTATGCTCCCACCAAGAACAAAGTTTTTGTTGCTCGGGGTGCTGTCTTTCTAGAGAAAGAATTTCTCATGAAAGAAGTTAGTGGGAGGAAGTTTGACTTGGATGAGGTCCAAGTGCAACCACAAGACACAGAGATGGAACCTGAGCCACCTGTACCAGTTGCTAGGCAACCTGAGGCTCAGACACAGGCCCCACGTAGGTCTGGGAGAATTCGTCATGCACCTGAGATGTATGGGTCACTGCCGACCCAACATGACGGGATCTTCATCATTGAGGATGAACCCAGGACTTATGATGAGGCGGTCAGTGGACTGGACTCCGAGAGATGGCTTGAGGCTATGCGATCCAAGATGGATTCCATGTCAGCTAACCAAGTATGGGATTTGGTTGAGTTACCTGATGGGGTAAAACCCATAGGGTGTAAATGGGTCTTCAAGAGGAAGACAGACATGGATGACAACATAGTTACCTATAAAGGTAGTCTAGTGGCTAAGGGATTCAAACAAGTCCAGGGGGTGGACTATGATGAAACCTTTTCGCCAGTTACCATGTTCAAATCCATTCGGATTCTGCTTGCTATAGCTGCATATCATGACTATGAGATATGGCAGATGATGTGAAGACAGCGTTCCTTAACGAGAAGCTAACTGAGGATGTGTATATGACACAACCTGATGGCTTCATCCATCCTGCAAAGGCCAATAAGGTCTGCAGGCTAAAGAGATCCATCTATGGATTAAAGCAAGCATCTCGAAGTTGGAATCTTCAATTTGATGAAACTGTGAGAGATTATGGCTTTATCAAAAGCGAAGATGACGCCTGTGTATACAAAAAATTCAATGGGAGCTTGGTGACTTTTCTGGTCTTGTTTGTCAATGACATACTACTCATCGGAAACGATATCCCTAGTCTTCAAACTGTGAAGACATGGTTAGGGAAGTGTTTTGAGATGAAGGACTTAGGGGAGGCCGCCTATATCCTAGGCATGAGGATCTATAGGGATAGATCCAAGAAGCTCCTAGCCCTTAGTCAGAGTACATACATTGATAAGGTCCTGGAGAGATTTAGCTTGGAGCAATCCAAGAAAGGGTACCTTCCAGTGAGACATGGCCTTACTCTCTCAAAGAGCCAGTGTCCCACCACACAATCTGAGAGGGATGACATGAGTCGAGTGCCCTATGCTTCGGTAGTAGGATCGATCATGTTTGCAATGTTGTGTACTAGACCAGATGTGGCTTATGCTGTGAGCATAACCAGCTGATACCAATCCAATCCTGGAGTACAGCACTGGGTGACTGTAAAGAACATCCTAAAGTATTTGAGAAGAACTAAGGATTTGTTCTTAGTCTATGGGGGACAGAAAGAGATCAGTATGCAGGGCTACACTGATGCGTCTTTCCAGTCTGACCCTGATGACTTCAGATCGCAGGCCGGCTATGTGTTCAAGATAAATGGAGGCGCTATATGCTGGAAGAGCTTCAAGCAATCCACCATAGCTGATTCTACAACCGAGGCTGAGTATGTGGCCGCTTCTGAGGCAGCCAAAGAAGCTGCTTAGATAAGGAAGTTCATTTCTGAACTTCAGGTGGTTCCAAGTGTAGTGGATCCCATTGAAATATATTGTGATAACAATGGAGCAATTGCACAAGCCAAGGAACCATGGTCTCATCAAAAATCCAAACACATACTCAGGAGATTTCACCTTATCAGAGAGATTATAGACAGAGGTGATGTCAAGATTAGCAGAGTTGACATAGAGAACAATCTAGCAGACCCATTGACCAAGGCTTTGGCGCAGCAGAAGCATGATGGTCACGCTAGAGATATGGGGTTAAGATTTCTCAACCTCTAGGTCTTAGTGCAAGTGGGAGATTGTTGGTGTATATGCCCTAAGGACCTAATTCTGGTCCGTTACTTGTACTACTTGACATTGATATTTATATCATACTGGCATTGTCGTTATCATTATTTGTTTACATCTGCGAATATGTACTTATATGATAATGTCCCTGGAGACAGATTGGATCTGTGCTCAAACTATTGTCCCTAGTCAATGTACCTTAGTGGATATGGGATAGCTATGGTACATGTAAGACTGGTATATGTGCTAGTTAGGCACGGGGTGCTAACGCAGGCATATGAGTATATCAGTGGTAGATATACTGGACCAACCCGCTGTGAGGCGATGACTTGGTGTCACGAGTTATCCTCACAAGTGATAGGAGATGCATTGATCCCTTGACTGGAGGTCATTGGCCATTCTATGTGGTTAGGGATATGCTTTGATACAACCTAACGCCTTGCCGTAGTTGGGAGGTAATAACGGTTGTCATTGGGCATGTCACGACCCATATGAGAAGGTCAATGCACAGACATAGGATTTGCCCCTTCTTAAGGAAAGCTTGATATCCATGGAGCTCCTCTATGGTTCTATGACTGAAAGTGTATGGCCATACCTAGGTTAGACCTGATTTAGTCATAGCCATGAGATTGGATGGAAATAAGTGGTGACACACTTGACCAATTGGATATCAGTTCGGTAAAGAGACTTTAATGCATCTGTACCTGGTTGCGATGATGGGGATGTCGATGTCGATATCCATTCCGATGACTTGGGTAGCAGTGATGCACTGCTAGGTGCCACTCACTGCTTGTGATGACCATGGGTCAGCACTGCCAACGTCAGAGGAACCTATAGGGTCGCACACCTTGATACTCGAGTTCTCGTATTGATCGGAAAGCCTTATGATCGAGTTATTAGATAACTCGGATCTATTTTGGAGATTTCATCAGCGCCAATGGGCCTGATGAGATGGAAGAGATTTATTGGGGCCAACTTCCATTTATGACATATTAACCATGGTTAGCCCAATTTGACCTAGGGTTAAATTGGATTGGATCCGTGGGCTTGGTTAACATGCATAATGGACATTGGGCTGGGCCCATTGATAAGTTTGGCTTAATGGGCTTAAGGAGGAGAAAAGGGATGGCGTGTGCAAGGCGTGTGCTTAACCCTAGTTAGACTAGGGTTAGCGCCTATGCATTATGAGGATTGAAATTAATCTTGGGGCTAATTATTCAAATTAATTAGAGTCCTAATTTTATGGGATTTTATGGGCTGATTTATTTGAGTTAATTAGAGTCCTAATTAGATTAGGATTTAATTCAAATAAGTGATTAGAGTCCTAATTAGATTAGGACTTAATTAAAACCGCCCACTTAAAGTCCTTGTTGGATTAGGACTTGAGTTTGATCAAATCCTAATTGGATTAGGAATTAAGCTTGAACAAATCGTCCACATGAATCCTAGACTTGATCAAACCATTCACATCAGTCCTAATTGGATTAGGACATGATCAAGTCGCCCAAATTAAGTCCTAATTGGATTAGGACTTAATTCCCTATTTTCTCTCCTAGCCGCATATTTAATTTGAATGGTGGTCACACATTAAGCCGCTCTTTGCTTTATATATACCCCCCCAAGCCGCCCCTCTCAAGATACTAATTCTCTCCTTGGAGGCGTGATCAAGAGAAGAGGCGAGCACTAGAGGGCGAGTTCTTGAGGGCGAAAGCATGAGGCTAGTGGCGCAACTCTTCTTCCATCCAACCCTAGCCGCAACACACCTTCTTCTCTTCCTCTTGGCATGAGGAACTTGGTGGTGTTTGGCGACTTCCTTCTCCTCATCTTCCTCTTGGCGTGAGGAACTTGGTGGTGTTTGGTGACTTCCTTCTCCTCATCTTCCTCTTGGCGCATACACCTTAGAGGTGGCGCAAGGCTAGAGGAATAAGCACAAGGCTTGGATCTTCTTCCCGAGGCTAGCACCGGGCGGGGAAGAAGAGAGCTCGAGGCATCCGTGTGTGTGAGACTGCAGAGGGCACACGGTTGGGCGCCTACTTCGACATCAGCCTCACGTTGCTTTAGGTATTTTCTATCTCATCATGTCGACTCCTTCGCATGCGATCTTCACTGGGTTTTTGGGACTGGCCTGTTTCCGGGATATTCTTCCGCTGCGCAAGTATTTGTGTCCATAAACCTCTGAAAAATTATAAAATATCCCCGGGGTTTCACAACAAAGGATACTTATGGAGGAGATCACAAACCGCATGTGGATTTCCAGAGAAGGCTTAACCCCTCTATGAAAGAAGTTATGAAAAGGGAGGTGTTGAAATTACTTGATGTGGGTATTATTTATTCTATCTCTAATAGTAAATGGGTCAGCTCTATTCATTGTGATCCTAAGAAAGGGGGTGTAACTATGATTAAAGGAAAGGATGGTGAACTAATACCTATTAGAACTGTGACTAGTTGATGCATGTGTATTGATTATAGAAAGTTAAATGCATCTACTAGGAAAGATCATTTTCCCTTACCTTTTATTAATCAAATAGTTGAAAGGCTTGCTAATCACTCTCATTTTTGTTTTTTGGATGGGTATTCTAGATTTTTCCAAATTCCCATCCATCCTGATGACCAAGATAAGACCACTTTTACATGCCCATATGATACCTTTGCTTATAGAAGAATGCCTTTCAGTTTATGTAATGCACATGCTACTTTTTAGAGATGTATAATGGCTATATTTTCAGATTTTATGGATGACTTCTCTGTTTATGGTGTTTTTTTGATGATTGCTTGGCTAACTTATCTCGAGTTTTGCAAAGGTGTGAAGAAACTAATCTAGTGCTTAATTGGAAAAAATGTCATTTCATGGTTAGGCAAGGAATAATTTTGGGACACTTGGTTTCATAAAGAGGGATAGAGGTTGATAAGGCCAAGATTGAAGTGATTGAGAAATTAATGCCACCCACGACAGTCAAGGAAATCAGAAGTTTTTTGGGACATACAGGATTCTATCGGCGGTTCATTTAAGGAATTTTCTAAACTTGCTAGACCGCTTACTAATTTACTTTGTAAGGATGTTAAATAATCTTTTGATGAAGGATGTTTGTCTGCTTTTCAGGATCTGAAGAGGGCTCTAATATCTGCACCATCATGCAGCCACCAGACTAGAGTTTACCTTTTGAGCTTATATGTGACGCTAGTGACAATGCGGTAGGAGCAGTGCCTGGTCAGTGAAAAGAAAAGAAGCATTACATCTTCTACTATGCTAGCGGAACCCTGGATGAAGCACAGAGAAATTACACCACCACTGAAAAAGAACACTTAGCCATTGTTTTTGCCTTTGGTAAATTCAGGTCATATTTGATTAATTCTAAAGTTGTGGTGTATACAGATCATGCAGCGGTAAAAGTATTTGATGCAAAAGAAAGATAGTAAACCATGTCTTCTTCCATGGATTTTACTTTTGCAAGAGTTTGATATAGAAATTAAAGATAAGAAAGGAGCAGAATTTTTTTTTCATATCACCTTTCTAGGATAATGACAGATGCAGATAAGGGTGACATCATTAATGAATCCTTTCCAAATGATTAACTCTTGGCTATTGAACAAATCAAGGCTCGATGATATGCTGATATAGTGAATTATTTAGTTGCTAATGTTTTTCCTCTTAATTTGAATTATCAAGGAAAGAAGAAATTCTTGGCTGAGGTAAAACACTATTTCTAGAATGAGCCTTATGTGCAGATGAAATTTTTAGGAGATGTGTGCCGGAGGAAGAAATAATAGTTATCCTTTTTCAGTGTCTTGCATCATCTTATGGAGGCCATGTTAGTACTCAAAAGACCGTTTTTAAGGTTTTACAATCTAGATTTTATTGGCCCTAAATTTTTATACTAGAAATTTTATATTGTCCTATGATAGATGCCAAAAGACAGGAAACATTAATAGAAGGAACGAGATGCCACTTACTAATACACTTGAGGTTGAGATTTTTGATATCTGTGGGATAGATTTCATGGGACCATTCCCACCATTTGGAGATAATAAATTTGTTCTTGTGGCAGTAGATTATGTTTCTAAGTGGATTGAGGCTCTTGCTTCTCCCACTAATGATTCTAGGGTAGTTGTGAAACTGTTCAAAAAGATTATTTTTCCATGGTTTGGAACGCCGGGAGTTGAGATTAGCGATGAAGGCTCACACTTCATAGAACATCAATTTTTTGCCTTACTTAAAAAATATGACATTAACCATAGAGTTGCGACGCCTTATCATCCCTAGACAAGTGGGCAAGTTAAGATATCAAATAGAGAGATTAAGGGGATTTTGGAGGAAACTATGTCACGAACAATAACAGATTGGGCTTTTAAACTCGACGATGCACTCTGTGCATACATAACTGCTTATAAAACACCGATAGATATGTATCCTTTTCAGTTAATTTATGGTAAATCTTGTCGTCAACTTGTAGAGCTTGAGCACAATGCATTTTGGGCGATCAAGCCATTAAATTTTGACTTGAAGAAAGCAGGAGATAAGAGAAGGTTACAATTAAATGAGCTTGATGAGATTAGACTCTCCGCCTATGGAAATGCAAAGATTTATAAAGAGAGGACAAAAAGGAGGCATGATCAAGATATTCTCAGAAAGGAATTTCAACCAGGTGATTTCTTTCTTTTATTTAACTCAAGATTAAAACTTTTTCCTGATAAACTTAAGTCTCAATGGTTTGGCCCATTTCAGGTACGAAAAACTTATCCCTATGGAGCCGTGGACAGATGGAGTGAAAAGGCAGGGGAATTTAAGGTCAATGGTCAAAGGCTTAAACATTATTACAAAGAAGAACAAAATAAAGAAAGGATGAAGTTGCAACTTAAAGAGCCTCAATCAAATCTGAGTGTAGGACGGTCAAGCTAGTGACCTAAAAATTAGCGCTTCTTCGGAGGCAACCCAAGCACCTGTTGGGGAATACTAGGTGTAATTTAAAATTTTGCAGTCCCAGGACGTTGATGACACCAAAATATATAGTATATTTTGTATCATTCCAGATATCTTTTCATGCTAAATTGAGGATATTTTACTTGTTTTCATGCTAAATTCATTGAATATTGCAAAGTCTAGTTCTATTTTGGTTTTTCATGATTTTCAGGTAAAAAGGCACTATTTCAAGGTGTTTTCAAGCAAAATCAAACACATCGAAGAGTTACCATCATCAAGAGGAGATCACCCAAGAAATTTCACGCAAAACGGAGCAAGTCAGCAAATTACGGCAGTGCTGTAACCTATTTTACGGTACCATATTTTCATACGCTACCGTAAAATCTGAGCCACTGCCGTATTTTGACGAGTTTCCGAACAAAAAGATTTTTGAATTTTACGGCACGGCCGTAAGCTATTACGCGGTACCGTACTGCAGAGCGCTTCAGAACAGAAACTGCTTGATTTTACGGCACCACCGTAAAGGATTACACGAGCCGTATTTTCCAGCCACTTTCGAACAGAGAGTTCATACGATTTTACGGCAGTACCGTAAACCATATTACGGTGCCGTATTTCCCATACGACATCAGATTAGAAAACTCGACCGATTTTACGGCACTTCCATGAACTATTACACTGCTGTAATTCTCATTCTGAACGCGACTCCGAGGTCAATCCCGACGCCCGATTCTTGCGGAGATAATTGCGGACAATCCAAGGCTCTATGTTCAAAGCCGTAAGAAACAATGGGGAAGGGGGGGGATGAGAGGATTACACACACACGGAAAGCCCCAATTTTCATCTATTGTGAAGGGAGAAATTAGGATTCACGCCGCCGCCTAGGGTTCCACCGCCGCGATCAATCCAGACCACCTCAGGCCGTGATTTTCATACTGAAGCTTCGTATGAAGGAGGAGAGGACATGCCAGAAGTTTCAGATTGAAAGGAGATCAATCAGAAGAGGAATCGAAGAAAGAAGAGGCGCCGACATTGTTCATCGCCTCAAATTGCAAATTACGGCTGTGTTTTATTTCACAGCCATACTGAATTTTCTTAAACACTTCTTTTTCCTTGATTTTCGATCTTTTGAAACCATGACTTATTGTAATTCCTTCACGATGCTAGCTTAAACTACTTTTGGGACATGTGGGAGTAATTCCGTTTGATTTTCTTAATGACTAGATTATTTTTATTTTCATCATGATTGTTCTACTTTGATAATTTTGCCTATGTCAGTATTGCTCTAAGATTCTCTTAAGTTTATTTTTGTCATCATGATTTTGAGTTCTCGCAATAAGGACCGAAAGGTGACTTGCTTGAGAACTTGGAACCCTAGAACTGTATGATAGGAATTTTCTTAGGATTGTTCTTATTATTTAATTTTAGTGATTTGTATTGCCATGATAATAATTAGAAACTTAGGATTGAGTTATTGTGTCAAACGTGGAGATCTTGCACGAAAGTGATGATCGGAACGTTAGAGAACCATAGGCAAAACTTGTGTTGAGACTCAGATGCACGACGGTGATCATTGAGTTTCCGCTTGAGACGATCAACTTAGAATACGGATGCACGAAAGTGATCCTCGAGTTCTTCGATTGATGATTTACCTATCATTAGCTTGGGATGAATCTTGTGCGAAAATGAGGATTTATTCTTGCATGGTTATCTGCACGAGAGTGAGATAATCCCTTTTTAGGTAAATTATGTCTTTATCAAAATAGAATTTGATTGATGAACATATTTGTACATCTAGTCATGAAAATCTAAGTGAATGAAACCCTAGTCCCAGTTTTCTCTCACTGATAGTATCTTTCTGTGTGTTTACGATATTTACCTGACTTTTATTTGATTACCTAGATAGTGAAAAATCAATTTATCAGTATTTGACAACATAGGTCTCTATGGGTTCGATATCTTTTATTACTTCGAGTATCCGTACACTTGCGGATCACAATAAGTTTTTGGCACTGTTGCCGGGGACCTTAGTTTTGTCAATATTGAAAATATTTAGATTATTGCTAGACTAGGATTAATTCATGTTTTATCTATCTGTTCTTCTCTGTTTACTTGAGTTACATAATCTGTCTACTTTAGACTATACAGGAAATTTAAATCCAATGGCAGGACAGAGATTACTTAGGGACTATGCTGTCCCTAGGGCACGAGAAATACACTCTAGCATTATCAAACCCAGCATTCAAGCCGATAATTTCGAGATTAATCCTGCCATCTTGACCATGATCCAGCAGAATCAATTTGGAGGAGATCCAATTGAAGATCCCCATCAACACTTTCATCTTTTTCTTGAATATTGTGATACCATTAAGATTAGTGGAGTTTCTGATGATGCATTAAAACTGAGATTATTTCCTTTTTCTCTTAGGGACCGGGCGAAATCATGGCTACAATCACAACCTACTGGAACCTTCACAACTTGGAATCAACTTTCAAATTCCTTCTTGACAAAGTACTTCCCTCCAAGCAAGACAATTCGACTAAGAAATCAAATTATAAGCTTTCAACAAAAAGATGGGGAGTCATTTAGTGAGGCATGGGAGAGATTTAATGAATTGCAACGGAAGTGCCTGCACCATAGCCTTGAAAATTGGACTTTACTTCATACATTTTATTATGGCTTACTTGATGATACCCGTCTAATTGTTGATACTTCTGTAGGAGGAGCCGTTATGAGTAAGACCGTGGAAGATGCTTTTGCACTGTTTGAAGAAATATCCCTGAACCATAACCAATGGAATCCTGAGGAAAGAATGTTACATGGTCATCATCATGGTAGGAATAAGAATGAGGAATTGCAAACTCCAACTGAAGAGGTAAATTCTTTTAGTATAGAATCCTAGCTTGACAAGTTTATGACTCATCAAACTCAATTTATGCAAAATCTTAAGGGAATGGTTAACCAAATTGCTTCTCAAGTAGAATCTTTAACTGCTCACGAGAACTTCATAAAAAATTAGATGCCTAATGAACATTGCAATGTTGTTGTCACTAGAAGTGGAAAGAAGCTAGGAGAACTAAACAGGAAGGTTGAACTTAAAGAAAAAGAGTCTTACTGTGATCATGATGAAGAATTAGAATTAGAAAATTCCTCTAAACATGAACAAACCCTACCTAGTTTAACACCTCAAAAGGGTGATGAACCAAAAGGGGATGTGCCATGTAAAGAAGATAATTCTAAATCTGATTTGCCTCCACCCTATAGACCACCAATACCTTTTCCTCAAAGGTTAGTACAGGAAAAACTAGACAAACAATTTGGGAAATTTTTAGATATTTTGAAAAAGCTTTACATTAACATTCCATTTACTGAAGCTTTATTGCAAATGCCTATATATGCTAAATTTTTAAAAGAAATTCTGTCTAATAAGAGGAAAATAGAAGACTTTGGTACTGTGGCTCTAACCGAGGAATGTAGTGCTATTATTCAAAACAAGTTGCCACCTAAGTTGAAGGATCCTGGTAGTTTCTCTATCCCTTGTTTTATTGGTAGTATGGCTTTTGACCGAGCCTTATGTGATTTGGGTTCTAGTGTGAGTCTAATACCATTATCTGTTTGCAGGAGGCTGGACATGGGAGAGCTTAAACCAACTTCAATATCTTTGCAGCTCGCTGATCGTTCAGTTAAATATCCTGTGGGGATTCTTGAAGATGTGCCTGTTCAAATAGGCAAGTATTTCATCCCAGCAGATTTTGTAGTTCTTGAGATGGAGGAAGATGCAAAAATCCCCATAATACTTGGTAGACCATTTTTAGCCATAGTAGGTGTACTCATTGATGTAAAAAATGGTAAGCTTTCACTTAACATCGGGGGCGAAAAGATCGAGTATGATTTGCATAAAGCCATGAAAAATCCTTCAAATTCTGAATATTGTTGTAGTGTACATGATAGGGATGACATTATTTATGATCTTAATGATTTATTTGCTGAAACCCCTGAATATAATTCTGATTTATTCTTAAGGAAGGAACCAATACTGAAAGTAATGAATTTCTAGATTGCAATACTTGTGATGAAAAAGAACAAACTCCAAAAATAGAGGTCAAAGCTTTACCTAATAACCTTCATTATGAGTTTCTTGGTCCTAATTCTACTTATACTATTATAGTTGATGCACAGCTTGGATAAAGGGAAACGGAGTTGCTTCTCGAGGAATTAAGGATTCATAGAAGGGTAATTGGGTATTATATTGATGACCTGAAAGGAATTAATCATTCTTTTTGTATGCACAGGATCTTGATGGAAGAAGAGCACAAGCCACATGCAGATTTCCAAAGAAGGTTGAACCCCTCCATGAAAGAAGTTGTAAAAAAGGAAGTTCTGAAATTACTTGATGCAGGTATTATCTATCCTATCTCTGATAGCAAATGGGTAAGTCCTGTACATTGTGTTCTAAAGAAAGGAGAGGTAACTGTCATGAAAAACGAAGATAATGAACTAATTCCTGTTAGAACTGTTACTAGTTGGCGAATGTGCATAGATTATAGAAAATTGAATGCTGCTACTAGAAAAGACCACTTCCCTTTACCCTTTATTGATCAGATGGTTGAAAGATTAGCAAACCACTCTCATTTTTGCTTTTTGGATGGATATTCTAATTTTTTTCAAATTCCTATTCATCCTGATGATCAAGATAAAACCACTTTCACATGCCCATATGGAACTTTTGCATACAGGAGAATGCCCTTTGGTTTATGTAATGCTCCTACTACATTTCAAAGATGCATGATGGCTATTTTTTCTCATTTTATGAAAGATTTTATGGATGTATTTATGGATGATTTTTCTGTATATGGCTCTTCTTTTGATGTGTGTTTAGCTAATTTATCTCAGGTATTGCAGAGATGCGAGGAAACTAACCTTGTGGTTAATTGGGAAAAATGTCATTTCATGGTTAAGCAAGGTATAGTTTTGGGACACTTAATCTCAGAGAGAGGAATTGAAGTTGACAAGGCAAAAATTGAGGTGATAGAGAAATTGGAACCACCCACAATTGTGAAGGAGATCCGAAGTTTCCTAGGACATGCAGGATTCTACCGACGATTCATCAAGGATTTCTCTAAACTTGCTAGACCTCTTACAAATTTACTTTGTAAAGATGTAAAATTTTCTTTTGATGAAAGTTGTTTATTTGCTTTTCAGGAATTGAAGAAGGCTTTGGTCTCAGCACCTATCATTCAGCCCCCAGATTGGGATCTGCCTTTTGAACTCATGTGCGATGCTAGTGATTATGCAATTGGAGCAGTTTTAGGGCAAAGGAAGGATAAAAAGCCATATGTTATCCATTATGCTAGCAGGATCTTGGATGAAACACAAAGGAATTACACTACCACTGGAAAGGAACTTTTGGCTATTGTATTTGCTTTTGACAAATTTAGATCATACTTGATTAACTCCAAAGTGGTAGTATACACAAACCATGCAGTTGTGAAATACTTAATGCATAAAAAAGACAGCAAACCATGATTGCTCAGATGGATATTACTTTAACAAGAATTTAATTTGGAAATTAAAGATAAAAAGGGATCAGAGAACTTTGTTGCAGATCATCTTTAAAGGATAATGGTGGATACTCAAAAGCATGATGAAATCAATGATTCCTTCCCCGAAGAACAGCTCTTAACCATTGAACAGATCAGAGCCCCCTGGTATGCTGACATAGTGAATTACCTTGTTGCTAAAGTTTTTCCTCCTGATTTGAACTACCAAAAAAAGAAGAAATTCTTGACTGAGGCAAAACACTATTTTCGGGATGAGCCTTATGTGTTTAGAAGATGTACAGATGGTTTTTATAGACGATGTGTGCCTGAGGAAGAGATCACAGATATATTATGCCAAAGTCATGGATCCTCTTATGGCGGTCATGCTAGTACTGAAAAGACTATTTATAAAGTGTTACAATCAGGATTTTATTGGCCCACCGTTTTCAAGGATGCTAGAAACTTTGTGTTATCTTGTGATAGATGTCAAAGAATGGGGAACATCAGCAAAAGACATGAGATGCCACTGTCCAACATTCTTGAAGTTGAAATATTTGATGTTTGGGGGATAGACTTTATGAGACCTTTCCCATATTTAGGAGGTAACAAGTACATTCTGGTAGCAGTTGACAATGTTTCAAAATGGATTGAAGCTCTTGCTTCACCTACCAATGATTCAAGAGTTGTTGCTAAATTTTTTAAAAAGATCATATTTCCACGGTATGGGACCCCGCGGGTAGTAATCAGTGATGGGGGCTCGCATTTTATAGAACACAAATTTTCAGCCTTACTTAGAAAATATAGGGTGAATCATAGAGTAGCAACGCCTTATCATACTCAAACAAGTGGACAAGTAGAGATATCAAATAGAGAAATCAAGGGAATTTTAGAGAAGACAGTGTCACACACTAGGAAAGATTGGGCATTCAAACTTGATGATGCCTTGTGGGCATACCGGACTGCTTTCAAAACATCAATAGGAATGTCTCCATTTCAATTGATTTATGGAAAATCATGTCATTTGCCTGTAGAACTTGAGCATAAAGGATACTGGGCAATCAAGATGCTGAATTTCAACTTGAAGAGTGCGGGAGAAAAATGGAGATTACAATTAAATGAGCTAGATGAAATTAGACTCTCTGCGTATGAGAATGCAAAAATTTACAAGGAGAGGACAAAAAGATGGCACGATCGACATATTTTCAGGAGAGATTTCCAACCAGGTGACTTTGTTCTTTTATTCAATTCTAGATTGAGACTTTTTCCTGGAAAACTTAAATCTCGATGGTCCGGACCTTTTCAGGTGAAAAAATTTATCCCTACAGAGCTGTGGACATATGGAGTAAAGATACAGGAGAATTTAAAGTTAATGGACAAAGATTGAAACACTATTATCAAGAAGAACTGATTGAAGAAAAGGAGAGCTTTTACCTCGATGAACCAAGATCAAATCTGAGTGCAACGGTCAAGCTAATGACCTTTAAATTAGCGCTTCTTGGGAGGCAACCCAAGCTTTCTAACCTCTATTTTGTTTTCTTTAACTTAATACTAATTTTTCCTTTCTTTTTGTAGGAAAAGCGTGATTTGGTGCAAATTACGACACTACCATAAAGTATTTTACGGTACCGTATTTCCAGTCCACTTTCGATCAGAAAGTTGCCTCGAAATTACGGTACGGCCGTAATGTGTTCTACGGTACCATACTTTGTGACCAAAATCATCCCGAGAGTTCTTTTGAAAATACGGTAGTGCCGTAATATCTTTTACGGTATCGTATTTTGTTTAAAAAAAAGGTACATATTAGAGAAAGATAAGAAAAGGGAGGAGCTTCAATGCTGTAACATCCCGTTATCTTAACCCCAAACAAGCAACACAAATCACAGAAGAAACAGGATGTGTCATACAAGATCGATTCACATGCTAGGTAAAACCGAGTTCAAGAAACACGATCTGAAAATTTCCAAAAATCCATACATACAATCTCCAAGAAACACAATTCATAAAGGTACCTGCCACCACGCAATACTTGCACTAGACATATGCAAGTTACATGTATATCAAAACCGATTGCAAAAATACACATCAAACTGAAATTCAAAACAAAATCACAACGTCGATTCCATAAAGTTTCACAGTGATACCAAACACCGAAACCAGGCCAAAGCCCGCGGTGACACAAAAATCATAATATCAAAACCGCCACAACCGGCAACACAAGTTCACACATAGTTTGGCCACAACTGGCAACCCAAGTTCATATAATTCGGCCACATCTGGCCTCAGTTAATTAAGCACAAAAGTTATACATCCAACCAGCATGGAGAATCACAATATCCGTATAACATGCTAACTCATGCAGTGCGCCCCTGTTCTACACCTGAAAACATTGAGGGGTGAGCTACACAGCCCAGTGAGTGGATAGTCTCAAACGACCATCCATAGCATACATTCAAAAATACAGGCAGATTATTTTAAAAATCTTTAACAGATTATCATATCAACATATAACAAAATTAAAGAACAAAACACATATGAACAATCAAGTATACACTGCCAAGACATCACACAACTGTCCCCATAGAGTAACTAAGGTTCTAGAGCTACACTCTAAACCACTGTACACATTAACCACTTAGTTAACCTAGTTGTCCAGCATATTCAGTAGTGACCATCATGGTCAAACCCGGCTTTGGCCTAAGCACTGGGAGAAGCCTGCATGCAACATATAGATGGACAGTGTATAGAATCAAGAGGTGGCCCCCCGCCAGGTCACGACGTGGCACTTTGCTCTACTACACCCCATAACACAAAAAGATGTGTAGATTCAAGAGGTGGCCCCCGCCAGGTCATGACGTGGCACTTTGCTCTACGACACCCCATAACACAAAAGAGTGATGACATCAAGAGGTGGCCCCCTGTCCGACCAAGACATGGCACTTTGCGTCAAAACTCATTCTCCCAAAGGGTTCCTACTGGACAACAGACACATCTTATATCTTATATCACAAAGGTGGACTCCTAAGTGTCAACTAGACTCTAGGATAGTCATCACAATAATCATATCGGGCAGGCTGAACATCAACCCCCATCACAATAATCATAACAGGCAGGCTGAACATCAACCCCCTTCACATATCACAATACAGGGCTGAAATATCCAACCCTTAACATATCACATATCAACTATCCCATTGAGCACACAGTTACACTTAGCCTTAGTCCTAACCATTCCATGATCACAACATATAATATTTGAAATCACATAACCACATAATATTCAAAATCACATAACCGCATAATATTCAAAATCACATAATCACATAACATTTAAAAAAATCACATAATGTAGGATAGTCCTTAGGTTTCATGCTGATCAATTCAGTGCAGCCTTGCTAAGTTATCACCCAAATTTCTCAAACAAAGATTCATGGTCATAAATAAACAAACATGACTCTTATAATATTATTAGCATTTATTAGGGCATCCATAAAAATCAACATAAGATTAAAATCCATGCTCTTACAATCTGGTTCACAAACATCACATCTAGCCCACGGTTTCAAACATAATATCTATTTAAAACAAGATTCTCATGCTACCAAAAATCAATGATTTAATATTACCAAAATTCCCTATAAAATACCTAGTTAACAAGAATTTCATACTCCCAATTCAATGGTTTAATGCTACCAAAATTCCCTATAAAAATACCTTAAATTTCAAGCTACAAGTTTCGGTTTTCATGAGATATACACCTATACAAACTTTCGGTTTTCATGAAGATACATCATAATTTGGTTTTTAGCATGATAAAATTTCCAACTTAAATAAAACCTTAGTTAACAAGGAGTCTTGAGTTTTCATGATAATTATACCATTGTAACTTTCGGTTTATAACAAAGAGAAGTCTTGAGTTTTCGGTTTTTAACATGGTAAAATTTCTAATCAATCTAATGCATCAATTAACACAACCAAATTGCTAGAAATCAATTAAGACACCCCACTCACCTCTTAAACCGAAAATCCTCCACACAAAAAATCGTCTAAAGCCTTGATGTCGCCCAAAGGATCTCCAAGAACTCGCCAAGGAAGCTTCTTCACCTCAAGGAAATTCGCCAAGGGAAGAAGATGAAGAAAATCACCTCAATAATTCCAAGAACACCAAGATCGCCTTCTTCCTCCTAGCCGTCGCCCAAGGTTTCTTCCAAGCCAACAATTTCGCCAAAAACTCTACCCTAGCCGAAAATTCCCACTTAACATTTCGGTTTTTAATTTTTAACCCATTAACCAATTAATTCAAATAGGGTTTAATCCATTTAACTAACTAATTCGAATTTTAAATCTAATATCCATCTAACCCAATAACCCATAGTTTAAGTGAAAGTCCAATAAGAATTTAAATTAACATCCATTTAATGAATTCACTTAAACGCAAATCCAATAAGGATTTAATTAATATCCAATAAGCTAGTTAATTAACCGATAAGGTCTAATTAATTAACCAATAAACTCTAATTAATTAACTGAAAATTAACATCCAAAAATCTCTAGTTAATTAACTATTAACAACCAATACATAGAAAAATATCACAGTCAATAATTCTATTTAAATCATGAACACAATATCACAGCCAACGAGTTTATTTAAATCAAAAAATAATGCTTACCAGGACTTAAGATCCTTGGATCTTACAAATGCTAACTACTCACTTGGGGATACAGAAAGAAATTAGACTGGACAATGATGAAGAAAATTTTGTGAGTATTAATTTCCCTTACTTCTTTGACATTACATATGATTTAAAGGGAAGGATAATGCTTCACGACTACCACTACTACTGTTCTGCTTGACATGCCTATTTTTATTTTTCGATATGGTTGTACTACATGATGATGATATTATTTCTTTTTGACATGATGTGATGTTGAATATATTTCGATTAATGTAATATATGGTCATGTTTTTGTTGGTGTATATGCCCTAAAGACCAATGTATTGACATGGTTAGGCATTGTTTGAATGTACTTTGATAGAACTATTACTATTTTTGTGGGCATGGTCGTTATTATGCAGACTTCTCTACCTGCGTTGATGTATTAAGTTGCATAAATAATGTCCCACAAGTTTGGATTGGATCCATTCTCATAAGCTATCCCCAGACAAGGTACCTTAGCGGATATGGGACAGCTTTGGTACATGTGAGACTGGTGTATGGGCTGGTTATGTGCGGGGCACAGTAACGCAGACATACAGGTGCATTGGATGCACTGGAGTGATCCACCGTGAGGATTGACTTGTCTAGTCAACAAGTCAATCTCACATGCAAGAGGTTTGCATTGATCCTTAGACTTGATGTATTCATGTCTAGATTTGATGATGGGTGTGCTTTAATACAGTCTTACATCTCTCCGTAATTGGGAGATCAAAATGACTGTCAATGGGCATGTCATAAGTCATGTAGAGACATGGATGACCAATAGTAGGATTTGCCCCTTCCTTATTGGAAGCATGATATTCACTCGGGGCGCCCCACCTTATTGGTGCATGACAGGAAAGTGTGGCCACACTTGTTGAGTCATGACCAATGCATTGGATAATAAACTTGAGACTAATCCAATGACAGGATATCAGCTTAGGCAAAGGGATCTGTAATGCAATAGGAATCCTCGTTGCTTGTTAGGAGTTGTTGCCATAATGACTTAAGTCCTATGACATGGGTAGTAGTGATGTGTTGCTAGATACCCCTCACTACTTATGATGTTTACATCATTGCCATCGTCATATGGATCCTACGGGGTCACATGCAATAGACTCTTGACGTTGCTTTATTCAGAAACCTTAGGATTAAGTTATTGGATAACTTGAATCCATTTGGAAGATTTCATTAGCGCCAATGGGCCTGATGCGTTGGAAGAAAGTTATTGGAGCCAAACTTCATTTTTTGCAGGTTGACCCGAAATTGACCTAGATTGGTCACATTTGGATTAGGGTTGCATTGGATTAGATACAATGGCTTAATCAACCCATGCCATGAAGTTTGGGCTAGCTCATTATCCAATGAGGCCCAATAATTAGTTGTCATGAAGAGAAATTGGCTTAAAAGGGTATAATGGGGAGAAATCTCACCCCATTGGCACCTAGGGGCATAATGGGGTGAGGGAGGCGCCTTTGCTTCATTATGGAAGTAAAGGGCGCCTAGCCCTTCTTCCTTGGATGGAATACTTGCCTCTAAGGCAAGTCTTGGGGCTGATATGGCTTGAGGACTCTTTTGGAAAGAGCTTGGGCGCATATGAGAAGTAGGAAGATGTTTATGGTAAAGTCTTGGAGACTTTCCTTATGAACCCTACATGCACCCAAACCCTTACCCTAGCCGAATTCTTCATGTTGCGCCTAGCCACTTAGCCTTTGATGGTAAGAATGCATTTGAGGCATGTCTTGGGCTGATATAGTGCTTGGACTTTTATGGATAGGTTGAATGAGGTTTATGGTGAAGTCTTGGAGACTTTCCTTATTTCAAGACACCTCATCCTAGCCATACACTTGGTATAATCCTAGCCCTTGCTCAAACCGCCTCTACTCCTATTTATAGGACCCATTGTCGCCCTCTCCTCTTGATGAACACTTGGAGACGTGAACACACATAGAGGGGCGAAAGCAAGGGCAAAGGGCGACAACATCAAAGTGGTGCAACCCTTCTTCCTACAAGTGACCGCAAGTCTTCTTCTTCCTCTCCTCTTGGCGTGACTTGGAGAAGGACTTGGTGGCGCAATTTCCCCCTAATCTTCCTCAAGGCCGAAACTCATCTTCTCCCTTTTCTCTTGGAGTGAAGAGGATAAGGAGTTGGCGGCATCTTCCTTGCACTTGGCGCATGAACCTTGGAGGTGGCGCAAGAGGAGTGAAGGAACCCTAAGGCTTGATTCTCTTCCCGAGGCTAGTACCAAGCGTGGAAGGGAGCAACGATCAAGGAGTCAACGCGTGGATACTTGTAGAGGGCGAACACTTGGGCGCCTTCAACATGGCTTCGACATCCAGACAAGCAAAAGAGGTACATCTCTAACACATCCTTGTGTCTTCTCTCTCGCATGGATCCTAGGGACCGGAATGTGTTTCGGGTGTAATGCTTCTTCCGCTGCGTATTGGGACTGCAAAATTTTAAATTACACCCGGCATTCCCTAACAGTTTTGAGGTGTGTTGATGAATTTTGATGATGAAAGAAATCAAATTCATGATTAGAAATATAGCCCTATCATGTTAAATTTATTTCTTCAATACATATTTGTCTATTGAAATATGACATTAGTTGATGCATGAAATATTGGATAGATGTATTGTTTAAAGAATAAAATCTAAAAGTGAAACTTTTCTTTTGAATAAAATGAGTATATGAGTATGACTTGTGAATTGAGATCAATTGATCAACCTAGTAGATGTTAGTCTATTTTTGCTATTTGTTGGGAAATAAGAATCTAAGATCCACAAAAATAGTGAGAGACTCCCCTACTTGGCACTGTGTAAAATTGATAGTGGTACCTAAGATATGGGTTGAAGTCTATAAAAAATGATGAGAGTGGAAAAGAATAAGACTCCTCTACTTGGCACTGTGTAAAATTAACAGTGGTACATAAGAAAAGAGTTGAAGTCGAAATATAAAGTATGTATCTATGTGGGTACATGCCATCCATGTAAAAACAACAAAACAAAATGCATGAAAAACAAAAAAATATATATGTGTGGAAAAAGATCTTGGAAACCTAATTCCTATAAACAAAAGCATGATAGATTGAACTGAAATTAGGTGAAGTCTTGAGATTGAAAATTCTATTTATTATACAAGTTGCAAAGTTTCATTTGATTGAATTGTGGATCTAGAGGGTTGAGTTCTGAGGATGATATGTTCATTTGAAGTTCTATAAATCAATTGATAGAATTTTTCGTTGATGAGTTGTATTTTAGAAATTTATTGAGCATGAAAAGGTTATTCTTTTGATCAAATTTTGATTTCAAATTTGATTTTTGCTTGAGGACAAGCAAAGTTTGAGACTTATGTATTTTGATGACACCAAAATATATATTATATTTTGTATCATTCTAGATATCTTTTCATGCTAAATTGAGGATCTTTTACTTGTTTTCATGCTAAATTCATTGAATATTGCAAAGTCTACTTCTATTTTGGTTTTTCATGATTTTTAGGTAAAAAGGCACTATTTCAAGGCATTTTCAAGCAAAATCAAACACATAGAAGAGTTACCATCATCAAGAGGAGATTACCCAAGAAATTTCACGCAAAATGGAGCAAGTCAACAAATTACGGCAGTGCCGTAACCTATTTTACGGTACCGTATTTTCATACGCTATCGTAAAATCTGAGCCACTGCTGTATTTTGATGAGTTTCCAAATAGAAGGATTTTCGGATTTTACGATGCGACCGTAAGCTATTACACGGTACCGTATTGCAAAGTGCTTCAGAACAGAAACTTTGCTTGATTTTACGGCACCACCGTAAAGGATTACACGGGCCGTATTTTCCAGTCACTTCCAAACAGAGAGTTCAGAGGATTTTATGACAGTACTATAAACCATATTACGGTGCTGTATTTCCTAGATGACATCAGATCAGAAAACTCGACCGATTTTACGGCACTGCCGTGAACTATTACACTGCCGTAATTATCATTCTGAACGCGACTCCGAGGTCAATCCCGACTCCCGATTCTGGCAGAGATGATTGCGGACAATCCAAGGCTCTATGTTCAAAGCCGTAAGAAACAATGGGGAAGGGGGGGACAATAGGATTACACACACACGAAAAGCCCCAATTTTCATCTACTGTCAAGGGAGAAATCAGGATTCACGCTGCCGCCTAGGGTTTCGCCGCCGCGATCAATCCAGACCACCTCCGGCCATGATTTTCATACTGAAGCTTCATCTGAAGGAGGAGAGGACACGCTAGAAGTTTTAGATCGAAAGGAGATCAATCAGAAGAGGAATCGAAGAAAGAAGAGGCACCGACACTATTCATCGCCTCAAATTGCAAATTACAGCTGTGTTTTATTTCACAGCCGTGCTGTATTTTCTTAAACGCTTCTTTTTCCTTGATTTTTGATCTTCTGAAACCATGACTTATTGTAATTCCTTCACGATGCTGGCTTAAACTACTTTTGGGACATGGGGGAGTAATTCTCTTTGATTTTCTTAATGACTAGATTATTTTTATTTTCATCATGATTGTTCTACTTTGATAATTTTGCCTATGTGATTATTGCTCTAAGATTCTCTTAAGTTTATTTTTGTCATCATGATTTAGAGTTCTCGCAATAAGGACCGAATGGTGACTTACTTGAGAACTTGGAACCCTAGAACTGTATGATAGGAATTTTCTTAGGATTGTTCTTATTATTTAATTTTAGTGATTTGTATTGCCATGATAACAATTACAAACTTAGGATTGAGTTATTGTGTCAAACGTGGAGATCTTGCACGAAAGTGAGGATCGGAACATTAGAGAACCATAGGCAAAACTTGTGTTGAGACTCAGATGCACGACGGTGATCATTGATTTTCCGCTTGAGACGATCAACTTAGAATACGGATGCACGAAAGTGATTCTCGAGTTCTTCGATTGATGATTTACCTATCATTAGCTTGGGATGAATCTTGCTCGAAAGCGAGGATTTATTCTTGCATGGTTATCTACACGAGAGTGAGATAGTCCCTTTTTAGGTAAATTATGTCTTTATCAAAATATAATTTGATTGATGAACATCTTTGCACATCTAGTCATGAAAATCTAAGTGAATGAAACCCTAGTCCCAGTTTTCTCTCTCTGATAGTATCTTTCCGTGTGTTTACGATATTTACCTGACTTTCATTCGATTACCTAGATAGAGAAAAATCAATTTATCAGTATTTGACAACATAGGTCTCTATGGGTTCGATATATTTTATTACTTCGAGTATCCGTACACTTGCGGATCACAACAGACGCAGCGGAAGAATCATTACACCCGAAACATATTCCTTCCCAAGGATCCATGCGAGAGAGAAAACACAAGGATGTGTTCGAGATATACCTCTTTTGCTTGCTTAGTCGTTGAAGCCATGTTGCAGGCGCCCAAGTGTTCGCCCTCTATATGTATCCACGCGTCGACCGTCTCAACGTTGCTCCCTTCCACGCTTGGTGCTAGCCTCGGGAAGAGAATCAAGCCTGTGTCACTCTCTTCAAAACTTGTGCGACCTCCAAGGTAGAAGTGCCAAGAAGAGATGAGGAAGAGGATGATGCCGCCAAGTTGCTTCCTCCTTCTCTTTTGCTTGCGCCACCTTCAAGCAAGGTGCACCTATGGCCAAGGAACATAGAGGACTTGTGACAAGGAGATGCCACTGAGCACTAAGAGTCCTTGCGCCAAGAAGATGAGAAGATGAAGAGGAACTTGCGGCCACTTGGAAGAAGATTGCGCTCCTTAATGAAGAAGGAGAGCTCCAAGCTCTCAAGTTGTCGCCACCCCCAAGCCTCCTTGTGTATTAGACCTCATGTCTTCAAGGATTCGAACATGAGAGGGGGCGACAAGGGGTCCAATAAATAGGACTAGAGGCCATTTGGACAAGGGCTTGGATCATGCCAAGTGTATGGCTAGGATGAGGTGTCTTGAGGCAAGGAAAGTCTCCGAGACTTTGCCATATACTTCATTCAACCTATCCATAATTGTCCAAACATCATATCAACCCAACACATGCCTCAAATGTATTCTTACCATCAAGGAGAAAGGGCGCGCAACATGTGAGAGGAATTCAGCTAGGCAAGAGTATGAAGGGAATTAGGGTTTAGAGGTAAGGTAAGTCTCCAAGACCTTACCATAAACCTCACCCTTCTTCTCATATGCGCCCAAGCTCTTTCCAAAAGAGCCTTCAAGCCATATCAGCCCCAACACTTGCCATAGAGGCAAGATTTCCATCCAAGGAACAAAGGGGGGAGGCGCCTAATGCTTCCTTATGAAGCAACATGCGCCTACTTCACCCCATTATGCCCTTGGCGCCAATGGGGTGAAATTCTTCCCCATTATACCCTTATTTGCTTATACCTCTTCATGACAACTAGTTATTGGGCCTCATTGGATAATGAGCAAGCCCAAACTTCATGACACGGGTTGATTAAGCCATTGGATCCAATCAAATGGAACCCTAATCGAAATGTGACCAATCTAGGTCAATTTCGGGTCAACCTACTAAAAATGAAGTTTGGCTCCAATAACTTTCTTCCAACTCATCAGGCCCATTGGCGCTGATGAAATCTTCCAAATGGATCCAAGTTTTCCAATAACTTGATCCTAAGGCTTCTGATTAAAGCAACGTTAAGAGTCTATTACGTGTGACCCCATAGGATCCATATGACGATGACAATGATGAGAACATCATAAGTAGTGAGGGGTATCTAGCAACACATCACTACTACCCATGTCATAGGACTTAAGTCATATGGCAACAGCTCCCTACCAAGCAACGAGGATTCTCTATGCATTATAGATCCCTTTGCCTAAACTGATATCCTACCATTGGATTAGTCTCAAGTTTATTAATCCAATCTATTGGTCATGACTCAATTAATGTGGCCACACATTCCTGTCATGCACCAATGAGGTGGGGCGCCCCAGAATGGTTATCATGCTTCCTCGGAAGGAAGGGGCAAATACTACTGTTGGTCATCCATGTCTCTACATGACTTATGATATGTCCAATGATAATCGTTTTGGTCTCCCAGTTACGAAGAGACGTAAGATTACATCAAAACATAACCATCATCATATCTAGACATGAATACCTCAAGTCTAAGGATCAATGCAAACCTCTTGCATGTGAGATTGACTTGTTGACTAGACAAGTCAATCCTCACGGTGGATCACTCTACAGCATCCAATGCACCTGTATGTCTGCGTTACTGTGCCCCGCACCTAACCAGCCCATACACCAGTCTCACATGCACCAAAGTTGTCCCATATCTGCTAAGGTGCCTTGACTGGGGATAGCTTACGAGAATGGATCCAACCAAACTCCTGGGACATTATTTATGCAACTCAATACATCAACGCAGGTAGAGAAGTCTGCATAACAACGACCATGCCTCTATAAAGAATAATAATTCTATCAAAGTACATTCAAACAATGCCTGACCATGTCCATACATTGGTCTGTAGGGCATATACACCAATAGCAATCGATTATAATGCAAGTAAACTATAGAAAGAACACGATATCTGAGAGAAACTGAGACTAGGGTTTCATCCACCTTAATTTCAATGACTAGATATGAATAAAAGGTCGTCAGTCTAATTTTACCATGATAAAGATATAATTTACTTCATAAAGGGATTATCTCACGTTCATGCGGACAATCATACAGGGACTAATCCTCACTTTCGCGCAAGATCTATCCCAACGCTGAAAATAAGTAAATCATCAAACAAAGAACTCAAGGATCACTTTCGTGTATCCGAATTCTAAGTTGGTTATCTCAAGTGGAATCTCAAGGATTACTTTCGTGCATCCGAGTCTCAACACAAGTTCTACTTATGGTTCTCCAATGTTCCGATCCTCACTTTCGTGCAAGATCTCCAAGTTTGACACAATAACTCAATCCTAGATTCAAATTATCTAACATGGTAATTAAACTACTAAAATCAAGAAATAAGAACTTAACCTAATTTCTTACGGTGAGTTTGTATTGTTCAATTTTAGGGTTCCAAGTTCTCAAGCAAATCACTTTTCAGTCCATATTGTGAAAACTCTATAATCATGCATGATACTAAGAAAACTAAGGAGAATTAAAGACAAGTCATCACACAAGTAGAATTATCATAGCAAAATTATCTTGACGAAATAAAAGTTATCTAATCATATAAAATCAAAGGTAATACACCCCATGTCCCAAAATAAGATTAAGCTTGCATGGAAAAAGAAATACAATAAACCATAGTATCAAAGTGTTAGAAATCAAATAAAGAGGGAGAATTAACATTACAATATAGCTGTAATAGAAATTACAGCCGTAAATTGCTTGTAAGCCCGTGGTGAACAGTGCTGGCGATGCTCCTTTGTTGATTTCTCCTCCGTCTGAGATCCTTTGGATTTGAAACTTCTGTGGTGTCCTCTCCTCCTCTGGGCGAAGCTTCAGTGTGAAAATCGTGGCCTAAGATGACCTCCACACCTCTTAGCGCGAGGTTGTGCCCTAAAGACCTCTCTATCGATTGATCCCTTGATTGATCATAAAAATTAGGGCTTTTGGTCCCTTTATCTTCTCCTCATCGAGACGAGTCCACAACTTCTTTCATATCTCAATTTGGATGTCTGGATCTTAAGATTTGGTCCGCGCAAGAATCAGGCCTAAAAAACTCGCGTATCTAGGTTAAAATTACGGCCGTAATTTAAATTACGGCAGTGCCGTAATTTGGTTCTGTAAACCCTGAGTCAAAATTTTGGCCCGTGAAAAATATTATAGTTGTGCCGTAATTTCTGAAAGACTTTCTGGTTGAAAACGTCTGGAAATTACGGCCCGTAAAATTGTTTACGGTAGTGCCGTGATTTTAGTGAATATCTCTAGTTTGAAAGCGCTTGAGATTACAGCCCGTGTAAATTCCTACGGTAGTGCCGTAATTTTTATAAAATCTTCTGATGAAAAATTAGCCAAAATACGGGAGTGCTCTGATATTATGGCAGCGTACAAAAATATGGTACAGTAATATATATTACGGCCCTGCCGTATTTTGGTTCGTGGCTCATTTTTGCTTGAAATTTGTCATGTATCCTCTTCTTGATGATGGTAACTCTTCCATGTAATTGATTTTGCTTGAAAACGCCTAAAAATAGTGTCTTTTTTCCTAAAAATCATCAAAAACTAAAATAGAAGTAGATTTTGCAATATTTGATAAATTTGGCACAAAAATAAGCAAAAGAGCTTCAATTTAGCATGAAAAGATATATAAAATGATACAAAATATACTATATATTTTGGTGTCATCAGTATCAACTCTGATAATCTTGACATCACCTCAATCAATAATTTCTCTGATCAGGTGAAATCTCCTGAGTATGTGTTTGGACCTTTGATGAGACCATGGTTCCTTTGCCTGTGCAATGGCTCCATTGTTGTCACAATAGAGCTCAATGGGATCCACAGCAGTTGGAACCACTTGAAAATCAGATATGAACTTCCTTATCCAAACAGCTTCTTTGGCTGCCTCAGAAGCAGCAGCATACTCGGCCTCTGTTGTGGAATCAGCTATGGTGGACTACTTGAAGCTTTTCCAGCAAATAGCGCCTCCATTTAATTTGAACACAGAGCCAGCCTACGATCTATGAGAGGAATTCGGCTAGGCAAGAGTATGAAGGGAATTACGGTTTAGAGGTAAGGTAAGTCTCCAAGACCTTACCATAAACCTCACCCTTCTTCTCATATGCGCCCAAGCTCTTTCCAAAAGAGCCTTCAAGCCATATCAGCCCCAACACTTGCCATAGAGGCAAGATTTCCATCCAAGGAACAAAGGGGGGAGGCCCGTAATGCTTCCTTATGAAGCAACATGCACCTACTTCACCCCATTATGCCTTTGGCGCCAATGGGGTGAAATTCTTCCCCATTATACCCTTATTTGCTTATACCTCTTCATGACAACTAGTTATTGGGCCTCATTGGATAATGAGCAAGCCAAACTTCATGACATGGGTTGATTAAGCCATTGGATCCAATCCAATGGAACCCTAATCCAAATATGACCAATCTAGGTCAATTTCGAGTCAACATGCTAAAAATGAAGTTTGGCTCCAATAACTTTCTTCCAACTCATTAGGCCCAATGGCGCTGATGAAATCTTCCAAATGGATCCAAGTTATCCAATAACTTGATCCTAAGGCTTCTGATTAAAGCAACGTCAAGAGTCTATTGCGTGTGACCCTGTAGGATCCATATGACGATGGAAATGATGAGAACATCATAAGTAGTGAGGGGTATCTAGCAACACATCACTACTACCCATGTCATAGGACTTAAGTCATATGGCAACAGCTCCCTACCAAGCAACAAGGATTCTCATGCATTATAGATCCCTTTGCCTAAACTGATATCCTGCCATTGGATTAGTCTCAAGTTTATTAATCCAATCTATTGGTCATGACTCAATTAGTGTGGCCACACATTCCTGTCATGCACTAATGAGGTGGGGCACCCCAGACTGGATATCATGCTTCTTCGGAAGGAAGGGGCAAATCCTACTGTTGGTCATCCATGTCTCTACATAACTTATGATATGGAGAGACGTAAGATTACATCAAAACATAACCATCATCATATCTAGACATGAATACCTCAAGTCTAAGGATCAATGCAAACCTCTTGCATGTGAGATTGACTTGTTGACTAGACAAGTCAATCCTCATGGTGGATCACTCCACTGCATCCAATGCAACTGTATGTCTGCGTTACTGTGCCCCGCACCTAACCTGTTGGTGTATATGCCCTTAGACCCATTGTTGGTCTAGTTTGTACTACTTGAAATTGACATTGGTATTTAATATATCGTTCTGGCATTGTCATTATTATGTTGTGTTTACATCTGTGATTGTGTACATAGATAATAATGTCCCTGGAGACAGATTATATCTGTGCTCAAACGGTGTGTCCCCGGTCGAGTACCTGAGTGGATAAGGGACACCTCTGGTACATGTGAGACTAGTATATGAGCTGGTTAGGCACGGGGTGCTAACGCAGGCATATGGGTGTATCAGTGGAAGATACACTGGACCGACCCGCTGTGAGGCTCTAACTTGGTGTCATGAGTTAACCTCACAAGTGACAGGAGATGCATTGATCCCTTGACTTGAGGTCATTGACTCTTCTGTATGGTTAGGAACATGCTTTGATACAACCTAACGCCTCGCCGTAAGCTGGGAGGTAATAACAGTTGTCATTGGGTATGTGATGACCCATATGAGAAGATCAATGGACAGACATAGGATTTTCCCCTTCCTACGGGAAGCTTGATATCCACGGGGCCCCCTATGGTTGCATGACTGAAAGTGTATGGCCATACCCAGGTGAAAGCCTGATTTAGTCATGACCATGAGATTGGGTAAAAAAAAGTGGTGACACACTTTGTCCAATCGGATATCAGTTCGGCAAAGAGACTGTAATGCATCGGTATCTTGTTGCGATGATGGGGATGTCGATGTGATATCCATTCCGAAGACTTGGGTAGCAGCGATGCACTGCTAGGTGCCACTCACTGCTTGTGATGACCTGAGTTCATCACTGCCAACGTCAGAGGAACCTACAGGGTCGCACAACTTGAACTCGGATTCTCTTATTGATCGAGTAGCCTTTTGATTGAGTTATTGGATAACTCGGATCTATTTGGGAGAATCCATCAGCACCACTGTGCTAGATGAGATGAAAGGAATCATTTGGAGCTAACTTATTTTTTGGACCTAGTAGGCCAAATGGGCCCAATGGGCCATTTGGGCCAAATGGGCCCAATAGAACAAGTTGGGCCAATAGGCCAAATGGACTCAAGAAGCCATTTAGGCCAATGGGCCAAATGGAGATGGCGCAAGCTACTTGGAGTAAGCTTGGCGCAACTCCATGAAGAGGACAAGTCCAAATTGGACATCTCACTTAAAGAGAGAAGCTTGGAGCTTCTCACTTGGAATGGATGAATGAACTTGGGTACATGGGGTTTGGAGTGGGCAAAATGAGTTTTACCTCTTGAAAGAGGTGTGTCTCTTCATGAAAAGGTGTGCCTCTTCACTTGTGAAGTGGTGCACCTATTCATGGGTTTATAAACCCCCTTCCTCCCCACTTGTCGCCGCTAGCTCTTGCCTCCTTGTCGCCACTCTTGCTAGCTCCTAGCCGCCCTCCTCTCCAAGGTTTGGTTTTGGCTCGTGGCTTGATTCCTATTCTAATCTTGGTGGAGTGCTTCAAGAGTTGGACTCCGAGGAAGCTCCACCTCCTCTACTTGGCATCTCCTCTAGAGTTGGCGCAAGTGATTGAGCAAGTGTTCCAAAGGCGTGGATCTTCTTCCCGAGGCTAGCACCGGGCGTGGAAGAAGAGGACTCGAGGTTCGGCTGTGTGCGAGACTGCAGAGGGCGCACACTTGGGTGCCTGCATCGCATCTCCTGATTTGCATCAAGGTATCATCTCCTACTCACCGTGTCGATCTCCTCGCAAGACTCGATCTTCTGGGTCTTTGGGACTGGCCTGTTTCGGGGATTGCTTCCGCTGTGTTTGTCTGTAATATTTTAAAATCCTCGGGGTTTCCCAACATAACCAGCCCATACACCAGTCTCACATACACCAAAGTTGTCTCATATCTGCTAAGGTGCCTTGACTGGGGATAGCTTACGAGAATGGATCCAACCAAACTCTTGGGACATTATTTATGCAACTCAATACATCAACGTAGGTAGAGAAGTCTGCATAACAACGACCATGCCTCTATAAAGAATAATAATTCTATCAAAGTACATTCAAACAATGCCTGACCATGTCCATACATTGGTCTGTAGGGCATATACACCAACAATCTCCCACTTGCACTAAGACCAAGGGCAACTGATGTTTAATCAGTCCCTATGTCTCTAGTATGGCTTACTTAGCTTCCGCTGCGCCAGAGGCTATGTCAGTGGGTTTTTCCAGATTGCTATCTATGCTTATTTTAACAAATTTGAATCATCATCTTTATCCATGATCTCTAAGATTAGACGATATTGCTGTAGTACATACTTGAGTGCCAAGTTCCACGCTATGGCCCCAATAATAATTATATTGGACCATTGAGCACCAGGAACTAAATCAAGTTCAAGTGAATGATGCTGCAATGTACTCAGCCTTAATTGTAGAATTTTGCCACTGTGGTTTGTCAAATGCTCTTCCAGCTCACAACACCATAACAAGGCAAAGCGCAAATCCTGGCTGTGATCAGTAGTCATTAGACTGGAACGAAATATCATTGTACTCCTGTACAAAATTCTTCCTCTCTATCATAGACTAGACCTCAATCCTTTATACTTCCCAAGTATATATAAGAATTGTTTTTACAGCTATCCTGTGTCAAACACTAGGATCTGATTAACTTGCTGGCTATGCTCCAAGCATTTGCCACAAAGGGTCTTGTGTATATTACACAAAACATGATCTATCCTATACCCAATGTACTAGGATTACAGACTCATGTTACTGCTCTCAAGCTATGTTAAATGACATAGTATTATTGAGAGAGTCATACCATGTATTTCTGGAAGGTATCAACATTTGGATTCACCCAATATGAATCTCTCCAGAAATTCCTGGACAAACGTAGATTGACTAAAGGGCAATGACTTTCTTGGATCTCTATCTATAGATCCTCATGCCTAGGATGTAGGCATCATTCCCTAGATCATTCTTCTTGAAATACTTCTCAAGCCTCGTCTTCACCATGTGAAGAGCTGAGATGTCATCCCATGTGAGGAGAATATCATCAATCGTCTAGAACAAGAAATATTATTATGGTGCTCCCACTGATCTTCTTGTAAACACAAGCCCTTTTGACATGCTTGCATAACACCATGCATATCTTTATGGCCTTGATATGAAAACCTTTTGGCTATTTCCTTGTAGACATCCTATTCCAGATGTCCATTTAAGAAAAGCAGTTTTCATAACAACACGCCATAACTGATCATGCAATTATAACAAGCAGATTCCTAATGGACTTAAAACACAGCTATTGGTGAAAAATTTCATCATTATCCACCTAGTGGATTTGCCTAAAATTTTTATTCACAAGCTTGCCTTTCAAAGTAACAATGTTACCTTCCATGTCAATCTTCCTTGAAGATCCATTTACAGCCTATGGGTGTTATCCCTTTGGCGGCTCATCCAAGTCCAAAACAAGATTAGCAGACATGGAGTCCATTACGGTTCTCATGGCGCTTAGCCATTTCTTGGAATCTGGTTTGCTGACCGCTTCCATTTCATCATAAGTCTTAGGTTCATCCTAGATGAAAAATTCATCATGCCCAGCATTTCCAATCCATCTAGACTTATGTGGTTCCTGTGTTACTTGAACTGCAGGTTACTTTGAACCTGTATGTGAGATTCAACTTTCCATTTGTGTCTAATAGTATTGTGGTTGATTCTGGACCTTGTCCCAATCAAATTTACTCCCACTAGTTTCTTTTAGAAGAAATATTTTCTCAAGAGAGACAACAGTTTGAGAAACAAATATTTTGTTCTCATTGGGATAGAAAAAGCACTCTATGGTGCCCCACAAATTTATACTTTTGAATCACTGCATATTACATTCCTAAATCCTTTGAAGAAATGGGATAATTGCAGTTTCCAATTCAAAAGCTATCTTAGACACACTTCCTTGTGGAGTGACAGTACATCTGTTTGCATGGCGTCAAAAAATGGTAAGTTTGCATGACTATTCAAAGATGGAACCACATCCAATGTGTTCCTCTTTCTTTCTTTGAAATTCACCACACAGCGGTGTTCCAAGTAAGCTGTGAGATAACCCCACACTCCTTAGGACAGTCATCAAATTCTCCACTGATCACCTTGATCCAATCAAAGTGCATTAATAGATCCTCCAATTTAATTCAATACTCCATTTGTGAACTTCTTGGATTTCTCCAAAGTTCTCAGGTTGGATAAGGCATACCCACACCTAATGAAGTATATAACACCTCTTAGTGCTTGTATTCATGGGTCTACACATATTGCTGTGTAATAGATCCAACAAGCCACTTACCCTTCAACCCTTGTGGTGAAGGCAGCATCTATCACTTTGTTCCTTTGAACAAGACTCACATTTAACATAATCCTGAAAGGATAATGATCCCAATAGTCCATGGACCTTTGGGTGTGATCATTGTTCTATGGTTCAAGAGACAATGCTATAAGAGGGTGTTTATTGAATCATTGGATCTGATCTCATGTTACATATAGAACTACAAACTATTATCATCTGTATCACTTTAATAGAACATCTCATTTTTAAAGAAAAATATCATTTATTATTTAAAACTGAAATCTGTTCCAAAAGGAATGATGTTCTAATACATAAGCTGATACATAATAGCAAAGTTCTAGATAAAGTCTTCAAGCCAGTGAGATGATATCAATAGTAGCATCTAATGCTCCGTCCTTGACCCGAGAGTCGTTTCCATCAAGCCTTATTGTCCTACTTCTTCTGAGCTCCTGCACATGTAAAACATATGTGAGCCTCACATGCGGAACCCAGTACCCATGTCTAAGAAGTAGACATAAAGACCTCGGTAACACAATACCTGAAGCGGATGGATTACATCCCTTCTTCTTCACCATGCTCTTCTTGGCCCTCAATTCTCTTCGAAATACCCATGCATTCCCAGTCTTCCGAAGTATTAGCTTTGAAGATACATAATCATGGTCATTCTCAGATTTAGGCATACACTCTGAAGATCCAACAGAACTCTCCTGATCTTTGTCTATATAGCATGGTGTGAAGAGACCTTTGAGATGTATGATAAGATCACAATTCCCCATCTCATCACACTCCGGGGTCATACACTCTAAGACAAGAGCAGTGTACTGTTTGTTATCTTCACAATGTTCAAGATAGACATTCCACTCCCACTCAGTAGTGAAATACATGCTAGGCTGGGATGGAGGTCTTTCAAGAAGATGCACCTTATTCTTTTGTTCTAGTATCTTGGACAAAATCTTGAACCACTTTGTCCAATTTGTCCCATCCAATTTATTTTTATATAGTTTCAATCTTAGATTAGGAGATGCCATCATCTACAATAAGAAAATAAGTAAAATAAGTACTATGATAAAGCATTTAACCAGGACTTTAATTAAATGCTATGCTCCCACTATTTCCAAAACAAGTTGAGAGCTCTCAAACTCAACATGGAAAGAAGTGAGTAGGATTCTAATTTCACATGAGGTCTCCGCGACTCACGAGGGTGAGTTGGGATGCACAGAGTGATCTCATGCTTCTTTAGGTAGGCATGCCAGCCAATTGTGCCGTGCACAACTCCTCTTAGTTAAGATAGACTAGGCGCCCTGTATCCAGCGAGGGCTGGATACAAAATAGAACCCTATCCTTTCAACAGCTGCCTCTAGTGATTCATCATGTCAGTAACATATGAAAAACTAGTCAAGTCTGATCCTAACCATTATGCCCAGGGTCAACGAGTTTCCTTGCGAAGGCACGCCCGGTTAAAACGCACTGGGGAAACCATTGTTACCACACCTCCTAAAGATAAATAGGTGTCTCCCACGAGGGTGGAAAACAGTTCACAACACCACCGATCGATAATTTGATGAGGGCTACGCGTTAGAAAGCCATTGACTTGATATTGTATTGAGAGTTTTTGCATGTTTATTTTATTCTTTTCTAGCATGTAGTTTTACTATGGTTATGGCAGCAAAGGAAAAACATCACAGGCATGCTATGGACAGAATAATAAACCATCACAGGCATGCTAGTTTGGTCGATATGGTCAGAGCCCTTTTCATACACATAACTTGTCACGATCCATGTGACATGTTATCGTGCATCCAAGGGTTGCGAGTCCCTTAAGCTAATCAGCCCATGCCAGAAGCCGAAAGCAAGTGTCCTTCCTTCAGCCGCAAGCCCATCACCATGCTTCCAAAGCTGGCGCCACTACTGACTTCAGTTGAAGAAGACTCCTTATTGTCTTGATGAAGCCTTAACCTATCTTATAATTCTACATCTATTATAAAACAAGATGAAAAATCTTTACATTAAGATAGGGAGAGAACCACACGCAGGTGGAAGGAGTTTTTACAAGCATTCATCACAAGTGGAAACATGCTTCCACAACACAACACAGGAGGGCACTCGCTATGACCATATCAACCCAATCAAGTGGCAAGTGGCGCATGTAAAAATTGAAAACCGAGCATAATCAATTTTTAGTTCCTTATGCGCCATCATCATCCAAAGCATTCTCTCAACTTATTTTATGCCAAAATCAAGATCAAGTTTCATCATGATTTCTAGATCCTATCAGCTGGCAATTTTGTCAGATCAAGAGACCTGGCCAGTCCGAAGACACAATGCCTGTCCTACTTATCAAAATGACGTGCGCCTTTGATCTTAAATCAATTAGAAACTTAATCCAAAATCAGCCATAAAATTGGTAAGAGAAGTTTTGAATGAAAAACGCCATCTAGGTGAATCGCACATGGATGAAAGAAAAATTTTCTAAAAATTTTTCACACAGGCAAACGTACACCTTGTGTATCTCGCAAGTACCTTTGATACCACTGTTGGGGAATACTGGGTGTAATTTAAAATTTTGCAGTCCCAGGATGCAGCGGAAGAATCATTACACCCGAAACATATTCCTTCCCAAGAATCCATGCGAGAGAGAAAACACAAGGATGTGTTAGAGATATACCTCTTTTGCTTGCTTAGTCGTTGAAGCCATGTTAAAGGCACCCAAGTGTTCACCCTCTACAAGTATCCACGTGTAGACCGTCTCAATGTTGCTCCCTTCCACGCTTGGTGCTAGCCTCGGGAAGAGAATCAAGCCTTTGTCACTCTCTTCAAAACTTGCACCACCTCCAAGGTAGAAGCGCCAAGAAGAGATGAGGAAGAGGATGATGCCGCCAAGTTGCTTCCTCCTTCTCCTTTGCTTGCGCCACCTTCAAGCAAGGTGCGCCTATCGCCAAGGAACAGAGAGGGCTTGTAACAAGGAGATGCCACTGAGCACTAAGAGTCCTTGCGCCAAGAAGATGAGAAGAAGAAGAGGAACTTGCGACCACTTGGAAGAAGATTGCGCTCCTTGATGAAGGAGAGCTCCAAGCTCTCAAGTTGTCGCCACCCCAAGCCATAGTATCAAAGTGTCAAAGGGAATACACCCCATGCCCCAAAATAAGATTAAGCTTGCATGAAAAAAGAAATACAATAAACCATAGTATCAAAGTGTGAGAAATCAAAGAAAGAGGGAGAATTAACATTACAATACAGCTGTAATAGAAATTACAGCCGTAAATTGCTTATAAACCCGCGGTGAACAGTGCTGGCGATGCTCCTTTGTTGATTTCTCCTCCGTCTGAGATCCTTTGGCTTTGAAACTTCTGTGGTGTCCTCTCCTCCTCCAGGCGAAGCTTCAGTGTAAAAATCGCGGCCTGAGGTGACCTCCATGCCTCTCAGCATGAGGTTGTGCCCTAAGGACCTCTCTATCGATTGATCGCTTGATTGATCATAAAATTAGGGATCATCGAGATGAGTCTGCAGCTTCTTTCAGATCTCAATTTGGATGTCTGGATCTTAAGATATGGTCCGCGCAAGAATTGGACCTGAAAAACTCGCGTGTCCAGGTTAAAATTACGGCCGTAATTTAAATTACGGCAGTGCCGTAATTTGGTTCTGTAAACCCTGAGTCGAAATTTTGGCCCGTGAAAAATATTGTGGCTGTGCCGTAATTTCTGAAAAACTTTCTGGTTGAAAATATCTGGAAATTACGGCCCGTAAAATGGTTTACGGTAGTGTCGTGATTTTAGTGAATATCTCTGGTTTGAAAGCGCTTGAGATTACAACCCGTGTAAATTCCTACGGTAGTGTCGTAATTTTTATAAAATCTTCTGATGAAAAATTAGCCAAAATACGGTAGTGCTATGATATTATGGCAGCGTACAAAAATACGGTACCGTAATATATATTATGACCCAGCCGTATTTTGGTTCGTGGCTCATTTTTGCTTGAAATTTGTCATGTATCCTCTTCTTGATGATGGTAACTCTTCCATGTATTTGATTTTCCTTGAAAACGCCTAAAAATAGTGTGTTTTTTCCTGAAAATCATCAAAAACTAAAATAGAAGTAGATTTTGCAATATTTGATAAATTTGGTGCAAAAATAAGCAAAAGAGCTTCAATTTAGCATGAAAAGATATATAAAATGATATAAAATATACTATATATTTTAGTTTCATCAGTATCAACTCTGATAATCTTGACATCACCTCGATCAATAATTTCTCTGATCAGGTGAAATCTCCCGAGTATGTGTTTGGACCTTTGATAGGACCATGGTTCCTTTGCCTGTGCAATGGCTCCATTGTTGTCACAATAGAGCTCAATGGGATCCACAGCAGTTGGAACCACTTGAAAATCAGATATGAACTTCCTTATCCAAACAGCTTCTTTGGTTGCCTCAGAAGCAGCAACATACTCGGCCTCTATTGTGGAATCAGCTATAGTGGACTACTTGAAGCTTTTCCAGCAAATAGCGCCTCCATTTAATTTGAACACAGAGCCGGCCTGCGATCTGAAGTCGTCAGGGTCAGACTGGAATGACGCATCAGTGTACCCCTGAACAGTGAGCTCTTCCTATCCCCCATAGACTAAGAACAGATCCTTAGCTCTTCTTAGATACATCAGGATGTTCTTTACAGCCACCTAGTGTTGCAGACCTGGATTGGATTGGTATCGGCTGGTTATGCTCACAGCATAAGCAACATCTAGTCTAGTACACAACATTGCATACATGATCGATCCCACTGCCGAAGCATAGGGAACTCGACTCATTTCATCCCTCTCAGCCTATGTGGTGGGATGCTAGCTCTTTGAGAGTGTAAGGCCATGTCTTATTGGAAGGTATCCTCTCTTGGATTGCTCCATATAGAACCTTTCTAGGACCTTGTCAAAATAGGTACTTTGATCAGCGAGGGCTGGATACATCTTGAAACCCTAACCTCTCAACGATGCCTCTAGAGTTTCATCATGTGCCCAGCACATATGAAAATCTAGTCAAGTCCATTCCTAATCGTTCTGCCCAGGTCCAACGAGTTTCCTTGCGAAGGCGCGCCCGGTTAAAACGGACTATGGAAACCATTATCACCACACACCATCTAAAGATAAGTGGGTGTGTCACACGAGGGTGGGAAATAGTTCACAACACCACTGATCGAGGGTTTTTGAGGTCTCATCAACTTAGTTTTACCTTATGTCTAACGTTACAGACATGCAATCCAACAGTGATAACATAATGATAAAACATCACAGGCATACTTTAGCAGATAATGAAAGCAGTAAAGGGATGATGTGATCATAGCCTATTGAAGACATTGAACCGACCCATGCCAAATGGGGTTCATCTCTTGACCAAGGATTCAAGCCCCAAAGACAAGACCTAACCTAGTCGACCTCTAGAGCTGATCTTCAAGGTTGTCTCCAAGGTCCTTCAAGGGTGAACCGCCACCTTGCAAGTGCCAAGAAATCAAGCTCACAAGCCCTGAGGTTCGGTGACGGAGTCATAGACGCCAATGAGGATGACCCATTCGCTCATGGCCAAGAAACCACCAACAACATCTAGAACCAACCCACCATCAGCAAGTCCTGCTACTTCGTGGCAGCGTGTTCCGGAGATGGTGTAGCACCACTTGGGCCCGGACAACGGCCACGTCGATGACTCTTCCATCCAACACTTCGCGCCACATCAGGGATTCTATCAGAGAATAGTTGGTAGCTATCTACTTTTAGGTTGTTAAGAGGGAATATTGACCCTCTTTAGTTTGTTACGGGGTGGTTGGCTTCTCTGACCGCCCCACATGTTTCTCTTGTGACCCTCCTCCCCTCTTGTTCTATAAAAGAGGGCTGGGGGCTATGTGTTTTCTTCAGTTCTTGTTGTAATTTGCGCCTTCCCCCACGTGAAGGCCTTAGGTGCAGCAAAACTCTGAGGGGCTCGCCTAGAGTTCCCTCGACCCATGTAATCGTTGTACGTTGTTTTCTTGCTTTCAATCAAAACACCCGGTGAACCCCCCTAGGGCGCCGGGTCCTTTGCATTTTCATCCTGCTGTGTTTGTGTCTTTGGCGAGCAAAGTAGCCGGTTGCCGTAGCATCGTGAAGAACGCGCACGCATGTGCATGCTCCTAAAAAAATTGGCTATGCGATCGAGCTGAGTATTTTCCAATAGTAATTCGATCTGTGGTTTCTCTTCCGCTCCGAGTGTTGCTCCAGTTACATCTTGCACTATTCCATTGGATTTTCTCCGCGGGTTTTCACCGATCGCGCGCGTTTCTTTTCCCTCGTCTCAAGACCCTCTCTTGGATTTCTACATCATAGTCTCCCCATAGTAGAGTATTACTTTAAGGAAACCACCCAAAACATCCGCTGCATCAAATTTTGGTATCAGAGGAGGGTTGGGGCTAACTCTTGTCTAGCCCCACCGATCTCTTCATTGCATTTCACTCGGCTTCTCTGGTTTTGTCTTCTGCATACATACGCATCTTCAACATCATGACAACTAGATCAGGCACCTCTTACCAAAACCCATCCACCCAAGTGCCCGTTTCGGCTGAAGAAAGTCCTCTCCCTAGGATAGAGTCAATCGAAGCACTATCGACACGCTTGGAAGCGATGGAGACCATGTTTCAACGTCTAATATCGTCGGTCCAACATCTCATGGACCAAGTCATGGAACTCCGGTCTAAGCCCACTGAGGGTCAGCCCTCGCAAAGTGCTCCGCCCCCTTTGGCCCAGCTGCGCGTGTAGGCCCTTAATTCTCCCCGGTTTGACCCAATTGCTGACGAGTCTGCATGGGTTGAGGAGGCCCCTCCCCCACGTCGCACACTTCTGCGCAACCGTGAGGATGACGAAGTCCGCAGGCTCACGCACATTGACCCTCCGATCTTCAATGGTAGTCTTCACCCCCACACCTTCCGTGATTATGCGGCTGCGGTAGACAATTACTTCGAGTGGAGTGCGTCTTTTACTCGCTGGCCCCGTGCGGTTGTATTGGACCAACGTAGAGCGTCAACTTGCTGATAAGCACCTTCCCCCCATCACTAGGTGGGAGGAAATGTGTTATCGACTGAAGGAGAAGTATATGCCCCCGACCTATAGGCAGCAGCTCTTAGACTCGTATTGTGCCATCGCCCAAGGTTCCGACTCTGTCGACGAGTACCACACTCGTTTCGACGAGTTAGGCATTAGGTGCAACCTTAAGGAAGACCCGGCCTTCACTTTGTCCCGATTCAAGCGCGGTATTCGCGACGAGATTTGTCGTATGCTGCCATCCCACGGCCATGACTCGGTCGTCTTGACCCTACACCACGCTCGAGACATCGAGTGGGACCTGCGTTCTGCGCGCACTCACGTGGACTCGAGTGCGACCTGCATCGTCCTGCGTATGAGCCCCCGGCGCAGGGTCCGCCTCCTCGCTCCGAGATAGCCCCTTGTCCGCACCACAATGGCCCCCGTCGGGCCCCACGCGACGCTCCCCGCGACGCGCCACCTCCTCGTTTGACTTGGGAGGAGAAGAGCAAGGCGCCCGTCTCCGCTGTTTCGCCCAGCCCTTGCCGCCATTGCGGGCAAACCGGTCACTTCAACTGGGATTGTCTGCATCACTCCCTACACATCGCGGTCGCCCCACGCGACCCTTACCCGCAGCCCGTCGTCCCTCTCGCACCCCCTTTGACGCAAGAGGTTGGCCCACAATGTTACTCCGACGAGGAGTCCGGCCCGCACCCGGCCTTGGTAGTCCACTGCACCCTTGTCCATAACCCTCCCCCTTCCGAGGATTGGAAGCGCACGAGTGTCTTCTACACTTACATCAAGTGTAATGGGCACTCGTGCAAAATTGTGCTCGACAGAGGTAGCAGCCTCAACGTCATCTCACGGACGGCGGTCACCCGTTTCGGCCTCACACTCGAGGCTCACCCTTGGCCATATTCAATAGCCTGTGTCGATACGTCTAGCCTTCCCATTACCCACCGATGTCAGGTCCCAGATACATTGGTGATTATTCGGAGAAGGTGTGGTGCGACGTCGCTTCCATGGATGTCGCCCACGTCCTGCTTGGCCGCCCATGGCTTTACGACCGTGACATGATCCATTACACTCGATCCGACACTTACGTCTTCCACCACGGGGGACGTAAGATCTGCTTGACCCCGGCTCCACCTAAGGAGCTGCGGGCTTCCACGTCCAAGGGCGTCATCATGCCCTTACCTCCAACCCCACCCATGCCCAAGGCAGTTGCCTTGGTCCGTCCTTGCTCCCTTGTCCAGGAAGCCCATGAGACCAAAGTGGTCTATGCTCTCATGTTCCGAGATGTCTCCCCAATGCCCCCGCCTCCTCTGGCACCTTTGCCAACAGAGGTCATTGCCTTGCTCAGTGAGTATTCAGACATCTCCCTGGTTGATCTACCTGTCGGCCTTTCCGCCGGAACATGACATCTAGCATGTCATAGATCTCATCCCCGGGGCATCTTTGCCCAATCTGCCCCATCACCGTCTTAACCCCACCGAGCACACGGAGCTCAAATGCCAAGTGGATGACCTTATTGCCAAAGGGTTCTTCCGAGAGAGCCTCAGTCCTTGCACTGTCCCGGCCCTTCTCACCCCCAAGATGGATGGATCGTGGTGGATGTGTATTGATTGCCGCGCAATCAATCGCATCACGGTTAAGTATAGGTTTCCCATTCCGCGCTTGGACGACATACTTGACCTCATTTCCGGCGCGTGTTGGTTTAGCAAGTTAGACCTTTGGAGCGGCTACCACCAGGTCTGCATCCGTGAGGGCGACGAGTGGAAGATGGCCTTCAAGACGAAGGACGGCCTCTACGAGTGGCTGGTGATGCCCTTCGGGCTTACCAATGCACCCTCAATGTTCATGCGTCTCATGAGCCAGACCCTTCGGCCTTATATCGAGAAATTCCTGGTCGTCTACTTTGACGACATCCTCATTTATAGCCATACCCGGGACGATCACCTCGAGCACCTCTAGTTGACCTTTGACATTCTGCACAAGGAACGCTTGTTCCTTAACGCCAAGAAGTGCTCTTTCCTTGAGTCCCAGGTCTAGTTTCTAGGATTCATAATGTCCGACCAAGAACTCATGGTTGATCCTATGAAAATCGAGGCCATTCGCCAATGGCCGGAGCCCGAGTCCATCACTGAGGTCCGAAGCTTTCTCGGCGTCGTAGCCTTCTCCTGCCACTTCATTAAGGGGTTTAGCACCATCGCTTCCCCCATGACAGCTTGCACCAAACACGAGACCTTTGCCTGGACCCCCGCGGCTCATCGTTCCTTCATCGCCCTTAAGGCCATCATGACCTTGGCCCCGGTCCTTCATCTCCCCGACTTCTTGAAGGTTTTCGAGGTTGCGTGCTATGGCTCCGACACCGGCATCGGCGGTACCCTTAGTTAGGAGGGCCACCCCGTCGCCTTCTTTAGTGACAAACAGAATGAAGTGCGACAACGATACTCCACCAATGAGAAGGAGTTCTATGCCATCGTCCAGTCCCTCTGACAATGGCATCAGTATCTCCTACATAAGGAGTTCGTTTTGTTTAGCGATCACCAAGCCCTTTCCTTCCTCTCTGCGGAGAAGAAGCTCGTCCCTCGCCATGCGAAGTGGGTCGAGTTTCTCCAACAATACACCTTTGTGATCACTCATAAGGCCGGGAAGGAGAACGTGGTTGCCGACGCCCTTAGTTGCGTCCGGTCCCTGTTGTGTGTCTTATCCACCTCGATCCCCATGTTGGACCACGTCCGCGACGAGTACACTGTGTTGGGGTATGCCCTTAAGGCTAATGTTTGAGGCCTTGGGATTGTATAAGTATCATGTAATAAACTCTTATGTTTATAAAGGCATGGTTATTATTCAGGTTGTTACCATGTCTGCTGTAATAAGTATACTTCTAAATAATGTCTCAAAGCTGTTCAGCTAGGCTGACAGGCTATATGTCCTTAGTCGAGATATCTTGGTGAACATGAGACAGCCTTGATATGATTGAGACTAATATGTGTGCTAATCTTATAGGATGCTTCGAGCATGGAATAAGATGTAGACTCATGGGTACATTGGATGTACTGGACAGACCCTTCTAGGATATTCAATTGTTTGTCACAATGTGAATAATCCTTGATAGCAGCAAGTGGCACATTTTCCTTTGACTTGAGATCACTTGTGTTTCTAAATGATGATTGTCATTGTTTTGAGGTAGTTCAATATCATTTGAAACATAATGATTATAGACTATCTTGGATGATGAGCTTGAGTCAGGTTAGGGCACTAGTGATAGATAAAGGATTGCCGTCTCCTTGTTCAAGGAGTGTGATGTTCTAAAGGCCCCCCTGTATGAGATGATTGAGATAGTGTATGGCCATACCCAGATGACTATGTTCATCTGAGCTAATCATGCTCATAGTATTGGAGTTACAGGCTTGACATGCTTGTCCAATAAGAACATCCAGTGGCAAAGGAAACATGCATGCCTCGTGAGTTTGATTCACACTTGTGCCATGTTTTGGGTGAAGTCTTGGAAGACTATTTCCTTTATATCGGGAGACAGTGATGTGTTGCTAGATACCCCTCACTGATCGTGATAACGTAAGTTATCGTTACCGACATTTAAAGGAAACCCTCAGGGTCGCACAATTTGTTGATATGGCTTTCTTGAGTCAGATCGTGTGGACTGAATTGTTTTGATTCAGTTTAAAGGGATTTAAACTCTGATTGTAAGTGAGATCTGGTCTGATCATGTTTGATTGATTAGGGCTTGAGATCGGTAAGCTTCGATCGAGAGAGGAGATGCTAGATCGGTGAGATCAAGAGCATCAGGAGATGAACGGTTAGATCTTGAACCATTAGGTTCATAGAAGGTCTAGACCATGTATTGGCTTGGCTTGGTTTGATTTTGGTCTTTGAGCCAAATCGAATTGAACCATAGATTGAACCGGTTCACTATGTGAACGCATGGTTCATGAAGGGAGGCGTTTTGGCATTGAAGCATGGCTTCATGACTTTCCATTTTGGGAAGTCATGTAACGCCATTTTCATAATATCGCCTAAACGCATTTGCGTCTTGGTCTTGAATCTTGCTTGCTTGCCATCTCGTGTGGAAGGAAGTGAACGACAAGGTAGAGCGCTCGGCCAAGGAAGCATCTCATCATCCTACCATTCGATCAAGGACATCTTGTAGATCCTTGCTAGCACAAGGAGATCCAAGGAGAAGCCATCTTCACCTTGTGTGCGATTATCTTTGGAGAAGGAGCACTTGCGCCTTTGGTTCCAAGATTCCATCTAACCGTGATGGCTATGGTATGGATCTCAACTTCATCAAAGTTGATCATGTGTTCATGCTAAGATCTTGAAAACCCTTGCTTCCGCTTGCGATTTTTCATGCGCCACCCCCTTAGGGTTTTCGCCCCCCTCTTGAAAGGGGTTTTATCTGCTTGCGCTCCCCCTTGAAGGGGACCCTACACACTGACTGCCCTGACTTTGGCCCGACCTTCGCCCGACTCCTTGCCGATGATCCCCCAGACCTGCCTTACTGTGTCCATGATGGTTCCCTCGTGATGGTAACCAGTTGCGTGTTCCCGGTCCTCTATCCGTGAGCACCTCCTACTCGAGCTGCACACCGGCGGTGCCACCGCATACCACGGTCGTGATAAGACCCGTGCTTTGGCCAAAGAATGCTTCTTCTGGCCCACTCTTCGTAAGGATGTCGATAGGGTCATTCGCCACTGTGGCATGTGCCAACGTGCCAAACCCCGTCCTGCTAACACCGGCCTCTATACCCCACTCCCCGTTCCTCGGTGTCCTTGGCTAGAGATTAGCATGGACTTCATCCTCGGCCTTCCCCGCGCGGCCTCGCGCCACGACTCCATCTTTGTTGTCGTGGATCACTTCTCTAAGATGGCGCATTTTGTGCCTTGTTCCAGGACGGTCGATGCTTCTCACATCGTGCACATCTTCGTTCGCGAAATTGTGCACCTCCATCGACTCCCCCTCACCATTGTGTCTGACCGCGACACCCGGTTCGTCGGTCATTTTTAGAAGTCCCTGTGGGCCCTCCTTGGGACCACTCTTAAGTTTTCCTCTGCCCGTAGATGGACGGTCAAACGGAGGTGGTAAACCATAGCTTGGGCAACCAGTTGCGTTGTTTAGCTGGTGACTTCCCATGCCATTGGGCTAAGCATCTCCCCATTGCCGAGTTCGCGTATAACAACGCCTCCCATCGCTCTACGGGGCTGAGCCCTTTCCAGGTCGTTCTTGGGCACCAACCCAAGAAACCCATTGACATGCATAACATCCCTCCTCCTCCGTCCATCCATGGGTCCGCATATACTTTTGCATCACATATCGCAGGTTTACACGATCAGATTCACCGTCAGATTGGGCGCCAGTGTTTACGTCCTTGACCTTCCAGCGGACTCCCACCTCCCCCCCCCCCCCCCCCCCGCCCCGGGATGCTTGACGGAGTCATAGACGCCAACGAGGAGGGTCCATTCCCTCATGGAGACACTTGGGAAGACCCCCCAAGGCTGGAGGAAGAAGCCCCGCAAATTCTGGCACAAACAAAGCCCTGCAACCCCCGACATAGCCAGGCCGTGCGCCCAGACACGGCTGTGACACGGTCGACTGCAGACGCGAACACCGACACGGCCATCGCCATGGCCGTGCCGCCGACCGTCCACCTCTCGGCCACCATCCCAGCAGCCCGACACGGCCGTGCCACCGAGCACGCCCCAGCCACGCATGTCTCGGGCCAACAAACTGTCGTCAAGCACGCCCATGCCGCCAAGCACGTCCCAGCCGTGCATGTCTTGGGCCAATAGGCGCCATCAAGCACGCCCAGCCGTGCATGTCTCGGGCCAACAAGCTGCCATCAAGCACGCCCGTGCCGCCAAGCATGCCCCAGCCGTGCATGTCATGGGCCAACCCGCTACCGACAAGCATGCCGTGCCCCCGAGCATGCCCCAGCCTTGCAAGTCTCTGTCGAGAATGCAGACGCAGAGCACGGCCATGACCATCGACACGGCCAGGCCGTGCTTAGCCCCAAAAAGCTAAAAGAGGTTGTTCTCCATCCCATTCGACGCTCGCAGCGGTCCTCGTATCCCCCGGACCGTTTTGTGGGCATGATGAGCACTTCTAGAGCCATAACTTGCCCCATCCGCTCCATCAATGTGGCTTCTCTGGCCTCAACGACGTCCTTTCATCCGCTGCACATCACTCAAAGGCCGATCCGAGACCTGGCAGCCGACTGTGACCATTCTGCCGACTGTTACAACAACCGGGTTCTCAACTCGGCCCAAGAAACCACCAATAACGTCCAAAACCAGCCCACCATCAGCAAGTTCTGCTGCTTCGTGGCAGCGTGTTTGGAAATGGTGTAGCGCCACTTGGGCCCGGACAACGGCCACGTCGACAACTCTTCCATCCAACGCATCGCTCCACATCAGGGATTCTATCAAAGAATAGTTGGTAGCTATCTACTTTTAGGTTGTTAAGTGGGAATATTGACTCTCTTTAGTTTGTTACGGGGTGGTTGACTTCTCTAACCGCCCCACATGTTTCTCTTGTGACCCTCCTCCCCTCTTGTTCTATAAAAGAGGGCTGGGGGCTATGTGTTTTCTTTAGTTCTTGTTGTAGTTTGTGCCTTGCCCCACTCGAAGGCCTTAGGTCCAGCAAAACTTCGAGGGGCTCGCCTAGAGTTCCCTCAACCCATGTAATCGTTGTACGCTATTTTCTTGCTTTCAATCAAAACACCCAGCGAACCCCCCTAGGGCGCCGGGTCCTTTGCATTTTCATCCTGCTGTGTTTGCATCTTGGGCGAGCAAAGTAGCCGGTTGCCGTAGCATCGTGAAGAACGTGCGTGCGTGTGCATGCTCTTGAAAAAATTCGCTATGCGATCGAGCTGAGTATTTTCCAATAGTAATTTGATCCGTGGTTTCTCTTCCACTCCGAGTGTTGCTCAAGTTACATCTTGCACTATTCCATCAGATTTTCTCCGCGGATCTTCACCGATCGCGCGTGATTCTTTTCCCTCGTCTCAAGACCCTCTCTCGGATTTCTGCATCATAGTCTCCCCACAGTAGAGTATTGCTTTAAGGAAACCACCCTAAACATCCGCTGCGTCACTCGGCCATGCTATTCTAGCACCACCAAGCAAACTTGCCCCACCACCTTTGATGCTGATGACACCAAAATATATATTTTATATCATTTTATATATCTTTTCATGCTAAATTGAGGATCTTTTACTCGTTTTTATGATGAATTCATCAAATATTACAAAATCTACTTATATTTTGGTTTTTCATAATTTTCAGGTAAAAAGTGACATATTTTGATGGATTTCGAAGGATTTGAGCGCACGAATAGATTCAGGACGTCGAAACGAAGCCGCCCGCCAATTTTCATGTGAATCGGAGCAAGTTTGAAAAATACACCACCGGTGTAATGGATATTACGGCCGTAATTTGTAGAAAATAAGGCAGTGCCATATTTTTCTTTGTAGTACCATATTTTGAGCAATTTTTGACCAGAAACTTGTGAAGAAAATACGGCAGTACCGTAATTTAGTTTACGGTACCGTAATTTGGCTCCTCTTCCCGATTTTTCTGCCTCGAATCTTGTGAGGACCATAACTTTTGATCTAGACCTCCAAATTGAGATCCAAAAGTTGCTGCGGACTCATCTAAAAGAGGAGAAGACACACGAAGAAAAAGGACCAATGTTTATCCAATATCGAGGGAGCAATCGAGAGAGAGGCGTCTAGGGTTTGGCCTCATGCCGAGAGGTGTAGAGGGCACCTCAGGCCTTGATTTTCATGCAAAAGCTTTGCCTAGAGGAGAGAAAGACACCACAGAAGTTTCAGATCAAAAGGAGTACGAGTGGAGGAGAGATCAATGAAACAGCGGTGACAGCACTGTTCATCACGGAAAATACGACTGTAATTTATATTACAGCCGTGTTGTGAAGTTGTTTCCTTCTTATTCTTCTTCAATTTCTTCCACTTTGAAACTATGGTTGATTGTATTTCTTTTTCCATGCTAACTTATATGTTTTTTGGGACATGGGGTGTAATCCCTTTGATTTCTAATGATTAGATACTTTTTATTTCGTCAAGATAGTTTTGCCACGATAATTCTACTTATGTGAATGTCTTGTCTTTGATTCTCCATAGACTGATGTTATTATTCATGTTTAGAGTTCTCGCAATAAGGACCGAAAGGTGGCTTGCTTGAGAACTTGGAACCCTAGAATTGCATGTTAGGAGCTTTACGTAAGAAATTAGGTTTGTTCTTAATTATTTGATTTTAGTGATCTTATTGGCATGATTTAATAATATGAATCTAGGATAGAGTCGAGTTGTCAAATGTGGAGATATTTCATGAAAGTGAGGATCGGAACATTGGAGAACCATAGGTAGAACTTGTATTGAGTCTCGGATGCACGAAAGTGATCCTTGAGATTCCACTTGAGGCAATCAACTTAGAATTCGGATGCACGAAAGTGATCTTTGAATTCTCTGATTGATGATTTACTTATCTTTAGCATTGGGATAAATCTTGCGCGAAAGCGAGGATTGATCCCTGCATGATTGTCTGCACGAAAGTGAGATGATCCCTTTATGAAGTAAATTAAGTCTTTATCATGATAAAATTAGACTGACGACCTTTTATTTATATCTAATCATTGAAATTGAGGTGGATGAAACCCTAGTCCCATATTTATCTCTCTGATTTACTTTACACTCTTTCCGTTGATTATTGCATCATATTCGATTTGCTTAGCTAGTAAGAAAGCAGTTATTTGTTACTTAACAATAAGGTCTCTGTGGTTCGATATCTTTCTTTATTACTTCGATAATTCCGTGCACTTGCGGACACAACAGATGCTTGTTGTGCCACCATGCAAGGTGCGCCATGCTCCAAGTAGATGCGCCTCCATAATCTTCCTTTTAATTAAAAGCAAAAGAAAAGCGGCACGTAGGCCTCACCAGGATACATTACAGGCATGCAAAGGGGCTTGACTCATGATCACAACACCATGCACAAACAAGGCACTTACTCATGCAATTCTACATGCTCATGAAAAACATAAAATCTAAAATTTTACTTTTTCATAGAACAAGTCTCTTTTCCTCATCTTCATATCACAAATCTTTTGATTTTTTGCGATTGATTTTTCATGACGATTTCATAGATCCTATCGGTTGGCAATTTTGTCAAATCAATTGACTCAGCCAGTCCGTAGACACAATGCCCATCCTACTTGACAAAATTACATGCGCCTTTGATCTTAAATCAATCAAGAAAAACAACCCAAAAATCCAAAAGAGATTGACAAAGAGGATAGGAACAAGAAACTTTTATTTTTCTTCTTTAAGAAAAATATACGCCATACTAATATGCAATTTGCAATAATTGAAATATGGCATATGAGCATGAAAGAGCATGAAAAACATCGTTTGAGGCTCGCAATTCACTTTGATACCACTGTTGGGAAACCCCGGGGATATTTTACAATTTTCAGAGATAGAAATTACACAAATACATTGCACAGCAGAAGCAATATCCCCGAAACAAGCCAGTCCCTAAAACCTAGTGAAGATCGCATGCGAGGGAGTCGACACGATGAGATAAAATATATCTTACAACAAGATGAGGCCAATGTCGAGGTAGGCGCCCAAGTGTGCGCCCTCTGTAGTCTCACACACACAGATGCCTCGAGTCCTCTTCTTCCACGCCCGGTGCTAGCATGGGGAAGAAGATCCAAGCCTTTTATCACCTTCTTCAAGTTGCGCCACCCTCCAAGAGTATGCGCCAAGGATGAAGAAGGATGGGAAGAGGAAAGCCGCCTCTCTCAAGCCCTTCTTGCGACAAGAGAAGAAGGTGTTGGGGTATGCCCTTAAGGCTAATGTTTGAGGCCTTTGGGATTGTAATAGTATCATGTAATAAACTGTTGTGTTTATAAAGGCATGGTTATTATTCAGGTTGTTACCTTGTCTGCTGTAATAAGTGTACTTCTGAATAATGTCTCAAAGCTGTTCAGCTAGGCTGACAGTCTATATGTCCTTAGTCGAGATATCTTGGTGAACATGAGACAGCCTTGATATGATTGAGACTAATATGTGTGCTAATCTTATAGGATGCTTCGAGCATGGAATAAGATGTAGACTCATGGGTACATTGGATGTACTGGACAGACCCTACTGGGATATTCCATTGCTTGTCACAATGTGAATGATCCTTATAAGCAGCAAGTGGCACATGTCCTTTGACTTGAGATCACTTGTGTTTCTAAATGATGATTGTCATTGTTTTGAGGTAGTTCAATATCATTTGAAACATAATGATTATAGACTATCTTGGATGGTGAGCTTGAGTCAGGTTAGGGCTCTTGTGATAGATAAAGGATTGCCGTCTCCTTGTTCAAGGAGTGTGATGTTCTAAGGGGCCCCCCCGATATGAGATGATTGAGGAAGTGTATGGCCATACCCAGATGACTATGTTCATCTGATCTAATCATGCTCATCATATTGGAGTTACAAGCTTGACCCGCTTGTCCAATAAGAACATCCAGTGGCAAAGGACACATGTATGCCAAGTGAGTTGATTCACACTTGTGCTATGGTTTGGGTGGAGTCTTGGAAGACTCTTTCCTTTATATCGGGAGACAGTGATGTGTTGCTAGATACCCCTCACTGATCGTGATAACGTAAGTTATCGTTACCGACATTTAGAGGAAACCCTCAGGGTCGCACAATTTGATGATATGGCTTACTTAAGTCAGATCGTGTGGACTGAACTGTTTAGACTCAGTTTAAACGAGTTCAGACTCTGATTGTAAGTGAGATCTAGTCTGATCATGTTTGATTGATTGGGGCTTGAGATCGGTAAGCTTCGATCGAGAGTTTGGATGCTAGATCATAGAGATCAAGAGCATCAAGAGATGAATGGTTAGATCTTGAACCATTTGGTTCAAAGAGATCTAGACCATGGCTTGGGCTGGTTTAATGAACCGAATTGGGTTGAACCTAATTGACTTGAACCGGTTCACATGTGTGAACGTATGGTTCAAGGTGTAAAGGCTTGTTGGGCGGTTTTTCCTTCAAGTGAGCGCATGGCTTGAAAACCTTCCATTTATGGAAGTGTAACGCCATGACTTGATTGGAGAAGGCTTAACGCAAGTCGGTTTTACTGAATTGTCATCTTCGTTGGACGAAAGAGGATTCTTGGAGACGGTAGCTCTCGGCCAAGCGCATCTCAACACACGACAAGGACATTGGGATCTCTTGCTAGCACAAGGAAGATCCTAAAGGGTAGCCACCCCTCATCTTGTGTGTGAACTTGAAGAGGAGACCTACTTTGATCTCTTGCTTCCAAGCCGCCACCCTCTTCATGGCTTTGGTATGAGTTCTCATAACTTCAAGTTGATCATATAGTTATCATATTCGATCTTGTTTAGAAACCCTTTTCGCCATGCTTGTTAGAACCGCAAGTTTAGGGTTTCTCCCCCCTTTGAACTAGGGGTTCCTTCAATTGGTATCAGAGGTGGTTCTTGATATGATCTATATGATTGCTTCAAGTCCTTGTGATCCATACATGTTGCGCTTACTTTTACTTGATGTATGCTTTGTTTACATGTAGTTGCGCTTGTATCATGCTTACATGAAGTTGCGCTTGTATCATGCTTACATCAATTTGCGCTTGTATCATGCTTACATGAAGTTGCGCTTGTATCATGCTTACATCAATTTGCGCTTGTATCATGGTTAGATGAAGTATGCGCTCCCCCTTGAAGGGGACCCCCTTAAAGTTTGCGCTCCCCCTTGAAGGGGACCCCCTTAGATCTAAGGGTTATCAACTTGCAAGCATGTTGTTTGTTTGTTTGTTTGCGCATGTTCTAGAAGTTTTCCAAAACTTATATCTTGCGCGCATGATTAGATCTAAGGTGCCACTATATTAAATCCTTAGATGGGTTGATAGGGTTGAAAGCATCTTCTAGGTTAGATCCAACTAGTCTGATCAGACCATCTGACAGCCTAGATGGGTTGACCTGATAGCACCTGTGCGCAAGCACAAGGTGGCTATGGGTTGACTGCATCTAGGGCGTGTAGCGAGGTCTGGTTGAGACACTATTGAACACACATGAGTTAGGCCCGGGGTCACACCCGCTTGCCAAAACTCATGAGGGTGGTTCAGCCCTTGGCGCATGCATGGTTGACCATTAGGTCAACACGGGTCAGTTAGGACTCGGTGCATGCAAGGGCAAAGGATCTAACTAGATGGATGAGTGGATCCCCATCAATGGACCATTGTAAGGTTATAGGGCTCATAAGGAAATTAAAATTGATGCCATGGGGTATTTTCAAAAAAAAAAAAAAAAATTTTATTTCCTGATTGGATCACATGTTGATTGAACCATATGCTTGTTTATTTAGTCTTATGTGGGTTGCCCTATTGTGTGCTGTGCTGGGGCCTGCGTGCCTGGTAATTTATAAGTTAAATTTATTGTGGTCTGCGAATCACTTTTTCATTAATTTATTGTATATTTGACCTGCGAGTCAAAGCTTGTCTAGATAGATCAAATTGTATTTGATTAGACAAGAGCACAAATGCACACATCCCAAAGGAGCATTCAGCTGGTGGCGCACCTGAGGTGCTCTTGGCGCTAGGGCCCTGGGTTGGACCAGATGAGATGCAAAAGAGCTCAAGTGAAGACTTAAGGAAAATTAAGGTCTTACTAGGGTTCATGGGCTTTTACCACATAAGATCATGCTTTCTATTTATTGTTTAAATAATTAGAATTGCATGTTTAAGTTTATCTTCTGCTATCACCATAGGACTTGCATGATAGTGAAGAAGATAAAAGACCGTTAAAATCCAACGCTAATATATCAAGCTCGTAAGCCTTCTGACGCAAAACCTCGCCGTTCTGACTATCGTTGGAGCCGTGTTGAACCCACTCAGTGGGCACGTCCATCTATCTTCAGAAGGTGCTGGATTTCACCTGCGTGTTACAGAGTTGGGATTTATCCCCTCTCGTTGCTCAGCATAGCACGTGGTGGTCCAGGGAGTAGGTCAGGTCAGCTTGACCATGTAGGCTGCATATGTGGCGCATATGGTAGCACATGGAGGCAGCCATCTGTGGGATCAGAGACTGTGTTGTACCAACTCAGTTGGCACAGTCTGCTGGATTGCCCAGATGAAGGGGAATCGCACGGGTTGGCGATTGGCTGGGACAGCCTACCAGAAATTAGTGCTTGTCATCTCTGTGCATCTTATCTCGCCTGAGCGGGACGCGGAGACCAAGTATGAAATCTGGATCCCATCTCACTAAAAGAGTGTTACTCTTTCGGACTGTTTACTGGATTTTTCAGTCAGACAAAATAGTGAGAAAAGAATCTTTCTTAAGTCCTGGATTGATTCTGAACATTGATACTGACCTTGCTGTTCTTGCTTGTTGTAGATTCCTGCAGCAACGAACACCATGAGCTTCAATGTGCGATCCCTACTGGAAAGGGAGAAGTTTGCTGGGCCGAACTTCTCTGACTGGTTCGGACACCTTAAGATCGTTCTTAAGGCAGAGAGGAAACTGTATGTCCTCGAGACGGCGATACCGCCGCAGCCCGCTCCGAACGCCGCAAGGGCGGTTCGGGAAGCCTATGAAAAGCACGTCAATGATAGCATTGATGTCGCTTGCCTGATGCTAGCGTCTATGACGCCACCGCTGCAGCGTCAGCATGAGGATATGTCGGCTATAGAGATTATAGCGAACCTCAAGATGCTGTATGCTGCACAGGCGAGGACAGAACGCTATAATCTGACGAAGCTCTTCTTTCAGAGCAAACTGGCTGATGGGAGCCCAGTGGGAGCTCACGTGCTCAAGATGATTGGGCACAAGGAGGCTCTAGAGAAACTGGGGCATACCATCAACCAGGAGCTTGCTGTGGATATTATTCTGCAGTCTCTCCCGCCCTCTTTCGATGCGTTCATCATTAATTTTAATATGAACAAAATCGATTGTACGCCGGCAGAGCTGCTGAATATGCTCTTGACCACTGAGGAAACTCTGAAGGGAAAGCCTTCAACCTCTGTCTTAATGGTTCCTTCTAGGAACAAGAAGAAGGGGAAGAAGGGCAAGGCCCCTGTCAAGAATTACAGCAAGGCTCTGAAACAGAAGGTGAAGCGGTCGAAGGACAACAGGTGTTTCCACTGTGGCCAGCTGGGTCACTGGAAAAAGGACTGTAAAGCGCTCCAAGGAGATAAGAGGGGAAGCGTTGCTTCTGGCTCAGGTATATTCGTGACGGAAGTCATGGTTTCATCTTCTTCTATTTCATGGGTGTTGGACACTGCATGTGGAGTTCACATTTGTTCAAATGTACAGGAACTCAAGAGAAGAAGGCAGGTGGGACAGCATGAGGTAGACCTACGAGTCGGAAACGGGGCACGGGTTGCTGCTGTTGCTGTAGGAGACTATTTCATTACTTTACCATCTGGCATTGTATTAGAATTAAACAATTGTTATTTTGTACCCAGTATTACCAAGAATATTATCTCTATTCCTGCTCTTGTCAGGAAAGGATTTGCCTTTGAATGCAAGATTTCAAAGTGTATTTTGACTTATGATAATATTGTGTATGCAACTGGTTCAATTAACAATGGGTTATTCATGTTGGACATGGAATATTCTATACAAAACATTGATAATAAGAAAGCCAAGTATGCTGATGACAGCACCTTGCTTTGGCATAGTCGTTTAGGCCATATAAACGAGAAGCGCATTAAGCGGTTGCATGATCATGGACTGCTGGGATCATTCTCCTATGAGGAGATTGATACATGCAAAGCTTGTTTAATGGGTAAAATGACGAAGTCACCTTTTCCTAATAAAGGTCAAAGGGCTTCAGGTTTACTTGACCTTATACACAGTGATGTGTGTGGGCCGTTTAGTAAACATGCCAGAGGTGGCTATCAGTACTTCATTACCTTTACTGATGATTTCAGTAGGTATGGTTATGTCTATCTGATGAGACATAAGAGTGAATCTTTTGACAAGTTCAAAGAGTTCAAAAATGAAGTACAAAATCAGTTAGGCCGAAATATCAAGGCACTTCGTTCTGATCGAGGTGGAGAATACCTAAGTCATGCGTTTACTGACTATCTGAAGGAGTGTGGGATTATCTCACAGCTCACTCCACCAGGAACACCGCAGTGGAATGGTGTGTCCGAGAGGAGAAATAGAACGTTACTTGATATGGTTCGTTCTATGATGAGTCAGGCCACTCTTCCATACTCCTTTTGGGGTTTTGCACTGGAGACAGCTGCAAAGGTACTAAACCGAGTGCCATCCAAGGCAGTTTCAAAGACGCCATATGAGTTATGGTATGGGAAACAGCCTAGCTTGACATTTATCAGGATCTGGGGTTGCGAGGCTTATGTCAAAAAGCTCGCCTCTGGGAAACTGGAGAGCAGATCTGATAAATGCATCTTTGTCGGTTACCCTGAGGAAACTAAGGGTTATTATTTCTACGATCCCAAAGAGAACAAGGTTTTTGTTGCTCGGACGGCCATATTTCTTGAGAAGGAATTTCTTCTGCAAGAGGCCAGTGGGAGAGAAATAAAACTGGATGAGAATCCAGAGGAAGGACAAAGTGCTCAAGCACAGTTGGATGAGCCTGAGCCGGTAGATCAGGTTATTGAACAACCTGAGGCTCAAATAACACGGGAACCGCGAAGATCGGGAAGGATCCGTCGACAGCCTGAGCGCTATGACGGAGTCTACATCATTGATAATGATGAACCCCTCACTTATGCGGATGCGGTCAGTGGACCGGAGTCAGCTAGATGGCTTGAAGCTATGCGAGCCGAGATGGACTCCATGTCAGATAACCAAGTCTGGGATTTGGTTGATCCGCCTCCGGGAGTAATCCCTATAGGCTGTAAATGGATCTTCAAGAAGAAGATTGACATGGATGGTAACGTGATTACCTATAAAGGCAGGCTAGTTGCGAAAGGTTTCAAACAAATCTACGGGATAGATTATGATGAAACTTTCTCACCTGTAGCTATGTTTAAGTCTATTCGGATTCTTTTTGCGATAGCAGCATATTACGATTATGAGATCTGGCAGATGGATGTGAAGACAGCTTTCCTTAATGGAAATCTGGATGAGGATGTGTATATGACACAACCTGAAGGTTTCACTAATCCATTAGATCGTCATAAAATATGCAAGTTAAAGAAGTCCATTTATGGACTGAAACAAGCATCTAGGAGCTGGAATATTCGTTTTGATGAATCAATCTCTGAGTTTGGTTTCATCAAGAACGAAGATGACCCGTGTGTGTATAAGAGGTTTAGTGGGAGCGTGATTACATTCCTAATCCTCTACGTCGATGACATCTTGATCATTGGAAATGATATTCCTGAACTGCATGCTGTTAAAGCATGGTTAGGAAAATGTTTCCAGATGAAAGATCTAGGAGAAGCAGCCTATGTGTTAGGTGTGAAGATCTACCGAGATAGATCTAAGAGGCTTCTCGGGCTGTGCCAGAGTACTTACATCGATAAGGTCCTGGAGAGATTCCATTTAGAGAATTCTAAACGTGGATATCTTCCAGTCAGACATGGTCTGAATCTTTCGAAGAGTCAGTGTCCACAAACACAGACTGAGAAAGATGAAATGGACAATACGCCTTATGCTTCGGCTATTGGGTCCATTATGTATGCGATGTTGTGTACTCGCCCAGACGTCGCTTACGGGTTAAGCGTGACCAGTCGATTCCAAAGTAATCCAGGTTTGGCGCACTGGATTGCAGTCAAGAACATCTTAAAATATCTGCGGAGGACCAAAGATATGTTCTTGATATATGGTGGTCAGGAAGAACTCAGTATAGAGGGATATACTGACGCTTCGTTCCAGTCGGACCAGGATGATTTCCGATCGCAGTCAGGCTATATTTTTAGCTTGAATGGTGGAGCAGTGGTGTGGAAGAGTTTCAAACAGTCAACTGTTGCTGATTCCACAACAGAAGCCGAGTATGTTGCAGCCTCGGAAGCATCCAAGGAGGCAGTCTGGATTCGTAAGTTCGTGAGAGAACTTGGTGTCGTTCCTTCGAGTGCAGATCGTTTGGTTATCTTCTGTGATAACACTGGAGCAATAGCACAAGCAAAGGAACCACGGTCGCACCAGAAGTCCAAGCACATACAGAGACGGTTTCACTTGATCCGGGAGATCATTGATCGTGGCGAGATCAAGATTTGCAAGGTTCATACAGATGACAATCTGGCAGACCCGCTTACCAAGCCTCTGGCGCAGCAGAAGCATGAGAAGCACTGTAATAATATGGGTTTGAGATTTCTCAACCATTAGATTAAGTGCAAGTGGGAGATTGTTGGGGTATGCCCTTAAGGCTAATGTTTGAGGCCTTTGGGATTGTAATAGTATCATGTAATAAACTGTTGTGTTTATAAAGGCATGGTTATTATTCAGGTTGTTACCTTGTCTGCTGTAATAAGTGTACTTCTGAATAATGTCTCAAAGCTGTTCAGCTAGGCTGACAGTCTATATGTCCTTAGTCGAGATATCTTGGTGAACATGAGACAGCCTTGATATGATTGAGACTAATATGTGTGCTAATCTTATAGGATGCTTCGAGCATGGAATAAGATGTAGACTCATGGGTACATTGGATGTACTGGACAGACCCTACTGGGATATTCCATTGCTTGTCACAATGTGAATGATCCTTATAAGCAGCAAGTGGCACATGTCCTTTGACTTGAGATCACTTGTGTTTCTAAATGATGATTGTCATTGTTTTGAGGTAGTTCAATATCATTTGAAACATAATGATTATAGACTATCTTGGATGGTGAGCTTGAGTCAGGTTAGGGCTCTTGTGATAGATAAAGGATTGCCGTCTCCTTGTTCAAGGAGTGTGATATTCTAAGGGGCCCCCCCGATATGAGATGATTGAGGAAGTGTATGGCCATACCCAGATGACTATGTTCATCTGATCTAATCATGCTCATCATATTGGAGTTACAAGCTTGACCCGCTTGTCCAATAAGAACATCCAGTGGCAAAGGACACATGTATGCCAAGTGAGTTGATTCACACTTGTGCTATGGTTTGGGTGGAGTCTTGGAAGACTCTTTCCTTTATATCGGGAGACAGTGATGTGTTGCTAGATACCCCTCACTGATCGTGATAACGTAAGTTATCGTTACCGACATTTAGAGGAAACCCTCAGGGTCGCACAATTTGATGATATGGCTTACTTAAGTCAGATCGTGTGGACTGAACTGTTTAGACTCAGTTTAAACGAGTTCAGACTCTGATTGTAAGTGAGATCTAGTCTGATCATGTTTGATTGATTGGGGCTTGAGATCGGTAAGCTTCGATCGAGAGTTTGGATGCTAGATCATAGAGATCAAGAGCATCAAGAGATGAATGGTTAGATCTTGAACCATTTGGTTCAAAGAGATCTAGACCATGGCTTGGGCTGGTTTAATGAACCGAATTGGGTTGAACCTAATTGACTTGAACCGGTTCACATGTGTGAACGTATGGTTCAAGGTGTAAAGGCTTGTTGGGCGGTTTTTCCTTCAAGTGAGCGCATGGCTTGAAAACCTTCCATTTATGGAAGTGTAACGCCATGACTTGATTGGAGAAGGCTTAACGCAAGTCGGTTTTACTGAATTGTCATCTTCGTTGGACGAAAGAGGATTCTTGGAGACGGTAGCTCTCGGCCAAGCGCATCTCAACACACGACAAGGACATTGGGATCTCTTGCTAGCACAAGGAAGATCCTAAAGGGTAGCCACCCCTCATCTTGTGTGTGAACTTGAAGAGGAGACCTACTTTGATCTCTTGCTTCCAAGCCGCCACCCTCTTCATGGCTTTGGTATGAGTTCTCATAACTTCAAGTTGATCATATAGTTATCATATTCGATCTTGTTTAGAAACCCTTTTCGCCATGCTTGTTAGAACCGCAAGTTTAGGGTTTCTCCCCCCTTTGAACTAGGGGTTCCTTCAGAAGGAGAGGAAGAAGAACACTTGCGGCTAGGGTTTGATGGAAGATGCGCCTCTTTCCCTTGCTCTCGCCTCTCTATGTGTTCTCACGCCTCCAAGGAGTAGAATGCTAGAGAGGGGGCGTCTAGGGCCTCTTATATAGAGCAAGGGGCGGCTAGGGTTAGGGCTAGGCGCATAATGAAGCAACTTTGGCCATCCTAACCCTATTATACCCCTTAGGCGCCAATGGGGTTGTTATTGGGTCTCATTGGGTAATGAGCAAGCCCAAAGCTCATTGAATGGGTTGATTAAGCAATTGTATCCAATCCAATGCAACCCAAATCCAAATGTGACCTAACCATGGTCAAATTCGGGTCAACCTGCCAAAAATGAAGTTTGGCTCCAATAACATTTTTCCATCTCATTAGGCCAATTGGCGCTGATGAAATCTCCCAAATAGATCCGAGTCATCCAATAACTCGATCATAAGGCTTCCCGATCAATACGAGAACTCGAGTATCAAGGTGTGCGACCCTGTAGGTTCCTCTAACGCTGGTAATGCTGACCAAAGGTCACCACAAGCAGTGAGTGGCACCTAGCAGTGCATCGTTGCTACCCAGGTCATTGGAATGGATATCGACATCGATATCCCTATCATTGGAACTGGGTACAGATGCATTCCAGTCTCTTTGCCGAACTGATATCCAGTTGGACAAGTGTGTCACCACTTGTTTTCATCCAATCTCATGGTTATGACTAAATCAGGTCTCACCAGGGTATGGCCATACACTTTCAGTCATAGAACCATAGAGGAGCTCCATGGATATCAAGCTTCCCTTAAGAAGGGGCAAATCCTCTGTCTGTCCATTGACCTTCTTGTTAGGGAATGCCGGGTGTAATTTAAAATTTTGCAGTCCCAGGACGCAGCGGAAGAAGCATTACACCCGAAACACATTCCGGTCCCAAGGATCCATGCGAGTGAGTACACACAAGGATGTGATAGAGTTATACCTCTTTCGCTTGTCTAGATGTCGAAGCCATGTTGAAGGCGCCCAAGTGTTCGCCCTCTACAAGTGTCCACGCGTCGACTCCTTGATCGTTGCTCCCTTCCACGCTTGGTGCTAGCCTCGGGAAGAGAATCAATCCTTCACTCCACTTCTATTGCGCCACCTCCAAGATGAAAACGCCAAGAAGGGATGAAGAGGAAGATGATGCCGCCAAGATGTATCCCTTTTCTCCTTGCTTGCGCCACCTTCAAGCAAGATGCGCCAATGGCTATGAGAGGAAGAGAGCTTGCGGCAATAGAAGGAGAAGCCACAAAGCCCAATCACTCTTTGCGCCAACAAGAGGAGAAGAAGAAAAGATGTTTTCGGCCACTTGGAAGAAGGGTTGCGCCAAGCCTTAGTTGTTGTCACCCTTTGCCTTTGCTCACGCCTCCTACAAGTCCTTCACCCGAAATCCATCCTTGAGATGGACGACTAGAGTCCTATTAATAGAACAAGGGGCGGCTAGAGCAATGGATGGGATCATGCCAAGTGGGCGGCTAGGATAAAGGAGTCTTGAGGTAAGGAAAGTCTCCAAGACTTTACCATAAATCTCATTCAGCCTTTCCTAATTTTCCCAATGGCCATATCAGCCCAAAGCATACCTTGTATGCACTAATTCCATCCAAGGAAGTAGGGCTAGGCGCAACTTGCATGAAGAATTCGGCTAGGGCGGTTTCTTGGGAGAAATTAGGGTTTGGGGTAAGGTAAGTTTCCAAGACATTACCATATTCCTCACCCTACTACCCATATGCGCCCAAGAACTTCCCATAAAAGTTCTCAAGCCATATCAGCCCCAAGACTTGCCTTAGAGGCAAGTATTCCATCCAAGGAGCAAAGGGGGAGGCGCCTAATGCTTCCTTATGAAGCAACATGCGCCCACTTCACCCCATTATGCCCTTGGCGCCAATGGGGTATAATTCTTCCCCATTATACCCTTATTTGCTTATACTTCTTCATGACAACTAATTATTGGGCCTCATTGGATAATGAGCTAGCCCAAACTTCATGGCATGGGTTGATTAAGCCATTGGATCCAATCCAATGCAACCCTAATGTGAATGTGACCAATCTGGGTCAATTTCGGGTCAACCTGCCAAAAATAAAGTTTGGCTCCAATAACTTTCTTCCAACTCATCAGGCCCATTGGCGCTGATGAAATCTTCCAAATGGATCCAAGTTATCCAATAACTTGATCCAAAGGTTTCTTGATAAAAGCAACGTCAAAAGTCTTATTGCGTGTGACCCCGTAGGATCCATATGACGATGGCAATGATGTAAACATCATAAGTAGTGAGGGGTATCTAGCAACACATCACTACTACCCATGTCATAGGACTAAAGTCATTATGGCAACAACTCCTAACAAGCAACGAGGATTCCCATTGCATTATAGATCCCTTTGCCTGAACTGATATCCTGTCATTGGATTAGTCTTAAGTTTATTATCCAACGCACTGGTCATGACTCAACAAGTGTGGCCTACACTTTCCTGTCATGTACCAATAAGGTGGGGCGCCCCGAGGTGGATATCATGCTTCCAATATGGAAGGGGCAAATCCTACTATTAGTCATCCATGCCTCTTCATGATTTATGATATACCCAATGACAGTCGTTTTGATCTCCCAATTACGGAGAGACGTAAGACTGTATAAAAGCATACCCATCATCAAATCTAGACATGAATACCTCAAGTCTAAGGATCAATGCAAAACCTCTTGCATGTGAGATTGACTTGTTGACTAGACAAATCAATCCTCACGGTGGATCACTCCAGTGCATCCAATGCACCTGTATGTCTGCGTTATTGTGCCCCACACTTAACAAGCCCATACACCAGTCTCACATGTACCAAAGCTGTCCCATATCTGCTAAGGTACCTTGACTGGGGATAGCTTGTGAGAATGGATCCAATCCAAACTCCTGGGACATTATATATGCAACTCAATACATCATCGCAGATAGAGAAGTCTGCATAATAACGACTATGCCTTTAATAATTCTATCAAAGTACTTTCAAACAATGCCTGACCATGTCCATTTATTGGTCTGCAGGGCATATACACCAACAATCTCCCACTTGCACTAAGACCAAGGGCAACTGATGTTTAATCAGTCCCAATGTCTCTAGTATGACTTATTTAGCTTCCGCTGTGCCAGAGGCTACGTCAGTGGGTTTTTCCAGATTGCTTTCTATGTTTATTTTAACTAGTTTGAATCATCATCTTTATCCATGATCTCCAAGATCAGATGATATTGCTGCAGTACATACTTGAGTGCTAAGTTCCTTTACACGTGCTTACGGCCCCAGTAAGAACTATACTGGACCATCAAGCACCAGGGACTAAATCAAGTTCAAATGAATGAAGCTGCTTCCTTTGCTGCCACAAGAAGCTGCAATGTACTCAGCCTTAACTGTAGAATTTGCCACTATGGTTTGCATAAAGCTCTTTCAGCCTACAACACCACATCAAGGCAAAACACAAATCCTGGCTGTGAACGATAGTCATTAGACTGGAACGAAGTGTCAGTGTACCCCTGTACACAAAGTTCTTCCTGTCTATCATAGACTAAAATTCAATCCTTTATGCTTCCCAAGTACGAAGGGTTGCTTTCACAGCTATCCAGTGTCAAACACTAGGATCTCATTGAAACTTTCTGGACATGCTCCAAGCACTTGCCACAAATGGTCTTGTGTACTATACACAAAACATGATCTATCCTGTACCCAATGTAACAGGATTTTAGACCCATGTTATTACTCTCCAGCTGTGTCAAAAGACATAGCATCCTCGTAAGAGTTAGACCATATTTTTCTGGAAGGTATCAATATTTGGAATCATCCAATATAAACCTCTCCAGAAACTCTTGGATGAACATAGATTGACTAAAGGGCAATGACTTCCTTGGATCTCCACCTACAGATCCACATGCCTAGGATATAGGCATCATTCCCTAGATCATACTTCTCAAACCTCTTCTTCAACATGTGAAGGGCTGAGATGTCATTCCATGTGAGGAGAATATCATCAATCTTTTAGAACAAGAACTATTATGGTGCTCCCACTAATCTTCTTGTAAACACAGGTTCTTTTAACATGCTTGCATAAGACCATGCATATCTTTATGGCTACTATATGAAAACACTGACTATTTCCATATGGATATCCTTACCCAGACATCCACGCCATAACAGAAAATGCAACAAGCATATACCTAATGGACTCAAACACAGCTTCTGGTGAAAAAATTTCATCATTATCCACCCAGCGGATTTGCTTGAAATTTCTGTTCACTAGCTTGCCTTTCAAGGCAACACTGTTACCTTCCATGTCTATCTTCCTAGAAGATTTATTTATAGCCTGTGGGAATTACCCCTTTGGCAGCTCATCCAAGTCCCAGACTTGATCAGCAGACATGGAGTCCATCATGGTTCTCATGGCGTTTAGCCATTTCTTGGAATCTGGTTCACCGACCGCTTCCATAAGTCTTAAGTTTTATCCCAGATGATAAATTCGTCATGCCCAGCATTTTGAATCCATCCAGACTTATATGGTTCCTGCGTTACTTGAACTACAGGTTGACTTTCAACCTGTACGTGAGATTCTACTCTCCATTTGTGTCTAAATGTATTGTGGTTGATTCTGGACCTTGTCCTAATCAAATCTACTCCCACTAGCTTCTTTCAAAAGAAATATCCTTTCAAGAAAGACAGCACTATGGAGCAACAAATATTTTGTTCTCCTTGGGATAGAAACAGCACCCTTCAGTGCCCCACAAACATATGCTTTTGAGATCACTGCATATTACATTCCCGATTCTATTTAAGGAATGGGATATTTTCCAGTTTCTATCTCAAAAGCTATCTGAGACACACTTCCAATGGAGTGACAATTCATCTGTTTGCATGGCATCATAGTAGTATATTTGCATGACTATTCAAAGATGGAACCACATCCAATGTGTTCCTCTTTCTTTCTTTGAAATTCACCATACAGTGGTGTTCTAAGTAAGCTGTGAGATAACCCCACACTCCTTAGGATAGTCATCAAATTCTCCACTAATCACCTTGATCCAATCAAGGTGCTTAATAGATCCTCCAATTTGACTCAATACTTCATTTGTGAACTTCTTGAATTTCTCCAAAGTTCTTAGGTTGGATAAGGCATACCCACACCTTATGAAGCATATAACACCTCTCAGTGCTTGTTTTACATGGGTCCACATACATTGCTGTGTGATAGATCCAACAAGCCTCTTACCCTTCAACCCTTTATGGTGAAGGTAGAATCTGTCACTTTGTTCCTTTGAACAAGGCTCACACTTATCATAATCCTAAAAGGATAATGATCCCAATAGTCCATGGACCTTTGGATGTGACCATTGTTCTATGGTTCAATAGACAATGCTATAAGAGAGTGTTTATTGAATCATTGGATCTAATCTTGTGTTACATATAAGACCATAAACTATTATCAACTGTATCACTTCAATAGAACATCTCAGTTATAAAGAAAAATACCATATATTATTTCAAACTGAAATACTTTTCAAAAGGGATGATGTTCTAATACATAAGCTGATACATAATAGCAAAGTCCTATATAAAGTCTCCAAGGTAGTGAGATGATATCAACAGCAGCATCCAATGCTCCGTCTCTGACCCGAGAGTCGATCCCACCAAGCCTAGTCGTCCTACTTCTTTTGAGCTCCTGTATATGAAAAACATATGTAAGCTCACATGCGGTACCCAGTACCTATAAGAAGTAGACATAAAGACCATGGTAACACAATACCTGAAGCGGATGGATTACATCCCTTCTTCTTTGCCATGCTCTTCTTGGCCATTAATCCTCTTCGAAATACCCATGCATTCCCAGTCTTCCGAAGTATGAGCTTCGAAGATACAGAACCATGGTCATTCTCAGATATAGGCACATACTCTGAAGATCCAACAGAACTTTCATGATCATTGTCCTTAGAGCATGGTGTGAAGAGACCTTTGAGATGTATGATAATATCATAGATCCCCATCTCATCACACTCAACCTTGACCTCTGGGGTCATGCACTCTAAGACAAGAACAGTGTACTGTTCGTTATCTTCACAGTGTTCAAGATAGACATTCCACTCCCACTCAGTGGTGAAATATACACTGGGCTGGGATGGAGGTCTTTCAAGAAGATGCACCTTATTCTCTTGTTCTAGTATCTTGGACAAAATCTTGAACCATTTTGTCCAATTTGTCCCATCCAATTTGTTTTTATAAAGTTTCATTCTTAGATCAGGAGATGCAATCTACAATAAGCAAATAAGTAAAATAAGTACAATGATAAAGCATTTAACAAGGTCTTTTAATTAAATGCTATACTCCCACTATTTCCATAACAAGTTGAGAACTCTCAAACTCAACATGGAAATAAGTGACTAGGATCCTAATTTCACATAAGGTCTCCGCGACTCACGAGGGTGAGTTGAGATGCACAGAAAGTCTCATGTTTCCTTAGGTAGGCATGCAGGCCAATTGTGCCGCGCACAATTCCTCTTAGTTAAGACAGACTAGGCGCCCTGTGTCCAGCGAGGGCTGGATACAACACAGAACCCTATCCTCTCAATAGCTGCCTCTAGTTATCCATCATGTCTGTGACATATGAAAAACTAGTCAAGTCTGGTCCTAACCGTTATGCCCAGGGCCAACGAATTCCTTGCGAAGGCACGTCCAGGTTTAAACTGAACTGGGGAGTTCATTGTCACCACACACATTCTAAAGATAAGTGGGTGTGTCCCACGAGGGTGGGAAACAGTTCACAACACCACCGATCGATAGCTTGATGAGGGCCACGCGTTAGAAGGCTATTTGACTTGATATTTCAATGAGAGTTTTGCATGTTTATTTTATTCTTTTCTAGCATGCAGTTTTCCTATGGTTATGGCAGCAAAGGAAACCCATCATAGGCATGCTATGGACAAAGTAATAAACCATCACAGGCATGCTAGTTTGGTCGATATGGCCATAGCCCTTTTCATACACATAACTTGTCACGAGCCATGTGACATGTTATCGTGCATCCAAGGGTGGTTGCGAGTCCCTAGAGCAGATCAGCCCATGCCAGAAGCCGAATGCATGTGTCCTTCCTTCAGCCGCAAGCCCATCACCATGCTTCCAAAGCTGGCGCCACTTCTGACTTCGATTGAAGAAGGCTGCTTGTTGTCTTTGATGAACCTTAACCTATCTTATGTAAACGATTCTATATCTATTCTAAAGAAAGATAAAAAACTTTACATCAAGAAGGGGAAGAACCACACGCAGGTGGTGGGAAGATTTTTACAAGTATTCATCACAGGTGGAAACATACTTCCACATCACAACACAGGAGGGCACTCGCTATGACCATATCAACCTAATCAAGAGGCGCATGTTAAATTTGAAAATCCGTGAAAATCAAATTTTTAGTCCCTTATGCGCCAACTCCATCCAAACACTATCTTAAACAATTTTGTGCTAAAATTTAGATCAAGTTTTAGGATGATTTCATAGACCCTATCGGCTGGCAGTTTTGTCAGATCAAGAGACCCGGCCAGTCCGAAGACACAATGCCCATCCTACTTGACAAAACCACGTGCGCCTTTGGCCTTAAATCGACCATAAACAAGATCCAAATTTCGGCCACAAAATTTAGAAGAGAGGCTTGGATGAAAACGCTTTCTACGTGAAACGCGCATGGATAGAAGAAAAATTTTCAAAAATTTTTCATACAAGCAAACATACACCTTGTGTTTCTCGCAAGTAGCTCTGATACCACTGTTAGGGAATGCCGGGTGTAATTTAAAATTTTGCAGTCCCAGGACTGTTGGGGGTATGCCCTTAAGGCTAATGTTTGAGGCCTTGGGATTGTATCAGTATCATGTAATAAACTCTTATGTTTATAAAGGCATGGTTGTTATTCAGTTTGTTACATTGTCTGCTGCAATAATTGTACTTCTGAATAATGTCTCAAAGCTGTTTAGCTGGGCTAACATGCTATAAAGTCCTTAGTCGAGATATCTTGGTGAACATGAGACAGCCTTGATATGATTGAGACTAATATGTGTTCTAATCTTATAGGATGCTTCGAGCATGAAATAAGATGTAGACTCATGGGTACATTGGATGTACTGGACAGACCCTACTAGGATATTCAATTGCTTGTCACAATGTGAATAATCCTTGAATGCGACAAGTGGCACATTTCCTCTGACTTGAGATCACTTGTGTTTCTAAATGATGATTGTCATTGTTTTGAGATAGTTCAATATCATTTGAAACATAATGATTATAGACTATCTTGGATGGTGAGCTTGAGTCAGGTTAGGGCACTAGTGATAGACAAAGGATTGCCGTCTCCTTGTTTAAGGAGTGTGATGTTCTAAAGGGGCCCCCTGGATGAGATGATTGAGAATAGTGTATGGCCATACCCAGGTGACTATGTTCATCTGATCTAATCATGCTCATCATATTGGAGTTACAAGCTTGACACGCTTGTCCAATAAGAACATCCAGTGGCAAAGGAAACATGCATGCCTTGTGAGTTGGATTCACACTTGTGCTGTGGTTTGGGTGTAGTCTTGGAAGACTCTTTTCTTTATATCGGGAGACAGTGATGTGTTGCTAGATACCCCTCACTGATCGTGATAACGTGAGTTATCGTTACCGACATTTAAAGGAAACCCTCAGGGTCGCAAAATTTGATGATATGGCTTACTTAAGTCAGATCGTGTGGACTGAAATATTCAGGTTCAGTTTAAAGGGATTTAATCTCTGATTGTAAGTGAGATCTGGTCTGATCATGTTTGATTGATTAGGGCTTGAGATCGGTAAGCTTCGATCGAGAGATTGGATGCTAGATCAGTGAGATCAGCAGCATCAAGAGATCGACGGTCAGATCAAGAGCCTTAGGGTTTAATGTGATCTGGACTAATGGCTTGGGTCGATTGGTCTATGAACCAGACCAAATTGAACCAGCTCATTGAGTGAGCGTGTGGTTCAAATTGAGAGGAGTTTGCGCATGGGGTAAACCCATGATCGCATGTGAGTGAGTGGCTTTCTATATTTAGAAAGCATGATCACATACGTGACCACTACTCACGTTCACGCCTAAGGCGCCCTCATCTCTTGTTTCTCCTCACTCTCGTCGCCAACTTGGGCATTCGGCACTTGCACTCTCGTGTGGAGGAGTGTAGACGAAAAGAGAAGGAAGAGTTCGGCCAAGCAAAGTGATCTTTCCCTTCCATTCGACAACGACTTCTTGGAACCTTGCTAGCACAAGGAGCACCAAGGAAGAGTAGGCGACACCAATTGTGTGCGTCACCTTTGGAGAAGGAGCACTTGCGCCTTTCCTTCCAAGACACCATCTAAGCGATGGCAATGGTGAGAATCATTTTTCATTGCAAGTTGAACATATTATATGCATAGATCCTTGAAACCCCTTCCGCTGCGTCAAAATTTTCATATGCGCCTCCTATAGGGTTTCGCCCCCCTTGTTTAGGGGACTTTCAATTGGTATCAGAGCCAATTATTGCATGCTAATATGTTTGCTTTCTTTGTGATCCTATGCATTGATCTATATGTTACATCCTGGTTAGAGATATTTTTATTTCTCCTAGGCGCATGTTTTCATGTTGGCGCATATGTATGTTTTCTCAAACTTCTTATGACATGCGCGACTCATTATAGATCTAAGGCCCTGCATTAAACCCTTAGACGGGTTATTAGGGTTGAAGTCATCCCCTTGGTTAGATCCAGACAGTCTGATCAGACCATCTGACAGCCTTGATGGGTTGACCAGATAGCATCTGTGCGCAAGCACGAGATGGCTATAGGTCGACTGCAGACAGGCGTGTAGCAATGTCTGATTGAGATGACTAGCGAACACACATGAGTTAGGCCCGGGGTCACACCCGCTTGCCAGAACTCATGAGGGTTGTTCGGCCCTGGCGCATGCATGGTTGACCTTTGGTCGACTCAAGTCAGTTAGGACTTGGTGCATGCAAGGGCAGTGGATCTGACTAGGTTGGATGAGTGGATCCCTAGTAATGGACCGTTGTAAGGTTGTAAGGCAAATAAGGAAATTAAAATTGATGCCTATGGGGTTTTTCAAAAAATTTAATTTTCTTGAATGGATCACATGTTGGTTGATGCCTATGTTTGTTTATTTATTCTTATGTGGGCTGCCCATGTTAAATGTGTGCTGTGCTGGGGCCTGCGTGCCTGGAATTTAAAGTTGTAAATTAATTATTGTGATCTGCGTATCACATTGTATTTAATTTATAAAATGTAATTGACCTGCGTGTCAATCTTGTCTAGATAGATTAATTTGTAAATTAATCAGACAAGAGCACAGAGCACACTTGGCAGAGGCGCATGCAACAGTGGCTTGACCAGGTGGGAGGTCCAGGGTTCGACTCTGGGACCAGGCGCATTTTCCCTGGTGGGCGCACCTGAGCTGCAGATGGCGCTTGGGCCCTGGTTTGGGCCAGATGAGCAGCAAAAGACCCATGAAGAAAAGCAAGTGAAGACTTAAGTTAATTAAGGTCTTACTTAGGCTATGGGCTTTTACCACATAAGATCCATGCTTTCTTTTATTGTTTAAATAAGTAGAACCGCATGATTTATTTATCTTCTGCTATCACCATAGGAATTGCATGATAGTGAAGAAGATAAAAGACCGTTAAAATCCAACGCTTAAATATCAAGCCTGTATGCCTTCTGACGCGAAACCTCACTGTTCTGATTATCGTTGGAGACGTGTTGTACCCACTCAGTGGGCACGTCCATCTATCTTCAGACGGTGCGGGATTACACCTGCGTGTTACAGAGAAGGGATTTATCGCTTCTCGTTGCTCAGCATAGCACGTGGTGGTCCAGGGAGTAGGTCGGGTCAGCTTGACCATGTAGGCTAGATATGTGGCGCATATGGTAGCGCATGGAGGCAGCCATCTGTGGGGTCAGAGATTGTGTTGTACCAACTCAGTTGGCACAGTCTGCTGGATTGCCCAGATGAAGGGGAATCGCACGGGTTGGCGATTGGCAGGGACTGCCTACCAGAGATTAGTGCTTGTACTCTCTGTGCATCTTATCTCGCCTGAGCGGGACGCGGAGACCAAGTATGAAATCTGGATCCCATCTCACTAAAAGAGTTCTACTCTTTCGGGCTGTTTTGCTGGATTTTTCAGCCAGATAAAATAGTGAGAAAAAGAATCATTCTTAAGTCCTGAATTGATTCTTTACATTGATACTGACCTTGCTGTTCTTGCATTATTGTAGATACCTGCAGCAACGAACGCCATGAGCTTCAATGTGCGATCCCTACTGGAAAGGGAGAAGTTTGCTGGGCCAAACTTCTCAGACTGGTTCGGACACCTTAAGATTGTTCTTAAGGCAGAGAGGAAACTGTATGTCCTCGAGACGGCGATACCGCCTCAGCCCGCTCCGAACGCCGCAAGGGCGGTTCGGGAAGCTTATGAAAAGCACGTCAATGATAGCATTGATGTCGCTTGCCTGATGCTAGCGTCTATGACGCCACCGCTGCAGCGTCAGCATGAGGATATGTCTGCTATAGACATGATAGCAAACCTCAAGATGCTGTATGCTGCACAGGCGAGGACAGAACGCTATAATCTGACAAAGCTGTTCTTTCAGAGCAAACTGGCTGAAGGGAGCCCAGTGGGAGCTCACGTGCTCAAGATGATTGGGCACAAGGAGGCTCTAGAGAAACTGGGGCATACCATCAACCAGGAGCTTGCTGTAGACATTATTCTGCAGTCTCTTCCGCCCTCTTTCGATGCGTTCATTATTAACTTTAATATGAACAAAATCGACTGTACTCCGGCAGAGCTGCTGAATATGCTCTTGACTACTGAGGAGACTCTGAAGGGAAAGCCTTCAACCTCTGTCTTAATGGTTCCTTCAAGGAACAACAAGAAGAAGGGGAAGAAGGGCAAGACCCCTGTCAAGAGTTACAGCAAGGCTCTGAAGCAAAAAGTTAAGCGGTCAAAGGAATACAGGTGTTTCCATTGTGGCCAGCTGGGTCACTGGAAAAAGGACTGTAAAGCGCTCCAAGGAGACAAGAGGGGAAGCATCGCTTCTGGCTCAGGTATATACGTGACGGAAGTCATGGTTTCATCTTCTTCTATATCATGGGTGTTGGACACTGCATGTGGAGTTCACATTTGTTCAAATGTACAGGAACTCAAGAGAAGAAGGCAGGTGGGACAGCATGAGGTGGACCTACGAGTTGGAAACGGGGCACGGGTTGCTGCTGTTGCTGTAGGAGACTATTTCATCTCTTTGCCATCTGGAATTGTATTAGAACTAAACAGTTGTTATTTTGTTCCCAGCATTACTAAGAATATTATCTCCATTCCTGCTCTTGTTAGGAAGGGATTTTCCTTTGAATGCAATATTTCAAAGTGTGTTTTATCTCTTGATAATATAGTTTATGCTACTGGTTCAATTAACAATGGGTTATTCATGTTGGACATGGAATGTTCTATACACGCTATTGATATTAAGAAAGCCAAGTATGCTGATGACAGCACCTTGCTATGGCATAGTCGTTTAGGCCATATTAACAAGAAACGCATTAAGCGGTTGCATGATCATGGACTGCTGGGATCATTCTCCTATGAGGAGATTGATACATGCAAAGCTTGTTTAATGGGTAAAATGACGAAGTCACCTTTTTCTAATAAAGGTCAAAGGGCTTCAGGTTTACTTGACCTTATACACAGTGATGTGTGTGGGCCATTTAGTAAACATGCCAGAGGTTGCTATCAGTACTTCATTACCTTTACTGATGATTTCAGTAGGTATGGGTATGTCTATTTGATGAGACATAAAAGTGAATCTTATGACAAGTTCAAAGAGTTCAAGAATGAAGTACAGAATCAGCTAGGCCGAAGTATCAAGGCACTTCGTTCTGATCGAGGTGGAGAATACCTAAGTCGAGAATTTACTGACTATCTGAAGGAGTGTGGGATTATCTCACAGCTCACTCCGCCAGGAACACCGCAATGGAATGGTGTGTCTGAAAGGAGAAATAGAACCCTACTTGATATGGTTCGTTCTATGATGAGTCAGGCTACTCTTCCATATTCCTTTTGGGGTTTTGCACTGGAAACAGCTGCAAAGGTACTAAACCGAGTGCCATCCAAGGCAGTTTCTAAGACGCCATATGAGTTATGGTATGGGAAACAGCCGAGCTTAATATTTATCAGGATCTGGGGCTGCGAGGCTTATGTCAAAAAGCTCGCCTCTGGGAAACTAGAGAGCAGATCTGACAAATGTATCTTTGTTGGTTATCCTAAGGAAACTAAGGGTTATTATTTGTTTGATCCCAAAGAGAACAAGGTATTTGTTGCTCGGACGGCCATATTTCTTGAGAAGGAGTTTCTTCTGCAAGAGGCCAGTGGGAGAGAAATAATGCTGGATGAGAATCCAGAGGAAGGACAAAGTAGTCAAGTACAGTTGGATGAGCCTGAGCCGGTGGATCAGGTTAATGAACAACCTGAGGCTCAGATATCACGGGAACCGCGAAGATCGGGAAGGATCCGTCGACAGCCTGAGCGCTATGACGGAGTCTACATCATTGATAATGATGAACCCCTCACTTATGCGGATGCGGTCAGTGGACCGGAGTCAGCGAGATGGCTTGAAGCTATGCGCGCCGAGATGGACTCCATGTCAGATAACCAAGTCTGGGATTTGGTTGATCCGCCTCCGGGAGTTATCCCTATAGGCTGTAAATGGATCTTCAAGAAGAAGATTGACATGGATGGTAACGTGGTTACCTATAAAGGCAGGCTAGTTGCGAAAGGTTTCAAACAAATCTACGGGATAGATTATGATGAAACTTTCTCACCTGTAGCTATGTTTAAGTCTATTCGGATTCTTTTCGCGATAGCAGCATATTATGATTATGAGATTTGGCAAATGGATGTGAAAACAGCTTTCCTGAATGGAAATCTGGATGAGGATGTGTATATGACACAACCAGAAGGTTTCACTAATCCATCAGATCGTCATAAGATATGCAAATTAAAGAAGTCTATTTATGGACTTAAACAAGCATCGAGAAGCTGGAATATTCGTTTTGACGAATCAATCAGTGAATTTGGTTTCATCAAGAACGAGGATGACCCGTGTGTATATAAGAGGTTTAGTGGGAGCGTGATTACTTTCTTAGTCCTCTACGTCGATGATATCTTGATCATTGGAAATGACATTCCTGAAATGCATGCGGTTAAGGCATGGTTAAGGAAATGTTTCCAGATGAAAGATCTAGGAGAAGCAGCCTATGTATTAGGTGTGAAGATCTACAGGGATAGATCTAAGAGGCTTCTCGGGCTGTGCCAGAGTACTTACATCGATAAAGTCCTGGAGAGATTTCATTTAGAGAATTCTAAAAGAGGATATCTTCCAGTCAGACATGGTCTGAATCTTTCGAAGAGTCAGTGTCCACAAACTCAGACTGAGAAAGATGAAATGGACAATACGCCTTATGCTTCGGCTATTGGGTCCATTATGTATGCGATGTTGTGTACTCGCCCAGACGTTGCTTACGGGTTAAGCATGACCAGTCGGTTCCAAAGTAATCCAGGTATGGCGCACTGGATTGCAGTCAAGAACATTTTAAAATATCTGCGGAGGACCAAAGATATGTTCTTGATATATGGTGGTCAGGAAGAACTCAGTATTGAAGGATATACTGACGCTTCGTTCCAGTCTGACCAGGATGATTTCCGATCGCAATCAGGCTATGTATTTAGCTTGAATGGAGGAGCAGTGGTGTGGAAGAGTTTCAAACAGTCAACTGTTGCTGATTCCACAACAGAAGCTGAGTATGTTGCAGCCTCGGAAGCATCCAAGGAGGCAGTGTGGATTCGTAAGTTCGTGAGAGAACTTGGTGTTGTTCCTTCGAGTGCAGATCCTTTGGTTATCTTCTGTGATAACACTGGAGCAATCGCACAAGCAAAGGAACCACGGTCGCACCAGAAGTCCAAGCACATACAGAGACGGTTTCATTTGATCCGGGAGATCATAGATCGTGGCGAGATCAAAGTCTGCAAGGTTCATACAGATGACAATCTGGCAGACCCGCTTACCAAGCCTCTGGCGCAGCAGAAGCATGAGAAGCACTGTAATAATATGGGTTTGAGATTTCTCAACCATTAGATTAAGTGCAAGTGGGAGATTGTTGGGGGTATGCCCTTAAGGCTAATGTTTGAGGCCTTGGGATTGTATCAGTATCATGTAATAAACTCTTATGTTTATAAAGGCATGGTTGTTATTCAGTTTGTTACATTGTCTGCTGCAATAATTGTACTTCTGAATAATGTCTCAAAGCTGTTTAGCTGGGCTAACATGCAGCGGAAGAAGCATTACACCCGAAACACATTCCGGTCCCAAGGATCCATGCGAGTGAGTACACACAAGGATGTGATAGAGTTATACCTCTTTCGCTTGTCTAGATGTCGAAGCCATGTTGAAGGCGCCCAAGTGTTCGCCCTCTACAAGTGTCCACGCGTCGACTCCTTGATCGTTGCTCCCTTCCACGCTTGGTGCTAGCCTCGGGAAGAGAATCAATCCTTCACTCCACTTCTATTGCGCCACCTCCAAGATGAAAACGCCAAGAAGGGATGAAGAGGAAGATGATGCCGCCAAGATGTATCCCTTTTCTCCTTGCTTGCGCCACCTTCAAGCAAGATGCGCCAATGGCTATGAGAGGAAGAGAGCTTGCGGCAATAGAAGGAGAAGCCACAAAGCCCAATCACTCTTTGCGCCAACAAGAGGAGAAGAAGAAAAGATGTTTTCGGCCACTTGGAAGAAGGGTTGCGCCAAGCCTTAGTTGTTGTCACCCTTTGCCTTTGCTCACGCCTCCTACAAGTCCTTCACCCGAAATCCATCCTTGAGATGGACGACTAGAGTCCTATTAATAGAACAAGGGGCGGCTAGAGCAATGGATGGGATCATGCCAAGTGGGCGGCTAGGATAAAGGAGTCTTGAGGTAAGGAAAGTCTCCAAGACTTTACCATAAATCTCATTCAGCCTTTCCTAATTTTCCCAATGGCCATATTAGCCCAAAGCATACCTTGTATGCACTAATTCCATCCAAGGAAGTAGGGCTAGGCGCAACTTGCATGAAGAATTCGGCTAGGGCGGTTTCTTGGGAGAAATTAGGGTTTGGGGTAAGGTAAGTTTCCAAGACATTACCATATTCCTCACCCTACTACCCATATGCGCCCAAGAACTTCCCATAAAAGTTCTCAAGCCATATCAGCCCCAAGACTTGCCTTAGAGGCAAGTATTCCATCCAAGGAGCAAAGGGGGAGGCGCCTAATGCTTCCTTATGAAGCAACATGCGCCCACTTCACCCCATTATGCCCTTGGCGCCAATGGGGTATAATTCTTCCCCATTATACCCTTATTTGCTTATACTTCTTCATGACAACTAATTATTGGGCCTCATTGGATAATGAGCTAGCCCAAACTTCATGGCATGGGTTGATTAAGCCATTGGATCCAATCCAATGCAACCCTAATGTGAATGTGACCAATCTGGGTCAATTTCGGGTCAACCTGCCAAAAATGAAGTTTGGCTCCAATAACTTTCTTCCAACTCATCAGGCCCATTGGCGCTGATGAAATCTTCCAAATGGATCCAAGTTATCCAATAACTTGATCCAAAGGTTTCTTGATAAAAGCAACGTCAAAAGTCTTATTGCGTGTGACCCCGTAGGATCCATATGACGATGGCAATGATGTAAACATCATAAGTAGTGAGGGGTATCTAGCAACACATCACTACTACCCATGTCATAGGACTAAAGTCATTGTGGCAACAACTCCTAACAAGCAACGAGGATTCCCATTGCATTATAGATCCCTTTGCCTGAACTGATATCCTGTCATTGGATTAGTCTTAAGTTTATTATCCAACGCACTGGTCATGACTCAACAAGTGTGGCCTACACTTTCCTGTCATGTACCAATAAGGTGGGGCGCCCCGAGGTGGATATCATGCTTCCAATATGGAAGGGGCAAATCCTACTATTAGTCATCCATGCCTCTTCATGATTTATGATATACCCAATGACAGTCGTTTTGATCTCCCAATTACGGAGAGACGTAAGACTGTATAAAAGCATACCCATCATCAAATCTAGACATGAATACCTCAAGTCTAAGGATCAATGCAAAACCTCTTGCATGTGAGATTGACTTGTTGACTAGACAAATCAATCCTCACGGTGGATCACTCCAGTGCATCCAATGCACCTGTATGTCTGCGTTATTGTGCCCCGCACTTAACCAGCCCATACACCAGTCTCACATGTACCAAAGCTGTCCCATATCTGCTAAGGTACCTTGACTGGGGATAGCTTGTGAGAATGGATCCAATCCAAACTCCTGGGACATTATATATGCAACTCAATACATCATCGCAGATAGAGAAGTCTGCATAATAACGACTATGCCTTTAATAATTCTATCAAAGTACTTTCAAACAATGCCTGACCATGTCCATTTATTGGTCTGCAGGGCATATACACCAACACTTCTCATATGGGTCATGGCATGCTCAATGACAACCATTATTACCTCCCAACTACGGCGAGGTGTTAGGTTGTATCAAAGCATATCCCGAACCATATGGAATGACCAATGACCTCAAGTCAAGGGATCAATGCATCTCCTATCACTTGTGAGGATAACTCGTAACACCAAGTCATTGCCTCACTGCGAGTCGGTCCAGTATATCCACCACTGATATACCCAAATGTCTGCGTTAGCACCTCGTGCCTAACCAGCCCATATACCAGTCTCACAAGTACCAGAGTTGTCCCATATCCACTCTGGTACATCGACTAGTGATGACACCAAAATATATAGTCATTTTTGTGTCATTTCATTAGTATTTTTGTGTCATATTCATAGACTTTGCTTATTTTTATGCCTTATTTGTCAAATATTGCAGAATCTACACCATTTCTTGTTTTTGATCATTTTCAGGTTAAAAGTGCCATATTTTGATGGATTTTGGAAGATTTGAGCACACCAATGGATTCCAAACATTGAAACAAAGCTACCCACCAAATTTCAAGTCAAAACAAGCTTTCTAGCAAAAATACGGCAATACCATATTTTTCAGATAAACTACCACGGTGCCGTAATTTTAGACGACTTTAATCAGAGATTTTGTGCAAAATATGGCACTATCGTATTTTTGGGAACAACTGCCACGATACTGTATTTTTGGAAGATTTAAATCAGAAAGTTTCTAAATTTTGGTGAAAAATACGGCACTGCAGTTTTTTGGGGTAAAACTTCTACGGTACCTTATTTTGGGCCATTTTTCGCTAGTTTTTCGGGTTCGAATCTTGCGCAGACCATAACGTTTGATCCAGAGCTCCAAATTGAGATCCAAAAGTTGCTCCCGATTTGTCTTTAAGAGGAGAAGACGTACGAAGTTGAAGCCATAATTTTTATCACCAATCCAGAGAGTAATCGAAGGAGGCATCTTTAGGGTTTGGCCTCACGCGCGAGAGGCGTAGAGACCACCTCAGGCCATGAAATTTACACCGAAGCTTCGTCTGGATGGGAGAGCACGCACCAGAAGTTTCAGAGCATTTGGAGTCCGATCGGAGGAGAAATCAACAAAATAGCGGTGATAGCGTTGTTCAAAGGCAATTACGGTGCTGTAATTTACAGCACCTATTTTGTAACTTTTCTTCCTTTTTTTGATTTCTAATACTCTGAAATTATGGTTTATTGTAATCCTTTCACCATACAAGCTTATATCTTTTTATGGGACATGGGGTGTAATCCCCTTGGTTTGTTAATGACTAGTAAACATTAACTTTGTCATGATAATTTTGTTATGATAATTTTACTTTTGTGATTGATTGTTCTTTGATTCTCCTTAGTTTTATAAACATCAGCATGTTTTAGATTTTTGTGAAATAGCCCGAGAGATTGATTGTGAAATTTGGAACCCTAAAATTCATCGAGTTTGGAACTTATCGTAAGAGATTAGGTTTGATCTTTGAATTCTGATTTTTAGTGATTTGATTGCCATGTTGAGTTTCTGATTCTTTGGATTGAGTTATTGTGTTAAACGTAGAGATCTTGTGCGAGAGTGAGGATCGAAACGTTGGAGAACCATAAGTAGAACATGTGTTGAGATTCACATGCACGAGAGTGATCCTTGAGTTTCCACTTGAGATTTTTGACTTAGAATTCAGATGCACGAGAGTGATCTTTGTGTTCTTTGTTCAATGATTTACTTATTTTCAGCATTGGATAGATCTTGCACAAGAGTGAGGATTGGTCCTTTGTATGATTGATTGCGTGAAAGTGAGTTGATCCTTTTATGAAGTAAATTAAATCTTTATCGTAATAAAATTTGACTGACAACCTTTATTTCCTTCTAGTCATTAGAATTAAGGTGGATGAACCCCTAGTCCCAGTTTCTCTCTCAGATATTTAGTTTACTTTCCGTTTGTGTTTTCATCATATTTGATTTGCTTAGCTAATAAGAAAATAATTATTTGGTACTTAACACATAGGTCTCTGTGGTTCGATATTTTTATTACTTTGAAGTATCCGTGCACTTGCGGACTACAACAAGTTTTTGGCGCCATTGCCGAGGACCTTAGTTTTGTTAATATCAAAATAGTTGTTAGTATTGCTAGACTAAGTTTTATTTGTTTTTAGTTTTAACTTTGTTTTCTGTTTTTGCAGGTTTTGGATTTTCACAGTTGTGACAGAGCTGTGATATCTAAAAATTTGTGAATTTGCTTGTGTTTTAGATTTTCTATTTTTTATATATTCTGAAAAAAAAATTTGTAATTGATTTGTCTTGGATAATCTTTTTGTTCTTGATAGATTTGAAAATATGTTTTTTAATCATAACTCATGGGCCACTAAAAGAGGTGAGGTATACATGCCACAAGGTAAGTATGAAAATAATTCATTGAGCACACTACAAGATACGTTTAACTCTTATATGCACTCTCTTTCTTCTAATAGATGTGATATTTGTGGACGTATTGATCACTACACTTCTAATTGCCAATTTTTAATTTCTCAAAATTCCAATTCACCATGGTATCAAGATGATCAATATGATTCTAGATTTTTTTATGATGATTGTACAAACTTTACTTCTGAACCATACTTTGTGGATACTAAAAAATCTAGCTTAGAGATTATGTTTGAAAAGTTCATGAAACAAGATGAAGATTTGAATGAGACCCTCAAACAAATGAATTCTAGGTTGGATGACATGGTTGCACAGAATGAAATTTTAGAAACCCAATTAGCACAACAAGCTTGTTTATTTGAGTTTGATTTGGAAACTGAGAAACTTGATTTAGAAAATTCCCCCACTGATTATGATTATTTTGAGTTTGAGCCTTATGTGGACATTAATGAATCTCACTCTGATCTTGATGATTGTAAAATTGATTCATATGATAGTTCATTTGTGGAAAAGGTTGATAAAATTGATTCTGAAAAATCTCCTCTTGATTCTAGTAATAGTCATGAAATTGAGTCTTTTGAGGGAAACTTATTTATGGTTAAATTTGATGAGCTTGATAAAGGTTTGAAAATTACAAACATTGATGAGCCCCACTTGGATTTTGGGGATATTGTTGAAATTAATGATAAATCTTTTGTGGTTAACTCTGATTCTATTAATTCTTTTGAGAACATTGATAAATCTCATTATGATTTCACGTATGATTGTGATTTTGATTCTTCTGATGATGAATTATTTGTGGAAAGACATAAGGAAATTGATTTAAAAGAGCCACACTCTGATTTTATTGATGGTAATTTTGAAATAGGTAAATTATTTGATGATGAATATGAGGAAATTGATTTTGATTTGAAAACTATAAACATTGATGACTCTCACTCTGATGCTTTGCCCATATCTCCTGATTTATTTAAAAAATTGTGCTTTATTGAGGAATCTAATGAAAGACGTAAAAATTATTTTGATGATCCAATGCTTATATCTTTTGATCAAAATCCTATTGCAATTGAAGATAAAAATTTGAAGAAAGGACTTATGATTTTGCTTTCTGACAAACATAGGAAGATTATAGAAAATTTTAATTTTGATTTCCGCATATTTGAGAGAGCCCCTTCAATTATGATTTACATGAGATTTTGGATATTTGGATTAGTGGCTAAACTTTTTGGACAGCGGAAAAGAAAAAAATTACATGCTATTTACTTTGGTACTGATTCATCTGTTTTACCATGATTTTGATTTTTGGTTAAGCTAATGACCTAAAAATTAGCGCTTCTTGGGAGGCAACCCAAGCAATTTACTCTAGTTTTTCTCATTTTTTTTATATATAATTTTCTAGTAGTAATTTTTGTTTTTCCTTTTTGTAGGTGAGTCTAGGTTAACTTTTACGGTGAAATGGCAAAATTTTGAAGTTTATGCACAAATTATTGTCGTAATTTTGTGCTATTTTTGACCAGTGTATTTTAGGGCACTGCCGTAACTAATTTTACACCCGTAATATATATATATATATATATATATATATATATATATATATATATATATATATATATATATATATATTTATTACGGTACCGTGAGTAGTGTTATGACACCGTAATTTCAGCTCTGTTCCAGACAGCATCTTCAGCGCAGGTGTCTCTTGTCGGAAGCCTCTTCATCGAATGCTGCAATCTCAGCAAGCTACCACTGTCTCTTCCAAGCTACCAGCAGGCTTTGCTGCAGTTTCTTCTTCCAGTTAATGTATTAATCCAGCTACTTCTTCTGCCAGCTTCACCTCCCGATCAGCAGCGCCTCTGCTTCGTCGAAAGCAGTTTTCTTCCACAGCCTCTGTAGCCGCTATACCTTTCACTAGCTGATTCTTCACCCTGCCACTCCCTCAGCAACTTTCCTAAAAGCTCTCAAAACTCTGAGACGATGAGAATAGGATTCAAAAGCGGAAGGTTCCAGATCCGCTACTCGCCACCTCTGATTTCACTGCATTCAGCAACCTTTTAGCCGGCGACTTGCTCTAGCTTACCAACATTCTTCGCCTCTATTTCTACCGATAGCAACCGCTGCTAGCCTCTTCCGCGTCCAGATCTGCTAGTGTCGTTTCCATTCCCAGATCCGACGACCACTCTATTCCTTCCGCCACTAGTAGCTCCTTCTAGCGACATCGAGCTTCCGATCTGTTTTTCCCCGCTGCCCTCTGCCACTATAAGTTTGTCCAAGCCAGCTAAAACCTTCTTCCAGCTGCTACCCATCTTCCGGATCTGCTCCAGTCACTCTCTTCGTCCAGCCAGCAGATGCATCTAGTTTCTTCTTTGTCATATTTGTTCCCAGCAAACCAGCGACGGCTAGCAGCATCTCTTCACAGCCAACATCAGCCTCTGCTGCATCTTCCTCATCAGCCGTTTCACTTTCCTTCCAAACAGTTGATCTTCATCCAATAGATCTGCCATCGCCAGGAGACTACCAACGAATGCTACACCTCTGATACCAGCCGAAACCGAATTCTCTGTGTCCAGACCCAAGATGAAGATCATCTTTCGCAGCTACCAGAATGTTCCTCTCCAGCACCGCCGAAGATCATCTGCTACTTACCAAAATTTCCCCAGCTCCTCCGGATTCCAGCGGTGCAACTTCTTTTCCCAACTAGCTGCAACATCATCGAATAGTGGCAGCTATCTCATCCAGCAGCTTACTCTATGCAGCCACACCAACGATGCACTTCTCAGATAGCTAGTGTTTTTATTTCATTATCATGCTGCATTTTTATTTTATTTTATTTATTTTTGTAGAATCATTAGCAACTTTGATTTCTTCTTGCAGTGTTATTTTCTCGCACCCACCGACCGACGATCTCACCTCCAGGACTGTATTCTCTAGTAGGCCACTAGAGATTACTCACTCTACTGTCAGCACAATCACCATCATCGCTAGCAGCTTTTCAGCTAGCATCTGTTCCACCTTTGCTTCTCGCCTACATCAGATTTTTCCACCAGCACCCTCTTGGACCACTGGCGTCATCTCTGATTTTCCTTTGAGAGAATTATTTTTATCATTATCATTATTTTTTTTAGTAAGGGACTATTTTTAGAACTAAGCCTTATGTGCTTAAAAATTCTGTAGGAAAATTTTCACAAGGCATATCTTTGGACATAATCCCATCTACCCCGATTCTATACACCGGATGATGATTGAGCTTGCTACATTGTTTTGTGAGTATTGTTTGCACTTTCTTGTAATTTGATCACTTGATTATCTACACTTTTCTTCTCCAAAAAAATTTCTATCACTTTATACCCTTTGCATTGTTCGAGCCTTATGTGATTATACAGATCTATCACTTCACATCTTTTGATTGTATGAGTTTCATGCTTCACACCTTTTGCAGTGATTTTTACATATATTGATGTTTAAAAATTTTTTATGACTTGAATCCTTGTGATGAGAGGTGTATGGATTTTTCAATGATGAATGTGTTCATGACTATGATTAGGACAAGACCTATCATGTTGAGTTTATTTCTCTAATACATATCTACTTTTGGAATTTTTCATTGATTGATGAATGAGATTTTGGATAGATTTATTGTTTGATGAATTTGGTTTAAAAATGAAACTACTTCTTTGAATAAAACTAGCATATGAATATGATTTTTGAATTGATGTTGATTGATGAATTTAGTTGATATTCATGCTATTTGCTATTTGTTGGGAAGAAAGATTCCTTGATCCAAATAAAGTAAGGACTCCCCTATTTGGCACTGTGTGAAAGTACAGTGGTACCAAAGGACATGGGTTGAAGTATATAAAAAAAAAAGGGGTAGAAAAAGAAAAAAACATGTGTCTATGTGAGTGCATGCCATGGAGAGAGATCGATCCACATAAACTCCACCATCTTTAATAAAAATCTTCCTACTAAAAAGATATTTGTTCTATTACATTGATTATGTGATCAGTGTACTCTAACTTTGTCACCAGAAAAAGGTGATAATCGAATTAGAGAATGTGGATAATACAAAAAAAAAATTGAGTGGAAAAAAATCTTGGAAATCCTATTCTTGTAAACAAAAGTTGATAGTTATGAATTGAAACTGGATGAAGTCTTGAGATTGATATTCTACTTATTGTATGAGTTGCAAAGTTTTATTTAACCAAGTTGTGGATCTTGAGAATTGAATTCAAAGGGCAATGTGTTTATTTGAAATTTTATGAAGCAATTGGTGAGATTTTTCATTGGTGATTGTATTTTATAAATTTATTCTTCATGAGAAAGTCTATGCCTATGATCAATTTTTGATTTTTTCTTGAGGACAAGCAAAGTTTGAGCCTTATGTGTTTGATGACACCAAAATATATAGTCATTTTTGCATCATTTCATTAGTATTTTTTGAAGAGTCCCCTTCAAGGGGGAGCGCAAGGGGGTGAAACCCTAAGGGTGGCGCATATAACATTTTCGCATGAAGATGCTAGGGTTTTCACCAAAATCGCATGTAATATATTCTTATGATCAACTTCAAATGATTGAATGGATCAAGCGGAAGTTCATACCATAGCCATGAGTGGATGCGGCTTGGAAACAAAGACCAAGAGAGATCTTCTCCACAAGTGACGCACACAAGAAGAGAGATGGCTTCCTCTTGTTGATCTTTGTGCTAGCAAAGATCTTCAAGTGTCCTTGCCGAATGGAAGGGATGAAAGATGAGATCTTGCTCGGGCGAGAGCTCCACTTCTTCGTCCACACCTTCTCCACACGCAAAAATGCAAGAAGACAAGTGAAGTGAAGTCGTGAACGTCTTGGCGTTAGGCGTTTTGAAGAAGAGGTCTTGATGACTTACCATAAATGGAAGCATGCACTCATAAACGACCAAAACGCCTTCACCCTTTCGAACCATGTGTTCACATAAGTGAACCGGTTCTCCCTTTTGGTTCAATTGCATTTGGTTCAAAGAAAACCAAATCAAATAAGCCCAAGCCATGGTCTAGATCATATCAAACCCTATGATTCCAGATCTAACCGTTTATCTCTTGATGCTCCTGATCGCACCGATCTAGCATCATCTCTCTCGATCGAAGCTTACCGATCTCAAGCCCTAATCAATCAAACATGATCAGACCAGATCTCACTTACAATCAGAGATTAAATCCCTTTAAACTGAACCCAAATAATTCAGTCCACACGATCTGACTCAAGTAAGCCATATCTTCAAATTGTGCGACCCTGAGGGTTTCCTTTAAATGTCGGTAACGATAACTTATGTTATCACGATTAGTGAGGGGTATCTAGCAACACATCACTGTCTCCCGATATAAAGGAAAGAGTCTTCCAAGACTACTCCCAAATCACAGCACAAGTGTGAAATCACTTCACGAGGCATACATGTTTCCTTTGCCACTGGATGTTCTTATTGGACAAGCGTGTCAAGCCTGTAGCTCCAATATGATGAGCATGATTAGATCAGATGAACATAGTCACCTGGGTATGGCCATACACTTTCTCAATCATCTCATTTAGGCGGGGGCCCCTTTAGAACATCACACTCCTTAAACAAGGAGACGGCAATCCTATATCTATCACTAGAGTCCTAACCTGACTCATGATCATTATCCAAGATAGTCTATAATCATTCTCTTTCAAATGATATTGAACTACCTCAAAACAATGACAATCATCATTTAGAAACACACGTGATCTCAAGTCAGAGGACATGTGCCACTTGTTGCAAACAAGGATTATTCACATTGTGACAAGCAATTGAACATCCTAGTAGGGTCTGTCCAGTACATCCAATGTACCCATGAGTCTACATCTTATTCCATGCTCGAAGCATCCTATAAGATTAGAGCACATATTAGTCTCAATCATATCAAGGCTGTCTCATGTTCACCAAGATATCTCGACTAAGGACATTACAGCATGTCAGCCTAGCTGAACAGCATTGAGACATTATTCAGAAGCACACTTATTGCAGCAGACAATGTAACATACTGAATAACAACCATTGCCTTTATAAACATAAGAGTTTATATACATGATACACATAGAATCCCAAGGCCTCAAACATTAGCCTTAAGGGCATACCCCAACAATCTCCCACTTGCACTTAATCTAATGGTTGAGAAATCTCAAACCCATATTATTACAGTGTTTCTCATGCTTCTGCTGCGCCAGAGGCTTGGTAAGTGGGTCAGCCAGATTGTCATCTGTATGAACCTTGCAGATTTTGATCTCGCCACGATCAATGATCTCCCGGATCAAGTGAAACCGTCTCTGTATGTGCTTGGACTTCTGGTGCGACCGTGGTTCCTTTGCTTGTGCTATTGCTCCAGTGTTATCACAGAAGATAACCAAAGGATCTGCACTCGAAGGAACAACACCAAGTTCCTGAATGAACTTACGAATCCACACTGCCTCCTTGGATGCTTCAGAGGCTGCAACATACTCGGCTTCTGTTGTGGAATCAGCAACAGTAGACTGTTTGAAACTTTTCCACACCACTGCTCCACCATTCAAGCTAAAAACATAGCCTGATTGCGATCGGAAATCATCCTGGTCCGACTGGAACGAAGCGTCAGTATATCCTTCAATACTGAGTTCTTCCTGACCACCATATATCAAGAACATATCTTTGGTCCTCCGCAGATATTTTAAAATGTTCTTGACCGCAATCCTGTGTGCCTGACCTGGATTACTTTGGAACCGACTGGTCACGCTTAACCCGTAAGCGACGTCTGGGCGAGTACACAACATCGCATACATAATGGACCCAATAGCCGAAGCATAAGGCGTATTGTCCATTTCATCTTTCTCAGTCTGTGTTTGTGGACACTGACTCTTCGAAAGATTCAGACCATGTCTGACTGGAAGATATCCTCTTTTAGAATTCTCTAAATGGAATCTCTCCAGGACTTTATCGATGTAAGTACTCTGGCACAGCCCGAGAAGCCTCTTAGATCTATCCCTGTAGATCTTCACACCTAATACATAGGCTGCTTCTCCTAGATCTTTCATCTGGAAACATTTTCCTAACCATGCCTTAACAGCATGTAGTTCAGGAATATCGTTTCCAATGATTAAGATATCATCGACGTAGAGGACTAGGAAAGTAATCACGCTCCCACTAAACCTCTTATATACACTGAAGGAACCCCTAATCATAAGGGGGCAAAACCCTAAGCATGGCGCTAATGTAAAATATGCAAGCGGAAGCAAGGGTTCAAGATCATTTGCATGCCATATGTTCAACTATAATCGATTGAATAGATTGAGATGAAAAATCATACCAACGCCATATGCTTGGACGTCGGCTTGGATAAAGAGAACAAAGTAGATCTCCTCCACAAGTTCACACACAAGATGAAGATGCTTACTCCTTGCGGTCTCTTGTGCTAGCAAGACACCCAAGCCTTCAAGTGTCGAATGGAAGGGGATGATGAACCTCTTGGCCGAGCGCTCCTCTTGCTCAACCTCTCCTTCTCTTCGTCAATCACCACACAACCAAAGTCGAATGCGTTGAAGAGAAGAGAGCAAACGCATATGCGTTTTTGGCATTGAAGTGAGTGAAACCGGCCCTTGATGACTTTCCATAAATGGAAGCTCATCAAGTCCATGCGCTCAATTCAACCCAAACGCATTTTAGGATTGAACCATGCGTTCACCATTGTGAACCGGTTCAAGCCAAAATGTCAAATCGGCTTTGGTTCAACAAACCAAACCGAAATAGCTCTAGCCACTTGGTCTAGACCAAAATGAACCCCCAAGGCTCATGATCTAACCATTCATCATCTGATGCCCTTGATCTCTCCGATCTAGCATCACCTCTCTCGATCGAAGCTTACCGATCTCAAGTCCTAATCAATCAAACATGATCAGACCAGATCTCACTTACAATCAGAGATTAAATCCCTTTAATCTGAACTCAAAGAATCCAGTCCATACGATCTGACTCAAGTAAGCCATATCACCAAATTGTGCGACCCTGAGGGTTTCCTCTAAATGTCGGTAACGATAACTTACGTTATCACGATCAGTGAGGGGTATCTAGCAACACATCACTGTCTCCCGATATAAAGGAAAGAGTCTTCCAAGACTACTCCCAAACCATAGCACAAGTGTGACTCAATTCACAAGGCATACATGTGTCCTTTGCCACTGGATGTTCTTATTGGACAAGCGGGTCAAGCTTGTAACTCCAATACGATGAGCATGATTAGATCAGATGCACATAGTCATCTGGGTATGGCCATACACTATCTCAATCATCTCATATAGGGGGGGCCCTTAGAACACCACACTCCTTAAACAAGGAGACGGCAATCCTATGTCTATCACTAGTGCCCTAACCTGATTCAAGCTCACCATCCAAAATAGTCTATAATCATTATATTTCAAATGATATTGAACTACCTCAAGACAATGACAATCATCATTTAGAAACACAAGTGATCTCAAGTCAGAGGACATGTGCCACTTGCTGCTTACAAGGATCATTCACATTGTGACAAGCAATGGAATATCCCAGTAGGGTCTGTCCAGTACATCCAATGTACCCATGAGTCTACATCTTATTCCATGCTCGAAGCATCCTATAAGATTAGCACTTATATTAGTCTCAATCATATCAAGGCTGTCTCATGTTCACCAAGATATCTCGACTAAGGACATATAGCCTGTCAGCCTAGCTGAACAGCTTTGAGACATTATTCAGAAGTACACTTATTACAGCAGACAAGGTAACAACCTGAATAACAACCATGCCTTTTATAAACATAAGAGTTTATTACATGATACTTATACAATCCCAAGGCCTCAAACATTAGCCTTAAGGGCATACCCCAACAATCTCCCACTTGCACTTAATCTAATGGTTGAGAAATCTCAAACCCATATTATTACAGTGCTTCTCATGCTTCTGCTGCGCCAGAGGCTTGGTAAGCAGGTCTGCCAGATTGTCATCTGTATGAACCTTGCATATTTTGATCTCGCCACGATCAATGATCTCCCGGATCAAGTGAAACCGTCTCTGTATGTGCTTGGACTTCTGGTGCGACCGTGGTTCCTTTGCTTGTGCTATAGCTCCAGTGTTATCACAGAAGATAACCAAAGGATCTGCACTCGAAGGAACGACACCAAGTTCTCTCACGAACTTACGAATCCACACTGCCTCCTTGGATGCTTCCGAGGCTGCAACATACTCGGCTTCTGTTGTGGAATCAGCAACAGTTGACTGTTTGAAGCTCTTCCACACCACTGCTCCACCATTCAAGCTAAAAACATAGCCTGATTGCGATCGGAAATCATCCTGGTCCGACTGGAACGAAGCATCAGTATATCCCTCTATACTGAGTTCTTCCTGACCACCATATATCAAGAACATATCTTTGGTCCTCCGCAGATATTTCAAGATGTTCTTGACCGCAATCCAGTGCGCCAATCCTGGATTACTTTGGAATCGACTGGTCACGCTTAACCCGTAAGCGACGTCTGGGCGAGTACACAGCATTGCATACATAATGGACCCAATAGCCGAAGCATAAGGCGTATTGTCCATTTCATCTTTCTCAGTCTGTGTTTGTGGACACTGACTCTTTGAAAGATTCAGACCATGTCTGACTGGAAGATATCCACGTTTAGAATTCTCTAAATGGAATCTCTCCAGGACTTTATCGATGTAAGTACTCTGGCACAGCCCGAGAAGCCTCTTAGATCTATCCCGGTAGATCTTGACACCTAATACATAGGCTGCTTCTCCTAGATCTTTCATCTGGAAACATTTTCCTAACCATGCCTTAACAGCATGCAGTTCAGGAATATCATTTCCAATGATTAAGATATCATCGACGTAGAGGATTAGGAATGTAATCACGCTCCCACTAAACCTCTTATATACACACGGGTCATCTTCGTTCTTGATGAAACCAAACTCAGAGATTGATTCATCAAAACGAATATTCCAGCTTCTTGATGCTTGTTTAAGTCCATAAATGGACTTCTTTAACTTGCATATTTTATGACGATCTGCTGGATTAGTGAAACCTTCCGGTTGTGTCATATACACATCCTCATCCAGATTTCCATTAAGGAAAGCTGTCTTCACATCCATTTGCCAGATCTCATAGTCGTAATATGCTGCTATCGCGAAAAGAATCCGAATAGACTTAAACATGGCTACAGGAGAGAAAGTTTCATCATAATCTATCCCGTAGATTTGTTTGAAACCCTTCGCAACTAGCCTGCCTTTATAGGTAACCACGTTACCATCCATGTCAATCTTCTTCTTGAAGATCCATTTACAGCCTATAGGGATTACTCCCGGAGGCGGATCAACCAAATCCCAGACTTGGTTATCTGACATGGAGTCCATCTCGGCTCGCATAGCTTCAAGCCATCTAGCTGACTCCGGTCCACTGACCGCATCCGCATAAGTTAGGGGTTCATCATTATCAATGATGTAGACTCCGTCATAGCGCTCAGGCTGTCGACGGATCCTACCCGATCTTCGCGGTTCCCGTGATATCTGAGCCTCAGGTTGTTCAGTAACCTGATCTACCAGCTCAGGCACATCCAACTCTGCTTGACTACTTTGTCCTTCCTCTGAATTCTCATCCAGCTTTATTTCTCTCCCACTGGCCTCTTGCAGAAGAAACTCCTTCTCAAGAAATATGGCCGTCCGAGCAACAAAAACCTTGTTCTCTTTGGGATCGTAGAAATAATAACCCTTAGTTTCCTTAGGGTAACCGACAAAGATACATTTCTCAGATCTGCTCTCCAGTTTCCCAGAGGCGAGCTTTTTGACATAAGCCTCGCAACCCCAGATCCTGATAAATGTCAAGCTAGGCTGTTTTCCATACCATAACTCATATGGCGTCTTTAAAACTGCCTTGGATGGCACTCGGTTTAGTACCTTTGCAGCTGTTTCCAGTGCAAAACCCCAAAAGGAATATGGAAGAGTGGCCTGACTCATCATAGAACGAACCATGTCTAGTAACGTTCTATTTCTCCTCTCGGACACACCATTCCATTGCGGTGTTCCTGGCGGAGTGAGCTGTGAGATAATCCCACACTCCTTCAGATAGTCAGTAAATGGATGACTCAGGTATTCACCACCTCGATCAGAACGAAGTGCCTTGATATTTCGGCCTAGCTGATTTTGTACTTCATTTTTGAACTCTTTGAACTTGTCAAAAGATTCACTTTTATGTCTCATTAAATAGACATACCCATACCTACTGAAATCATCAGTAAAGGTAATGAAGTACTGATAGCCACCTCTGGCATGTTTACTAAAAGGCCCACACACATCACTGTGTATAAGGTCAAGTAAACCCGAAGCCCTTTGACCTTTGTGAGGAAAAGGAGACTTCGTCATTTTACCCATCAAACAAGCTTTGCATGTATCAATCTCCTCATAGGAGAATGATCCCAGCAGTCCATGTTCATGCAACCGCTTAATGCGCTTCTCGTTTATATGGCCTAAACGACTATGCCATAACAAGGTGCTGTCATCAGCATACTTGGCTTTCTTATTATCAATGTTTTGTATAGAATTTTCCATGTCCAACATGTATAACCCATTGTTAATTGAACCAGTTGCATACACAATATTATCATGAGATAAAACACACTTTGAAATATTGCATTCAAAGGCAAATCCTTTCCTGACAAGAGCAGGAATAGAGATAATATTCTTGGTAATACTCGGTACAAAATAACAATTGTTTAATTCTAATACAACGCCAGATGGTAAAAAAATGAAATAGTCTCCTACAGCAACAGCAGCAACCCGTGCCCCGTTTCCAACTCGTAGGTCTACCTCATGCTGTCCCACCTGCCTTCTTCTCTTGAGTTCCTGCACATTTGAACAAATGTGAACTCCACATGCAGTGTCCAACACCCATGATATAGTAGAAGAAGATAACATGACCTCAGTCACATATATACCTGAGCCAGAAGCGATGCTTCCCCTCTTATCTCCTTGGAGCGCTTTACAGTCCTTTTTCCAGTGACCCAGCTGGCCACAGTGGAAACACCTGTTGTCCTTCGACCGCTTCACCTTCTGTTTCAGGGCCTTGCTGTAATTCTTGACAGGGGCCTTGCCCTTCTTCCCCTTCTTCTTGTTCCTAGAAGGAACCATCAAGACAGAGGTTGAAGGCTTACCCTTCAGAGTTTCCTCAGTGGTCAAGAGCATATTCAGCAGCTCTGCCGGCGTACAATCGATCTTGTTCATATTAAAGTTAATAATGAACGCATCGAAAGAGGGCGGAAGAGACTGCAGAATAATGTCCACAGCAAGCTCCTGGTTGATGGTATGCCCCAGTTTCTCCAGAGCCTCCTTGTGCCCAATCATCTTGAGCACGTGAGCTCCCACTGGGCTCCCCTCAGCCAGTTTGCTCTGAAAGAAGAGCTTCGTCAGATTATAGCGCTCAGTCCTCGCCTGTGCAGCATACAGCATCTTGAGGTTCGCTATAATTTCTATAGCCGACATATCCTCATGCTGACGCTGCAGCGGTGGCGTCATAGACGCTAGCATCAGGCAAGCGACATCAATGCTATCATTGACGTGCTTTTCGTAGGCATCCCGAACCGCCCTTGCGGCGTTCGGAGCGGGCTGCGGCGGTATCGCCGTCTCGAGGACATACAGTTTCCTCTCTGCCTTAAGAACAATCTTAAGGTGTCCGAACCAGTCAGAGAAGTTCGGCCCAGCAAACTTCTCCCTTTCCAGTAGGGATCGCACATTGAAGCTCATGGTGTTCGTTGCTGCAGGAATCTACAACAAGCAAGAACAGCAAGGTCAGTATCAATGTTTCAGAATCAATCCAGGACTTAAGAAAGATTCTTTTCTCACTATTTTGTCTGACTGAAAAATCCAGTAAACAGTCCGAAAGAGTAAACACTCTTTTAGTGAGATGGGATCCAGATTTCATACTTGGTCTCCGCGTCCCGCTCAGGCGAGATAAGATGCACAGAGATGACAAGCACTAGTTTCTGGTAGGCTGTCCCAGCCAATCGCCAACCCGTGCGATTCCCCTTCATCTTGGCAATCCAGCAGACTGTGCCAACTGAGTTGGTACAACACAGTCTCTGATCCCAGAGATGGCTGCCTCCATGTGCTACCATATGCGCCACATATGTAGTCTACATGGTCAAGCTGACCTGACCTACTCCCTGGACCACCACGTGCTATGCTGAGCAACGAGAGGGGATAAATCCCAACTCTGTAACACGCAGGTGAAATCCAGCACCGTCTGAAGATAGATGGACGTGCCCACTGAGTGGGTTCAACACAGCTCCAACGATAGTCAGAAAGGTGAGGTTTCGCGTCAGAAGGCTTACGAGCTTGATATGTTAGCGTTGGATTTTAACGGTCTTTTATCTTCTTACTATCAGGCATGTCCTATGGCTATAGCAGAAGATAAACATAAATATGCAATTCTAATTATTAGCAATAAGTAGAAAGCATGATCTTATGTGGTAAAAGCCCATGAACCCTAGTAAGACCTTAATATTACTTAAGTCTTCACTTGAGCTTCATTGCATCTCATCTGGTCCAACTCAGTGCCCTAGCGCCAAGAGCACCTCAGGTGCACCACCAGGTGAATGCCCCTCTTGGATGTGTGCCTTTGTTCTTGTCTAATCAAAGTACATTTGATCTATCTAGACAAGGTTGACTCGCAGGTCAACAACATATTATAAATTAAGTACAATGTGATTCGCAGATCACAAATTAATTTACAATTTTTTAAGTCCAGGCACGCAGGCCCCAGCACAGCACACAATTGGGCAACCCACACAAGACTAAATAAACAAGCATATGGTTCAATCAACATGTGATCCAATCATCTTGAAATTAATTTTGAAAACCCTATGGCATCAATTTTAATTTCCTTATGAGCCCTACAACCTTACAATGGTCCATTGATGGGGATCCACTCATCCATCTAGTTAGATCCTTTGCCCTTGCATGCACCGAGTCCTAACTGACCCGAGTTGACCTAATGGTCAACCATGCATGCGCCAAGGGCTGAACTACCCCCATGAGTTTTGGCAAGCGGGTGTGACCCCGGGCCTAACTCAAGTGTGTTCAGTAGTGTCTCAACCAGACCTCGCTACACGCCCTAGATGCAGTCAACCTATACCCACCTTGTGCTTGCGCATAGGTGCTATCAGGTTAACCCATCTGAGCTGTCAGATGGTCTGATCAGACTTGGATCTAACCTAGTGGTGACTTCAACCCCATCAACCCATCTAAGGGTTTAATGTAGTGGCACCTTAGATCTAATCAAGCGCGCAAGATGTAAGTTTTAGAAAAACCTTAGAACATGCGCAATCATACAAACAAACAACATGCTTGCATATAACCCTTAGATCTAAGGGGGGTCCCCTTCAAGGGGGGAGCGCAAACTTTAGGGGGTCCCCTTCAAGGGGGAGCGCAAACTTTAGGGGGTCCCCTTCAAGGGGGAGCGCATACTTCATGTAAGCAAAGCATGATACAAGCGCAACTTCATGTAAGCAAAGCATGATACAAGCGCAACATGAGGATCACATCAGCAAACATAATAGCATGCATAGAGCCTGGCTCTGATACCAATTGAAGGAACCCCTAATCATAAGGGGGCAAAACCCTAAGCATGGCGCTAATGTAAAATATGCAAGCGGAAGCAAGGGTTCAAGATCATTTGCATGCCATATGTTCAACTATAATCGATTGAATAGATTGAGATGAAAAATCATACCAACGCCATATGCTTGGAAGTCGGCTTGGATAAAGAGAACAAAGTAGATCTCCTCCACAAGTTCACACACAAGATGAAGATGCTTACTCCTTGCGGTCTCTTGTGCTAGCAAGACACCCAAGCCTTCAAGTGTCGAATGGAAGGGGATGATGAACCTCTTGGCCGAGCGCTCCTCTTGCTCAACCTCTCCTTCTCTTCGTCAATCACCACACAACCAAAGTCGAATGCGTTGAAGAGAAGAGAGCAAACGCATATGCGTTTTTGGCATTGAAGTGAGTGAAACCGGCCCTTGATGACTTTCCATAAATGGAAGCTCATCAAGTCCATGCGCTCAATTCAACCCAAACGCATTTTAGGATTGAACCATGCGTTCACCATTGTGAACCGGTTCAAGCCAAAATGTCAAATCGGCTTTGGTTCAACAAACCAAACCGAAATAGCTCTAGCCACTTGGTCTAGACCAAAATGAACCCCCAAGGCTCATGATCTAACCATTCATCATCTGATGCCCTTGATCTCTCCGATCTAGCATCACCTCTCTCGATCGAAGCTTACCGATCTCAAGTCCTAATCAATCAAACATGATCAGACCAGATCTCACTTACAATCAGAGATTAAATCCCTTTAATCTGAACTCAAAGAATCTAGTCCATACGATCTGACTCAAGTAAGCCATATCACCAAATTGTGCGACCCTGAGGGTTTCCTCTAAATGTCGGTAACGATAACTTACGTTATCACGATCAGTGAGGGGTATCTAGCAACACATCACTGTCTCCCGATATAAAGGAAAGAGTCTTCCAAGACTACTCCCAAACCATAGCACAAGTGTGACTCAATTCACAAGGCATACATGTGTCCTTTGCCACTGGATGTTCTTATTGGACAAGCGGGTCAAGCTTGTAACTCCAATACGATGAGCATGATTAGATCAGATGCACATAGTCATCTGGGTATGGCCATACACTATCTCAATCATCTCATATAGGGGGGCCCTTAGAACACCACACTCCTTAAACAAGGAGACGGCAATCCTATGTCTATCACTAGTGCCCTAACCTGATTCAAGCTCACCATCCAAAATAGTCTATAATCATTATATTTCAAATGATATTGAACTACCTCAAGACAATGACAATCATCATTTAGAAACACAAGTGATCTCAAGTCAGAGGACATGTGCCACTTGCTGCTTACAAGGATCATTCACATTGTGACAAGCAATGGAATATCCCAGTAGGGTCTGTCCAGTACATCCAATGTACCCATGAGTCTACATCTTATTCCATGCTCGAAGCATCCTATAAGATTAGCACTTATATTAGTCTCAATCATATCAAGGCTGTCTCATGTTCACCAAGATATCTCGACTAAGGACATATAGCCTGTCAGCCTAGCTGAACAGCTTTGAGACATTATTCAGAAGTACACTTATTACAGCAGACAAGGTAACAACCTGAATAACAACCATGCCTTTTATAAACATAAGAGTTTATTACATGATACTTATACAATCCCAAGGCCTCAAACATTAGCCTTAAGGGCATACCCCAACATACACATGGGTCATCTTCGTTCTTGATGAAACCAAACTCAGAGATTGATTCATCAAAACGAATATTCCAGCTTCTTGATGCTTGTTTAAGTCCATAAATGGACTTCTTTAACTTGCATATTTTATGACGATCTGATGGATTTGTGAAACCTTCAGGTTATGTCATATACACATCCTCATCGAGTTTTCCATTAAGGAAAGCCGTCTTCACATCCATTTGCCAGATCTCATAATCGTAATATGCAGCTATTGCGAAGAGAATCCGAATAGACTTAAACATGGCTACAGGAGAGAAAGTTTCATCATAATCTATCCCGTAGATTTGTTTGAAACCTTTCGCTTCTAGCCTGCCTTTATAGGTAACCACGTTACCATCCATGTCAATCTTCTTCTTGAAGATCCATTTACAGCCTATAGGGATTACTCCCGGAGGCGGATCAACCAAATCCCATACTTGGTTATCTGACATGGAGTCCATCTCGGCTCGCATAGCTTCAAGCCATCTAGCTGACTCTGGTCCACTGACCACATCCGCATAAGTAAGGGGTTCATCATTATCAATGATGTAGACTCCGTCATAGCGCTCAGGCTGTCTACGGATCCTTCCCGATCTTCGCGGTTCCCGTGATATCTGAGCCTCAGGTAGTTCAATAACCTGATCCACCGGCTCAGGCTCATCCAACTGTGCTTGACTACTTTGTCCTTCCTCTGGATTCTCATCCAGCTTTATTTCTCTCCCACTGGCCTCTTGCAGAAGAAACTCCTTCTCAAGAAAAATGGTCGTCCGAGCAACAAATACCTTGTTCTCTTTGGGATCGTAGAAATAATAACCCTTAGTTTCCTTAGGGTAACCGACAAAGATGCATTTCTCAGATCTGCTCTCCAGTTTCCCAGAGGCGAGCTTTTTGACATAAGCCTCGCAACCCCAGATCCTGATAAATGTCAAGCTAGGCTGTTTCCCATACCACAACTCATATGGCGTCTTTGAAACGGCCTTGGATGGCACTCGGTTTAGTACCTTTGCAGCTGTTTCCAGTGCAAATCCCCAAAAGGAGTAAGGTAGAGTAGCCTGACTCATCATAGAACGAACCATATCAAGTAACGTTCTATTTCTCCTCTCGGACACACCATTCCATTGCGGTGTTCCTGGCGGAGTGAGCTGTGAGATAATCCCACACTCCTTCAGATAGTCAGTAAACTCTCGACTTAGGTATTCTCCACCTCGATCAGAACGAAGTGCCTTGATATTTCGGCCTAGCTGATTCTGTACTTCATTTTTGAACTCTTTGAACTTGTCAAAAGATTCACTCTTATGTCTCATTAGATAGACATACCCATATCTACTGAAATCATCAGTAAACGTAATGAAGTACTGATAGCCACCTCTGGCATGTTTACTAAATGGTCCACACACATCACTGTGTATAAGGTCAAGTAAACCTGAAGCCCTTTGACCTTTCTGAGGAAAAGGAGACTTCGTCATTTTACCCATTAAACAAGCTTTGCATGTATCAATCTCCTCATAGGAGAATGATCCCAGCAGTCCATGATCATGCAACAGCTTAATGCGCTTCTTGTTAATATGGCCTAAACGACTATGCCATAGCAAGGTGCTGTCATCAGCATACTTGGCTTTCTTATTATCAATATTTTGTATAGAATATTCCATGTCCAACATGAATAACCCATTGTTAATTGAACCAGTAGCATAAACAATATTATCAAGAGTAAGATAACACTTTGAAATCTTGCATTCAAAGGAAAACCCTTTCCTGACAAGTGCAAGAATAGAGATAATATTTTTGGTAATACTGGGTACAAAGTAACAATTGTTTAATTCTAATACAATGCCAGATGGTAATGAGATGTAATAATCCCCTACAGCAACAGCAGCAACCCGTGCCCCGTTTCCAACTCGTAGGTCCACCTCATTCTGTCCCACCTGTCTTCTTCTCTTGAGTTCCTGCACATTTGAACAAATGTGAACTCCACATGCAGTGTCCAACACCCATGAAATAGAAGAAGAAGATATCATGACCTCAGTCACAAATATACCTGAGCCAGAAGCGATGCTTCCCCTCTTGTCTCCTTGGAGCGCTTTACAGTCCTTTTTCCAGTGACCCAGCTGGCCACAGAGGAAACATCTGTTGTGCTTCGACCGCTTCACCTTCTGTTTCAGAGCCTTGCTGTAGTTCTTGACAGGGGCCTTGCCCTTCTTCCCCTTCTTCTTGTTCCTGGAGGGGAACATCAAGACAGAGGTTGAAGGCTTTCCCTTCAGAGTTTCCTCAGTAGTCAAGAGCATATTCAGCAGCTCTGCCGGAGTACAATCGATCTTGTTCATATTAAAATTAATAATGAACGCATCGAAAGAGGGCGGGAGAGACTGCAGAATAATGTCTACAGCAAGCTCCTGATTGATGGTATGCCCCAGTTTCTCCAGAGCCTCCTTGTGCCCAATCATCTTGAGCACGTGAGCTCCCACTGGGCTCCCTTCAGCCAGTTTGCTCTGAAAGAACAGCTTAGTCAAATTATAGCATTCTGTCCTCGCCTGTGCAGCATACAGCATCTTGAGGTTCGCTATAATTTCTATAGCAGACATATCCTCATGCTGACGCTGCAGCGGTGGCGTCATAGACGCTAGCATCAGGCAAGCAACATCAATGCTATCATTGACATGCTTTTCATAGGCATCGCGAACCGCCCTTGTGGCGTTCGCAGTGTGAGAACCCCTTTCAAGAGGGGGGCGCAAACCTATTGTGAGTACCCCTTTCAAGAGGGGGGCGCAAACCTTAATAGGCGCATGTAAAACCTTTTCTTGCGGAATCTAGGTTCTCTATGATCGCATGTATGTTTCAATGATCAACTTGCAAAGATTGGATAAGATCCATACCATGGCCATCGCTTGGATGGTGCGTTGGAAGAAGAGAGCAACTTTGATCTCCTCCAAAAGTTCACACACAAGATGAAGATCGCTTACTTCCTTGGCGTCCCTTGTGCTAGCAAGGCACCCAAGCTTCCTTGTCGAATGGAAGGGGATGATGAAGTCTATCTTGGCCGATCCTTCTTCTCGTCAACTTACACCACGCAAGAGTGTGTGTTTTGTCAAGAGCAAAGGAGAGACGAGCGTTAGAGAAGTCTTGTGATCGAACGTTGAGACGTTCATCACATTGGAAAAACCGAAATGCCAAAATTAGCAAGACTTCAATACATGCGTTATGCGTTCACATGAAGTGAACCAACCGCATATCTCTTCTCTCATATGAACCAAGCGCTCACATATGAGCCGGTTCAATTTAGTTGGTCCAACGACCAAACCAAATCAGCCCAAGAATTGGTCCAGATCAAACTAAACCCTAAGGTTCAAGATCTGACCGTTCATCTTTTGATGCTACTGATCTCACCGATCTAGCATCAACTCTCTCGATCGAAGCTTACCGATCTTGAGCCCTAACCAATCAAACATGATCAGACCAGATCTCACTTACAATCAGAGATTAAATCCCTTTAAACTGAACCGAAACAATTCAGTCCACACGATCTGACTTAAGTAAGCCATATCATCAAATTGTGCGACCCTGAGGGTTTCCTTTAAATGTCGGTAACGATAACTCACGTTATCACGATCAGTGAGGGGTATCTAGCAACACATCACTGTCTCCCGATATAAAGGAAAGAGTCTTCCAAGACCACACCCAAACCACGGCACAAGTGTGAATCCACTTCACTAGGCATACATGTTTCCTTTGCCACTGGATGTTTTTATTGGACAAGCGTGTCAAGCCTGTGACTCCAATATGATGAGCATGATTAGATCAGATGAACATATTCACCTAGGTATGGCCATACACTTTCTCAATCATCTCATTTAAGGGGGGGCCCCTTCAGAACATCTCACTCCAATTAAGGAGACGGCAATCCTATATCTATCACTAGTGTCCTAACCTGACTCATGATCATTATCCAAGATAGTCTATAACCATTATATTTCAAATGATATTGAACTACCTCAAAACAATGACAATCATCATTTAGAAACACAAGTGATCTCAAGTCAGAGGACATGTGCCACTTGTTGCATAAGGATTATTCACATTGTGACAAGCAATTGAATATCCTAATAGGGTCTGTCCAGTACATCCAATGTACCTATGAGTCTACATCTTATTCCATGCTCGAAGCATCCTATAAGATTAGAACACACATTAGTCTCAATCATATCAAGGCTGTCTCATGTTCACCAAGATATCTCGACTAAGGACTTAACTGCATGTCAGCCTAGCTGAACAGCTTTGAGACATTATTCAGAAGTACACATATTGCAGCAGACAATGTAACAACCTGAATAACAACCATTGCCTTTATAAACAAAAGAGTTTATATACATGATACTCATGGAATCCCAAGGCCTCAAACATTAGCCTTAAGGGCATACCCCAACAATCTCCCACTTGCACTTAATCTAATGGTTGAGAAATCTCAAACCCATATTATTACAGTGCTTCTCATGCTTCTGCTGCGCCAGAGGCTTGGTAAGCGGGTCAGCCAGATTGTCGTCTGTATGAACCTTGCAGATTTTGATCTCGCCATGATCAATGATCTCCCGGATCAAGTGAAACCGTCTCTGTATGTGCTTGGACTTCTGGTGCGACCGTGGTTCCTTTGCTTGTGCGATTGCTCCAGTGTTATCACAGAAGATAACCAAAGGATCTGCACTCGAAGGAACGACACCAAGTTCCTTAATGAACTTACGAATCCACACTGCCTCCTTGGATGCTTCCGAGGCTGCAACATACTCGGCTTCTGTTGTGGAATCAGCAACAGTTAACTGTTTGAAACTCTTCCACACCACTGCTCCACCATTCAAGCTAAAAACATAGCCTGATTGCGATCGAAAATCATCCTGGTCCGACTGGAACGAAGCGTCAGTATATCCTTCTATACTGAGTTCTTCCTGACCACCATATATCAAGAACATATCTTTGGTCCTCCGCAGATATTTTAAAATGTTCTTGACCGCAATCCAGTGTGCCTGACCTGGATTACTTTGGAATCGACTGGTCACGCTTAACCCGTAAGCGACGTCTGGGCGAGTGCACAACATCGCATACATAATGGACCCAATAGCCGAAGCATAAGGCGTATTGTCCATTTCATCTTTCTCAGTCTGTGTTTGTGGACACTGACCCTTCGAAAGATTCAGACCATGTCTGACTGGAAGATACCCTCTTTTAGAATTCTCTAAATGGAATCTCTCTAGGACTTTATCGATGTAAGTACTCTGGCACAGCCCGAGAAGCCTCTTAGATCTATCCCTGTAGATCTTCACACCTAATACATAGGCTGCTTCTCCTAAATCTTTCATCTGAAAACATTTTCCTAACCATGCTTTAACAGCATGCAGTTCAGGAATATAGTTTCCAATGATTAAGATATCATCGACGTAGAGGACTAGGAAAGTAATCACGCTCCCACTAAACCTCTTATATACACACGGGTCATCCTCGTTCTTGATGAAGCCAAACTCAGAGATTGATTCATCAAAACGAATATTCCAGCTTCTAGATGCTTGTTTAAGTCCATAAATGGACTTCTTTAACTTGCATATTTTATGACGATCTGCTGGATTAGTGAAACCTTCAGGTTGTGTCATGTACACATCCTCATCCAGTTTTCCATTAAGGAAAGCAGTTTTCACATCCATCTGCCAGATCTCATAATCGTAATATGCTGCTATCGCGAAAAGAATCCGAATAGACTTGAACATGGCTACAGGTGAGAAAGTTTCATCATAATCTATCCCGTAGATTTGTTTGAAACCTTTCGCAACTAGCCTGCCTTTATAGGTAACCACGTTACCATCCATGTCAATCTTCTTCTTGAAGATCCATTTACAGCCTATAGGGATTACTCCCGGAGGCGGATCAACCAAATCCCAGACTTGGTTATCTGACATGGAGTCCATTTCGACTCGCATAGCTTCAAGCCATCTAGCTGACTCCGGTCCACTGACCGCATCCGCATAAGTGAGGGGTTCATCATTGTCAATGATGTAGACTCCGTCATAGCGCTCAGGCTGTCGACGGATCCTTCCCGATCTACGCGGTTCCCGTGATATCTGAGCCTCAGGTTGTTCAATAACCTGTTCTACCGGCTCAGGCTCATCCAACTGTGCTTGACTACTTTGTCCTTCCTCTGGATTCTCATCCAGCTTTATTTCTCTCCCACTGGCCTCTTGCAGAAGAAACTCCTTCTCAAGAAATATGGCCATTCGAGCAACAAATACCTTGTTCTCTTTGGGATCGTAGAAATAATAACCCTTAGTTTCCTTAGGGTAACCGACAAAGATGCATTTGTCAGATCTGCTCTCCAGTTTCCCAGAGGCGAGCTTTTTGACATAAGCCTCGCAACCCCAGATCTTAATAAATGTCAAGCTAGGCTATTTCCCATACCATAATTCATATGGAGTCTTTGAAACGGCCTTGGATGGCACTCGGTTTAGTACCTTTGCAGCTGTTTCCAGTGCAAATCCCCAAAAGGAGTAAGGAAGAGTAGCCTGACTCATCATAGAACGAACCATATCAAGTAACGTTCTATTTCTCCTCTCGGACACACCATTCCATTGCGGTGTTCCTGGCGGAGTGAGCTGTGAGATAATCCCACACTCCTTTAGATAGTCAGTAAACGCATGACTCAGGTATTCTCCACCTCGATCAGAACGAAGTGCCTTGATATTTCGGCCTAGCTGATTCTGTACTTCATTCTTGAACTCTTTGAACTTGTCAAAAGATTCACTCTTATGTCTCATAAGATAGACATACCCATATCTACTGAAATCATCAGTAAAGGTAATGAAGTACTGATAGCCACCTCTGGCATGTTTACTAAATGGCCCACACACATCACTGTGTATAAGGTCAAGTAAACCTGAAGCCCTTTGACCTTTGTTAGGAAAAGGAGCCTTCGTCATTTTACCCATTAAACAAGCTTTGCATGTATCAATCTCCTCACAGGAGAATGATCCCAGCAGTCCATGATCATGCAACCGCTTAATGCGCTTCTTGTTAATATGGCCTAAACGACTATGCCATAACAAGGTGCTGTCATCAGCATACTTGGCTTTCTTATTATCAATATTTTGCATAGAATATTCCATGTCCAACATGAATAACCCATTGTTAATTGAACCAGTAGCATAAACAATATTATCAAGAGTAAGATAACACTTTGAAATCTTGCATTCAAAGGAAAACCCTTTCCTGACAAGAGCAGGAATAGAGATAATATTTTTGGTAATACTGGGTACAAAATAACAATTGTTTAATTCTAATACAATGCTAGATGGTAATGAGATGTAATAATCCCCTACAGCAACAGCAGCAACCCGTGCCCCGTTTCCAACGCGTAGGTCCACCTCATACTGTCCCACCTGTCTTCTTCTCTTGAGTTCCTGTACATTTGAACAAATGTGAACTCCACATGCAGTGTCCAACACCCATGAAATAGAAGAAGATGAAACCATGACTTCCGTCACGTATATACCTGAGCCAGAAGGGATGCTTCCCCTCTTATCTCCTTGGAGCGCTTTACAGTCCTTTTTCTAGTGACCCAGCTGGCCACAGTGGAAACACCTGTTGTCCTTTGACCGCTTAACCTTCTGTTTCAGAGCCTTACTGTAGTTCTTGACAGGGGCTTTGCCCTTCTTCCCCTTCTTCTTGTTCCTGGAAGGAACCATTAAGACAGAGGTTGAAGGCTTTCCCTTCAGAGTCTCCTCAGTAGTCAAGAGCATATTCAGCAGCTCTGCCGGAGTACAATCGATTTTGTTCATATTAAAGTTAATAATGAACGCATCGAAAGAGGGCGGGAGAGACTGCAGAATAATGTCTACAGCAAGCTCCTGGTTGACGGTATGCCCCAGTTTCTCCAGAGCCTCCTTGTGCCCAATAATCTTGAGCACGTGAGCTCCCACTGGGCTCCCTTCAGCCAGTTTGCTCTGAAAGAAAAGCTTGGTCAGATTATAGCGTTCAGTCCTCGCCTGTGCAGCATACAGCATCTTGAGGTTCGCTATAATCTCTATAGCCGACATATCCTCATGCTGACGCTGCAGCGGTGGCGTCATAGACGCTAGCATCAGGCAAGGGACATCAATGCTATCATTGACGTGCTTTTCATAGGCATCACGAACCGCCCTTGCGGCGTTCGCAGCGGGTTGAGGCGGTATAGCCGTCTCGAGGACATACAGTTTCCTCTCTGCCTTAAGAACTGTAAGATCCAAGGATCTTAAGTTCTGGTAAGCATTATTTTCTATGATAAATTATGATAAATTATTGATGTAAATAAAATTATTGACTGAGTTATTATTCCTGAGTATTGATTATTAATTTATGATAAATTAACTAGAGATTTTGTTGTTAATTAACTGATTTATTGATTGTTAATTTGTAATTAATGGATTTGAGTTTATTTGGTTGTTAATTTATTGTAAATTAATTAGAGATTATTGATTTGATTATTGGCTGTTAATTTATGATAAATTATTATTGGTTGTCCATGATAAATTAATTAGGATTTATGGGTTGTAAATTGTAAGTTAATTAATTAGACCTTATTGGTTAATTAAATCCTTATTGGATATTAATTAAGTCCTTATTGGATTTCGGTTAAGTGAATGGTTAATGGTTAAGTTAATTAAATTAATTGGTTAACTATGGGTTATTGGGTTTGAAAAATTCGAAATTATGAGTTAAATGGGTTAAACCCTATTGGAATTAATTGGTTAATGGGTTTAAAATTTAAAAACCCAAAGTTTAAGTGGTAATATCGACTAGGGTGAGATTGTGGGCGTTTTTTTTGGCTTGAGGAAATCTTGGGGCGGCTAGGGCAAAGAAGAAGGCGATTCTTGGAGTTGTTGAGGTGATTTTCTTCATCTTCTTCCCCTTGGCGATTTTTCCTTGAAGTGAAGAAATTTCCTTGGTGTTTGGTGGTGACATCAAAGGCTTTGAACGATTTCTTTTGTGGAAAATTTTCGGTTTAAGAGGTGAGTGGATTTTCTCTTCCACTTAATCCATGTATGCTTGAGATTATTGCTTAGAAACATGGCATGAACCCTTAATTTCAATTTTTGTACATGTTTCTATGTTTTCCCTAAAATTTCGAAAACCCTAGATTGTATGAGAATTAGGGCTTTTCATTTTTAAGGCTTCTAATCATCAATTAGACCTTGTTTAAGCATGTATGTAGCTTTAGTTTTTCAATTGCATGAAGTTTAGGGCTTGAATGAGAATTTCGACCCTTCTTCATGAAGTTACGCCCAAATGCATGGGTAAAATTTGGGGAAAACTTGATATTCATGAAATTAGGTATATGAGGACTCTACTGTAATTTTTTGAGAATTTTTAGAAATAAAAGTTTCTGTTGACTGACATTGACCTAGGGGTAATTCGGTAAATTTTCTAGTTAAAATTGGGGAAAACTTGAAATCTCGAATCTAGGGATCATGAGGGATGTAATGAATATTTTTACGAAATTTTTGGATAACTTTTCCTGCATGACTTAAACTTTGAACTAGGGGTATTTCAGTCTTTTGTTATCAGAACTAGTAGAAAACTATGAAGTTGTGATATTCTACATTTATGTTAATTGTGAACGAAATTTGGTGAATTTTCTGTATTATTATGTATTTTTAATTGAATGGTGTATGTAGAAAGTAATGACATGAAATATTGATAGAGAACATTGGTTGATAACTTAGCAAAATTACACTGAACTGACCAGCCTGAAATTTAAGGACTACACTATGTTATGTGATTTTTAAATATTGTGATTTGTGATTTTTGGCATGTTAAGTGATCTTTGAATATGTGAATATTATGTGGTTATGTGAAATTCGAAAATTATGTGGTTATGAGGTTCGAATATTATGTGTTGTGATTATGTGATGGTTAGGACTAAGGCTAGGTGTAACTATGAACTCAAGGGGATAGCCCTGTTATGTGATATGTTAAGGGTTTGAATTTCAGCCCTGTATTGTGATATGTGAGGAGGTTGATGTTCAGCCTGCCTATTGTGATTATTGTGATGGGGGTTGATGTTCAGCATGCCGATGTGATTTTGTGATGGCTATCCTAGAGTCTAGTTGACACTTAGGAGTCCACCTTTGTGAAATGTGAAATAAGATATGTGTGTTGTCCAGTAGGAACCTTTTGGGAGAACGGGTTTTGACCCAAAGTGCCATGTCTTGGTCAGACAGGGGCCACCTCTTGATGTCATTACTCTTTTATGTGTTGGGAATGGTATAAGACCCAAAGTGCCATGTCTTGGTCAGACAGGGGCCACCTCTTGATGTCACCATTCTCGTTTTGTGTTGGGAATGATATAAGACCCAAAGTGCCATGTCCTGATCAGACAGGGGCCACCTCTTGATGTCATCATTCTCGTTTTATGTTATGGCGTGATAGACCAGCGTGCCACGTCGTGACCTGACGGGGGCCACCTCCTGATTCTATTCTCGTTTTATGTTATGGCGTGATAGACCAGCGTGCCACGTCGTGACCTGACGGGGGCCACCTCCTGATTCTATTCACTGTCCATGTTTATGTGTTGCACGAGATTTTGCAGCTCCCAGTGCTTTGGCCAAGCCGGGTTAGACCATATTGGTCACTACTGAATATGCTGGACAACTAGGTTAAAAATGTGTTGGTGTGTTTAGTTGGTTTAGAATATGTGTGTTTAGTTGGTTTAGAGTATAACTCTAGAACCTGAGTTTGTTTAGAACCTGAGTTGATTATGTTAGTGTGTACATCTGACTGTTTATGTGACTTCTGTATATTTAATCTGGTGATATGTTGACATTATGTTCCTGTTAAAGATTTTTAAAACAATCTGCCTATATTTTTGAGTGTATGTTATGGATGGTCAATTAGACTATCCACTCACTGGGCTGTGTAGCTCACCCCTCACTATTTTCAGGTATAGAGCAGGAGCGCAGTTAGCATGATATTGATGTTGTGATTTATGCTTATGATGCCGGTTGTGGCCCCATGTTTATGCTTAATTAATTTGAGGCTGGCTGTGGCCGAATATGAATTTTATGATTTATGTGAACCATGTGATGTGAACCATGTGAACTATGAAAAATTGTGTTGCCAGACTGTGGCAGTTAAATGATGTTGATTCTTGTGTCACCGCGGGCTTCAGCCTGGTTTCGGTGTTTGGTATTAGTTTATAAAATCGATTTTGTGGATTTGTTTTGAAATTGGAGTTGATGTGTATTTTTGCAATCGGTTTTGATACAACTGTAACGTGCATATGTCTAGTGCACGTATTGCGTGGTGGCAGGTACCTTTATGAGATTTATGATTTGTGATTCGAAGATTTTATGTGTTTGGAGTTTTGAAAATTTTCAGATCGTGTTTTCTTGAACTCGGTTTTACCTAGCATTTGATCGATCTTATATGAAACATCCTATTCCCTTTGTGATTGTGTTCTTTGTTTGGGGTTAAGAATGTGGGATGTTACAGAATGGTATCAGAGCAGTTGGCTAGCTAAAACTTAGTTCGGGGGGAAAACATGTTTGTGTATTGCTAGACACCTGATAGGTTTATGTTTGTTTTCCTGACTATGGTATGTGTGTGGAGGGCGCTCACAGGCGCTATGCTTCACTTGTGAGTGAATTCCAGAAACTGGGTCCTAGTTCTTTTTATGGGGGCTCAGAATCCAGTACTGCTGAGAACTGGCAGTTGTGCTTGGAAAAGATTTTCCAAGTCATGCGCTGCTCAGATGAGGATAAGTTATGTCTGACCACCTATATGATGCGTGCGGACGCAGATGAGTGGTGGAAGGGCGTGGTGAGACTTGCCAAAGAAAGACATGAGACTGTTGGGCGAGCACGCACCATTGAGAGATACATAGCTGAGAGGAGTTCTCATGTTGCCGTGACAGTGGTTCCTGCAGCTGAGGCGGCGGCTCCTCAGTATGGCAGTGGCGGCAAGGGTAAGAAGTACCCTAAACATAAGGACACCAAGAAGAGCAGGTATAAGCCTTACTCTTATAAGGCACCGCAGCAGTCCAGGGATGCACCGCAACAGTTCAGGGATGCCAGGGATGTGAGAAACAGTATCACAGAGGACCGGACTTGTAGTTATTGTGGGCTCAGGGGACATCTAATGAAAGATTGTCATAGGAAGAATGGCGTGTGCTTCAAATGTAAGAAACCTGGGCACATGGCCAGGGACTGCAAAGAGCCTGAGATGCAGCCTAGAGGCGCAGATAAGCCTACTGTCCAGACTAGAGTCTATGCTGTGGCTGAGAAGGATACACGAGCTTCCCGATCCGTTGTGGAAGGTACATTATTTGTATTTGATCAGTTAGCTCGCATTTTATTTGACCCTGGTGCAAATTTGTCTTTTGTCTCTGTTAAGTTTGCTGCATGTTTACCTGTTGTACCTAAGATGCTAGATTATGCTGTGTCTGTTAGTACTCCTTTAGGAAAATCATTATCTACAGACACTGTATGTGCTGATTGTGTAGTGCATGTAGGGGGTTATGAGTTTCTGGTAGATTTAATCCTCCTAGACATGCAAGATTATGATGTCATCTTAGGAATGGACTGGTTGTCTTCGCATCATGCCTCTGTGGATTGCTTTGAGAAAGTGATCACTTTGAATATGCTTGATGGGAACCGGATCTTTGTGAGAGGTCTAGTGTCAGACCAAGGACCACATGTGATATCTTTCCTGCAGGCCAGGAAGTTACTTGCCAGTGGTTGCAAGGGTTATCTTGCACATGTTAAGGTGCAGGATGATTCTACTTCTGATCTGACTCAGATGGCGGTGGTGAAAGAATTTCCTGATGTGTTCTCTGAAGAATTTTCAGGTTTGCCACCAGTTAGAGAAGTGGAGTTTGGCATTGAGTTGGCGCCAGGTACGGCACCTATCTCCAGAGCTCCTTACCGTATGGCTACTTCAGAGTTGGCCGAGCTTAAGAAACAACTGGAGGAATTGTTAGAGAAAGGGTACATTCGGCCTAGTGCTTCACCTTGGGGAGCGCTAGTGCTATTTGTAAAGAAGAAAGATGGAACCCTGAGAATGTGTATAGACTACAGGCAATTGAACCAAGTGACTATCAAGAATAAGTATCCTCTTCCCAAAATTGATGATCTATTTGATCAATTACAGGGAGCTACAGTGTTCTCTAAAATTGATCTGAGATCAGGGTATTATCAGCTTAGAGTCAAGGATGAGGATATATTTAAGACTGCTTTCAGGACCAGGTATGGGCATTTCGAATTTTTAGTTATGCCTTTTGGACTGACGAATGCACCTGCTGTCTTCATGGATTTGATGAACAGGGTATTCCATGAATTGCTTGATTCTTGTGTAGTAGTCTTCATAGATGATATCTTGGTGTACTCTCAGACTACTTCAGATCATGTCAGTGATTTGCGCAAGGTACTGGAGGTTCTGAGGAAGAACCGGTTATATGCCAAGGCTAGTAAGTGTGAGTTCTGGCTAGAGAAGATCAGTTTTCTGGGACATGTGATTTCTGGTCAGGGTGTGTCTGTGGATCCAGTTAAAGTGCAAGCCATTCTTGATTGGGGAAGACCGACTAGTGCTACTGAGATCAGGAGTTTTCTGGGTTTGGCAGGTTATTACCGGAGATTTGTTGAGGGATTCTCCAAGTTGGCGGGTCCTTTAACTAAATTGACCAGAAAAGAAGCCAAGTTTATTTGGGATGATACGTGTGAAGAGAGCTTTCAGGAGCTGAAGAGAAGGTTGACTAGTACACCGATCCTCATTATTCCTAGTGATGGGGAAAGGTTTACTGTCTATACAGATGCTTCAGGCAAAGGGTTGGGTTGTGTCTTGATGCAGAAGGGTTCTGTGGTAGCCTATGCTTCGAGACAACTGAAGGAGTATGAACTGAACTACCCTACGCATGATTTAGAGTTGGCGGCCGTAGTCTTTGCTTTGAAGATATGGCGTCATTATTTGTTGGGTCAGGAATTTGATCTGTTTACTGATCACCAGAGTCTCAAGTACATCTTCACTCAGAAGGAGTTGAACATGAGACAGAGGAGATGGATGGAGTTGATCAAAGATTATGACTTCTCTATTCAGTATAAGGCCGGAAAGGCCAATGTGGTGGCGGATGCACTGAGTAGGCATCCAGTTGCTTCAGTAGCTGCCTTGCGGGTCAGTGAGTGGCAGTTACTGCAGGAGTTCAGAGATCTCAGGATCAGTGTTTCTCCTAGAGTTCAGACTGGTTATGTGGCTTTTCTCAGAGTACAGTCTGCTTTGTTGCAGAAGATCAGAGATCAGCAGTCTGTGGATCCGAAATTATTCCAGATCAGGGGTAGTCTGATTGATGGCGCAGTTCAGGACTTTAGTGTGTCTGATGATGGTATTCTTCGGTTTCGTGGAAGGGTATGTGTCCCTGAGGAACCGAACTTGAGGAAAGAAATATTGGAGGACAGCCATAACTCCAAATATTCTCTACATCCTGGTGTGACTAAGATGTATCAGGACCTCAAGAAAAACTTTTGGTGGCCGGGTATGAAGAAAGAGGTATATGATTTTGTCTCTAGATGTTTGACCTGTCAGACTATAAAGGCTGAACACCAGAAGCCTGGTGGTTTGTTGCAGTCTCTTCCTATTCCTGAGTGGAAGTGGGAATGCATCAGTATGGATTTTGTGTGTGGTTTGCCTAGAACCAGATTGGGTCATGATGCTATTTGGGTGATTGTTGATAGACTCACCAAATCAGCCCATTTTCTTCCGATCAAGATGACTTATTCTTTGGAGAGACTGGCTAGATTGTACATTGATGAGATAGTCAGACTACATGGAGTGCCTGTCGATATTGTGTCTGATAGGGACTCTCGATTTTTGTCCAGATTTTGGAGGAGTTTACAGGAGGGTTTGGGTACTAAGTTGAGTTTTAGTACCGCATACCATCCTCAGTCTGATGGCCAGACGGAGCGTACTATACAGACTCTAGAGGATTTGTTGAGAGCCTATGTGGTTGATTGGAGTTCTGAGTGGGACCGGGATCTATCTTTGATAGAGTTCACTTATAATAATAGTTTCCACTCCAGTATTCAGATGGCTCCTTATGAGGCTTTGTATGGGAGAAGGTGTAGGACTCCCTTGTGTTGGGAGGAAACTGGTGACAGAATGATTTTGAGATCTGATGCAGTACAGGAGACTACTGATAAGGTCAGAGAGATTCAGGATAAACTGAAAATTGCTCGGGACAGACAGAAGAGTTATGCTGATGACCGTCGTCGTCCCTTGGAGTTTATGGTAGGGGACCATGTGTTCTTGAAGGTGTCGCCTACTAAGGGTGTTATGAGATTTGGCAAAAAGGGCAAGTTGAACCCTAGGTTTGTAGGCCCTTTTGATATTATTGAGAGAGTTGGTCCAGTGGCTTACCGATTGGCTTTACCTCCTGCTATGGATCATGTGCATAATGTATTCCATGTCTCTGCTTTGAGGAAATATCATCCTGATCCATCTCATGTGTTGGAGTTGGAACCTCTTCAGATTCAGAGTGACTTGACTTTTGAGGAAAGACCTCTCCGGATTGTGGATAGAAAAGATAAAGTTCTGAGGAACAAGACTATACCTTTGGTGAAGGTTATCTGGGGAAATCAATCAGTTGAAGAAGCGACTTGGGAGACTGAAGCTGATATGAGGAAAAATTATGCTTACCTCTTTGATGATATGGATGCTGAGCTTTAGAGGACTAAAGCTTTATAAGGAGGGAGGAATGTAAGATCCAAGGATCTTAAGTTCTGGTAAGCATTATTTTCTATGATAAATTATGATAAATTATTGATGTAAATAAAATTATTGACTGAGTTATTATTCCTGAGTATTGATTATTAATTTATGATAAATTAACTAGAGATTTTGTTGTTAATTAACTGATTTATTGATTGTTAATTTGTAATTAATGGATTTGAGTTTATTTGGTTGTTAATTTATTGTAAATTAATTAGAGATTATTGATTTGATTATTGGCTGTTAATTTATGATAAATTATTATTGGTTGTCCATGATAAATTAATTAGGATTTATGGGTTGTAAATTGTAAGTTAATTAATTAGACCTTATTGGTTAATTAAATCCTTATTGGATATTAATTAAGTCCTTATTGGATTTCGGTTAAGTGAATGGTTAATGGTTAAGTTAATTAAATTAATTGGTTAACTATGGGTTATTGGGTTTGAAAAATTCGAAATTATGAGTTAAATGGGTTAAACCCTATTGGAATTAATTGGTTAATGGGTTTAAAATTTAAAAACCCAAAGTTTAAGTGGTAATATCGACTAGGGTGAGATTGTGGGCGTTTTTTTTGGCTTGAGGAAATCTTGGGGCGGCTAGGGCAAAGAAGAAGGCGATTCTTGGAGTTGTTGAGGTGATTTTCTTCATCTTCTTCCCCTTGGCGATTTTTCCTTGAAGTGAAGAAATTTCCTTGGTGTTTGGTGGTGACATCAAAGGCTTTGAACGATTTCTTTTGTGGAAAATTTTCGGTTTAAGAGGTGAGTGGATTTTCTCTTCCACTTAATCCATGTATGCTTGAGATTATTGCTTAGAAACATGGCATGAACCCTTAATTTCAATTTTTGTACATGTTTCTATGTTTTCCCTAAAATTTCGAAAACCCTAGATTGTATGAGAATTAGGGCTTTTCATTTTTAAGGCTTCTAATCATCAATTAGACCTTGTTTAAGCATGTATGTAGCTTTAGTTTTTCAATTGCATGAAGTTTAGGGCTTGAATGAGAATTTCGACCCTTCTTCATGAAGTTACGCCCAAATGCATGGGTAAAATTTGGGGAAAACTTGATATTCATGAAATTAGGTATATGAGGACTCTACTGTAATTTTTTGAGAATTTTTAGAAATAAAAGTTTCTGTTGACTGACATTGACCTAGGGGTAATTCGGTAAATTTTCTAGTTAAAATTGGGGAAAACTTGAAATCTCGAATCTAGGGATCATGAGGGATGTAATGAATATTTTTACGAAATTTTTGGATAACTTTTCCTGCATGACTTAAACTTTGAACTAGGGGTATTTCAGTCTTTTGTTATCAGAACTAGTAGAAAACTATGAAGTTGTGATATTCTACATTTATGTTAATTGTGAACGAAATTTGGTGAATTTTCTGTATTATTATGTATTTTTAATTGAATGGTGTATGTAGAAAGTAATGACATGAAATATTGATAGAGAACATTGGTTGATAACTTAGCAAAATTACACTGAACTGACCAGCCTGAAATTTAAGGACTACACTATGTTATGTGATTTTTAAATATTGTGATTTGTGATTTTTGGCATGTTAAGTGATCTTTGAATATGTGAATATTATGTGGTTATGTGAAATTCGAAAATTATGTGGTTATGAGGTTCGAATATTATGTGTTGTGATTATGTGATGGTTAGGACTAAGGCTAGGTGTAACTATGAACTCAAGGGGATAGCCCTGTTATGTGATATGTTAAGGGTTTGAATTTCAGCCCTGTATTGTGATATGTGAGGAGGTTGATGTTCAGCCTGCCTATTGTGATTATTGTGATGGGGGTTGATGTTCAGCATGCCGATGTGATTTTGTGATGGCTATCCTAGAGTCTAGTTGACACTTAGGAGTCCACCTTTGTGAAATGTGAAATAAGATATGTGTGTTGTCCAGTAGGAACCTTTTGGGAGAACGGGTTTTGACCCAAAGTGCCATGTCTTGGTCAGACAGGGGCCACCTCTTGATGTCATTACTCTTTTATGTGTTGGGAATGGTATAAGACCCAAAGTGCCATGTCTTGGTCAGACAGGGGCCACCTCTTGATGTCACCATTCTCGTTTTGTGTTGGGAATGATATAAGACCCAAAGTGCCATGTCCTGATCAGACAGGGGCCACCTCTTGATGTCATCATTCTCGTTTTATGTTATGGCGTGATAGACCAGTGTGCCACGTCGTGACCTGACGGGGGCCACCTCCTGATTCTATTCTCGTTTTATGTTATGGCGTGATAGACCAGCGTGCCACGTCGTGACCTGACGGGGGCCACCTCCTGATTCTATTCACTGTCCATGTTTATGTGTTGCACGAGATTTTGCAGCTCCCAGTGCTTTGGCCAAGCCGGGTTAGACCATATTGGTCACTACTGAATATGCTGGACAACTAGGTTAAAAATGTGTTGGTGTGTTTAGTTGGTTTAGAATATGTGTGTTTAGTTGGTTTAGAGTATAACTCTAGAACCTGAGTTTGTTTAGAACCTGAGTTGATTATGTTAGTGTGTACATCTGACTGTTTATGTGACTTCTGTATATTTAATCTGGTGATATGTTGACATTATGTTCCTGTTAAAGATTTTTAAAACAATCTGCCTATATTTTTGAGTGTATGTTATGGATGGTCAATTAGACTATCCACTCACTGGGCTGTGTAGCTCACCCCTCACTATTTTCAGGTATAGAGCAGGAGCGCAGTTAGCATGATATTGATGTTGTGATTTATGCTTATGATGCCGGTTGTGGCCCCATGTTTATGCTTAATTAATTTGAGGCTGGCTGTGGCCGAATATGAATTTTATGATTTATGTGAACCATGTGATGTGAACCATGTGAACTATGAAAAATTGTGTTGCCAGACTGTGGCAGTTAAATGATGTTGATTCTTGTGTCACCGCGGGCTTCAGCCTGGTTTCGGTGTTTGGTATTAGTTTATAAAATCGATTTTGTGGATTTGTTTTGAAATTGGAGTTGATGTGTATTTTTGCAATCGGTTTTGATACAACTGTAACGTGCATATGTCTAGTGCACGTATTGCGTGGTGGCAGGTACCTTTATGAGATTTATGATTTGTGATTCGAAGATTTTATGTGTTTGGAGTTTTGAAAATTTTCAGATCGTGTTTTCTTGAACTCGGTTTTACCTAGCATTTGATCGATCTTATATGAAACATCCTATTCCCTTTGTGATTGTGTTCTTTGTTTGGGGTTAAGAATGTGGGATGTTACAGAATGGTATCAGAGCAGTTGGCTAGCTAAAACTTAGTTCGGGGGGAAAACATGTTTGTGTATTGCTAGACACCTGATAGGTTTATGTTTGTTTTCCTGACTATGGTATGTGTGTGGAGGGCGCTCACAGGCGCTATGCTTCACTTGTGAGTGAATTCCAGAAACTGGGTCCTAGTTCTTTTTATGGGGGCTCAGAATCCAGTACTGCTGAGAACTGGCAGTTGTGCTTGGAAAAGATTTTCCAAGTCATGCGCTGCTCAGATGAGGATAAGTTATGTCTGACCACCTATATGATGCGTGCGGACGCAGATGAGTGGTGGAAGGGCGTGGTGAGACTTGCCAAAGAAAGACATGAGACTGTTGGGCGAGCACGCACCATTGAGAGATACATAGCTGAGAGGAGTTCTCATGTTGCCGTGACAGTGGTTCCTGCAGCTGAGGCGGCGGCTCCTCAGTATGGCAGTGGCGGCAAGGGTAAGAAGTACCCTAAACATAAGGACACCAAGAAGAGCAGGTATAAGCCTTACTCTTATAAGGCACCGCAGCAGTCCAGGGATGCACCGCAACAGTTCAGGGATGCCAGGGATGTGAGAAACAGTATCACAGAGGACCGGACTTGTAGTTATTGTGGGCTCAGGGGACATCTAATGAAAGATTGTCATAGGAAGAATGGCGTGTGCTTCAAATGTAAGAAACCTGGGCACATGGCCAGGGACTGCAAAGAGCCTGAGATGCAGCCTAGAGGCGCAGATAAGCCTACTGTCCAGACTAGAGTCTATGCTGTGGCTGAGAAGGATACACGAGCTTCCCGATCCGTTGTGGAAGGTACATTATTTGTATTTGATCAGTTAGCTCGCATTTTATTTGACCCTGGTGCAAATTTGTCTTTTGTCTCTGTTAAGTTTGCTGCATGTTTACCTGTTGTACCTAAGATGCTAGATTATGCTGTGTCTGTTAGTACTCCTTTAGGAAAATCATTATCTACAGACACTGTATGTGCTGATTGTGTAGTGCATGTAGGGGGTTATGAGTTTCTGGTAGATTTAATCCTCCTAGACATGCAAGATTATGATGTCATCTTAGGAATGGACTGGTTGTCTTCGCATCATGCCTCTGTGGATTGCTTTGAGAAAGTGATCACTTTGAATATGCTTGATGGGAACCGGATCTTTGTGAGAGGTCTAGTGTCAGACCAAGGACCACATGTGATATCTTTCCTGCAGGCCAGGAAGTTACTTGCCAGTGGTTGCAAGGGTTATCTTGCACATGTTAAGGTGCAGGATGATTCTACTTCTGATCTGACTCAGATGGCGGTGGTGAAAGAATTTCCTGATGTGTTCTCTGAAGAATTTTCAGGTTTGCCACCAGTTAGAGAAGTGGAGTTTGGCATTGAGTTGGCGCCAGGTACGGCACCTATCTCCAGAGCTCCTTACCGTATGGCTACTTCAGAGTTGGCCGAGCTTAAGAAACAACTGGAGGAATTGTTAGAGAAAGGGTACATTCGGCCTAGTGCTTCACCTTGGGGAGCGCTAGTGCTATTTGTAAAGAAGAAAGATGGAACCCTGAGAATGTGTATAGACTACAGGCAATTGAACCAAGTGACTATCAAGAATAAGTATCCTCTTCCCAAAATTGATGATCTATTTGATCAATTACAGGGAGCTACAGTGTTCTCTAAAATTGATCTGAGATCAGGGTATTATCAGCTTAGAGTCAAGGATGAGGATATATTTAAGACTGCTTTCAGGACCAGGTATGGGCATTTCGAATTTTTAGTTATGCCTTTTGGACTGACGAATGCACCTGCTGTCTTCATGGATTTGATGAACAGGGTATTCCATGAATTGCTTGATTCTTGTGTAGTAGTCTTCATAGATGATATCTTGGTGTACTCTCAGACTACTTCAGATCATGTCAGTGATTTGCGCAAGGTACTGGAGGTTCTGAGGAAGAACCGGTTATATGCCAAGGCTAGTAAGTGTGAGTTCTGGCTAGAGAAGATCAGTTTTCTGGGACATGTGATTTCTGGTCAGGGTGTGTCTGTGGATCCAGTTAAAGTGCAAGCCATTCTTGATTGGGGAAGACCGACTAGTGCTACTGAGATCAGGAGTTTTCTGGGTTTGGCAGGTTATTACCGGAGATTTGTTGAGGGATTCTCCAAGTTGGCGGGTCCTTTAACTAAATTGACCAGAAAAGAAGCCAAGTTTATTTGGGATGATACGTGTGAAGAGAGCTTTCAGGAGCTGAAGAGAAGGTTGACTAGTACACCGATCCTCATTATTCCTAGTGATGGGGAAAGGTTTACTGTCTATACAGATGCTTCAGGCAAAGGGTTGGGTTGTGTCTTGATGCAGAAGGGTTCTGTGGTAGCCTATGCTTCGAGACAACTGAAGGAGTATGAACTGAACTACCCTACGCATGATTTAGAGTTGGCGGCCGTAGTCTTTGCTTTGAAGATATGGCGTCATTATTTGTTGGGTCAGGAATTTGATCTGTTTACTGATCACCAGAGTCTCAAGTACATCTTCACTCAGAAGGAGTTGAACATGAGACAGAGGAGATGGATGGAGTTGATCAAAGATTATGACTTCTCTATTCAGTATAAGGCCGGAAAGGCCAATGTGGTGGCGGATGCACTGAGTAGGCATCCAGTTGCTTCAGTAGCTGCCTTGCGGGTCAGTGAGTGGCAGTTACTGCAGGAGTTCAGAGATCTCAGGATCAGTGTTTCTCCTAGAGTTCAGACTGGTTATGTGGCTTTTCTCAGAGTACAGTCTGCTTTGTTGCAGAAGATCAGAGATCAGCAGTCTGTGGATCCGAAATTATTCCAGATCAGGGGTAGTCTGATTGATGGCGCAGTTCAGGACTTTAGTGTGTCTGATGATGGTATTCTTCGGTTTCGTGGAAGGGTATGTGTCCCTGAGGAACCGAACTTGAGGAAAGAAATATTGGAGGACAGCCATAACTCCAAATATTCTCTACATCCTGGTGTGACTAAGATGTATCAGGACCTCAAGAAAAACTTTTGGTGGCCGGGTATGAAGAAAGAGGTATATGATTTTGTCTCTAGATGTTTGACCTGTCAGACTATAAAGGCTGAACACCAGAAGCCTGGTGGTTTGTTGCAGTCTCTTCCTATTCCTGAGTGGAAGTGGGAATGCATCAGTATGGATTTTGTGTGTGGTTTGCCTAGAACCAGATTGGGTCATGATGCTATTTGGGTGATTGTTGATAGACTCACCAAATCAGCCCATTTTCTTCCGATCAAGATGACTTATTCTTTGGAGAGACTGGCTAGATTGTACATTGATGAGATAGTCAGACTACATGGAGTGCCTGTCGATATTGTGTCTGATAGGGACTCTCGATTTTTGTCCAGATTTTGGAGGAGTTTACAGGAGGGTTTGGGTACTAAGTTGAGTTTTAGTACCGCATACCATCCTCAGTCTGATGGCCAGACGGAGCGTACTATACAGACTCTAGAGGATTTGTTGAGAGCCTATGTGGTTGATTGGAGTTCTGAGTGGGACCGGGATCTATCTTTGATAGAGTTCACTTATAATAATAGTTTCCACTCCAGTATTCAGATGGCTCCTTATGAGGCTTTGTATGGGAGAAGGTGTAGGACTCCCTTGTGTTGGGAGGAAACTGGTGACAGAATGATTTTGAGATCTGATGCAGTACAGGAGACTACTGATAAGGTCAGAGAGATTCAGGATAAACTGAAAATTGCTCGGGACAGACAGAAGAGTTATGCTGATGACCGTCGTCGTCCCTTGGAGTTTATGGTAGGGGACCATGTGTTCTTGAAGGTGTCGCCTACTAAGGGTGTTATGAGATTTGGCAAAAAGGGCAAGTTGAACCCTAGGTTTGTAGGCCCTTTTGATATTATTGAGAGAGTTGGTCCAGTGGCTTACCGATTGGCTTTACCTCCTGCTATGGATCATGTGCATAATGTATTCCATGTCTCTGCTTTGAGGAAATATCATCCTGATCCATCTCATGTGTTGGAGTTGGAACCTCTTCAGATTCAGAGTGACTTGACTTTTGAGGAAAGACCTCTCCGGATTGTGGATAGAAAAGATAAAGTTCTGAGGAACAAGACTATACCTTTGGTGAAGGTTATCTGGGGAAATCAATCAGTTGAAGAAGCGACTTGGGAGACTGAAGCTGATATGAGGAAAAATTATGCTTACCTCTTTGATGATATGGATGCTGAGCTTTAGAGGACTAAAGCTTTATAAGGAGGGAGGAATGTAAGATCCAAGGATCTTAAGTTCTGGTAAGCATTATTTTCTATGATAAATTATGATAAATTATTGATGTAAATAAAATTATTGACTGAGTTATTATTCCTGAGTATTGATTATTAATTTATGATAAATTAACTAGAGATTTTGTTGTTAATTAACTGATTTATTGATTGTTAATTTGTAATTAATGGATTTGAGTTTATTTGGTTGTTAATTTATTGTAAATTAATTAGAGATTATTGATTTGATTATTGGCTGTTAATTTATGATAAATTATTATTGGTTGTCCATGATAAATTAATTAGGATTTATGGGTTGTAAATTGTAAGTTAATTAATTAGACCTTATTGGTTAATTAAATCCTTATTGGATATTAATTAAGTCCTTATTGGATTTCGGTTAAGTGAATGGTTAATGGTTAAGTTAATTAAATTAATTGGTTAACTATGGGTTATTGGGTTTGAAAAATTCGAAATTATGAGTTAAATGGGTTAAACCCTATTGGAATTAATTGGTTAATGGGTTTAAAATTTAAAAACCCAAAGTTTAAGTGGTAATATCGACTAGGGTGAGATTGTGGGCGTTTTTTTTGGCTTGAGGAAATCTTGGGGCGGCTAGGGCAAAGAAGAAGGCGATTCTTGGAGTTGTTGAGGTGATTTTCTTCATCTTCTTCCCCTTGGCGATTTTTCCTTGAAGTGAAGAAATTTCCTTGGTGTTTGGTGGTGACATCAAAGGCTTTGAACGATTTCTTTTGTGGAAAATTTTCGGTTTAAGAGGTGAGTGGATTTTCTCTTCCACTTAATCCATGTATGCTTGAGATTATTGCTTAGAAACATGGCATGAACCCTTAATTTCAATTTTTGTACATGTTTCTATGTTTTCCCTAAAATTTCGAAAACCCTAGATTGTATGAGAATTAGGGCTTTTCATTTTTAAGGCTTCTAATCATCAATTAGACCTTGTTTAAGCATGTATGTAGCTTTAGTTTTTCAATTGCATGAAGTTTAGGGCTTGAATGAGAATTTCGACCCTTCTTCATGAAGTTACGCCCAAATGCATGGGTAAAATTTGGGGAAAACTTGATATTCATGAAATTAGGTATATGAGGACTCTACTGTAATTTTTTGAGAATTTTTAGAAATAAAAGTTTCTGTTGACTGACATTGACCTAGGGGTAATTCGGTAAATTTTCTAGTTAAAATTGGGGAAAACTTGAAATCTCGAATCTAGGGATCATGAGGGATGTAATGAATATTTTTACGAAATTTTTGGATAACTTTTCCTGCATGACTTAAACTTTGAACTAGGGGTATTTCAGTCTTTTGTTATCAGAACTAGTAGAAAACTATGAAGTTGTGATATTCTACATTTATGTTAATTGTGAACGAAATTTGGTGAATTTTCTGTATTATTATGTATTTTTAATTGAATGGTGTATGTAGAAAGTAATGACATGAAATATTGATAGAGAACATTGGTTGATAACTTAGCAAAATTACACTGAACTGACCAGCCTGAAATTTAAGGACTACACTATGTTATGTGATTTTTAAATATTGTGATTTGTGATTTTTGGCATGTTAAGTGATCTTTGAATATGTGAATATTATGTGGTTATGTGAAATTCGAAAATTATGTGGTTATGAGGTTCGAATATTATGTGTTGTGATTATGTGATGGTTAGGACTAAGGCTAGGTGTAACTATGAACTCAAGGGGATAGCCCTGTTATGTGATATGTTAAGGGTTTGAATTTCAGCCCTGTATTGTGATATGTGAGGAGGTTGATGTTCAGCCTGCCTATTGTGATTATTGTGATGGGGGTTGATGTTCAGCATGCCGATGTGATTTTGTGATGGCTATCCTAGAGTCTAGTTGACACTTAGGAGTCCACCTTTGTGAAATGTGAAATAAGATATGTGTGTTGTCCAGTAGGAACCTTTTGGGAGAACGGGTTTTGACCCAAAGTGCCATGTCTTGGTCAGACAGGGGCCACCTCTTGATGTCATTACTCTTTTATGTGTTGGGAATGGTATAAGACCCAAAGTGCCATGTCTTGGTCAGACAGGGGCCACCTCTTGATGTCACCATTCTCGTTTTGTGTTGGGAATGATATAAGACCCAAAGTGCCATGTCCTGATCAGACAGGGGCCACCTCTTGATGTCATCATTCTCGTTTTATGTTATGGCGTGATAGACCAGCGTGCCACGTCGTGACCTGACGGGGGCCACCTCCTGATTCTATTCTCGTTTTATGTTATGGCGTGATAGACCAGCGTGCCACGTCGTGACCTGACGGGGGCCACCTCCTGATTCTATTCACTGTCCATGTTTATGTGTTGCACGAGATTTTGCAGCTCCCAGTGCTTTGGCCAAGCCGGGTTAGACCATATTGGTCACTACTGAATATGCTGGACAACTAGGTTAAAAATGTGTTGGTGTGTTTAGTTGGTTTAGAATATGTGTGTTTAGTTGGTTTAGAGTATAACTCTAGAACCTGAGTTTGTTTAGAACCTGAGTTGATTATGTTAGTGTGTACATCTGACTGTTTATGTGACTTCTGTATATTTAATCTGGTGATATGTTGACATTATGTTCCTGTTAAAGATTTTTAAAACAATCTGCCTATATTTTTGAGTGTATGTTATGGATGGTCAATTAGACTATCCACTCACTGGGCTGTGTAGCTCACCCCTCACTATTTTCAGGTATAGAGCAGGAGCGCAGTTAGCATGATATTGATGTTGTGATTTATGCTTATGATGCCGGTTGTGGCCCCATGTTTATGCTTAATTAATTTGAGGCTGGCTGTGGCCGAATATGAATTTTATGATTTATGTGAACCATGTGATGTGAACCATGTGAACTATGAAAAATTGTGTTGCCAGACTGTGGCAGTTAAATGATGTTGATTCTTGTGTCACCGCGGGCTTCAGCCTGGTTTCGGTGTTTGGTATTAGTTTATAAAATCGATTTTGTGGATTTGTTTTGAAATTGGAGTTGATGTGTATTTTTGCAATCGGTTTTGATACAACTGTAACGTGCATATGTCTAGTGCACGTATTGCGTGGTGGCAGGTACCTTTATGAGATTTATGATTTGTGATTCGAAGATTTTATGTGTTTGGAGTTTTGAAAATTTTCAGATCGTGTTTTCTTGAACTCGGTTTTACCTAGCATTTGATCGATCTTATATGAAACATCCTATTCCCTTTGTGATTGTGTTCTTTGTTTGGGGTTAAGAATGTGGGATGTTACAAGAACGATCTTAAGGTGTCCGAACCAGTCTGAGAAGTTTGGCCCAGCAAACTTCTCCCTTTCCAGTAGGGATCGCACATTGAAGCTCATGGTGTTCGTTGCTGCAGGAATCTACAACAATGCAAGAACAGCATGGTCAGTATCAATGTTTAGAATCAATTCAGGACTTAAGAAATGATTCTTTTCTCACTATTTTATCTGACTGAAAAATCCATTAAAACAGTCCGAAAGAGTAACACTCTTTAGTGAGATGGGATCCAGATTTCATACTTGGTCTCCGCGTCCCGCTAAGGCGAGATAAGATGCACAGAGAATACAAGCACTAATTTCTCACAAGGCATACATGTTTCCTTTGCCACTGGATGTTCTTATTGGACAAGCATGTCAAGCTTGTAACTCCAATATGATGAGCATAATCAGATCAGATGAACACAGTCACCTGGGTATGGCCATACACTTTCTCAATCATCTCATCCAGGGGGCCCCTTTAGAACATCACACTCCTTAAACAAGGAGACGGCAATCCTTTATCTATCACTAGTGCCCTAACCTGACTCAAGCTCACTATCCAAGATAGTCTATAATCATTATCTTTCAAATGATATTGAACTACCTCAAAACAATGACAATCATCATTTAGAAACACAAGTGATCTCAAGTCAAAGGACATGTGCCACTTGCAGCAAACAAGGATTATTCACATTGTGACAAGCAATGGAATATCCCAGTAGGGTCTGTCCAGTACATCCAATGTACCCATGAGTCTACATCTTATTCCATGCTCGAAGCATCCTATAAGATTAGAACACATATTAGTCTCAATCATATCATGGCTGTCTCATGTTCACCAAGATATCTCGACTAAGGACATATAGCCTGTCAGCCTAGCTGAACAGCTTTGAGACATTATTCAGAAGTACACTTATTACTGCAGACAAGGTAACAACCTGAATAATAACCATGCCTTTATAAACACAAGAGTTTATTACATGATACTGATACAATCCCAAAGGCCTCAAACATTAGCCTTAAGGGCATACCCCAACAATCTCCCACTTGCACTTAATCTAATGGTTGAGAAATCCCAAAGGCCTCAGACATCATTTTACCCATCAAACAAGCTTTGCATGTATCAATCTCCTCATAGGAGAAAGATCCCAGCAGTCCATGATCATGCAACCGCTTAATGCGCTTCTTGTTAATATGGCCTAAACGACTATGCCATAGCAAGGTGCTGTCATCAGCATACTTGGCTTTCTTATTATCAATGTTTTGTATGGAATATTCCATGTCCAACATGAATAACCCATTGTTAATTGAACCAGTTGCATAAACAATATTATCACAAGATAAAACACACTTTGAAATATTGCATTCAAAGGCAAATCCTTTCCTGACAAGAGCAGGAATAGAGATAATATTTTTAGTGATACTCGGTACAAAATAACAATTGTTTAATTCCAGTACAATGCCAGATGGTAAAGAAATGAAATAGTCTCCTACAGCAACAGCAGCAACCCGTGCCCCGTTTGCAACGCGTAGGTCTACCTCATGCTGTCCCACCTGCCTTCTTCTCTTGAGTTCCTGTACATTTGAACAAATGTGAACTCCACATGCAGTGTCCAACACCCATGAAATAGAAGAAGATGAAACCATGACTTCCGTCACGTATATACCTGAGCCAGAAGCGATGCTTCCCCTCTTATCTCCTTGGAGCGCTTTACAGTCCTTTTTCTAGTGACCCAGCTGGCCACAGTGGAAACACCTGTTGTCCTTGGACCGCTTCACCTTCTGTTTCAGAGCCTTACTGTAGTTCTTGACAGGGGCCTTGCCCTTCTTCCCCTTCTTCTTGTTCCTGGAAGGAACCATTAAGACAGAGGTTGAAGGCTTTCCCTTCAGAGTTTCCTCAGTAGTCAAGAGCATATTCAACAGCTCTGCCGGTGTACAATCGATTTTGTTCATATTAAAGTTAATAATGAACGCATCGAAAGAGGACGGAAGAGACTGCAGAATGATGTCTACAGCAAGCTCCTGGTTAATGGTATGCCCCAGTTTCTCCAGAGCCTCCTTGTGCCCAATCATCTTGAGCACGTGAGCTCCCACTGGGCTCCCTTCAGCCAGTTTGCTCTGAAAGAAGAGCTTCGTCAGATTATAGCGTTCTGTCCTCGCCTGTGCAGCATACAGCATCTTGAGGTTCGCTATAATCTCTATAGCCGACATATCCTCATGCTGTCGCTGCAGCGGTGGCGTCATAGACGCTAGCATCAGGCAAGCGACATCAATGCTATCATTGACGTGCTTTTCATAGGCTTCACGAACCGCCCTTGCGGCGTTCGCAGCGGGTTGAGGCGGCACAGCCGTCTCGAGGACATACAGTTTCCTCTCTGCCTTAAGAACGATCTTAAGGTGTCCGAACCAGTCAGAGAAGTTCGGCCCAGCAAACTTCTCCCTTTCCAGTAGGGATCGCACATTGAAGCTCATGGTGTTCGTTGCTGCAGGAATCTACAACAATGCAAGAACAGCAAGGTCAGTATCAATGTCTAGAATCAATCCAGGACTTTAAGAAAGATTCTTTTCTCACTATTTTATCTGGCTGAAAAATCCAGCAAAACAGCCCGAAAGAGTAGAACTCTTTTAGTGAGATGGGATCCAGATTTCATACTTGGTCTCCGCGTCCCGCTCAGGCGAGATAAGATGCACAGAGATGACAAGCACTAATTTCTGGTAGGCTGTCCCAGCCAATCGCCAACCCGTGCGATTCCCCTTCATCTAGGCAATCCAGCAGACTGTGCCAACTGAGTTGGTACAACACAGTCTCTGATCCCACAGATGGCTGCCTCCATGCGCTACCATATGCGCCACATATGTAGCCTACATGGTCAAGTTGACCCGACCTACTCCCTGGACCACCACGTGCTATGCTGAGCAACGAGAAGCGATAAATCCCTTCTCTGTAACACGCAGGTGAAATCCCGCACCGTTTGAAGATAGATGGACGTGCCCACTGAGTGGGTACAACACGGCTCCAACGATAGTCAGAACAGTGAGGTTTCGCGTCAGAAGGCTTACGAGCTTGATATTTATGCGTTGGATTTTAACGGTCTTTTATCTTCTTACTATCAGGCAAATCCTATGGCTATAGCAGAAGATAAACTCATGCAATTATAATTATAAAAGCAATAAATAGAAAGCATGCTGATCTTATGTGGTAAAAGCCCATGAACCCTAAGTAAGACCTTAAGTTATCTTAAGTCTTCACTTGCTTCTTGGGTCTTTTGCATCTCATCTGGTCCAACCCAGGGCCCTAGCGCTCAATGCAGCTCAGGTGCGCCCACCAGATGAATGCGCCTCTGCAATGTGTGCTTTTGAGCTCTTGTCTAATCAAAATATATTTTGATCTATCTAGACAAGCTTGACTCGCAGGTCAATTATACAATAAATTAATTAAAAATGTGATTCGCAGATCACAAAACAAATTAATTTACAAGTTTCATTCCAGGCTCGCAGGCCCCAGCACAGCACACATTAAATTGGGCATCCCACATAAGATAAAATAAACAAGCATCATGGCATCATTCAATCAGCATGTGATCCATTACAAAGAAAATAAAATTTTGAAAAACCCATTGGCATCAATTTTAATTTTCTTATGTGCCCTACAACCTTACAACGGTCCATTGATAGGGATCCACTCATCAATCTAGTTAGATCCATGCCCTTGCATGCACCAAGTCTTAACTGACTCGAGTTGACCTAATGGTCAACCATGCATGCGCCAAGGGCTGAACAACCAACATGAGTTCTGGCAAACGGGTGTGACCCCGGGCCTAACTCATGTGTGTTCACTGGTTGTCTCAACCAAACCTCACTACACGCCTGTGATGCAATCGACCTATAGCCACCTCGTGCTTGCGCACAGGTGCCATCTGGTCGATCCATCTAGGCTGTCAGATGGTCTGATCAGACTATTGGATCTAACCTAGAGGGTGACTTCAACCCCATCAACCCGTCTAACGGTTTATAGTAGGCGCTTAGATCTAATATGGGGCGCGCAAGTGATCAAGTTTTATAAGAAAAACAACAACAACAACATGCGCCATCATCCACAACATATGCGCAAAGGAGTAAAACATACATCATGTATATTCACTACTAAACATGTAGATGCGCAAGATTAGATCTACTTATCAAACAAGGATCACAAAGCAGCAATCAAAGGAACATACATAGAACCGCCTCTGATACCAATTGTGAGAACCCCTTTCAAGAGGGGGGCGCAAACCTATTGTGAGTACCCCTTTCAAGAGGGGGGCGCAAACCTTAATAGGCGCATGTAAAACCTTTTCTTGCGGAATCTAGGTTCTCTATGATCGCATGTATGTTTCAATGATCAACTTGCAAAGATTGGATAAGATCCATACCATGGCCATCGCTTGGATGGTGCGTTGGAAGAAGAGAGCAACTTTGATCTCCTCCAAAAGTTCACACACAAGATGAAGATCGCTTACTTCCTTGGCGTCCCTTGTGCTAGCAAGGCACCCAAGCTTCCTTGTCGAATGGAAGGGGATGATGAAGTCTATCTTGGCCGATCCTTCTTCTCGTCAAATTACACCACGCAAGAGTGTGTGTTTCGTCAAGAGCAAAGGAGAGACGAGTGTTAGAGAAGTCTTGTGATCGAACGTTGAGACGTTCATCACATTGGAAAAACCAAAATGCCAAAATTAGCAAGACTTCAATACATGCGTTATGCGTTCACATGAAGTGAACCAACCGCATATCTCTTCTCTCATATGAACCAAGCGCTCACATATGAGCCGGTTCAATTTAGTTGGTCCAACGACCAAACCAAATCAGCCCAAGAATTGGTCCAGATCAAACTAAACCCTAAGGTTCAAGATCTGACCGTTCATCTTTTGATGCTACTGATCTCACCGATCTAGCATCAACTCTCTCGATCGAAGCTTACCGATCTTGAGCCCTAACCAATCAAACATGATCAGACCAGATCTCACTTACAATCAGAGATTAAATCCCTTTAAACTGAACCGAAACAATTCAGTCCACACGATCTGACTTAAGTAAGCCATATCATCAAATTGTGCGACCCTGAGGGTTTCCTTTAAATGTCGGTAATGATAACTCACGTTATCACGATCAGTGAGGGGTATCTAGCAACACATCACTGTCTCTCGATATAAAGGAAAGAGTCTTCCAAGACCACACCCAAACCACGGCACAAGTGTGAATCCACTTCACTAGGCATACATGTTTCCTTTGCCACTGGATGTTTTTATTGGACAAGCGTGTCAAGCCTGTGACTCCAATATGATGAGCATGATTAGATCAGATGAACATATTCACCTGGGTATGGCCATACACTTTCTCAATCATCTCATTTAAGGGGGGGCCCCTTCAGAACATCTCACTCCAATTAAGGAGACGGCAATCCTATATCTATCACTAGTGTCCTAACCTGACTCATGATCATTATCCAAGATAGTCTATAACCATTATATTTCAAATGATATTGAACTACCTCAAAACAATGACAATCATCATTTAGAAACACAAGTGATCTCAAGTCAAAGGACATGTGCCACTTGTTGCATAAGGATTATTCACATTGTGACAAGCAATTGAATATCCTAATAGGGTCTGTCCAGTACATCCAATGTACCTATGAGTCTACATCTTATTCCATGCTCGAAGCATCCTATAAGATTAGAACACACATTAGTCTCAATCATATCAAGGCTGTCTCATGTTCACCAAGATATCTCGACTAAGGACTTAACTGCATGTCAGCCTAGCTGAACAGCTTTGAGACATTATTCAGAAGTACACATATTGCAGCAGACAATGTAACAACCTGAATAACAACCATTGCCTTTATAAACAAAAGAGTTTATATACATGATACTCATGGGATCCCAAGGCCTCAAACATTAGCCTTAAGGGCATAACCCAACACGCAGCGGGTTGAGGCGGCACAGCCGTCTCGAGGACATACAGTTTCCTCTCTGCCTTAAGAACAATCTTAAGGTGTCCGAACCAGTCTGAGAAGTTTGGCCCAGCAAACTTCTCCCTTTCCAGTAGGGATCGCACATTGAAGCTCATGGTGTTCGTTGCTGCAGGAATCTACAACAATGCAAGAACAGCAAGGTCAGTATCAATGTTTAGAATCAATCCAGGACTTAAGAAAGATTCTTTTCTCACTATTTTATCTGACTGAAAAATCCATTAAACAGTCCGAAAGAGTAACACTCTTTTAGTGAGATGGGATCCAGATTTCATACTTGGTCTCCGCGTCCCGCTCAGGCGAGATAAGATGCACAGAGAATACAAGTACTAATTTCTGGTAGGCAGTCCCTGCCAATCGCCAACCCGTGCGATTCCCCTTCATCTGGGCAATCCAGCAGACTGTGCCAACTGAGTTGGTACAACACAGTCTCTGATCCCACAGATGGCTGCCTCCATATAGCTCACATATGCCCCATATGTAGCCTACATGGTCAAGCTAACCCGACCTACTCCCTGGACCACCACGTGCTATGCTGAGCAACGAGAAGCGATAAATCCCTTCTCTGTAACACGCAGGTGAAATCGCACACCGTCTGAAGATAGATGGACGTGCCCACTGAGTGGGTACAACACGGCTCCAACGATAATCAGAACAGCGAGGTTTCGCGTCAGAAGGCTTACGAGCTTGATATTTTAGCGTTGGATTTTAACGGTCTTTTATCTTCTTCACTATCATGCAATTCCTATGGTGATAGCAGAAGATAAATAAATCATGCTGTTCTACTTATATAAACAATAAAAGAAAGCATGGATCTTATGTGGTAAAAGCCCATAGAGCCTAAGTAAGACCTTAAATCAACTTAAGTCTTCACTTGCTCTTCTTGGGTCTTTTGCATCTCATCTGGTCCAACCCAGGGCCCTAGCGCTCAATGCAGCTCAGGTGCGCCCACCAGCTGAATGCCCCTCTGCGATGTGTGCTTTTGTGCTCTTGTCTAATTAAAATACATTTTAATCTATCTAGACAAGCTTGACTCGCAGGTCAAATATACAATAAATTAATTAAAAATGTGACTCGCAGATCACAAAAATAATAATTTACCAGGCTCGCAGGCCCCAGCACAGCACACATTAAAAGGGCAACCCACATAAGATTAAATAAACAAGCATCATGGCATCATTCAATCAACATGTGATCCATTACAAAGAAAATAAAATTTTGAAAACCCATTGGCATCAATTTTAATTTTCTTATGTGCCCTACAACCTTACAACGGTCCATTGATAGGGATCCACTCATCAATCTAGTTAGATCTATGCCCTTGCATGCACCAAGTCCTTACTGACTCGAGTTGACCTAATGGTCAACCATGCATGCGCCAAGGGCTGAACAGCCAACATGAGTTCTGGCAAGCGGGTGTGACCCCGGGCCTAACTCATGTGTGTTCACTGGTTGTCTCAACCAGACCTCGCTACACGCCTGTGATGCAATCGACTTATAGCCACCTCGTGCTTGCGCACAGGTGCCATCTGGTCGATCCATCTAGGCTGTCAGATGGTCTGATCAGACTAATTTGATCTATACTAGATGATGCTTTCAACCCCATCAACCCGTCTAAGGGTTTATAGTAGGCGCCTCTTAGATCTAGTAAACGCGCAAGTCATCAAGTTTTGTGAAAACATCAAGAACAACATGCGCAACTATCAACTAGCGCCAACATGACTCTCATACATGCGCAACATGAACATACTATCAACTAGTATAATCGCATGAAGAGAAAACATAGATCTAAGCATCAAGCATACATGGATCACACAAAGCAATCATAAGAACATATAAGAACCTATCCTCTGATACCAATTGAAGAGTCCCCTTCAAGGGGGAGCGCAAGGGGGTGAAACCCTAAGGGTGGCGCATATAACATTTTCGCATGAAGATGCTAGGGTTTTCACCAAAATCGCATGTAATATATTCTTATGATCAACTTCAAATGATTGAATGGATCAAGCGGAAGTTCATACCATAGCCATGAGTGGATGCGGCTTGGAAACAAAGACCAAGAGAGATCTTCTCCACAAGTGACGCACACAAGAAGAGAGATGGCTTCCTCTTGTTGATCTTTGTGCTAGCTGTAAGATCCAAGGATCTTAAGTCCTGGTAAGCATTATTTTTTATTTAAATAAACTCATTGGCTGTGATATTTTGTTCATGATTTAAATAAAATTATTGACTGTGATATTTTGCTATGTATTGGTTGTTAATTTATAGTTAATTAACTAGAGATTTTTGGTTGTTAATTTATAGTTAATTAACTAGAGATTTTTGGTTATTAATTTATAGTTAATTAAATTAGAGATTATTGGTTGTTAATTTTTGTTGGGCGTTAATTAGCTTAATGGATGTTAAATTTAATTAGTTAACTAGCTTATTGGATGTTAGTTTAACCCTTATTGGATTTTCACTTAAACTTTGGATTATTGGGTTGCAATGAAATGAAATGATATTGGGTTTAAAAATTCGAAATCATTAGTTAAATGGGTTAAACCCTATTTGAATTAATTGGTTAATGGGTTTAAAATTTAAAAACCCAAAGTTTAAGTAGTAATTTTCGGCTAGGGTAGAGATTTTGGCGTTTTGTTTGGCTTGGAGGAAAACTTTGGGCGACGGCTTGAAGAGTTGGCGATTCTTGAAGCCTTGGGCGATCTTCTTCTTCATCTTCCTTCTCTCTTGGCCGGAGTCTTTGGTGTTGGAGGTGTTTCCTTCCATTGGCGGCGATTCTTGGTGGAACTTCAAGCCTTAGACGAAATTTTTGGAGAGTTTTTCACCTTAGTGTTCACGGTTAAGAGGTGAGTGGGGTGTCTAATCGATTTCTATCTATTTGTTTGTGTTAAATGATGTGTTAGATGATACATTTGCTTGTTGGAAACCTTACCATGCTAAAACTGAAATTCAAGACTTCACTATGATGAAAACCGAATTTTGTAAAGGTGATTATGTGATGAAAACCGAATTTTGTAAAGGTGATTATATCATGAAAACTGAATTTTGTAAAGGTGATTATATGATGAAAACCAAATTTAAGGTATTAGATGTTTCTTCATGTGAAAAACCGAAAAGTTACAAGGATGTATGTATCATGAAAAAAACCGAAATTAAGGAAATTCTTGTTAACTAGGGTTGCACTTTTGAAATAGATAATATGCTTGAAATCGTGGGCTATATGTGTTGTAATTTTAATCCTATGTAATGTATTCTTAAATGGTTAACTAGGGTTTAAATTTATATATATATGTTGTATTTTAAATCTTATGTTAAATTTTTGAATGCCCTGATAATTGCCAGTAATGCTAATAATTTTATGGTCATGCATTTTTATTGAAGAAATTTGGGTGATAACATAGCAAGGTTAGACTGAACTAATCAGCATGAAACCTAAGGACTACACTACAATGTGATTTTTATGAAGTTTATGTGGTTCTTAAATATTATGTGATTTGTGATTTTTGGAATATTATGTGGTTATGGGAATTTAGAATATTATGTGTTATGTGATGGGTAGGACTAAGGCTAAGTGTGACTGTGTACTCAAGGGGATAGTATGTGTAATATGTTAAGGGTTTGAGATTTCAGCCCTGTATTGTGATATGTGAGGGGGTTGATGTTCAGCCTACCTGTTATGATTATTGTGATGGGGGTTGATGTTCAGCCTGCCCGATATGATTATTGTGATGACTATCCTAGAGTCTAGTTGACACTTAGAAGTCCACCGTTGTGAAATAAGATATAAGATGTGTCTGTTGTCCAGTAGGAACCTTTTGGGAGAACGGGTTTTGACGCAAAGTGCCATGTCTTGGTCGGACAGGGGCCACCTCTTGATGTCATCACTCTTTTTGTGATATGGGGTGTCGTAGAGCAAAGTGCCACGTCGTGACCCGGTGGGGGCCACCTCTTGAATCTACACACTATCCATCGATGTGTTATGGGGTGTTTTAGAGCAAAGTGCCACGTCGTGACCTGGCGGGGGCCACCTCTTGATTCTACTCACTGTCCATGTTTATATGTTGCATGAAATTTTGCAGTCTCCCAGTGCTTAGGCCAAAGCCGGGTTAGACCATAATGGTCACTGCTGAATATGCTGGACAACTAGGTTAATTAAGTGTTGGTGTGTACATCTGAGTTGGTTTAGAGTATAACTCTAGAACCTGAGTTTGTTATATGTTGGTGTGTACATTTGACTATTTATATGACTTCTGTTTTCTTTATGTTGTTATATGTTGACATAATGTTCCTGTTAAAGATTTTTAAAATAATCTGTCTATATTTTTGAGTGTATGTTATGGATGGTCGATTTAGACTATCCACTCACTGGGCTGTGTAGTTCACCCCTCACTATTTTCAGGCATAGAGCAGGGGCGCATTTCTTGAGTTAGCATTGGCATGGATATCGCTAGTTTGCTGTTTAAGAACTTTTGTGCTTAATTATTTGGGGCCGATTGTGGCCGAACTATATGAATTATGTGAACTATATGAACTATGTGAACTATGTGAATTATGAGAATTTGGGTTGCCAGTGTGGCTAAACTATGTGATATTATGTTGCCGGTTGTGGCAGTTTTATGAGTTTGATCTTTGTGTCACCGCGGGCTTTGGCCTGGTTTCGGTGTTTGGTATGAGTTTATAAAAATCTATTTTTGTGGCTTTGCTTTGAATTTCGAATCGAATTGTATTTATGCCAACGGTTTTGATATACCTGTAACTTGCATATGTCTAGTGCAAGTATTGCCTGGTGGCAGGTACCTTTATGGATTTTATGGATTTTATGGATTTGATACGGATTTGATATAACTGTTGCCTTGCATATTGAAGAGTCCCCTTCGAGGGGGAGCAAAACCCTAAAGTGGCGCAATCAAAGTAGGGGGCAGCGGATAAAGGGTTTCATAGATCGAAGAGCATGTATCATATGATCAACTTAACAAAAACGATTGTATAAGAAGTGATTCGATCCATACCATTGCCATTTCTAGATGGCGCCTTGGAAGAAAGAGAGCAATGAAGATCTCCTCCAAATCGTCACACACAAGATGAGTCTTGGCTCCTTCTTGTCATCCCTTGTGCTAGCAAGAGTCGTCCAAGGTGTCTCTGATCGAATGCAAAAGGGAAAAGAGAGCTTTTTCTTTCTTGGCGTTTTTCTCTTGTCGCCTTAGACTTCCTCACACGAGAATGCCGCTCGATGACAACCCAAGGAGGCGTCAATTGCGTGAAGAGGCAAGAGAGGGGCGACGTGAGTTCATGGCCACGTTTGAGAAGTGCTAAAAATAGCATCCCACTTCTCCATATGCGATCTTGGGTTTACCCCAATCGCAAATGCCACATCACCATTGAACCATGCGCTCATCCATGAGCTGGTTCAAACCGATTTGGTCCACTAACCAAATAAACCAAGAAATAAGTCCAGATCAAAATAAACCCAAAGGCTCTCGATCTGACCGTCAATCTCTCAATGCTTCTGATCTGACTGATCTAGCATTCATTCTCTCGATCGAAGCTTACCGATCTCAAGCCCTAATCAATCAAACATGATCAGACCAGATCTCACTTTCAATCAGAGATTAAATCCCTTTAAACTGAACCCAAACAATTCAGTCCACACGATCTAACTTAAGTAAGCCATATCATCAAATTGTGCGACCCTGAGGGTTTCCTTTAAATGTCGGTAACGATAACTCACGTTATCACGATCAGTGAGGGGTATCTAGCAACACATCACTGTCTCCCGATATAAAGGAAAGAGTCTTCCAAGACTACACCCAAAAACAGCACAAGTGTGAATCAACCTCACTAGGCATGCATATTTCCTTTGCCACTGGATGTTCTTATTGGACAAGCCTGTCAAGCCTGTAACTCCAATATGATAAGCATGATTAGATCAGACGAACATAGTCATCTGGGTATGGCCATACACTTTCTCAATCATCTCATCCGGGGGGCCCCTTTAGAACATCACACTCCTTAAACAAGGAGACGGCAATCCTATGTCTATCACTAGTGCCCTAACCTGATTCAAGTTCACCATCCAAGATAGTCTATAATCATTATGTTTCAAATGATATTGAACTATCTCAAAACAATGACAATCATCATTTAGAAAACACAAGTGATCTCAAGTCAAAGGAAATGTGCCACTTGTCTCACTCAAGGAATATTCACATTGTGACAAACAATTGAACATCCTAGTAGGGTCTGTCCAGTACATCCAATGTACCCATGAGTCTACACCTTATTCCATGCTCGAAGCATCCTATAAGATTAGAACACATATTAGTCTCAATCATATCAAGGCTGTCTCATGTTCACCAAGATATCTCGACTAAGGACTTATAGCACGTCAGCCTAGCTGAACAGCTTTGAGACATTATTCAGAAGAACATATATTGCAGCAGACAATGTAAACAACTGAATAATAACCATGCCTTTATAAACATAACAGTTTATTACATGATACAGATACATTCCCACAGGCCTCAAACATTAGCCTTAAGGGCATACCCCAACACATATGTCTAGTGCAAGGAATGCGTGGTGGCAGGTACCTTTATGAAATTGTGTTTACCTGGAGATTTATATGTATGGATTTTCGAAATTTTCAGATCGGGTTTCCTGAACGGGGTTTTACCTAGCATATGTATCGATCTTGTATGATAACATCCTGTTTCTTTCATGAATTGTGTTGCTTGTTTGGGGTTAAGATAACGGGATGTTACAGAATGGTATCAGAGCAGTTGGCTAGCTAAAACTTAGTTCGGGGGGAAAACATGTTTGTGTATTGCTAGACACCGGACAGGTTTATGTTTGTTTTCCTGACTATGGCATGTGTGTGTAGGAATTTAAGATGGTGCGAACCAGAGGAAATGCTAGTGGCGAGGATGAGCAGCCTTCGAACCTCACGAGAACTATTGAGGCTCTGACTGGCATGGTACAGCAACAAGGTGCCATGATAGAGAGGCAAGCTCAGATGCTGCAGCAGCAACAGACTCAGCATCAAGAGGCGCAACAGCAGCTCTTGCAGCAGTTGACTCAAGAGAGACCCCAGACTACTACTCGGGCGGTGGGGGATGACTCTCAGGAGGGCGCTCACAGGCGCTATGCCTCACTTGTGAGTGAATTCCAGAAACTGGGTCCCAGCTCTTTTTATGGGGGCTCAGAATCCAGTACTGCCGAGAACTGGCAGTTGGTCTTGGAAAAGATTTTCCAAGTTATGCGGTGCTCGGACAAAGACAAGCTGTGTCTGGCCACCTATATGATGCGTGCTGACGCAGATGAGTGGTGGAAGGGCGTGGTGAGACTTGCCGAAGAAAGACATGAGACTGTAGATTGGCCTTACTTCTTGTCTCGATTTAACGAGAAGTACTTCCCTGATAGCTTGGTGGAGGACCGAGAGGTGGAATTTATTCACCTGGAGCAAGGTGATATGACAGTGGACCAGTATGAGATGCAGTTCACTAAGTTGGGAAAGTATGCTCCTCACCTGATAAACACTGAAAAGAGGAGAGCTACCAAGTTTCTCAGAGGTCTCAGATGGGACATTAGAGAGCAGGTTGGTGCTCAGCACTTGGAGACCTATGTTGAGACTGTTGGGCGAGCACGCACCATTGAGAGATACATAGCTGAGAGGAGTTCTCATGTTGCCGTGACAGTGGTTCCTGCAGCTGAGGCGGCGGTTCCTCAGTATGGTAGTGGCAGCAAGGGTAAGAAGTACCCTAAACATAAGGACTACAAGAAGAGCAGGTATAAGCCTTACTCTTACAAGGCACCGCAGCAGTCCAGGGATGCACCGCAGCAGTTCAGGGATGTCAGAGATGTAAAGAACAGTATCACAGAGGATAGGACTTGTAATTATTGTGGGATCAAGGGACATCTGGTGAAGGACTGTCATAAGAGGAATGGTGTATGCTTCAGGTGTAAGAAACCTGGACACATGGTCAAGGACTGCAAAGAGCCTGAGATACAGAATAGAGGCGCAGAAAAGCCTACAGTCCAGACACGAGTTTATGCTGTGGCTGAGAAGGACACACGAGCTTCCCGATCCGTCGTGGAAGGTACCTTATTTGTATTTGATCAGTTAGCTCGTATCTTATTTGACCCTGGTGCAAATTTATCTTTTGTATCTGTTAAATTTGCTGCATGTTTACCTGTTGTACCTAAGATGCTAGATTATGTTGTGTCTGTCAGTACTCCCTTGGGAAAATCATTGTCTACAGATACTGTTTGTGCTAATTGTGTAGTGCATGTAGAGGGTTATGAGTTTCTGGTAGATCTAATCCTCTTAGACATGCAAGATTATGATGTCATCCTAGGTATGGATTGGTTATCCTCACATCATGCTACTGTGGATTGCTTTGAGAAAGTAATCACTTTAAATCTGCTAGATGGGAGTAGGATTTTTGTGAGAGGTCTAGTGTCAGACCAAGTACCACATGTAATATCTTTCCTGCAGGCCAGGAAGTTACTTGCTAGTGGATGCAAGGGTTATCTTGCGCATGTTAAGGTGCAGGATGATTCTACTTCTGATTTGACTCAGATGGCGGTGGTGAAAGAATTTCCTGATGTGTTCTCTGAAGAATTTTCAGGCTTGCCACCAATTAGAGAAGTAGAGTTTGGCATTGAGTTGGTGCTAGGTACGGCACCTATCTCCAGAGCTCCTTATCGCATGGCTACCTCAGAGCTGGCTGAGCTTAAGAAACAACTGGAGGAATTGCTAGAGAAAGGGTACATTCGGCCTAGTGCTTCTCCCTGGGGAGCGCCAGTGTTGTTCGTAAAGAAGAAGGATGGAACCCTGAGGATGTGTATAGACTACAGGCAACTGAACCAAGTGACTATCAAGAATAAGTATCCTCTTCCCAGAATTGATGATCTGTTTGATCAATTACAGGGAGCTACAGTGTTCTCTAAGATTGATCTGAGATCAGGGTATTATCAGCTTAGAGTCAAGGATGAGGATATATTTAAGACTGCTTTCAGGACCAGGTATGGGCATTTTGAATTTTTAGTTATGCCTTTTGGACTGACGAATGCACCTGCTGTCTTCATGGATTTGATGAACAGGGTATTCCATGAATTGCTTGACTCTTGTGTGGTAGTCTTTATAGACGATATTTTGGTATACTCACGGACTACTTCAGATCATGTCAGTGACTTGCGCAGAGTGCTGGAGGTTCTGAGGAAGAACCGATTATTTGCCAAGGCTAGTAAGTGTGAGTTCTGGCTAGAGAAGATCAGCTTCTTGGGACATGTGATTTCTGGTCAAGGGGTGTCTGTGGATCCAGTTAAAGTGCAAGCCATCCTTGATTGGGGAAGACCGACTAGTGCTACTGAGATCAGAAGTTTCTTGGGTTTAGCAGGTTACTACCGGAGATTTGTTGAGGGATTCTCCAAGCTGGCGGGTCCTTTAACTAAATTAACCAGAAAGGAGGCTAAATTTATTTGGGATGACAAGTGTGAAGAGAGCTTTCAAGAGCTGAAGAGGAGGTTGACTAGTACACTGATCCTCATTATTCCTAGTGATGGGGAAAGGTTTACTGTTTATACGGATGCTTCAGGCAAAGGGTTGGGTTGTGTCTTGATGCAGAAGGGTTCTGTAGTAGCCTATGCTTCGAGACAACTGAAGGAGTATGAATTGAACTATCCTACTCATGATTTAGAGTTGGCGGCCGTAGTCTTTGCTTTGAAGATATGGCGCCACTATTTACTGGGTCAGGAGTTTGATCTGTTCACTGACCACTAGAGTCTCAAGTACATCTTCACTCAGAAGGAGTTGAACATGAGACAGAGAAGATGGATGGAGTTGATCAAAGACTATGACTTCTCTATTCAGTATCAGGCTGGAACGGCCAATGTGGTGGCTGATGCACTGAGCAGACATCCAGTTACTTCAGTAGCGGCACTACGAGTCAGTGAGTGGCGGTTACTGCAGGAGTTCAGCGATCTCAGGATCAGTGTTTCTCCTAGAGTTCAGTCAGGTTATGTGGCCTTTCTCAGAGTACAGTTTGCTTTGTTGCAGAAGATCAGAGATCAGCAGTCTGTGGATCCGAGATTAGTTCAGATCAGGGATAGTTTGGTTGATGGAGCAGTTCAGGATTTTAGCTTGTCTGGTGATGGTATTCTTCGGTTTCGTGGAAGGGTATGTGTCCCTGAGGAACCGAGCTTGAGGAAAGAAATATTGGAGGACAGCCATAACTCCAAATATTCTCTACATCCTGGCGTGACTAAAATGTATCAGGACCTCAAGAAAAATTTTTGGTGGTCGGGTATGAAGAAAGAGGTAATCGATTTTATCTCTAGGTGTTTAACTTGTCAGACTGTAAAGGCTGAACACCAGAAGCCTGGTGGTTTGTTGCAGCCCCTTCCTATTCCTGAGTGGAAGTGGGAATGCATCAGTATGGATTTTGTGTGTGGTTTGCCTAGAACCAGATTGGGTCATGATGCTATTTGGGTGATCGTTGATAGACTCACTAAATCAGCCCATTTTCTTCCGATTAAGATGACTTATTCTTTAGAGAGGCTGGCTAGATTATACATTGATGAGATAGTCAGACTGCATGGAGTGCCTGTCGATATTGTGTCTGATAGGGACTCTCGGTTTTTGTCCAGATTTTGGAAGAGCTTACAGGAGGGTTTGGGTACTAAGTTGAGTTTTAGTACAGCATACCATCCTCAGTCTGATGGCCAGACGGAGCGTACTATACAGACTCTAGAAGACTTGTTGAGAGCTTATGTGGTTGATTGGAGTTCTGAGTGGAACCGGGATCTATCTTTGATAGAGTTCACTTATAATAATAGTTTCCACTCAAGTATTCAGATGGCTCCTTATGAAGCTTTGTATGGAAGAAGGTGTAGAACTCCCTTGTGTTGGGAGGAGACTGGTGATAGAATGATTTTGAGATCTGATGCAGTACAGGAGACTACTGATAAGGTCAGAGAGATTCAGGATAAATTGAAAATTGCTCGGGACAGACAGAAGAGTTATGCTGATGACCATCGTCGTTCCCTGGAGTTTATGGTAGGGGATCATGTTTTCTTAAAGGTATCACCTACTAAGGGTGTTATGAGTTTTGGCAAAAAGGGCAAGTTGAGCCCTAGGTTTGTAGGCCCTTTTGACATTATTGAGAGAATTGGTCTAGTGGCTTACCGGTTAGCTTTACCTCCTGCTATGGATCATGTGCATAATGTGTTCCATGTTTCTGTTTTGAGGAAATATCATCCTGATCCATCTCATGTATTGGAATTAGAACCTCTTCAGATTCAGAGTGATTTGACCTTTGAGGAAAGACCTCTCCGGATTGTGGATAGAAAGGATAAAGTTTTGAGGAATAAGTCTATACCTTTGGTAAAGGTTATCTGGGGAAATCAGTCGACTGAGGAGGCGACTTGGGAGACTGAAGCTGATATGAGGAAGTTTTATGCTTATCTTTTTGATGATATGGATGCTGAGCTTTAGAGGACTAAAGCTTTATAAGGAGGGAGGGATGTAAGATCCAAGGATCTTAAGTCCTGGTAAGCATTATTTTTGATTTAAATAAACTCATTGGCTGTGATATTTTGTTCATGATTTAAATAAAATTATTGACTGTGATATTTTGCTATGTATTGGTTGTTAATTTATAGTTAATTAACTAGAGATTTTTGGTTGTTAATTTATAGTTAATTAACTAGAGATTTTTGGTTATTAATTTATAGTTAATTAAATTAGAGATTATTGGTTGTTAATTTTTGTTGGGTGTTAATTAGCTTAATGGATGTTAAATTTAATTAGTTAACTAGCTTATTGGATGTTAGTTTAACCCTTATTGGATTTTCACTTAAACTTTGGATTATTGGGTTGCAATGAAATGAAATGATATTGGGTTTAAAAATTCGAAATCATTAGTTAAATGGGTTAAACCCTATTTGAATTAATTGGTTAATGGGTTTAAAATTTAAAAACCCAAAGTTTAAGTAGTAATTTTCGGCTAGGGTAGAGATTTTGGCGTTTTGTTTGGCTTGGAGGAAAACTTTGGGCGACGGCTTGAAGAGTTGGCGATTCTTGAAGCCTTGGGCGATCTTCTTCTTCATCTTCCTTCTCTCTTGGCCGGAGTCTTTGGTGTTGGAGGTGTTTCCTTCCATTGGCGGCGATTCTTGGTGGAACTTCAAGCCTTAGACGAAATTTTTGGAGAGTTTTTCACCTTAGTGTTCACGGTTAAGAGGTGAGTGGGGTGTCTAATCGATTTCTATCTATTTGTTTGTGTTAAATGATGTGTTAGATGATACATTTGCTTGTTGGAAACCTTACCATGCTAAAACCGAAATTCAAGACTTCACTATGATGAAAACCGAATTTTGTAAAGGTGATTATGTGATGAAAACCGAATTTTGTAAAGGTGATTATATCATGAAAACTGAATTTTGTAAAGGTGATTATATGATGAAAACCGAATTTAAGGTATTAGATGTTTCTTCATGTGAAAAACCGAAAAGTTACAAGGATGTATGTATCATGAAAAAAACCGAAATTAAGGAAATTCTTGTTAACTAGGGTTGCACTTTTGAAATAGATAATATGCTTGAAATCGTGGGCTATATGTGTTGTAATTTTAATCCTATGTAATGTATTCTTAAATGGTTAACTAGGGTTTAAATTTATATATATATGTTGTATTTTAAATCTTATGTTAAATTTTTGAATGCCCTGATAATTGCCAGTAATGCTAATAATTTTATGGTCATGCATTTTTATTGAAGAAATTTGGGTGATAACATAGCAAGGTTAGACTGAACTAATCAGCATGAAACCTAAGGACTACACTACAATGTGATTTTTATGAAGTTTATGTGGTTCTTAAATATTATGTGATTTGTGATTTTTGGAATATTATGTGGTTATGGGAATTTAGAATATTATGTGTTATGTGATGGGTAGGACTAAGGCTAAGTGTGACTGTGTACTCAAGGGGATAGTATGTGTAATATGTTAAGGGTTTGAGATTTCAGCCCTGTATTGTGATATGTGAGGGGGTTGATGTTCAGCCTACCTGTTATGATTATTGTGATGGGGGTTGATGTTCAGCCTGCCCGATATGATTATTGTGATGACTATCCTAGAGTCTAGTTGACACTTAGAAGTCCACCGTTGTGAAATAAGATATAAGATGTGTCTGTTGTCCAGTAGGAACCTTTTGGGAGAACGGGTTTTGACGCAAAGTGCCATGTCTTGGTCGGACAGGGGCCACCTCTTGATGTCATCACTCTTTTTGTGATATGGGGTGTCGTAGAGCAAAGTGCCACGTCGTGACCCGGCGGGGGCCACCTCTTGAATCTACACACTATCCATCGATGTGTTATGGGGTGTTTTAGAGCAAAGTGCCACGTCGTGACCTGGCGGGGGCCACCTCTTGATTCTACTCACTGTCCATGTTTATATGTTGCATGAAATTTTGCAGTCTCCCAGTGCTTAGGCCAAAGCCGGGTTAGACCATAATGGTCACTACTGAATATGCTGGACAACTAGGTTAATTAAGTGTTGGTGTGTACATCTGAGTTGGTTTAGAGTATAACTCTAGAACCTGAGTTTGTTATATGTTGGTGTGTACATTTGACTGTTTATATGACTTCTGTTTTCTTTATGTTGTTATATGTTGACATAATGTTCCTGTTAAAGATTTTTAAAATAATCTGTCTATATTTTTGAGTGTATGTTATGGATGGTCGATTTAGACTATCCACTCACTGGGCTGTGTAGCTCACCCCTCACTATTTTCAGGCATAGAGCAGGGGCGCATTTCTTGAGTTAGCATTGGCATGGATATCGCTAGTTTGCTGTTTAAGAACTTTTGTGCTTAATTATTTGGGGCCGATTGTGGCCGAACTATATGAATTATGTGAACTATATGAACTATGTGAACTATGTGAATTATGAGAATTTGGGTTGCCAGTGTGGCTAAACTATGTGATATTATGTTGCCAGTTGTGGCAGTTTTATGAGTTTGATCTTTGTGTCACCGCGGGCTTTGGCCTGGTTTCGGTGTTTGGTATGAGTTTATAAAAATCTATTTTTGTGGCTTTGCTTTGAATTTCGAATCAAATTGTATTTATGCCAACGGTTTTGATATACCTGTAACTTGCATATGTCTAGTGCAAGTATTGCCTGGTGGCAGGTACCTTTATGGATTTTATGGATTTTATGGATTTGATACGGATTTGATATAACTGTTGCCTTGCATATGTCTAGTGCAAGGAATGCGTGGTGGCAGGTACCTTTATGAAATTGTGTTTACCTGGAGATTTATATGTATGGATTTTCGAAATTTTCAGATCGGGTTTCCTGAACGGGGTTTTACCTAGCATATGTATCGATCTTGTATGATAACATCCTGTTTCTTTCATGAATTGTGTTGCTTGTTTGGGGTTAAGATAACGGGATGTTACACTAGCAAAGATCTTCAAGTGTCCTTGCCGATTGGAAGGGATGAAAGATGAGATCTTGCTCGGGCGAGAGCTCCACTTCTTCGTCCACACCTTCTCCACACGCAAAAATGCAAGAAGACAAGTGAAGTGAAGTCGTGAACGTCTTGGCGTTAGGCGTTTTGAAGAAGAGGTCTTGATGACTTACCATAAATGGAAGCATGCACTCATAAACGACCAAAACGCCTTCACCCTTTCGAACCATGTGTTCACATAAGTGAACCGGTTCTCCCTTTTGGTTCAATTGCATTTGGTTCAAAGAAAACCAAATCAAATAAGCCCAAGCCATGGTCTAGATCATATCAAACCCTATGGTTCCAGATCTAACCGTTTATCTCTTGATGCTCCTGATCTCACCGATCTAGCATCATCTCTCTCGATCGAAGCTTACCGATCTCAAGCCCTAATCAATCAAACATGATCAGACCAGATCTCACTTACAATCAGAGATTAAATCCCTTTAAACTGAACCCAAATAATTCAGTCCACACGATCTGACTCAAGTAAGCCATATCTTCAAATTGTGCGACCTTGAGGGTTTCCTTTAAATGTCGGTAACGATAACTTATGTTATCAAGATCAGTGAGGGGTATCTAGCAACACATCACTGTCTCCCGATATAAAGGAAAGAGTCTTCCAAGACTACTCCCAAATCACAGCACAAGTGTGAAATCACTTCACGAGGCATACATGTTTCCTTTGCCACTGGATGTTCTTATTGGACAAGCGTGTCAAGCTTGTAGCTCCAATATGATGAGCATGATTAGATCAGATGAACATAGTCACCTGGGTATGGCCATACACTTTCTCAATCATCTCATTTAGGCGGGGGCCCCTTTAGAACATCACACTCCTTAAACAAGGAGACGGCAATCCTATATCTATCACTAGAGTCCTAACCTGACTCATGATCATTATCCAAGATAGTCTATAATCATTCTTTTTCAAATGATATTGAACTACCTCAAAACAATGACAATCATCATTTAGAAACACACGTGATCTCAAGTCAGAGGACATGTGCCACTTGTTGCAAACAAGGATTATTCACATTGTGACAAGCAATTGAACATCCTAGTAGGGTCTGTCCAGTACATCCAATGTACCCATGAGTCTACATCTTATTCCATGCTCGAAGCATCCTATAAGATTAGAGCACATATTAGTCTCAATCATATCAAGGCTGTCTCATGTTCACCAAGATATCTCGACTAAGGACATTACAGCATGTCAGCCTAGCTGAACAGCATTGAGACATTATTCAGAAGCACACTTATTGCAGCAGACAATGTAACATACTGAATAACAACCATTGCCTTTATAAACATAAGAGTTTATATACATGATACACATAGAATCCCAAGGCCTCAAACATTAGCCTTAAGGGCATACCCCAACATTTTTGTGTCATATTCATAGACTTTGCTTATTTTTATGCCTTATTTGTCAAATATTGCATAATCTATACCATTTCTTGTTTTTAATCATTTTCAGGTTAAAAGTGCCATATTTTGATGGATTTTGGAAGATTTGAGCACACCAATGGATTCCATAAGTCGAAACAAAGCTACCCACCAAATTTCAAGTCAAAACAAGTTTTCTAGCAAAAATACGGCACTACCGTATTTTTCAGATAAACTAACACGGTGCCGTAATTTCAGACGTCTTTAATCAGAGATTTTGGGCAAAATACGGCACTACCGTATTTTTGGGAACAACTGACACGGTACCATATTTTTGGAATATTTAAATCAGAAAGTTTCTAAATTTTGGTAAAAAATATGGCACTGCCATTTTTTGGGGTAAAACTTCCACGGTACCGTATTTTGGATCGTTTTTCGTGAGTTTTTCGGGTCCGAATCTTTTGTGGACCATAACGTTTGATCTAGAGCTCCAAATTGAGATCTAAAAGTTGCTATCGATTCGTCTTTACGAGGAGAAGATGTACAAAGTGGAAGCCCTAATTTTTATCACCAATCTAGAGAGTAATTGAAGGAGGCGTCTTTAGGGTTTGGCCTCATGCCGAGAGTCATAGAGACCATCTCAGGCCGTGAAATGTACACCGAAGCTTCGTCTGGAGTAGGAGAGCACACACCAGAAGTTTTAGAGCATTTGGAGTCTGATCGGAGGAGAAATCAACAAAACAGCGGTGATAGCGCTGTTCAAAGGCAATTACGGTGCTGTAATGTTTTGTAACTTTTCTTCCTTTTTTCGATTTCTAATCCTCTGAAATGATGGTTTATTGTAATCCATTCACCATGTAAGCTTAGATCTTTTTATGGGACATGGGGTGTAATCCCCTTGGTTTCTTAATGACTAGAAAAAATTAACTTTTGTCATGATAATTTTGTTATGATAATTTTACTTTTGTGATTGATTGTTCTTTGATTCTCATTAGTTTTATAAACTTCAGCATGTTTTAGAATTTTGCGAAATAGACCGAGAGGTTGATTGTGAAATTTGGAACCCTAAAAATCATCGAGTTTGGAACTTATCGTAAGAGATTAGGTTTGTTATTTGAATTCTGATTTTTAGTGATTTGATTGCCATGTTGAGTTTCTGATTCTTTGGATTGAGTTATTGTGTTAAACGTAGAGATCTTGTGCGAGAGTGAGGATCGAAACGTTGGAGAACCATAAGTAGAACCTGTGTTGAGATTCGGATGCACGAGAGTGATCCTTGAGTTTCCACTTGAGATTTTTTACTTAGAATTCGGGTGCACGAGAGTGATCCTTGAGTTCTTTGTTCAATGATTTACTTATTTTCAGCATTGGATAGATCTTGCACGCTAGTGAGGATTGGTCCTTTGTATGATTGACTGCGCGAGAGCGAGTTGATCCTTTTATGAAGTAAATTAAATCTTTATCGTAATAAAATTTGACTGACAACCTTTATTTGCTTCTAGTCATTAGAATTAAGGTGGATGAACCCCTAGTCCCAGTTTCTCTCTCAGATATTTAGTTTACTTTTCATTTGTGTTTTCATCATATTCGATTTGCTTAGCTAGTGAGAAAACAATTATTTGGTACTTAACACGTAGGTCTCTATGGTTCGATATTTTTATTACTTCGAAGTATCCATGCACTCGCGAACTACAACAACATGGGACTACCATTTGAGCACATATCCAATTGTCTCCAGGGACATTACCAAGTAAGTACACAGTCACAGATGTAGACAAACATTGATAATGACAATGCCAGAATAATATATAAAATATCAATGTCAAGTAGTACAATAATGGACCAAGACTAGGTCCTAGGGCATATACACCAACAATCTCCCACTTGCACTAAGAGCTAGAGGTTGAGGAACCTCAACCCCATATCTCTAGCGTGACCATCATGCTTCTGCTACGCCAAAGCCTTGGTCAATGGGTCTGCCAGATTGTTCTCTATGTCAACTCTGTTAATCTTGACATCACCTCTGTTTATGATCTATCTAATCAGGTGAAATCTCCTGAGTATGTGTCTGGATCTTTGATGAGACCGTGGTTCCTTGGCTTGTGCAATTGCTCCATTGTTTTCACAGTAGATTTCTGAGGGATCCACTACACTAGGAACCACCTGAAGTTCAGAAATGAACTTCCTTATCCAAACAGCTTCTTTGGCTGCCTCAGAAGCGGCCACATACTCAGCTTCGGTTGTAGAATCGGCAATAGTGGATTGCTTGAAGCTCTTCGAGCAAACAACGCCTCCATTCATCTTAAACACATAGCCAGCCTGCGATCTAACGTCGTCAGGGTCAGACTGGAAAGACGCATTAGTGTAGCCCTGCATACTGAGCTCTTCCTGTCCCCCATAGACAAGGAATAAATCCTTAGTTCTTCTCAGATACTTTAGGATGTTCTTTAGAGCCACCCAGTGCTGTAAACCAGGATTGGATTGGTATCGGCTGGTTATGCTCACAGCATAAGACACATCTGGTCTAGTACACAACATTGCATACATGATCGATCCCACTACCGAAGCATGAGGCACTCGACTCATGTCATCCCTCTCAGCCTATGTGGTGGGACACTGGCTCTTAGAGAGAGTAAGGCCATGTCTCACTGGAACGTACCCTTTCTTGGATTGCTCCAAGCTAAACCTCTCCAGGACCTTATCAATGTAAGTACTTAGACTAAGGGCTAGGAGCCTCATGGATCTATCCCGGTAGATCCTCACGCCTAGGATATAGGCGGCCTCTCCTAAGTCCTTCATCTCGAAACACTTCCCTAACCATGTCTTCACAGCTTGAATACTAGGGTTGTCATTCCCGATGAACAGTATGTCATCGACATACAAGACTAGAAAAGTCACCAAGCTCCCACTGAATTTTCTATATACACAGGCGTCATCTTCGCTTTTGATAAAGCCATAATCTCTCACAGCTTCATCGAATCAAAGATTCCAACTTTGAGATGCTTGCTTTAATCCATAAATGGATCTCTTTAGCCTGCAGACTTTATTGGCCTCTGCAGGATGGATAAAGCCATCAGGTTGTGTCATATACACATCCTCGGTTAGTTTCCCATTAAGGAAAGCTGTCTTTACATCCATCTGTCATATCTCATAATCATGATATGCAGCTATAGCAAGCAGAATCCTAATGGATTTGAACATAGCAACTAGCGAAAAGGTTTCATCATAGTCCACCCCGTGGATTTGTTTGAATCCCTTAGCCACTAGTCTACCTTTATAGGTAACTACGTTGCCATCCATGTCTGTCTTCCTCTTGAAGACCCATTTACACCCTATGGGTTTTACCCCATCAGGTAGCTCAACCAAATCCCAGACTTGGTTAGCTGACATGGAATCCATCTCGGATCGGATGGCCTCAAGCCATCTCTCAGAGTCCGGTCCACTAACCGCCTCTTCATAGGTCCTGGGTTCATCTTCAATGATGAAGATCCCGTCGTGTTGGGTCGGCAGCGACCCTTACCTCTCAGGTACACGGTGAATTCTCCTAGACCTACGTGGGGTCTGTGTCTGAGCCTCAGGTTGCCTAGCAACCGATGCAGGTGGCTCAGGTTCCATCTCTGTGTCTTGTGATTGCACTTGGACCTCGTCCAAGTCAAACTTCCTCTCACTAATTTCTTTCAAGAGAAATTCTTTCTATAGAAAGACAGCACCCGAACCAACAAAAACTTTGTTCTCGGTTGGGACATAGAAGTAGTATCCCATAGTTTCCTTAGGATATCCCACAAACACGTATTTATGAGATCTAGGTTATTGCTTGCTAGAATCCTGACATTTGATATAAGCCTCACATCCCCAGATTCTGATAAAAGTGAGATTAGGGCGTCTCCCACTCCATACCTCGTATGGAATCTTTGAGACACTCTTAGATGGAACATTATCCAGTACTAGAGAAGCTGTACTAAGTGCATGTCCCTAGAATGAGGGAGGTAGAGTTGCATGACTCATCATAGACTGAACCATGTCCAACAAGGTTCGATTTCTCCTTTCAGACACACCATTCCATTGAGGTGTTCCAGGAGGAGTGTGTTGGTGTATATGCCCTAGGACCTAGTTTTGGTCAACTTATGTACTACTTGACATTGATATTTATATATCATTCTGGCATTGTCGTTATCATTGTTTGTCTACACCTACGATTGTGTACTTACATGATAATGTCCCTAGAGACAGATTGGATCTGTGCTCAAATAATTGTCCCCAGTCGATGTACCTAAGTGGATATGGGACAGCTCTGGTACTTGTGAGACTGGTATGTGGGCTGGTTAGGCACGTGGTGCTAACGCAGACACATGGGTATATCATTTGAGGATATACTAGATAGACCCGCTATGAGGCTATGACTTGGTGTCATGAGTTAATCCTCATAAGTGACAGGAGATGCATTGATCCCTTGACTTGAGGTCATTGATCATTCTATATGGTTAAGGACTTGCTTTGATACAACCTAACACCTTGCCGTAGTTGGGAGGTCATAACGGTTGTCATTGAGCATGTCACGACCCATATGAGAAAGTCAATGGACAAACATAGGATTTGCCCCTTCTTTAGGGAAGCATGATATCCATGGAGCTCCTCTATGGTTCTATGACTGAGAGTGTATGGCCATACCCAGGTAAGAACCTGTTTTAGTCATAGCCATGTGATTGGATGAAAACAAGTGGTGACACACTTGTCCAATCGGATATCAGTTCGGCAAAGAGACTGTAATGCATCTGTACCTAGTTGCGATGATGGGGATGTCGATGTCAATATCCATTCCAATGACCTGGGTAGCAGCGATGCACTGCTAGGTGCCACTCACTGCTTGTGATGACCTTTGGTCAGCACTGCCAGCGTCAGAGGAACCTACAGGGTCGCACACCTTGATACTTGAGTTCTCGTATTGATCGGGAAGCCTTATGATCGAGTTATTGGATAACTCGGATCTAATTGGGAGATTTCGTCAGCGCCAATGGGCCTGATGAGATGGAAGAATATTATTGGAGCCAAACTTCATTTTTGGCTGGTTGACCCGTATTTGACCATGGTTGGTCATATTTGGATTAGGGTTGCATTGGATTGGATCCAAGTGCTTAATCAACCCATGTAATGAAGTTTGGGCTAGCTCATTATCCAATGAGGCCCAATAATAAGTTGTCATGAAGAGAAGAAAGGCTAAAAGGGTATAATGGGGACAAATCTTCTCCCCTAGGCGCCTATGGGCATAATGGGGAGAAGTGGCGCAATTTGCTTCATAAGGAAGCAATTGGCGCCTCCCCCTTTATCCCTTATGGTATGAATGCCAATATGGCATTGCTTGGGGCACAAGGCAAGGCCTTGGCGCACAAAGAAAGACGGGGGCTCTAAAAGGAATGGTTGAATGAGAATTATGGAAATGTCTTGGAGACTTTCCTTGTCTCAAACTTTCTCATCCTAGCCGCCCACTTGTCTTGATCCTAGCCTTTCATAAACCGCCTCTTGCCCTATAAAAGAGCACCTAGCCGAGCCCTCTAGAGAGTGATCAATCCTTGAAGGCGTGAACATAAGAAGAGGGGTGAGTGCTAGGAGCAAGGGCGCATCTTCCTTCTTCCATAACCGCAAGCCTCTCCCTCCTTTCCTCTTGGCGCAAGGAGCTTTAGTGCTTGGCGGCTTGGGTAGTTTCCTTCTTCTCTTGGCGCATCCTTTCTCTTGGTGGCGCAAGTGAACTGGAACATCTCCCTAAGGCTTGGATCTTCTTCTCGAGGCACCGGGCGTGGAAGAAGAGAACTCAAGAGATCCGTGTGTGTGAGACTGCAGAGGGCGCACACTTGGGCGCCTACATCGGCATCACTCCAGATTGCTCTTAAGGTATTTTCTAACTCATCGTGTCGACTCCCTTGCTTGCGATCTTCACGGGTTTTTGGGACCGGCCTGTTTCGGGGACATTCTTCCGCTGCGTAATATGTATGTCTATGACTCTGAAAATTGTAAAATGTCCCTAGGGTTTCCCAACAGTGGTATCAGAGGGACTTGCAAGACTCGAACTATGTTTTATGCTTTTCTTTCATGCTCACATGCCATATCTCTATTTTCGTAAATAGCATGATGCATGGCAAACGATTTTTCTAAGTAGGAAAAATTAGGGTTTCTTGTTTCTATCATCCTCTCAATCTCTTTTGGATTTTTGGACTATTTTTCTTGTTTGATTTAAAGATCAAAGGCGCACGTAATTTTGTCAAGTAGGACGGGCATTGTGTCTTCGGACTGGCCAAGTCTCTTGATCTGACAAAATTGCCAGCCGAAAGGATCTCTGAAATCATCATGAAAAATAAATCGCAATAAACCAAAAGATTTGTGAGAAGAAGATGAGAAAAAGAGACTAGTTTTATGAAAAAGTAAAATTTCAGATTTTATGTTTTTCATGAGCATGTAGAATTGCATGAGTAAATGCCTTGACTGTGCATAATGTTGTGATCATTAGTCAAGCCCCCCTTTGCATGCGTGCAATGTATCCTCGTGAGGCCTGCGTGCCGCTTTTCTTTTTGCTTTTGACTAAGAAGAAGATTAGGGTGGCGCATGTAATTGGAACTTGGCGCATGCATACCTTGGATAGAGGCGCAAACCTGCTTAGTGGCGCAAGTTAGGCTTAGCCGAACCCTTGGGTTTGAGAGCTAGCTAACTTGGCTTCTTGCATTGTGGCGCATCCTCATTGGAGGAAGACCATGGCATTGGCCGAACCTATGGGGAACTTTAAAAAGTGTACCTCTAGGGTTTGAGAGCTAAACCATGAGAGAAGGACCTTGGAGCCAACCTTGAAGTTCAAGCTAGAGGTCGGCTAAGCTAGGTCTAGTTTTTGGGGCTTGAGTTCTAGGACAAGAGTTGAACCTATTTCATGGCATGGATTGGTTCAATGTCTTGAATAGGATATGATCACATCATTCTTTACTGCTTTTATTATCTGCAGAAGCATGCCTGAAATGTTTTATCGTTATATTATCACCATGGGATTGCATGCCTGTAATGATAGACATAAGATAAAACTGAGATGATGAGACCTTAAACAAAACCCTCAATTAAAATATCAAGTCTGGTTGCCTTCTAACGCGTAGCCCTCACTAAGCTATCGATCAGTGGAGTTGTAAATTGTTTCCCACCCTCGTGGGACACACCCACTTATCTTTAGAAAGTGCGTGGTGGCAATGGTTTCCCCAGTCCAGTTTTAACCTGGGCGCGCCTTCGCAAGGAAACTCGTTGGCCCTGGGCATAACAGTTAGGAATGGACTTGACTAGAAGTTCACATGTGCTGGGCGCATGGTGAAAGTCTATAGGCATCGTTGAGAGGTAAAGGTTTCATGTTGTATCCAGCCCTCGCTGGACATGAAATGCCCAGACTGTCTCAACAAGGGGAGTTGCTTGGAGCAACCGGCCGGCAAGCCCACCTTAGGAAACATGGGTTACTTTGTGCATCTCATCCCACCCTCGTGGGATGCAAAGCCTCATGTGAAATAAGGATCCCATCTCACTAGGAAGTCTTAAACTTCCCGATTGACTTTGTGGGTTGTCAATTCGAATTTAAAATAGTGAGAGCAATAATCATTTAAAACAAGTCCAGTTTAAATGATTCGAAGTAGTACTAATCTGTTCTTCTTGGGTGTTGTAGAACAATGGCTACGAATACTGGCGGATTATCACTGCGATCACTCCTTGATAAGGATAAGTTAGTTGGAACTAACTTTATGGACTGGCATCGGTGTAAGACCCCTTTCTAGAGGGGGGGGGGGCGAAACCCAATAAGTGGCGCAAATAAAATTTCATGCGGAATCAAGGGTTTCATAAGATCATTAGCAAGAACACATGATCAACTTCATAAAGATTGGATTCATACCATAGCCATTTCGCTTGGATGGCGATTTGGAAGAAGAGAGAGCGAGAGGATCTCCTCCAAAGGATGTGCACACTAGATGAAGAAGTCGCCTACTCCCTTGGTACTCCTTGTGCTAGCAAGGCTCCAAGAGGTCTCGATCCGTGAGGGAAGATGAGATGAGTTGCTTGGCGAATTCTCCTTGGCCGAATGCTTCTCTATCTCTCGTTGACACAAGCCACACGAGAACAAGAGCGAAGAGGAGCGACGAGAGTAACGTTCACATTGAACGTGGGGCGTGGTTTCTAAAAATAGCAAGCCATAAACTCGCCTTCAACTCTCATGCGATCAAGCGTTTACATCAAGTGAACCGATCGCATACGCCACTCTCTTTGAACCAAGGGTTCACCTAAGTGAACCGGTTCTAATAAGGTTGGTTCAAAGACCAAACCAAAATAGCCCAAGTCATGGTCTAGATCTAATTGGACCCAATGGTTCTAGATCTAACCGCTCATCTCTGATGCTGCTGATCTCACCGATCTAACATCCATTCTCTCGATCAAAGCTTACCGATCTCAAGCCCTAATCAATCAAACATGATCAGACCAGATCTCACTTACAATTAGAGATTAAATCCCTTTTAAACTGAACCCAAACAATTCAGTCCACACGATCTGACTTAAGTAAGCCATATCATCAAATTGTGCGACCCTGAGGGTTTCCTTTAAATGTCGGTAACGATAACTTACGTTATCATGATTAGTGAGGGGTATCTAGCAACACATCACTGTCTCCCGATATAAAGGAAAGAGTCTTCCAAGACTACACCCAAACCACAGCACAAGTGTGAATCTACTCACAAGGCATACAAGTTTCCTTTGCCACTGGATGTTCTTATTGGACAAGCTAGTCAAGCCTGTAACTCCAATATGATGAACATGATTAGATCAGATGATCACAGTCATCTGGGTATGGCCATACACTTTCTCAATCATCTCATCCAGGGGGGCCCCTTTAGAACATCACACTCCAATCAAGGAGACGGCAATCCTATATCTATCACTAGTGCCCTAACCTGACTCATGATCATTATCCAAGATAGTCTATAACCATTATGTTTCAAATGATATTGAACTACCTCAAAACAATGACAACCATCATTTAGAAACACAAGTGATCTCAAGTCAGAGGAAATGTGCCACTTGTTGCATACAAGGATTATTCACATTGTGACAAGCAATTGAATATCCTAGTAGGGTCTGTCCAGTACAACCAATGTACCCATGAGTCTACATCTTATTCCATGCTCGAAGCATCCTATAAGATTAGAACACATATTAGTCTCAATCATATCAAGGCTGTCTCATGTTCACCAAGATATCTCGACTAAGGACATATAGCATGTCAGCCTAGCTGAACAGCTTTGAGACATTATTCAGAAGTATACATATTGCAGCAGATGATGTAACAAACTGAATAACAACCATTGCCTTTATAAACTTAAGAGTTTATACATGATACTGATACAATCCCAAGGCCTCAAACATTAGCCTTAAGGGCATACCCCAACAATCTCCCACTTGCACTTAATCTAATGGTTGAGTAACCTCAAACCCATATTATTACAGTGCTTCTCATGCTTCTGCTGCGCCAGAGGCTTGGTAAGCGGGTCAGCCAGATTGTCATCTGTATGAACCTTGCAGACTTTGATCTCACCACGATCAATGATCTCCCGGATCAAGTGAAACCGTCTCTGTATGTGCTTGGACTTCTGGTGCGACCGTGGTTCCTTTGCTTGTGCGATTGCTCCAGTGTTATCACAGAAGATAACCAAAGGATCTGCACTCGAAGGAACAACACCAAGTTCCTGAATGAACTTACGAATCCACACTGCCTCCTTAGATGCTTCTGAGGCTGCAACATACTCGGCTTCTGTTGTGGAATCAGCAATAATGGACTGTTTGAAACTTTTCCACACCACAGCACCTCCATTCAAGCTAAACACATAGCCTGATTGCGATCGGAAATCATCCTGGACAAATTGGAACGAAGCGTCAGTATATCCTTCAATACTGAGTTCTTCCTGACCACCATACACCAAGAACATATCTTTGGTCCTCCGAAGATATTTTAAAATGTTCTTGACTACAATCCAGTGCGCCTGACCTGGATTACTTTGGAACCGACTGGTCACGCTTAACCCGTAAGCGACGTCTGGGCGAGTACACAACATCGCATACATAATGGACCCAATAGCCGAAGCATAAGGCGTATTGTCCATTTCATCTTTCTCAGTCTGTGTTTGTGGACACTGACTCTTCGAAAGATTCAGACCATGTCTGACTGGAAGATATCCTCTTTTAGAATTCTCTAAATGGAATCTCTCCAGGACTTTATCGATGTAAGTACTCTGGCACAGCCCGAGAAGCCTTTTAGATCTATCTCTGTAGATCTTCACACCTAATACATAGGCTGCTTCTCCTAAATCTTTCATCTGGAAACATTTCCTTAACCATGCCTTAACAGCATGCAGTTCAGGAATATCATTTCCAATGATTAAGATATCATCGACGTAGAGGACCAGGAAAGTAATCACGCTCCCACTAAACCTCTTATATACACACGGGTCATCTTCATTCTTGATGAAACCAAACTCAGAGATTGATTCATCAAAACGAATATTCCAGCTTCTAGATGCTTGCTTAAGTCCATAAATGGACTTCTTTAACTTGCATATTTTATGACGATCTGATGGATTAGTGAAACCTTCAGGTTGTGTCATATACACATCCTCATCCAGTTTTCCATTAAGGAAAGCCATTTTCACATCCATCTGCCAGATCTCATAATCATAATATGCAGCTATCGCGAAAAGAATCCGAATCGACTTGAACATGGCTACAGGAGAGAAAGTTTCATCATAATCTATCCCGTAGATTTGTTTGAAACCTTTCGCTACTAGCCTGCCTTTATAGGTAACCACGTTACCATCCATGTCAATCTTCTTCTTGAAGATCCATTTACAGCCTATAGGGATTACTCCCGGAGGCGGATCAACCAAATCCCAGACTTGGTTATCTGACATGGAGTCCATTTCGGCTCGCATAGCTTCAAGCCATCTAGCTGACTCCGGTCCACTGACCGCATCCGCATAAGTGAGGGGTTCATCATTGTCAATGATGTAGACTCCGTCATAGCGCTCAGGCTGTCGACGGATCCTTCCCGATCTTCGCGGTTCCCGTGATATCTGAGCCTCAGGTTGTTCAATAACCTGTTCTACTGGCTCAGGCTCATCCAACTGTGCTTGACTACTTTGTCCTTCCTGTGGATTCTCATCCAGCTTTATTTCTCTCCCACTGGCTTCTTGCAGAAGAAACTCCTTCTCAAGAAATATTGCCGTCCGAGCAACAAATACCTTGTTCTCTTTGGGATCGTAGAAATAATAACCCTTAGTTTCTTTAGGGTAACCGACAAAGATACATTTCTCAGATCTGCTCTCCAGTTTCCCAGAGGCGAGCTTTTTGACATAAGCCTCGCAACCCCAGATCCTGATAAATGTCATGCTCGGCTGTTTCCCATACCATAATTCATATGGAGTCTTTGAAACTGCCTTGGATGGCACTCGGTTTAGTACCTTTGCAGCTATTTCCAGTGCAAATCCCCAAAAGGAGTAAGGTAGAGTAGCCTGACTCATCATAGAACGAACCATATCAAGTAACGTTCTATTTCTCCTCTCGGACACACCATTCCATTGCGGTGTTCCTGGCGGAGTGAGCTGTGAGATAATCCCACACTCCTTCAGATAGTCAGTAAACGCATGACTCAAGTATTCTCCACCTCGATCAGAACGAAGTGCCTTGATATTTCGGCCTAGCTGATTCTGTACTTCATTTTTGAATTCTTTGAACTTGTCAAAAGATTCACTCTTATACCTCATCAGATAGACATAACCATATCTACTGAAATCATCAGTAAAGGTAATGAAGTACGAATAGCCACCTCTGGCATGTTTACTAAATGGCCCACACACATCACTGTGTATGAGGTCAAGTAAACCTGAAGCCCTTTGACCTTTGTTAGGAAAAGGAGACTTCGTCATTTTACCCATTAAACAAGCTATGCATGTATCAATCTCCTCATAGGAGAATGATCCCAGCAGTCCATTGTCATGCAACCGCTTAATGCGTTTCTTGTTAATATGGCCTAAACGACTATGCCATAGCAAGGTGCTATGATCAGCATACTTGGCTTTCTTATTATCAATAGTTTGTATAGAACATTCCATGTCCAACATGAATAACCCATTGTTAATTGAACCAGTAGCATAAACAATATTATCCAAAGAAATAATACACTTTGAAATATTGCATTCAAAGGAAAACCCTTTCCTGACAAGAGCAGGAATAGAGATAATATTCTTGGTAATGCTAGGAACAAAATAACAATTGTTTAATTCTAATACAAGTCCAGATGGTAATGACATGTAATATTCCCCTACAGCAACAGCAGCAACCCGTGCCCCGTTTCCAACTCGTAGGTCCACCTCATGCTGCCCCACCTGTCTTCTTCTCTTGAGTTCCTGTACATTTGAACAAATGTGAACTCCACATGCAGTGTCCAACACCCATGATATAGAAGAAGATGATATCATGACTTCAGTCACAAATATACCTGAGCCAGAAGCGATGCTTCCCTTCTTGTCTCCTTGGAGCGCTTTACAGTCCTTTTTCCAGTGACCTAGCTGGCCACAGTGGAAACATCTGTATGAAAGAACCCCTAAATAAGGGGGCGAAACCCTAGATAGGCGCATGTAATTTTTAAAGCAACGGAAAGGAGGGTTTCTAGGACCTTTGATGCATGTATTATTATCAACTTAAAAACCGATTGCACAAGAGATAAAATCATACCATTGCCATCGGTTTGATGGTGTCTTAGAATCAAAGACGCAAGTGCCTCTTCTCCTTAGATGACGCACACAATGAGAAGGCGACTACTTCCTTGGCGACTTTGTGCTAGCAAATCTTCAAGGAGTCCTTCGTATGGGGAAATGAGAGAGAGCTTGCTTGTTTTTCTTCTCGACTCTTCAAGGCGTGAAGAATAATGATCAACACGAGAGGAGGCGACGAGAATAGAGAGGAGGCCACACGATATGCGCTCCATACAAGACATGGAGACGTGGTTGCTAAAAATAGCCAACCTCACTCTTTCATGCGATCATGTGTTCATGCATTTAACCAATCGCATTTTCCTCTCTTCTTTGAATTGAACCAAGCGCTCATCCATGAGCCGGTTCACTTAAGTTTGGTTCAATAACCAAATAAACCAAGCAATCAGTCCAGACCACAATAAACACTTAAGTTCTTGATCTGACCGTCAATCTCTCGATGCTCCTGATCTGACCGATCTAGCATCCAATCTCTCGATCAAAGCTTACCGATCTCAAGCCCTAATCAATCAAACATGATTAGACCAGATCTCACTTACAATCAGAGATTAAATCCCTTTAAACTGAACCTGAACAATTCAGTCCACACGATCTGACTTAAGTAAGCCATATCATCAAATTGTGCGACCCTGAGGGTTTCCTCTAAATGTCGGTAACGATAATTCTCATTATCACGATCAGTGAGGGGTATCTAGCAACACATCACTGTCTCCCGATATAAAGGAAAGAGTCTTCCAAGACTACACCCAAACCACAGCACAAGTGTGAATCAATTCACAAGGCATGCATATTTCCTTTGCCACTGGATGTTCTTATTGGACAAGCCTGTCAAGCTTGTAACTCCAATATGATGTGCATGATTAGATCAGATGAACACAGTCACCTGGGTATGGCCATACACTTTCTCAATCATCTCATCCAGGGGGCCCCTTTAGAACATCACACTCCTTAAACAAGGAGACGGCAATCCTATGTCTATCACTAGTGCCCTAACCTGATTCAAGCTCACCATCCAAGATAGTCTATAATCATTATGTTTCAAATGATATTGAACTACCTCAAAACAATGGCAATCATCATTTAGATAACACAAGTGATCTCAAGTCAGAGGAAATGTGCCACTTGTCACATTCAAGGAATATTCACATTGTGACAAACAATTGAACATCCTAGTAGGGTCTGTCCAGTACATCCAATGTACCCATGAGTCTACATCTTATTCCATGCTCGAAGCATCCTATAAGATTAGAACACATATTAGTCTTGACCATATCAAGGCTGTCTCATGTTCACCAAGATATATCGACTAAGGACATAATTGCATGTCAGCCCAGCTGAACAGCTTTGAGACATTATTCAGAAGAACATATATTGCAGCAGACAATGTAACTAACTGAATAACAACCATGCCTTTATAAACATAACAGTTTATTACATGATACTGATACATTCCCATAGGCCTCAAACATTAGCCTTAAGGGCATACCCCAACAATCTCCCACTTGCACTTAATCTAATGGTTGAGAAATCTCAAACCCATATTATTACAGTGCTTCTCATGCTTCTGCTGCGCCAGAGGCTTGGTAAGCGGGTCAGCCAGATTGTCATCTGTATGAACCTTGCAGATTTTGATCTCGCCACGATCTATGATCTCCCTGATCAAATGAAACCGTCTCTGTATGTGCTTGGACTTCTGGTGCGACCGTGGTTCCTTTGCTTGTGCAATTGCTCCAGTGTTATCACAGAAGATAACCAAAGGATCTGCACTCGAAGGAACGACACCAAGTTCTCTCACGAACTTACGAATCCACACTGCCTCCTTGGATGCTTCCGAGGCTGCAACATACTCGGCTTCTGTTGTGGAATCAGCAACAGTTGACTGTTTGAAACTCTTCCACACCACTGCACCTCCATTCAAGCTAAAAACATAGCCTGATTGCGATCGGAAATCATCCTGGTCAGACTGGAACGAAGCATCAGTATATCCTTCAATACTGAGTTCTTCCTGACCACCATATATCAAGAACATATCTTTGGTCCTCCGCAGATATTTTAAAATATTCTTGACTGCAATCCAGTGCGCCATACCTGGATTACCTTGGAAACGACTGGTCACGCTTAACCCGTAAGCGACGTCTGGGCGAGTACACAACATCGCATACATAATGGAACCAATAGCCGAAGCATAAGGCGTATTGTCCATTTCATCTTTCTCAGTCTGTGTTTGTGGACACTGACTCTTCGAAAGATTCAGACCATGTCTGACTGGAAGATATCCTCGTTTAGAATTCTCTAAATGAAATCTCTCCAGGACCTTATCGATGTAAGTACTCTGGCACAGCCCGAGAAGCCTCTTAGATCTATCCCTGTAGATCTTCACACCTAATACATAGGCTGCTTCTCCTAAATCTTTCATCTGGAAACATTTCCTCAGCCATGCTTTAACAGCATGCATTTCAGGAATGTCATTTCCAATGATCAAGATGTCATCGACGTAGAGGACTAGAAAAGTAATTACGCTCCCACTAAACCTCTTATATACACACGGGTCATCCTCGTTCTTGATGAAACCAAATTCGGTGACTGATTTATCAAAACGAATATTCCAGCTTCTAGATGCTTGCTTAAGTCCATAAATAGACTTCTTTAACTTGCATATCTTATGACGATCTGCTGGATTAGTGAAACCCTCTGGTTGTGTCATGTACACATCCTCATCCAGATTTCCATTAAGGAAAGCTGTTTTCACATCCATCTGCCAGATCTCATAATCATAGTATGCAGCTATCGCGAAAAGAATCCGAATAGACTTAAACATGGCTACAGGTGAGAAAGTTTCATCATAATCTATCCCGTAGATTTGTTTGAAACCTTTCGCAACTAGCCTGCCTTTATAGGTAACTACGTTACCATCCATGTCAATCTTCTTCTTGAAGATCCATTTACAGCCTATAGGGATAACTCCCGGAGGCGGATCAACCAAATCCCAAACTTGGTTATCTGACATGGAGTCCATCTCGGCGCGCATAGCTTCAAGCCATCTCGCTGACTCCGGTCCACTGACCGCATCCGCATAAGTGAGGGGTTCATCATGATCAATGATGTAGACTCCGTCATAGCGCTCAGGCTGTCGACGGATCCTTCCCGATCTTCGCGGTTCCCGTGATATCTGAGCCTCAGGTTGTTCAATAACCTGTTCTACCGGCTCAGGCTCATCCAACTCTGCTTGGTCACTTTGTCCTTCTTCTGGATTCTCATCCAGCTTTATTTCTCTCCCACTGGCCTCTTGCAGAAGAAACTCCTTCTCAAGAAATATGGCCGTCCGAGCAACAAAAACCTTGTTCTCCTTGGGATCGTAGAAATAATAACCCTTAGTTACCTTAGGGTAACCGACAAAGATACATTTGTCAGATCTGCTCTCTAGTTTCCCAGAGGCAAGCTTTTTGACATAAGCCTCGCAGCCCCAGATCCTGATAAATGTCAAGCTCGGCTGTTTCCCATACCATAACTCATATGGAGTCTTAGAAATTGCCTTGGATGGCACTCGGTTTAGTACCTTTGCAGCTGTTTCCAGCGCAAAACCCCAAAAGGAGTATGGAAGAGTAGCCTGACTCATCATAGAACGAACCATATCAAGTAACGTTCTATTTCTCCTCTCGGACACACCATTCCATTGCGGTGTTCCTGGCGGAGTGAGCTGTGAGATAATCCCACACTCCTTCAGATAGTCAGTAAACGTATGACTCAAGTATTCACCACCTCGATCTGAGCGAAGTGCCTTGATATTTCGGCCTAGCTGATTTTGTACTTCATTCTTGAACTCTTTGAACTTGTCAAAAGATTCACTCTTATGTCTCATCAGATAGACATAGCCATACCTACTGAAATCATCAGTAAAGGTAATGAAGTACTGATAGCCACCTCTGGCATGTTTACTAAATGGCCCACACACATCACTGTGTATAAGGTCAAGTAAACCTGAAGCCCTTTGACCTTTATGAGGAAAAGGTGACTTCGTCATTTTACCCATCAAACAAGCCTTGCATGTATCAATCTCCTTATAGGAGAATGATCCCAGCAGTCCATTATCATGCAACCGCTTAATGCGTTTCTCGTTAATATGGCCTAAACGACTATGCCATAACAAGGTGCTGTCATCAGCATACTTGGCTTTCTTAATATCAATTTGCTGTATCGAACATTCCATGTCCAACATGAATAACCCATTGCTAATTGAACCAGTTGCATAAACAATATTATCTAAAGATAAAACACACTTTGAAATATTGCATTCAAAGGAAAATCCCTTCCTGACAAGAGCAGGAATGGAGATAATATTTTTAGTAATACTGGGAACAAAATAACAATTGTCTAGTTCCAATACAATGCCAGATGGTAAAGAAATGAAGTAGTCTCCTACAGCAACAGCAGCAACCCGTGCTCCGTTTCCAACGCGTAGGTCCACCTCATGCTGTCCCACCTGCCTTCTTCTCTTGAGTTCCTGTACATTTGAACAAATGTGAACTCCACATGCAGTGTCCAACACCCATGATATAGAAGAAGAAAACATGACCTCAGTCACGAATATACCTGAGCCAGAAGCGATGCTTCCCCTCTTATCTCCTTGGAGCGCTTTACAGTCCTTTTTCCAGTGACCCAGCTGGCCACAGTGGAAACACCTGTATTCCTTGGACCGCTTCACCTTTTGCTTCAGAGCCTTGCTGTAGCTCTTGACAGTGGCCTTGCCCTTCTTCCCCTTCTTCTTGTTCCTGGAAGGAACCATTAAGACAGAGGTCGAAGGCTTACCCTTCAGAGTCTCCTCAGTGGTCAAGAGCATATTCAGCAGCTCTGCCGGAGTACAATCGATTTTGTTCATATTAAAATTAATAATGAACGCGTCGAATGAAGGCGGGAGAGACTGCAGAATAATGTCCACAGCAAGCTCCTGGTTGATGGTATGCCCCAGTTTCTCTAGAGCCTCCTTGTGCCCAATCATCTTGAGCACGTGAGCTCCCACTGGGCTCCCTTCAGCCAGTTTGCTCTGAAAGAAGAGCTTCGTCAAATTGTAGCGCTCAGTCCTTGCCTGTGCAGCATACAGCATCTTGAGGTTCGCTATAATCTCTATAGCCGACATATCCTCATGCTGACGCTGCAGCGGTGGCGTCATAGACGCTAGCATCAGGCAAGCGACATCAATGCTATCATTGACGTGCTTTTCATAGGCTTCCCGAACCGCCCTTGCGGCGTTCGGAGCGGGCTGCGGCGGTATCGCCGTCTCGAGGACATACAGTTTCCTCTCTGCCTTAAGAACGATCTTAAGGTGTCCAAACCAGTCAGAGAAGTTCGGCCCAGCAAACTTCTCCCTTTCCAGTAGGGATCGCACATTGAAGTTCATGGTGTTCGTTGCTGCAGGTATCTACAACAATGCAAGAACAGCAAGGTCAGTATCAATGTATAAGAATCAATCAGGACTTAAGAAAGATTCTTTTTCTCACTATTTTATCTGGCTGAAAAATCCAGCAAAACAGCCCGAAAGAGTAGAACTCTTTTAGTGAGATGGGATCCAGATTTCATACTTGGTCTCCGCGTCCCGCTCAGGCGAGATAAGATGCACAGAGAGTACAAGCACTAATCTCTGGTAGGCTGTCCCAGCCAATCGCCAACCCGTGCGATTCCCCTTCATCTGGGCAATCCAGCAGACTGTGCCAACTGAGTTGGTACAACACAGTCTCTGACCCCACAGATGGCTGCCTCCATGTGCTACCATATGCGCCACATATGTAGCCTACACGGTCAAGCTGACTCGACCTACTCCCTGGACCACCATGTGCTATGCTGAGCAACGAGAAGGGATAAATCCCTACTCTGTAACACACAGGTGTAGTCCCGCACCGTCTGAAGATAGATGGACGTGCCCACTGAGTGGGTACAACACGGCTCCAACGATAATCAGAACAGTGAGGTTTCGCGTCAGAAGGCTTACGAGCTTGATATTTGATCGTTGGATTTTAACGGTCTTTTATCTTCTTCACTATCATGCAATTCCTATGGTGATAGCAGAAGATAAACTAATCATGCAATTCTAATATTTAAACAATAAAAGAAAGCATGAATCTTATGTGGTAAAAGCCCATAGCCCTAGTGAGACCTTAACTTAAATTAAGTCTTCACTTGCTCTTCATGGGTCTTTAGCTGCTCATCTGGCCCAAACCAGGGCCCAAGCGCCATCTGCAGCATAGGTGCGCCCACCAGGAATATGCGCCTGGTCCTAGGGTCGATCCCTAGACCTCCCACCTGGTCCAGCCACAAGCTGCATGCGCCTCTGCCAAGTGTGCTCTGTGCTCTTGTCTAATTAAATTACAAATTTAACTATCTAGACAAGATTGACACGCAGGTCAATTTCACATTATAAATTAATTAAACTGTGATTCGCAGATCACAAAAATAAAAATTAATTTACAATTAACTCCCAGGCACGCAGGCCCCAGCACAGCACACATTAATAACGGGCAGCCCACATAAGAAGAAATAAACAAGCATATGCTACAACCAACATGTGATCCACTCATGAAAAATTAAATTTCGAAAACCCCTTGGGATCAATTTTAATTTTCCTTATTCCCCCTACTACCTTACAATGGTCCATTACTAGGGATCCACTCATCAGACCCAGTCAGATCCACTGCCCTTTCATGCACCAAGTCCTAACTGACTTGAGTCGACCATAAGGTCAACTATGCATGCGCCAGGGCTGAACAACCACAATGAGGTCTGGCAAGCGGGTGTGACCCCGGGCCTAACTCATGTGTGTTCATTAGTTGTCTCAATCAGACATCGCTACACACCTGTCTGCAGTCGACCTATAGCCACCTCAGGCTTGCGCCAAGGTGCTATCTGGTCGACCCATTCAGGCTGTCAGATAGTCTGATCAGACTGGTTGGATCTTGACTAGACTGAGATTTCAACCCTAATAACCCATCTAAGGGTTTACAGTAGGTGCCTTAGATCTAAGGTTATACGCGCATGTGATATAAGTTTTTGAGAAAAACATACAAAAACAAGCGCCAAGAACATGCGCCAAGGTCTGAATGTAACATGATATATTTTTCACATGGAACATCTAATATGCGCATGTTATAGATCTAAGCATACTTATACATGGATCACAAAGTTTTAAGCAATCATAGAAACATGCAAACAATGCCTCTGATACCAATTGAAATAACCCCTAAATAAGGGGGCGAAACCCTAGATAGGCGCATGTAATTTTTAAAGCAACGGAAAGGAGGGTTTCTAGGACCTTTGATGCATGTATTATTATCAACTTAAAAACCGATTGCACAAGAGATAAAATCATACCATTGCCATCGGTTTGATGGTGTCTTAGAATCAAAGACGCAAGTGCCTCTTCTCCTTAGATGACGCACACAATGAGAAGGCGACTACTTCCTTGGCGACTTTGTGCTAGCAAATCTTCAAGGAGTCCTTCGTATGGAGAAATGAGAGAGAGCTTGCTTGTTTTTCTTCTCGACTCTTCAAGGCGTGAAGAATAATGATCAACACGAGAGGAGGCGACGAGAATAGAGAGGAGGCCACACGATATGCGCTCCACACAAGACATGGAGACGTGGTTGCTAAAAATAGCCAACCTCACTCTTTCATGCGATCATGTGTTCATGCATTTAACCAATCTCATTTTCCTCTCTTCTTTGAATTGAACCAAGCGCTCATCCATGAGCCGGTTCACTTAAGTTTGGTTCAATAACCAAATAAACCAAGCAATCAGTCCAGACCACAATAAACACTTAAGTTCTTGATCTGACCGTCAATCTCTCGATGCTCCTGATCTGACCGATCTAGCATCCAATCTCTCGATCAAAGCTTACCGATCTCAAGCCCTAATCAATCAAACATGATTAGACCAGATCTCACTTACAATCAGAGATTAAATCCCTTTAAACTGAACCCGAACAATTCAGTCCACACGATCTGACTTAAGTAAGCCATATCATCAAATTGTGCGACCCTGAGGGTTTCCTCTAAATGTCGGTAACGATAATTCTCATTATCACGATTAGTGAGGGGTATCTAGCAACACATCACTGTCTCCCGATATAAAGGAAAGAGTCTTCCAAGACTACACCCAAACCACAGCACAAGTGTGAATCAATTCACAAGGCATGCATATTTCCTTTGCCACTGGATGTTCTTATTGGACAAGCCTGTCAAGCTTGTAACTCCAATATGATGTGCATGATTAGATCAGATGAACACAGTCACCTGGGTATGGCCATACACTTTCTCAATCATCTCATCCAGGGGGACCCTTTAGAACATCACACTCCTTAAACAAGGAGACGGCAATCCTATGTCTATCACTAGTGCCCTAACCTGATTCAAGCTCACCATCCAAGATAGTCTATAATCATTATGTTTCAAATGATATTGAACTACCTCAAAACAATGGCAATCATCATTTAGATAACACAAGTGATCTCAAGTCAGAGGAAATGTGCCACTTGTCACATTCAAGGAATATTCACATTGTGACAAACAATTGAAATCCTAGTAGGGTCTGTCCAGTACATCCAATGTACCCATGAGTCTACATCTTATTCCATGCTCGAAGCATCCTATAAGATTAGAACACATATTAGTCTTGACCATATCAAGGCTGTCTCATGTTCACCAAGATATATCGACTAAGGACATAATTGCATGTCAGCCCAGCTGAACAGCTTTGAGACATTATTCAGAAGAACATATATTGCAGCAGACAATGTAACTAACTGAATAACAACCATGCCTTTATAAACATAACAGTTTATTACATGATACTGATACATTCCCATAGGCCTCAAACATTAGCCTTAAGGGCATACCCCAACACTGTATTCCTTCGACCGCTTAACCTTCTGTTTCAGAGCCTTATTGTAGTTCTTGACTGGGGCTTTGCCCTTCTTCCCCTTCTTCTTGTTCCTAGAAGGAACCATTAAGACAGAGGTTGAAGGCTTTCCCTTCAGAGTCTCCTCAGTAGTCAAGAGCATATTCAGCAACTCTGCTGGGGTACAATCGATTTTGTTCATATTAAAGTTAATAATGAACGCATCGAAAGAGGGCGGGAGAGACTGCAGAATAATGTCTACAGCAAGCTCCTGATTGATGGTATGCCCCAGTTTCTCTAGAGCCTCTTTGTGCCCAATCATCTTGAGCACGTGAGCTCCCACTGGGCTCCCTTCAGCCAGTTTGCTCTGAAAGAAAAGCTTGGTCAAATTATAGCGCTCAGTCCTCGCCTGTGCAGCATACAACATTTTGAGGTTTGCTATAATTTCTATAGCAGACATATCCTCATGCTGTCGCTGCCGCGGGTGGCGTCATAGACGCTAGCATCAGGCAAGCGACATCAATGCTATCATTGACATGCTTTTCATAGGCTTCACGAACCGCCCTTGCGGCGTTCGCTGTGGGTTGAGGCGGTATTGCCGTCTCGAGGACATACAGTTTCCTCTCTGCCTTAAGAACAATCTTAAGGTGTCCGTACCAGTCTGAGAAGTTTGGCCGAGCAAACTTCTCCCTTTCCAGTAGGGATCGCACATTGAAGCTCATGGTGTTCGTTGCTGCAGGAATCTACAACAATGCAAGAACAGCAAGGTCAGTATCAATGTTTAGAATCAATCCAGGACTTAAGAAAGATTCTTTTCTCACTATTTTATCTGATTGAAAAATCCATTAAAACAGTCCGAAAGAGTAACACTCTTTTAGTGAGATGGGATCCAGATTTTATACTTGGTCTCCGCGTCCCGCTCAGGCGAGATAAGATGCACACAGAGTACAAGCACTAATCTCTGGTAGGCAGTCCCTGCCAATCGCCAACCCGTGCCATTCCCCTTCATCTGGGCAATCCAGCAGACTGTGCCAACTGAGTTGGTACAACACAGTCTCTGATCCCACAGATGGCTGCCTCCATATAGCTAACATATGCCCCATATGTAGCCTACATGATCAAGCTGACCTGACCTACTCCTTGGACCACCACGTGCTATGCTGAGCAACGAGAAGCGATAAATCCCTTCTCTGTAACACGCAGGTGAAATCACACACCGTCTGAAGATAGATGGGCGTGCCCACTGAGTGGGTACAACACGGCCCCAACGATAGTCAGAACAGTGAGGTTTCGCGCCAGAAGGCATTACGTGCTTGATATTTAGCGTTGGATTTTAACGGTCTTTTATCTTCTTACTATCAGGCAAATCCTATGGCTATAGCAGAAGATAAATAACTCATGCAATTCTAATTATTAAACAATAAAAGAAAGCATGGATCTTATGTGGTAAAAGCCCATTAAGCCTAAGTAAGACCTTAACCTAAATTAAGTCTTCACTTGCTTTCTTCATGGGGCTTTTTCTTCTCATCTGGCCCAACCCAGGGCCCAAGCGCCCACTGCAGCTCAAGGTGCGCCCACCAGGAAAATGCGCCTGTCCTAGGGTCGAACCCTAGACCTCCCACCTGGTCAAGCCACTGCTGCATGCGCCTCTGCCATGTGTGCTTTGTGCTCTTGTCTGATTAAATTACAAATTAATCTATCTAGACAAGATTGACACGCAGGTCAATTACACTTATAAATTAAACATAATGTGATTCGCAGATCACAAATAAATATTAATTTACAATTAACCAGGCTCGCAGGCCCCAGCACAGCACACATTAAAGGGCAACCCACATAAGATGAAATAAACAAGCACATGGCATCCAATCAAACATGTGATCCATTACTAAGAAAATAAAATTTTTTTGAAAAACCCATTGTCATCCATTTTAATTTTCTTATCTGCCCTACAACCTTACAACGGTCCATTGATAGGGATCCACTCATCATGTCTAGTTAGATCCACTGCCCTTGCATGCACCAAGTCTTAACTGACTTGAGTTGACCTAATGGTCAACCATGCATGCGCCAAGGGCTGAACAACCATCATGAGTTCTGGCAAGCGGGTGTGACCCCGGGCCTAACTCATGTGCGTTCAATGGTTGTCTCAACCAGTCCTCGCTACACGCCTGTGATGCAATCGACCTATAGCCACCTCGTGCTTGCGCACAGGTGCCATCTGGTCGATCCATCTAGGCTGTCAGATGGTCTGATCAGACTCTTTGGATCTAACCTAGAGGATGACTTCAACCCCATCAACCCGTCTAAGGGTTTATAGTAGGCGCTTAGATCTAAGTGAGGCGCGCAAGGGATGAAGTTTTTAAGAAAAACTATACATTCAACATGCGCAACAACATAAGCATCATACATGTGCCACAAAGAATAAACATGCGACAATGCATACATGTAAAATTTTTCGCATGATGATAACCCTAGATCTATTCACCTCAAACATGGATCACATATTAACATGAAGCAATCATATGATCAAGCAATAACTTGGCCTCTGATACCAATTGTAAGACCCCTTTCTAGAGGGGGGGGGGGGCGAAACCCAATAAGTGGCGCAAATAAAATTTCATGCGGAATCAAGGGTTTCATAAGATCATTAGCAAGAACACATGATCAACTTCATAAAGATTGGATTCATACCATAGCCATTTCGCTTGGATGGCGATTTGGAAGAAGAGAGAGCGAGAGGATCTCCTCCAAAGGATGTGCACACTAGATGAAGAAGTCGCCTACTCCCTTGGTACTCCTTGTGCTAGCAAGGCTCCAAGAGGTCTCGATCCGTGAGGGAAGATGAGATGAGTTGCTTGGCGAATTCTCCTTGGCCGAATGCTTCTCTATCTCTCGTTGACACAAGCCACACGAGAACAAGAGCGAAGAGGAGCGACGAGAGTAACGTTCACATTGAACGTGGGGCGTGGTTTCTAAAAATAGCAAGCCATAAACTCGCCTTCAACTCTCATGCGATCAAGCGTTTACATCAAGTGAACCGATCGCATACGCCACTCTCTTTGAACCAAGCGTTCACCTAAGTGAACCGGTTCTAATAAGGTTGGTTCAAAGACCAAACCAAAATAGCCCAAGTCATGGTCTAGATCTAATTGGACCCAATGGTTCCAGATCTAACCGCTCATCTCTGATGCTGCTGATCTCACCGATCTAACATCCATTCTCTCGATCAAAGCTTACCGATCTCAAGCCCTAATCAATCAAACATGATCAGACCAGATCTCACTTACAATCAGAGATTAAATCCCTTTTAAACTGAACGCAAACAATTCAGTCCACACGATCTGACTTAAGTAAGCCATATCATCAAATTGTGCGACCCTGAGGGTTTCCTTTAAATGTCGGTAACGATAACTTACGTTATCATGATTAGTGAGGGGTATCTAGCAACACATCACTGTCTCCCGATATAAAGGAAAGAGTCTTCCAAGACTACACCCAAACCACAGCACAAGTGTGAATCTACTCACAAGGCATACAAGTTTCTTTTGCCACTGGATGTTCTTATTGGACAAGCTAGTCAAGCCTGTAACTCCAATATGATGAACATGATTAGATCAGATGATCACAGTCATCTGGGTATGGCCATACACTTTCTCAATCATCTCATCCAGGGGGGCCCCTTTAGAACATCACACTCCAATCAAGGAGACGGCAATCCTATATCTATCACTAGTGCCCTAACCTGACTCATGATCATTATCCAAGATAGTCTATAACCATTATGTTTCAAATGATATTGAACTACCTCAAAACAATGACAACCATCATTTAGAAACACAAGTGATCTCAAGTCAGAGGAAATGTGCCACTTGTTGCATACAAGGATTATTCACATTGTGACAAGCAATTGAATATCCTAGTAGGGTCTGTCCAGTACAACCAATGTACCCATGAGTCTACATCTTATTCCATGCTCGAAGCATCCTATAAGATTAGAACACATATTAGTCTCAATCATATCAAGGCTGTCTCATGTTCACCAAGATATCTCGACTAAGGACATATAGCATATCAGCCTAGCTGAACAGCATTGAGACATTATTCAGAAGTATACATATTGCAGCAGATGATGTAACAAACTGAATAACAACCATTGCCTTTATAAACTTAAGAGTTTATACATGATACAGATACAATCCCAAGGCCTCAAACATTAGCCTTAAGGGCATACCCCAACAATCGGAACTTGAGGATAGTCGTCAAGCTCGAGAAGAAGCTGTATGTCCTTGAACAGCCTCTTCCTGCGGCTCCTCCGCCTAATGCCCGAACGGCAGACAGAGATGCTTATAGAAAGCATCAGGATGACTCTTTAGAGGTTGCATGTCTTATGCTAGCCAGCATAGCACCTGAACTACAGGTGCAATATGTTTGGGTATGCCCTTAAGGCTAATGTTTGAGGCCTTGGGATTGTATGAGTATCATGTAATAAACTCTTATGTTTATAAAGGCATGGTTATTATTCAGGTTGCTACCTTGTCTGCTGTAATAAGTGTACTTCTGAATAATGTCTCAAAGCTGTTCAGCTAGGCTGACATGCATATGTCCTTAGTCAAGATATCTTGGTGAACATGAGACAGCCTTGATATGATTGAGACTAATATGTGTGCTAATCTTATAGGATGCTTCGAGCATGGAATAAGATGTAGACTCATGGGTACATTGGATGTACTGGACAGACCCTACTAGGATATTCAATTGCTTGTCACAATATGAATGATCCTTGTTTGCACTAAGTGGCACATGTCCTTTGACTTGAGATCACTTGTGTTTCTAAATGATGATTGTTATTGTTTTGAGGTAGTTCAATATCATTTGAAACATAATGATTATAAACTATCTTGGATAATGATCATGAGTCAGGTTAGAACACTAGTGATAGATAAAGGATTGCCGTCTCCTTGTTCAAGGAGTGTGATGTTCTAAAGGGCCCCCCTGTATGAGATGATTGAGATAGTGTATGGCCATACCCAGATGACTATGTTCATCTGATCTAATCATGCTCATCATATTGGAGCTACAGGCTTGACATGCTTGTCCAATAAGAACATCCAGTGGCAAAGGAATCATGTAAGCCTTGTGAAATGGATTCACACTTGTGCTGTGTTTTGGGTGTAGTCTTGGAAGACTCTTTCCTCTATATCGGGAGACAGTGATGTGTTGCTAGATACCCCTCACTGGTCGTGATAACGTAAGTTGTCGTTACCGACATTTAAAGGAAACCCTTAGGGTCACACAAGTTGATGATATGGCTTACTTAAGTCAGATCGTGTGGACTGAATTATTTGGGTTCAGTTTAAAGGGATATAATCTCTGATTGTAAGTGAGATCTGGTCTGATCATGTTTGATTGATTAGGGCTTGAGATCGGTAAGCTTCGATCGAGAGAAGTGATGCTAGATCGGTGAGATCAGAAGCATCAGGAGATCAACGGTTAGATCTTGAACCGTTTGGTTCAGAGAGATCTAGACCATGGCTTGGGCTGGTTTCATGCGGTCTTTGGACCAGATTGATTGAACCAAAGTGAACCAAATTCGAACCGGTTCACTCATGTGAACGCTTGGTTCGAATGGTGATGGCGTTTTGTTTGTTGATGAGCGCATACTTCCAATTAAGGAAAGTGATCAAAGCCTCTCTTCATAACGCCTAACGCCAAGCCGTTGATGTGTGTGACTTCACTTCGCTTGGCTTTGATCATATCGAAAGGTGTGAAAAACAAAAACGAAGGTGGAGCTCTCGGCAAGAGATTGATCTCTCATCATCCTCACGCGACAAGTACCTTTGAAGCTCTTTGCTAGAACAAGGATCTCAAAGAGTAGTCCTTGATCATCTTGTGTGTGACGACAAGGAGGAGGCCTCTTTTGTTCTCTTGATTCCAAGGCACCATCTAATCCGATGGCTATGGTATGAACTCCCTCTTGTTCCATTCAATTGTCTGAAGTTGATCATGAAAACATATTACATGCGATTGGTAAAACCCTAGCATCTTCATGCAAGAATGAATTATGCGCCAACCTTACTTAGGGTTTCGGCCCCCCCTCAAGAAAGGGGTTTTATCCGCTTGCGCTCCCCCTTGAAGGGGACTCTTCAATTGGTATCAGAGCTAGGTCTTATATGTTCTTATTATTGCTTTGTGTGATCCATGTATGTTTGATGCTTAGATCTATGTTTTCTCTTCATGCGATTGTACTAGTTGATAGTATGTTGCGCATGTATGAGAGTTATCTTGGCGCTTGCTTAAGTTTCCATGCAAGTTTCCTTGTTGCGCATATGTTGGTGCTTGTGTAGTTTTTCTTACAAAACAAATGAACTTGCGCGCCTATATAGATCTAAGGCCCTACTCTAAACGCTTAGATGGGTTGATGGGGTTGAAGTCACCTCTAGATTAGATCCAATAGTCTGATCAGACCATCTGACAGCCTAGATGGATCGACCAGATGGCACCTGTGCGTAAGCATGAGGTGGCCATAGGTCGATTGCACCTTAGGCGTGTAGCGAGGTCTGGTTGAGACAACAAGTGAACACAAATGAGCTAGGCCCGGGGTCACACCAGCTTGCCAGAACTCATGAGGGTTGTTCAGCCCTTGGCGCATGCATGGTTAACCATTAGGTCAACACGGGTCAGTTAGGACTCGGTGCATGCAAGGGCAGAGGATCTGATCAGATGGATGAGTGGATTGAAAAGAACCCCTAACTCATGGGGGGGGGGGGGGGGGAAACCCTAGTACATGCGCCTCTAGCAAGCATGGCGGAAAGAGGGTTTCTCAAGGATCGCATATGAAAAACCATATGATCAACTTGAATGAGTTTAGATCTATACCATAGCCATAGAGATGGAGGTCGGCTTGGAAGCAAGAGAGCAAAATAGATCCCCTCCAAATGGCGCGCACACAAGAAGAAGTTGGCTACTCCCTTCACGCCTTTGTGCTAGCAAAAGCTTCAAGGGGTCTTGATCGTTTGAAGGAGAATCCTTGGAGTCTTTGCTTGGCCGAATTCCACCTCTCTACTCTCGGCGATAATGCTCTCTCAAGCACACTTCTTCGCCAAAGTGAGAAGCCTTCAAGCAAAAAGCGTTTTGGCGTTTTTTCATCAAGTCACCATGATGACTTTCCATAAATGGAATGTCATGAAGGAGAGCTTTCGAAACCGATCAAAACAAAACGCTTATGCTTCGAACCAAGCGTTCACACATGTGAACCGGTTCAAGCTTAATCGATCCAATTGATTTTGGTTCAATAAACCAAATCAAATCAGCCCAAGCATTGGTCCAAATCAAAATAAACCCAAGGTTTAAGATCTGACCGTTCATCCTTTTGATGCTTCTGATCTCATCGATCTAGCATCAACTCTCTCGATCGAAGCTTACCGATCTAGAGCCCTAATCAATCAAACATGATCAGACCAGATCTCACTTACAATCAGAGGTTAAACTCCTCTAAACTGAACCCAAACAATTCAGTCCATACGATCTGACTTGAGTAAGCCATATCATCAAATTGTGCGACCCTAAGGGTTTCCTTTAAATGTCGGTAACGATAACTTCCGTTATCACGATCAGTGAGAGGTATCTAGCAACACATCACTGTCTCCCGATATAAAGGAAAGAGTCTTCCAAGACTACACCCAAACCATGGCACAAGTGTGAATCAAACTCACAAGGCATACATGTTTCCTTTGCCACTGGATGTTCATATTGGACAAGCATGTCAAGCTTGTAACTCCAACATGATGAGCATGATTAGATCAGATGAACATAGTCATCTGGGTATGGCCATACACTTTCTCAATCATCTCATATAGGGGGGCCCTTTAGAACATCACACTCCTTAAACAAGGAGACGGCAATCCTTTGTCTATCACTAGTGCCCTAACCTGATTCAAGCTCACCATCCAAAATAGTCTATAATCATTATGTTTCAAATGATATTGAACTACCTCAAGACAATGACAATCATCATTTAGAAACACAAGTGATCTCAAGTCAGAGGACATGTGCCACTTAGTGCTTACAAGGATCATTCACATTGTGACAAGCAATGGAATATCCCAGTAGGGTCTGTCCAGTACATCCAATGTACCCATGAGTCTACATCTTATTCCATGCTCGAAGCATCCTATAAGATTAGCACACATATTAGTCTCAATCATATCAAGGCTGTCTCATGTTCACCAAGATATCTCGACTAAGGACATATAGCCTGTCAGCCTAGCTGAACAGCTTTGAGACATTATTCAGAAGTACACTTATTACAGCAGACAAGGTAACAACCTGAATAATAACCATGCCTTTATAAACACAACAGTTTATTACATGATACTATTACAATCCCAAGGCCTCAAACATTAGCCTTAAGGGCATACCCCAACAATCTCCCACTTGCACTTAATCTAATGGTTGAGTAATCTCAAACCCATATTATTACAGTGCTTCTCATGCTTCTGCTGCGCCAGAGGCTTGGTAAGCGAGTCTGCCAGATTGTCATCTGTATGAACCTTGCATATTTTGATCTCGCCACGATCAATGATCTCCCGGATCAAGTGAAACCGTCTCTGTATGTGCTTGGACTTCTGGTGCGACCGTGGTTCCTTTGCTTGTGCTATTGCTCCAGTGTTATCACAGAAGATAACCAAAGGATCTGCACTCGAAGGAACGACACCAAGTTCTCTCACGAACTTACGAATCCACACTGCCTCCTTGGATGCTTCCGAGGCTGCAACATACTCGGCTTCTGTTGTGGAATCAGCAACAGTTGACTGTTTGAAACTCTTCCACACCACTGCTCCACCATTCAAGCTAAAAACATAGCCTGATTGCGATCGGAAATCATCCTGGTCCGACTGGAACGAAGCGTCAGTATATCCCTCTATACTGAGTTCTTCCTGACCACCATATATCAAGAACATATCTTTGGTCCTCCGCAGATATTTTAAGATGTTCTTGACTGCAATCCAGTGCGCCAAACCTGGATTACTTTGGAATCGACTGGTTACGCTTAACCCGTAAGCGACGTCTGGGCGAGTACACAACATCGCATACATAATGGACCCAATAGCCGAAGCATAAGGCGTATTGTCCATTTCATCTTTCTCAGTCTGTGTTTGTGGACACTGACTCTTCGAAAGATTCAGACCATGTCTGACTGGAAGATATCCACGTTTAGAATTCTCTGAATGGAATCTCTCCAGGACCTTATCGATGTAAGTACTCTGGCACAGCCCGAGAAGCCTCTTAGATCTATCTCGGTAGATCTTCACACCTAACACATAGGCTGCTTCTCCTAAATCTTTCATCTGGAAACATTTTCCTAACCATGCTTTAACAGCATGCAGTTCAGGAATATCATTTCCAATGATTAAGATATCATCGACGTAGAGGATTAAGAATGTAATCACGCTCCCACTAAACCTCTTATATACACACGGGTCGTCTTCATTCTTGATGAAACCAAACTCAGAGATTGATTCATCAAAACGAATATTCCAGCTTCTAGATGCTTGTTTCAGTCCATAAATGGACTTCTTTAACTTGCATATTTTATGACGATCTGATGGATTAGTGAAACCCTCAGGTTGTGTCATATACACATCCTCATCCAGATTTCCATTAAGGAAAGCTGTTTTCACATCCATCTGCCAGTTCTCATAATCGTAATATGCTGCTATCGCGAAAAGAATCCGAATAGACTTAAACATGGCTACAGGTGAGAAAGTTTCATCATAATCTATCCCGTAGATTTGTTTGAAACCTTTCGCAACTAGCCTGCCTTTATAGGTAACCACGTTACCATCCATGTCAATCTTCTTCTTGAAGATCCATTTACAGCCTATAGGGATTACTCCCGGAGGCGGATCAACCAAATCCCAGACTTGGTTATCTGACATGGAGTCCATTTCGGCTCGCATAGCTTCAAGCCATCTAGCTGACTCCGGTCCACTGACCGCATCCGTATAAGTGAGGGGTTCATCATTATCAATGATGTAGACTCCGTCATAGCGCTCAGGCTGACGACGGATCCTTCCCGATCTTCGCGGTTCCCGTGTTATCTGAGCCTTAGGTTGTTCAATAACCTATTCAACTGGCTCAGGCTCATCCAACTGTGCTTGACTACTTTGTCCTTCCTCTGGATTCTCATCCAGCTTTATTTCTCTCCCACTGGCCTCTTGCAGAAGAAATTCCCTCTCAAGAAATATAGCCGTCCGAGCAACAAAAACCTTGTTCTCTTTGGGATCGAAGAAATAATAACCCTTAGTTTCCTTAGGGTAACCGACAAAGATACATTTCTCAGATCTGCTCTCCAGTTTCCCAGAGGCGAGCTTTTTGACATAAGCTTCGCAACCCCAGATCTTGATAAATGTCAAGCTAGGCTGTTTCCCATACCATAACTCATATGGCGTCTTTGAAACTGCCTTGGATGGCACTCGGTTTAGTACCTTTGCAGCTGTTTCCAGTGCAAAACCCCAAAAGGAATATGGAAGAGTAGCCTGACTCATCATAGAACGAACCATATCAAGTAACGTTTTATTTCTCCTTTCGGACACACCATTCCATTGTGGTGTTCCTGGCGGAGTGAGCTGTGAGATAATCCCACACTCCTTTAGATAGTCAGTAAATGCATGACTCAGGTATTCACCACCTCGATCAGAACGAAGTGTCTTGATATTACGGCCTAACTGATTTTGTACTTCATTCTTGAACTCTTTGAACTTGTCAAAAGATTCACTTTTATGTCTCATTAAATAGACATACCCATACCTACTGAAATCATCAGTAAAGGTAATGAAGTACTGATAGCCACCTCTGGCATGTTTACTAAATGGCCCACACACATCACTGTGTATGAGGTCAAGTAAACCTGAAGCCCTTTGACCTTTGTTAGGAAAAGGAGACTTCGTCATTTTACCCATCAAACAAGCTTTGCATGTATCAATCTCCTCATAGGAGAATGATCCCAGCAGTCCATGATCATGCAACCGCTTAATGCGCTTCTCGTTTATATGGCCTAAACGACTATGCCATAATAAGGTGCTGTTATCAGCATACTTGGCTTTCTTATTATCAATGTTTTTGTATAGAATTTTCCATGTCCAACATGAATAACCCATTGTTAATTGTGAAGTTACCCCTTTAGCCTAAGGGGGGTCCCCTTCTAGGGGGAGCAAAAACCCTAAAGTGATGGCGCATAAAATTTTGACTTGCGGAAACTAGGGTTATAGAATCGACTTGCATGTTAAAAGATCAACTCGATATAAGATTATCAAAGATGATGCAAAACGATCATACCATCGCCATGGAGTAGGTGTTGCCTTGGAAGCTAAAGTCGCAAGTGCCACTTCTCCAAAGTCCCGCACACAAGAGGATGATGGCAAACTCTTTGTCGCTCCTTGTGCTAGCAAGGCTTCAAAGAATCCTTGATCGAATGAGAAAGGGATGGAGATCTTTTCTCTTGGCCGAATCCTCCTCAAATCTTCAAGCGTCGCCACACTCACGAGAGTCGAGAGGAATATGGGCGAGAGGAATAATTGTGTTGGCGAAAATAGGGTATATCCTATTTTGGATGAGCGCTCTCTCCAAGTGGAGATCATGGTTACTAAAAATAGTAACCACTCCTCACCCCAACGTTCACGCCAAGTGAACTTGTCGCCAACTCCTCTCCCCTTGAACCATGCGCTCATCAAGTGAGCAGGTTCACTTTGGTTCGGTTTAAGAACCAATCAAGCCAATGATCTAGTCTAGATCTTAAATAAACCCTAAGGTTCCCGATCTAACTGTCGATCTCCTCGATGCCCCTGATCTGACCGATCTAGCATCTATTCTCTCGATCGAAGCTTACCGATCTTAAGCCCTAATCAATCAAACATGATCAGACCAGATCTCACTCACAATCAGAGATTAAATCCCTTTAAACTGAACCGAAACAATTCAGTCCACACGATCTGACTTAAGTAAGCCATATCATCAAATTGTGCGACCCTGAGGGTTTCCTTTAAATGTCGGTAACGATAATTCTCATTATCACGATCAGTGAGGGGTATCTAGCAACACATCACTGTCTCCCGATAGAAAGGAAAGAGTCTTCCAAGACTACACCCAAACCACAGCACAAGTGTGAATCATTTCACAAGGCATGCATATTTCCTTTGCCACTGGATGTTCTTATTGGACAAGCCTGTCAAGCTCGTAACTCCAATATGATGAGCATGATTAGAACAGATGAACACTGTCACCTGGGTATGGCCATACACTTTCTCAATCATCTCATCCAGGGGGCCCCTTTAGAACATCACACTCCTTAAACAAGGAGACGGCAATCCTATGTCTATCACTAGTGCTCTAACCTGACTCAAGCTCACCATCCAAGATAGTCTATAATCATTATCTTTCAAATGATATTGAACCATCTCAAAACAATGACAATCATCATTCAGAAAACACAAGTGATCTCAAGTCAGAGGAAATGTGCCACTTGTCTTAATCAAGGAATATTCACATTGTGACAAACAATTGAACATCCTAGTAGGGTCTGTCCAGTACATCCAATGTACCCATGAGTCTACATCTTATTCCATGCTCGAAGCATCCTATAAGATTAGAACACATATTAGTCTTAATCATATCAAGGCTGTCTCATGTTCACCAAGATATATCGACTAAGGACATAATAGCATGTCAGCCGAGCTGAACAGCTTTGAGACATTATTAAGAAGAACATATATTGCAGCAGACAATGTAGCTAACTGAATAACAACCATGCCTTTATAAACATAACAGTTTATTACATGATACAAATACATTCCCATAGGCCTCAAACATTAGCCTTAAGGGCATACCCCAACAATCTCCCACTTGCACTTAATCTAATGGTTGAGAAATCTCAAACCCATATTATTACAGTGCTTCTCATGCTTCTGCTGCGCCAGAGGCTTGGTAAGCGGGTCTGCCAGATTGTCATCTGTATGAACCTTGCAGATTTTGATCTCGCCACGATCTATGATCTCCCTGATCAAGTGAAACCGTCTCAGTATGTGCTTGGACTTCTGGTGCGACCGTGGTTCCTTTGCTTGTGCGATTGCTCCAGTGTTATCACAGAAGATAACCAAAGGATCGACACTCGAAGGAAGAACACCAAGTTCTCTCACGAACTTACGAATCCAGACTGCCTCCTTGGATGCTTCCGAGGCTGCAACATACTCGGCTTCTGTTGTGGAATCAGCAACAGTTGACTGTTTGAAACTCTTCCACACCACTGCACCTCCATTCAAGCTAAAAACATAGCCTGATTGCGATCGGAAATCATCCTGGTCCGACTGGAACGAAGCGTCAGTATATCCTTCAATACTGAGTTATTCCTGACCACCATATATCAAGAACATATCTTTGGTCCTCCGCAGATATTTTAAGATGTTCTTGACTGCAATCCAGTGCGCCATACCTGGATTACTTTGGAAACGACTGGTTACGCTTAACCCGTAAGCGACGTCTGGGCGAGTACACAACATCGCATACATAATGGAACCAATAGCCGAAGCATAAGGCGTATTGTCCATTTCATCTTTCTCAGTCTGTGTTTGTGGACACTGACTCTTCGAAAGACTCAGACCATGTCTGACTGGAAGATATCCACGTTTAGAATTCTCTAAATGAAATCTCTCCAGGACCTTATCGATGTAAGTACTCTGGCACAGCCCGAGAAGCCTCTTAGATCTATCCCTGTAGATCTTCACACCTAACACATAGGCTGCTTCTCCTAGATCTTTCATCTGGAAACACTTCCTCAGCCATGCTTTAACAGCATGCATTTCAGGAATGTCATTTCCAATGATCAAGATGTCATCGACGTAGAGGACTAGGAAAGTAATCACGCTCCCACTAAACCTCTTATATACACACGGGTCATCCTCGTTCTTGATGAAACCAAATTCAGTAACTGATTCATCAAAACGAATATTCCAGCTTCTAGATGCTTGCTTAAGTCCATAAATGGACTTCTTTAACTTGCATATCTTATGACGATCTGCTGGATTAGTGAAACCCTCAGGTTGTGTCATATACACATCCTCATCCAGATTTCCATTAAGGAAAGCTGTTTTCACATCCAGCTGCCAAATCTCATAATCATAATATGCAGCTATCGCGAAAAGAATCCGAATAGACTTAAACATGGCTACAGGTGAGAAAGTTTCATCATAATCTATCCCGTAGATTTGTTTGAAACCTTTCGCAACTAGCCTGCCTTTATAGGTAACTACGTTACCATCCATGTCAATCTTCTTCTTGAAGATCCATTTACAGCCTATAGGGATAACTCCCGAAGGCGGATCAACCAAATCCCAAACTTGGTTATCTGACATGGAGTCCATCTCGGCGCGCATAGCTTCAAGCCATCTCGCTGACTCCGGTCCACTGACCGCATCCGCATAAGTGAGGGGTTCATCATTGTCAATGATGTAGACTCCGTCATAGCGCTCAGGCTGTCGACGGATCCTTCCCGATCTTCGCGGTTCCCGTGATATCTGAGCCTCAGGTTGTTCAATAACCTGTTCTACCGGCTCAGGCTCATCCAACTGTGCTTGATCACTTTGTCCTTCCTCTGGATTCTCATCCAGTTTTATTTCTCTCCCACTGGCCTCTTGCAGAAGAAACTCCTTCTCAAGAAATATGGCCGTCCGAGCAACAAAAACCTTGTTCTCTTTGGGATCGTAGAAATAATAACCCTTAGTTTCCTTAGGGTAACCGACAAAGATACATTTGTCAGATCTGCTCTCTAGTTTCCCAGAGGCGAGCTTTTTGACATAAGCCTCGCAGCCCCAGATCCTGATAAATGTCAAGCTCGGCTGTTTCCCATACCATAACTCATATGGCGTCTTTGAAACTGCCTTGGATGGCACTCGGTTTAGTACCTTTGCAGCTGTTTCCAGCGCAAAACCCCAAAAGGAGTATGGAAGAGTAGCCTGACTCATCATAGAACGAACCATATCAAGTAACGTTCTATTTCTCCTCTCGGACACACCATTCCATTGCGGTGTTCCTGGCGGAGTGAGCTGTGAGATAATCCCACACTCCTTTAGATAGTCAGTAAACGTATGACTTAGGTATTCACCACCTCGATCTGAGCGAAGTGCCTTGATATTTCGGCCTAGCTGATTTTGTACTTCATTCTTGAACTCTTTGAACTTGTCAAAAGATTCACTCTTATGTCTCATCAGATAGACATACCCATACCTACTGAAATCATCAGTAAAGGTAATGAAGTACTGATAGCCACCTCTGGCATGTTTACCAAATGGCCCACACACATCACTGTGTATAAGGTCAAGTAAACCTGAAGCCCTTTGACCTTTGTGAGGAAAAGGTGACTTCGTCATTTTACCCATCAAACAAGCTTTGCATGTATCAATCTCCTTATAGGAGAATGATCCCAGCAGTCCATGATCATGCAACCGCTTAATGCGTTTCTCGTTAATATGGCCTAAACGACTATGCCATAGCAAGGTGCTGTCATCAGCATACTTGGCTTTCTTAATATCAATTTGCTGTATCGAACATTCCATGTCCAACATGTATAACCCATTGTTAATTGAACCAGTTGCATAAACAATATTATCATAAGACAAAATACACTTTGAAATATTGCATTCAAAGGAAAATCCCTTCCTGACAAGAGCAGGAATGGAGATAATATTTTTAGTTATACTGGGAACAAAATAACAATTGTCTAGTTCCAATACAAGTCCAGATGGTAAAGAAATGAAATAGTCTCCTACAGCAACAGCAGCAACCCGTGCCCCGTTTCCAACTCGTAGGTCCACCTCATGCTGTCCCACCTGTCTTCTTCTCTTGAGTTCCTGTACATTTGAACAAATGTGAACTCCACATGCAGTGTCCAACACCCATGATATAGAAGAAGAGAACATGACCTCAGTCACGAATATACCTGAGCCAGAAGCGAAGCTTCCCCTCTTATCTCCTTGGAGCGCTTTACAGTCCTTTTTCTAGTGACCCAGCTGGCCACAGTGGAAACACCTGTATTCCTTGGACCGCTTCACCTTCTGCTTCAGAGCCTTGCTGCAATTCTTGACCGGGGCCTTGCCCTTCTTCCCCTTCTTCTTGTTCCTTGAAGGAACCATCAAGACAGAGGTCGAAGGCTTACCCTTCAGAGTCTCCTCAGTGGTCAAGAGCATATTCAGCAGCTCTGCCGGAGTACAATCGATTTTGTTCATATTAAAATTAATAATGAACGCGTCGAATGATGGCGGGAGAGACTGCAGAATAATGTCCACAGCAAGCTCCTGGTTGATGGTGTGCCCCAGTTTCTCCAGAGCCTCCTTGTGCCCAATCATCTTGAGCACGTGAGCTCCCACTGGGCTCCCTTCAGCCAGTTTGCTCTGAAAGAAGAGCTTAGTCAAATTATAGCGTTCAGTCCTCGCCTGTGCAGCATACAGCATCTTGAGGTTTGCTATAATCTGTATAGCTGACATATCCTCATGCTGACGCTGCAGCGGTGGCGTCATAGACGCTAGCATCAGGCAAGCGACATCAATGCTATCATTGACGTGCTTTTCATAGGCTTCCCGAACCGCCCTTGCGGCGTTCGGAGCGGGCTGCGGCGGTATCGCCGTCTCGAGGACATACAGTTTCCTCTCTGCCTTAAGAACGATCTTAAGGTGTCCAAACCAGTCAGAGAAGTTCGGCCCAGCAAACTTCTCCCTTTCCAGTAGGGATCGCACATTGAAGTTCATGGTGTTCGTTGCTGCAGGTATCTACAACAATGCAAGAACAGCAAGGTCAGTATCAATGTATAAGAATCGATCAGGACTTAAGAAAGATTCTTTTTCTCACTATTTTATCAGGCGTGAAAAATCCAGCAAAACAGCCCGAAAGAGTAGAACTCTTTTAGTGAGATGGGATCCAGATTTCATACTTGGTCTCCGCGTCCCGCTCAGGCGAGATAAGATGCACAGAGAGTACAAGCACTAGTTTCTGGTAGGCATCCCAGCCAATCGCCAACCCATGCGATTCCCCTTCATCTGGGCAATCCAGCAGACTGTGCCAACTGAGTTGGTACAACACAGTCTCTGATCCCACAGATGGCTGCCTCCATGTGCTACCATATGTGTAGCCTACACGGTCAAGCTGACCCGACCTACTCCCTGGACCACCACGTGCTATGCTGAGCAACGAGAAGGGATAAATCCCTACTCTGTAACACGCAGGTGTAGTCCCGCACCGTCTGAAGATAGATGGACGTGCCCACTGAGTGGGTACAACACGGCTCCAACGATAATCAGAACAGTGAGGTTTCGAGTCAGAAGGCTTACGAGCTTGATATTTTAGCGTTGGATTTTAACGGTCTTTTATCTTCTTCACTATCATGCAATTCCTATGGTGATAGCAGAAGATAAACTTAAACATGCAATTCTAATATTATACAATAAAAGAAAGCATGTATCTTATGTGGTAAAAGCCCATAGCCCTAGAAGACCTTAACCTAACTTAAGTCTTCATTTGCTCTTCATGGGTCTTTTGCTGCTCATCTGGCCCAAACCTGGGCCCAAGCGCCATCTGCAGCACAGGTGCGCCCACCAGGGAAAATGCGCCTGGTCCTAGGGTCGAACCCTAGACCTCCCACCTGGTCCAGCCACTTGCTGCATGCGCCTCTGCCAAGTGTGCACTGTGCTCTTGTCTAATTAAATTACAAATTTAACTATCTAGACAAGATTGACACGCAGGTCAATTACATTTTATAAATTAAAGCAATGTGATACGCAGATCACAATAATTAATTTACAATTTTTAAAATCCAGGCACGCAGGCCCCAGCACAGCACACAATTAATATGGGCAGCCCACATAAGACTAAATAGATAAACATATGCATCAATCAACAACCATGTGATCCATCATAAAAATTAAAATTTTCGAAAACCCCATGGGATCAATTTTAATTTTCATTATTTGCCCTACAACCTTACAACGGTCCATTACTAGGGATCCACTCATCCAACCTAGTCAGATCCACTGCCCTTACATGCACCAAGTCCTAACTGACTTGAGTCGACCATAAGGTCAACCATGCATGCGTCAGGGCTGAACGACCACACTGAGGTCTGGCAAGCGGGCGTGACCCCGGGCCTAACTCAGGTGCGTTCATTAATCGTCTCAGTCAGACATCGCTACACACCTGTCTGCAGTCGACCTATAGCCACCATAGGCTTGCGCCAAGGTGCTATCTGGTCGACCCATTCAGGCTGTCAGATAGTCTGATCAGACTGTTGGATCTAAACTAGGGGTGACTTCAACCCTAATAACCCGTCTAAGGGTTTAATGCAAGGCCTTGATCTAATGATATACGCGCAAGTGTTAAGTTTTAAAGAAAACAAAACTACTAGAAGCGCATACTATTTATACATGCGTCAACTTGCAACAAATGTTCTAGCATGTAGTTACGCATGTCATGAATAAACATTAGATCAAATGAACTAGCACAATCATGGATCACGTAAAGCATCAAGCAATCAAGATAACATACAGTAAGCTCTGATACCAATTGAAGTTACCCCTTTAGCCTAAGGGGGGTCCCCTTCTAGGGGGAGCAAAAACCCTAAAGTGATGGCGCATAAAATTTTGACTTGCGGAAACTAGGGTTATAGAATCGACTTGCATGTTAAAAGATCAACTCGATTTAAGATTATCAAAGATGATGCAAAACGATCATACCATCGCCATGGAGTAGGTGTTGCCTTGGAAGCTAAAGTCGCAAGTGCCACTTCTCCAAAGTCCCGCACACAAGAGGATGATGGCAAACTCTTTGTCGCTCCTTGTGCTAGCAAGGCTTCAAAGAATCCTTGATCGAATGAGAAAGGGATGGAGATCTTTTCTCTTGGCCGAATCCTCCTCAAATCTTCAAGCGTCGCCACACTCACGAGAGTCGAGAGGAATATGGGCGAGAGGAATAATTGTGTTGGCGAAAATAGGGTATATCCTATTTTGGATGAGCGCTCTCTCCAAGTGGAGATCATGGTTACTAAAAATAGTAACCACTCCTCACCCCAACGTTGTGAGAACCCCTAATATAAAGGGGGGTGAAACCCTAAACATGCACATCTAGCCATGTAAAGCGGAAAGAGGGTTTCAAAAGATCGGATATGAAAGCTATATGATCAACTTAACAACTATGAGAAATCATACCGAAGCCATGTTGAGGATGGCGACTTGGAAGCGAGAGATCAAGATAGATCTCCTCCACAAATTCACACACAAGATGAGGGATGGCTACCCTTTAGGATCTTCCTTGTGCTAGCAAGAGATCCCCAAAGTTCCTTGTCGTGTTGATGATGAGATGTGCTTGGCCGAGAGCTCCCTTGTCGTCCAATCCTCTCTTCGTCCAACGAAGATGACAAGTGAATTAAGCTCAAAATGCGTTTAGTTCTTTTCATTCAAGACATGGCGTTACCCTTCCAAAAATGGAAGGTATTCAAGCCATGCGCTCACATGAAGACTAAACCGCCCAAAAACCTTTAAGCCTTGAACCATACGTTCACCCATGTGAACCGGTTCAAGTCAATTAGGTTCCACCCAATTCGGTTCATTAAACCAGCCCAAGCCAAGGTCTAGATCTCCTTGAACCAAATGGTTCAAGATCTAACCGTTCATCTCTTGATGCTCTCGATCTCTATGATCTAGCATCCATACTCTCGATCGAAGCTTACCGATCTCAAGCCCTAATCAATCAAACATGATCAGACCAGATCTCACTTACAATCAGAGTCTAAACCCGTTTAAACTGAGTCTAAACAGTCCAGTCCACACGATCTGACTTAAGTAAGCCATATCATCAAATTGTGCGACCCTGAGGGTTTCCTCTAAATGTCGGTAACGATAACTTACGTTATCACGATCAGTGAGGGGTATCTAGCAACACATCACTGTCTCCCGATATAAAGGAAATAGTCTTCCAAGACTACACCCAAACCATAGCATAAGTGTGAATCAACTCACTTGGCATACATGTATCCTTTGCCACTGGACGTTCTTATTGGACAAGCATGTCAAGCCTGTAACTCCAATACGATGAGCATGATCAGATCAGATGAACATAGTCATCTGGGTATGGCCATACACTTCCTCAATCATCTCATATAGGGGGGCCCTTTAGAACATCACACTCCTTAAACAAGGAGACGGCAATCCTATGTCTATCACTAGTGTCCTAACCTGATTCAAGCTCACCATCCAAGATAGTCTATAATCATTATGTTTCAAATGATATTGAACTACCTCAAGACAATGACAATCATCATTTAGAAACACAAGTGATCTCAAGTCAGAGGACATGTGCCACTTAGTGCTTACAAGGATCATACACATTTTGACAAGCAATGGAATATCCTAGTAGGGTCTGTCCAGTACATCCAATGTACCCATGAGTCTACATCTTATTCCATGCTCGAAGCATCCTATAAGATTAGCACTCATATTAGTCTCAATCATATCAAGGCTGTCTCATGTTCACCAAGATATCTCGACTAAGGACTTATACCTGTCAGCCTAGCTGAACAGCTTTGAGACATTATTCAGCAGTACACTTATTACAGCAGACAAGGTAGCAGCCTGAATAATAACCATGCCTTTTATAAACATAAGAGTTTATTACATGATACTATTACAATCCCAAAGGCCTCAAACATTAGCCTTAAGGGCATACCCCAACAATCTCCCACTTGCACTTAATCTAATGGTTGAGAAATCTCAAACCCATATTATTACAGTGCCTCTCATGCTTCTGCTGCGTCAGAGGCTTGGTAAGCGGGTCTGCCAGATTGTCATCTGTATGAACCTTGCATATTTTGATCTCGCCTCGATCAATGATCTCCCGGATCAAGTGAAACCGTCTCTGTATGTGCTTGGACTTCTGGTGCGACCGCGGTTCCTTTGCTTGTGCAATTGCTCCAGTGTTATCACAGAAGATAACCAAAGGATCTGCACTCGAAGGAACGACACCAAGTTCTCTCACGAACTTACGAATCCACACTGCCTCCTTGGATGCTTCTGAGGCTGCAACATACTCGGCTTCTGTTGTGGAATCAGCAACAGTTGACTGTTTGAAGCTTTTCCACACCACTGCTCCACCGTTCAAGCTAAAAACATAGCCTGATTGCGATCGGAAATCATCCTGGTCCGACTGGAACGAAGCGTCAGTATATCCCTCTATACTGAGTTCTTCCTGACCACCATATATCAAGAACATATCTTTGGTCCTCCGCAGATATTTTAAAATGTTCTTGACTGCAATCCAGTGCGCCAAACCTGGATTACTTTGGAATCGACTGGTCACGCTTAACCCGTAAGCGACGTCTGGGCGAGTACACAACATCGCATACATAATGGACCCTATAGCCGAAGCATAAGGCGTACTGTCCATTTCATCTTTCTCAGTCTGTGTTTGTGGACACTGACTCTTTGAAAGATTCAGACCATGTCTGACTGGAAGATACCCACGTTTAGAATTCTCTAAATGGAATCTCTCCAGGACTTTATCGATGTAGGTACTCTGGCACAGCCCGAGAAGCCTCTTAGATCTATCCCGGTAGATCTTTACACCTAGTACATAGGCTGCTTCTCCTATATCTTTCATCTGGAAACATTTTCCTAACCATGCTTTAACAGCATGAAGTTCAGGAATATCATTTCCAATGATTAAGATATCATCGACGTAGAGGATTAGGAATGTAATTACGCTCCCACTAAACCTCTTATATACACACGGGTCATCCTCGTTCTTGATGAAACCAAACTGAGAGATTGATTCATCAAAACGAATGTTCCAGCTTCTTGATGCTTGTTTAAGTCCATAAATGGACTTCTTTAACTTGCATATTTTATGACGATCTGCTGGATTAGTGAAACCTTCCGGTTGTGTCATATACACATCCTCATCCAGATTTCCATTAAGGAAAGCTGTTTTCACATCCATTTGCCAGATCTCATAATCGTAATATGCTGCTATCGCGAAAAGAATCCGAATAGACTTAAACATGGCTACAGGTGAGAAAGTCTCATCATAATCTATCCCGTAGATTTGTTTGAAACCTTTCGCAACTAGCCTGCCTTTATAGGTAACCACGTTACCATCCATGTCAATCTTCTTCTTGAAGATCCATTTACAGCCTATAGGGATTACTCCCGAAGGCGGATCAACCAAATCCCAGACTTGGTTATCTGACATGGAGTCCATTTAGGCTCGCATAGCTTCAAGCCATCTAGCTGACTCCGGTCCACTGACCGCATCCGCATAAGTTAGGGGTTCATCATTATCAATGATGTAGACTCCGTCATAGCGCTCAGGCTGGCGACGGATCCTACCCGATCTTCGCGGTTCCCGTGTTATTTGAGCCTCAGGTTGTTCAATAACCTGATCTTCTGGCTCAGGCTCATCCAACTGTGCTTGACTACTTTGTCCTTCTTCTGGATTTTCATCCAGCTTTATTTCTCTCCCACTGGCCTCTTGCAGAAGAAACTCCTTCTCAAGAAATATGGCCGTCCGAGCAACAAATACCTTGTTCTCTTTGGGATCGTAGAAATAATAACCCTTAGTTTCCTTAGGGTAACCGACAAAGATGCATTTGTCAGATCTGCTCTCTAGTTTCCCAGAGGCGAGCTTTTTGACATAAGCCTCGCAACCCCAGATCCTGATAAATGTCAAGCTAGGCTGTTTCCCATACCATAATTCATATGGCGTCTTTGAAACTGCCTTGGATGGCACTCGGTTTAGTACCTTTGCAGCTGTTTCCAGTGCAAAACCCCAAAAGGAATATGGAAGAGTAGCCTGACTCATCATAGAACGAACCATATCAAGTAGCGTTCTATTTCTCCTCTCGGACACACCATTCCATTGCGGTGTTCCTGGCGGAGTGAGCTGTGAGATAATCCCACACTCCTTTAGATAGTCAGTAAATGCATGACTCAGGTATTCTCCACCTCGATCAGAACGAAGTGCCTTGATATTTCGGCCTAGCTGATTTTGTACTTCATTCTTGAACTCTTTGAACTTGTCAAAAGATTCACTTTTATGTCTCATCAGATAGACATACCCATACCTACTGAAATCATCAGTAAAGGTAATGAAGTACTGATAGCCACCTCTGGCATGTTTACTAAATGGCCCACACACATCACTGTGTATAAGGTCAAGTAAACGTGAAGTCCTTTGACCTTTGTGAGGAAAAGGAGACTTCGTCATTTTACCCATTAAACAAGCTTTGCATGTATCAATCTCCTCATAGGAGAATGATCCCAGCAGTCCATGATCATGCAACCGCTTAATGCGCTTCTCGTTTATATGGCCTAAACGACTATGCCATAGCAAGGTGCTGTCATCAGCATACTTGGCTTTCTTATTATCAATGTTTTGTATAGAATATTCCATGTCCAACATGTATAACCCATTGTTAATTGAACCAGTTGCATACACAATATTATCACGAGATAAAACACACTTTGAAATCTTGCATTCAAAGGCAAATCCTTTCCTGACAAGAGCAGGAATAGAGATAATATTCTTGGTAATACTTGGTACAAAATAACAATTGTTTAATTCTAATACAATTCCAGATGGTAAAGAAATGAAATAGTCCCCTACAGCAACAGCAGCAACCCGTGCCCCGTTTCCAACGCGTAGGTCTACCTCATGCTGTCCCACCTGCCTTCTTCTCTTGAGTTCCTGCACATTTGAACAAATGTGAACTCCACATGCAGTGTCCAACACCCATGATATAGTAGAAGAAGATAACATGACCTCAGTCACATATATACCTGAGCCAGAAGCGATGCTTCCCCTCTTATCTCCTTGGAGCGCTTTACAGTCCTTTTTCCAGTGACCCAGCTGGCCACAGTGGAAACACCTGTTGTCCTTCGACCGCTTCACCTTCTGTTTCAGAGCCTTGCTTGTAATTCTTGACAGGGGCCTTGCCCTTCTTCCCCTTCTTCTTGTTCCTTGAAGGAACCATTAAGACAGAGGTTGAAGGCTTGCCCTTCAGAGTTTCCTCAGTTGTCAAGAGCATATTCAGCAGCTCTGCCGGCGTACAATCGATTTTGTTCATATTAAAATTAATGATGAACGCATCGAAAGAAGGCGGAAGAGACTGTAGAATAATGTCCACAGCAAGCTCCTGGTTGACGGTATGCCCCAGTTTTTCTAGAGCCTCCTTGTGCCCAATCATCTTGAGCACGTGAGCTCCCACTGGGCTCCCCTCAGCCAGTTTGCTCTGAAAGAAGAGCTTCGTCAGATTATAGCGCTCAGTCCTCGCCTGTGCAGCATACAGCATCTTGAGGTTCGCTATAATCTCTATAGCCGACATGTCCTCATGCTGACGCTGCAGCGGTGGCGTCATAGACGCTAGCATCAGGCAAGCGACATCAATGCTATCATTGACGTGCTTTTCGTAGGCATCCCGAACCGCCCTTGCGGCGTTCGGAGCGGGCTGCGGCGGTATCGCCGTCTCGAGGACATACAGTTTCCTCTCTGCCTTAAGAACGATCTTAAGGTGTCCAAACCAGTCAGAGAAGTTCGGCCCAGCAAACTTCTCCCTTTCCAGTAGGGATCGCACATTGAAGCTCATGATGTTCGTTGCTGCAGGAATCTACAACAAGCAAGAACAGCAAGGTCAGTATCAATGTTTTAGAATCAATCCAGGACTTAAGAAAGATTCTTTTCTCACTATTTTGTCTGACTGAAAAATCCAGTAAACAGTCCGAAAGAGTAACACTCTTTTAGTGAGATGGGATCCAGATTTCATACTTGGTCTCCGCGTCCCGCTCAGGCGAGATAAGATGCACAGAGATGACAAGCACTAATTTCTGGTAGGCTGTCCCAGCCAATCGCCAACCCGTGCGATTCCCCTTCATCTTGGCAATCCAGCAGACTGTGCCAACTGAGTTGGTACAACACAGTCTCTGATCCCAGAGATGGCTGCCTCCATGTGCTACCATATGCGCCTCATATGTAGCCTACATGGTCAAGCTGACCCGACCTACTCCCTGGACCACCACGTGCAATGCTGAGCAACGAGAGGGGATAAATCCCAACTCTGTAACACGCAGGTGAAATCCAGCACCGTCTGAAGATAGATGGACGTGCCCACTGAGTGGGTTCAACACGGCTCCAACGATAGTCAGAACGGTGAGGTTTCGCGTCAGAAGGCTTACGAGCTTGATATATTAGCGTTTGGATTTTATCGGTCTTTTATCTTCTTGACTATCATGCAAGTCCTATGGTGATAGCAGAAGATAAACTTAAACATGCAATTCTAATTATTTAAACAATAAATAGAAAGCATGATCTTATGTGGTTAAAAGCCCATGAACCCTAGTAAGACCTTAATTTTACTTAAGTCTTCACTTGAGCTCCTTGGCATATCATCTGGTCCAACCTAGGGCCCTAGCGCCAAGAGCACCTCAGGTGGGCCACCAGGTGAATGCTCCTTTGGGATGTGTGCCTTTGTGCTCTTGTCTAATCAAAATACATTTGATCTATCTAGACAAGGTTGACTCGCAGGTCAACAATACAATTCATAAATTAAAACAATGTGATTCGCAGATCACAATAAAATTAACTTATAATTTACCAGGCTCGCAGGCCCCAGCATAGCACACAAAAGGGCAACCCACATAAGAATAAATAGACAAGCATCATGGCATCAAGCAACATGTGATCCGATCATGAAATTAAAATTATGAAAACCCCATGGCATCAATTTTAATTTCCTTATGTGCCCTACAACCTTACAATGGTCCATTGATAGGGATCCACTCACCATCTGGTCAGATCCTTTGCCCTTGCATGCACCGAGTCCTAACTGACCCGCGTTGACCTAATGGTCAACCATACATGCGCCAAGGGCTGAACAACCCTCATGAGTTCTGGCAAGCGGGTGTGACCCCGGGCCTAACTCAAGAGTGTTCACTTGTTGTCTCAACCAGACCTCGCTACACACCTAAGATGCAATCGACCTATGGCCACCATATGCTTGCGCACAGGTGCCATCTGGTCGATCCATTTAGGCTGTCAGATGGTCTGATCAGACTCATGGATCTACCCCAGAGGTGACTTCAACCCCATCAACCCATCTAAGGGATTATAGGAAGGGCTTAGATCTAAGTATGCGCGCAAGTTCATTGAGTTTTATAAGAAAAACTATAACATGCTTTAAGCGCAACTATGAAGGCTACAAACATGCGCCAACAAACAAAACAACATGCATCACTTCACTTGAAAACATAAGATATATCATGTTGTTAACCCTTAGATCTAAGGGGGGTCCCCTTCAAGGGGGAGCGCAAACTTTAGGGGGTCCCCTTCAAGGGGGGAGCGCAAGCTTTATACAACCATGATACAAGCGCCAATAACAATTAACCATGCATCATGTAAATAAAGCATCAAGTAAGCGCAAACTAGTGTGGATCACATGCACTTCTAAACAATCATATAGATCATATCGAAAAATCGGCTCTGATACCAATTGTGAGAACCCCTAATATAAAGGGGGGTGAAACCCTAAACATGCACATCTAGCCATGTAAAGCGGAAAGAGGGTTTCAAAAGATCGGATATGAAAGCTATATGATCAACTTAACAACTATGAGAAATCATACCGAAGCCATGTTGAGGATGGCGACTTGGAAGCGAGAGATCAAGATAGATCTCCTCCACAAATTCACACACAAGATGAGGGATGGCTACCCTTTAGGATCTTCCTTGTGCTAGCAAGAGATCCCCAAAGTTCCTTGTCGTGTTGATGATGAGATGTGCTTGGCCGAGAGCTCCCTTGTCGTCCAATCCTCTCTTCGTCCAACGAAGATGACAAGTGAATTAAGCTCAAAATGCGTTTAGTTCTTTTCATTCAAGACATGGCGTTACCCTTCCAAAAATGGAAGGTATTCAAGCCATGCGCTCACATGAAGACTAAACCGCCCAAAAACCTTTAAGCCTTGAACCATACGTTCACCCATGTGAACCGGTTCAAGTCAATTAGGTTCCACCCAATTCGGTTCATTAAACCAGCCCAAGCCAAGGTCTAGATCTCCTTGAACCAAATGGTTCAAGATCTAACCGTTCATCTCTTGATGCTCTCGATCTCTATGATCTAGCATCCATACTCTCGATCGAAGCTTACCGATCTCAAGCCCTAATCAATCAAACATGATCAGACCAGATCTCACTTACAATCAGAGTCTAAACCCGTTTAAACTGAGTCTAAACAGTCCAGTCCACACGATCTGACTTAAGTAAGCCATATCATCAAATTGTGCGACCCTGAGGGTTTCCTCTAAATGTCGGTAACGATAACTTACGTTATCACGATCAGTGAGGGGTATCTAGCAACACATCACTGTCTCCCGATATAAAGGAAATAGTCTTCCAAGACTACACCCAAACCATAGCATAAGTGTGAATCAACTCACTTGGCATACATGTATCCTTTGCCACTGGACGTTCTTATTGGACAAGCATGTCAAGCCTGTAACTCCAATACGATGAGCATGATCAGATCAGATGAACATAGTCATCTGGGTATGGCCATACACTTCCTCAATCATCTCATATAGGGGGGCCCTTTAGAACATCACACTCCTTAAACAAGGAGACGGCAATCCTATGTCTATCACTAGTGTCCTAACCTGATTCAAGCTCACCATCCAAGATAGTCTATAATCATTATGTTTCAAATGATATTGAACTACCTCAAGACAATGACAATCATCATTTAGAAACACAAGTGATCTCAAGTCAGAGGACATGTGCCACTTAGTGCTTACAAGGATCATACACATTTTGACAAGCAATGGAATATCCTAGTAGGGTCTGTCCAGTACATCCAATGTACCCATGAGTCTACATCTTATTCCATGCTCGAAGCATCCTATAAGATTAGCACTCATATTAGTCTCAATCATATCAAGGCTGTCTCATGTTCACCAAGATATCTCGACTAAGGACTTATACCTGTCAGCCTAGCTGAACAGCTTTGAGACATTATTCAGCAGTACACTTATTACAGCAGACAAGGTAGCAGCCTGAATAATAACCATGCCTTTTATAAACATAAGAGTTTATTACATGATACTATTACAATCCCAAAGGCCTCAAACATTAGCCTTAAGGGCATACCCCAACAAACGTTCACGCCAAGTGAACTTGTCGCCAACTCCTCTCCCCTTGAACCATGCGCTCATCAAGTGAGCCGGTTCACTTTGGTTCGGTTTAAGAACCAATCAAGCCAATGATCTAGTCTAGATCTTAAATAAACCCTAAGGTTCCCGATCTAACCGTCGATCTCCTCGATGCCCCTGATCTGACCGATCTGGCATCTATTCTCTCGATCGAAGCTTACCGATCTTAAGCCCTAATCAATCAAACATGATCAGACCAGATCTCACTCACAATCAGAGATTAAATCCCTTTAAACTGAACCGAAACAATTCAGTCCACACGATCTGACTTAAGTAAGCCATATCATCAAATTGTGCGACCCTGAGGGTTTCCTTTAAATGTCGGTAATGATAATTCTCATTATCACGATCAGTGAGGGGTATCTAGCAACACATCACTGTCTCCCGATAGAAAGGAAAGAGTCTTCCAAGACTACACCCAAACCACAGCACAAGTGTGAATCATTTCACAAGGCATGCATATTTCCTTTGCCACTGGATGTTCTTATTGGACAAGCCTGTCAAGCTCGTAACTCCAATATGATGAGCATGATTAGAACAGATGAACACTGTCACCTGGGTATGGCCATACACTTTCTCAATCATCTCATCCAGGGGGCCCCTTTAGAACATCACACTCCTTAAACAAGGAGACGGCAATCCTATGTCTATCACTAGTGCTCTAACCTGACTCAAGCTCACCATCCAAGATAGTCTATAATCATTATCTTTCAAATGATATTGAACCATCTCAAAACAATGACAATCATCATTCAGAAAACACAAGTGATCTCAAGTCAGAGGAAATGTGCCACTTGTCTTAATCAAGGAATATTCACATTGTGACAAACAATTGAACATCCTAGTAGGGTCTGTCCAGTACATCCAATGTACCCATGAGTCTACATCTTATTCCATGCTCGAAGCATCCTATAAGATTAGAACACATATTAGTCTTAATCATATCAAGGCTGTCTCATGTTCACCAAGATATATCGACTAAGGACATAATAGCATGTCAGCCGAGCTGAACAGCTTTGAGACATTATTCAGAAGAACATATATTGCAGCAGACAATGTAGCTAACTGAATAACAACCATGCCTTTATAAACATAACAGTTTATTACATGATACAAATACATTCCCATAGGCCTCAAACATTAGCCTTAAGGGCATACCCCAACAAATTGAACCAGTCGCATACACAATATTATCATAAGTTAAAACACACTTTGAAATCTTGCATTCAAAGGCAAATCCTTTCCTGACAAGAGCAGGAATAGAGATAATATTCTTGGTAATACTGGGTACAAAATAACAATTGTTTAATTCTAATACAATGCCAGATGGTAAAGAAATGAAATAGTCTCCTACAGCAACAGCAACAACCCGTGCCCCGTTTCCAACGCGTAGGTCTACCTCATGCTGTCCCACCTGCCTTCTTCTCCTGAGTTCCTGTACATTTGAACAAATGTGAACTCCACATGCAGTGTCCAACACCCATGAAATAGAAGAAGAAGATAACATGACCTCAGTCACATATATACCTGAGCCAGAAGCGATGCTTCCCCTCTTATCTCCTTGGAGCGCTTTACAGTCCTTTTTCCAGTGACCCAGCTGGCCACAGTGGAAACACCTGTTGTCCTTCGACCGCTTCACCTTCTGTTTCAGTGCCTTGCTGTAGTTCTTGACAGGGGCCTTGCCCTTCTTCCCCTTCTTCTTGTTCCTTGAAGGAACCATTAAGACAGAGGTTGAAGGCTTTCCCTTCAGAGTTTCCTCAGTAGTCAAGAGCATATTCAGCAGCTCTGCCGGCGTACAATCGATTTTGTTCATATTAAAGTTAATAATGAACGCATCGAAAGAGGGCGGAAGAGACTGCAGAATAATATCTACAGCAAGCTCCTGGTTGATGGTATGCCCCAGTTTCTCCAGAGCCTCCTTGTGCCCAATCATCTTGAGCACGTGAGCTCCCACTGGGCTCCCCTCAGCCAGTTTGCTCTGAAAGATGAGCTTCGTCAGATTATAGCGTTCTGTCCTCGCCTGTGCAGCATACAGCATCTTGAGGTTCGCTATAATCTCTATAGCCGACATATCCTCATGCTGACGCTGCAGCGGTGGCGTCATAGACGCTAGCATCAGGCAAGCGACATCAATGCTATCATTGACGTGCTTTTCATAGGCATCCCGAACCGCCCTTGCGGCGTTCGGAGCGGGCTGCGGCGGTATTGCCGTCTCGAGGACATACAGTTTCCTCTCTGCCTTAAGAACGATCTTAAGGTGTCCAAACCAGTCAGAGAAGTTCAGCCCAGCAAACTTCTCCCTTTCCAGTAGGGATCGCACATTGAAGCTCATGGTGTTCGTTGCTGCAGTTATCTACAACAATGCAAGAACAGCAAGGTTAGTATCAATGTTCAGAATCAATCCAGGACTTAAGAAAGATTCTTTTCTCACTATTTTGTCTGACTGAAAAATCCAGTAAACAGTCCGAAAGAGTAATACTCTTTTAGTGAGATGGGATCCAGATTTCATACTTGGTCTCCGCGTCCCGCTCAGGCGAGATAAGATGCACAGAGATGACAAGCATTAATTTCTGGTAGGCTGTCCCAGCCAATCGCCAACCCGTGCGATTCCCCTTCATCTGGGCAATCCAGCAGACTGTGCCAACTGAGTTGGTACAACACAGTCTCTGATCCCACAGATGGCTGCCTCCATGTGCTACCATATGCGCCACATATGTAGCCTACATGGTCAAGCTGACCTGACCTACTCCCTGGACCACCACGTGCTATGCTGAGCAACGAGAAGGGATAAATCCCTACTCTGTAACACGCAGGTGAAATCCAGCACCGTCTGAAGATAGATGGACGTGCCCACCGAGTGGGTTCAACACGGCTCCAACGATAGTCAGAACAGTGAGGTTTCGCGTCAGAAGGCTTACGAGCTTGATATGTTAGCGTTGGATTTTAACGGTCTTTTATCTTCTTTACTATCATGCAATTCCTATGGTGATAGCAGAAGATAAACTCATGCTGTTCTAATGTATATAAGCAATAAATAGAAAGCATGATCTTATGTGGTAAAAGCCCATGAACCCTAGTAAGACCTTAATTTTACTTAAGTCTTCACTTGAGCTCCTTAGCATCTCATCTGGTCCAACCCATGGCCCTAGCGCCAAGAGCACCTCAGGTGCGCCACCAGGTGAATACTCCTTTTGGATGTGTGCTTTTATGTTCTTGTCTAGTCAAACTACATTTTGCTCTATCTAGACAAGCTTTGACTCGCAGGTCAAACACATATTATAAATTAAATGAAAAAGTGATTCGCAGATCACAATAATATTAACTTATAATTTACCAGGCACGTAGGCCCCAGCACAGCACACAATAGGGCAACCCACATAAGACTAAATAAACAAGCATATGGTATCATTCATCATGTGATCCAATCATGAAATTAAATTTTGAAAAACCCCATAGGTATCAATTTTAATTTCCTTATGTGCTCCACAACCTTACAATGGTCCATTGATAGGGATCCACTCATCCATCTGGTCAGATCCTCTGCCCTTGCATACACCGAGTCCTAACTGACCCGAGTTGACCTAATGGTCAACCATGCATGCGCCAAGGGCTGAACCACCCTCATGAGTTTTGGCAAGCGGGTGTGACCCCGGGCCTAACTCATGTGTGTTCAGTAGTTGTCTCAGCCAGACCTCGCTACACACCTAAGATGCAATCAACCTATGGCCACCTTGTGCTTGCGCACAGGTGCCATCTGGTCGATCCATCTAGGCTGTCAGATGGTCTGATCAGACTTTGGATCTAACATAGTAGATGCTTTCAACCCCATCAACCCATCTAAGGATTTATAGTAGGGGCACCTTAGATCTAACCATGCGCGCAAGATGTAAGTTTTATAAAAACATTTAGAACATGCGCAAACATAACAAACAACATGCTTCACTTGAGAACATAAGATATATGTCATATCTAGCATGTTGATAACCCTTAGATCTAAGGGGGTCCCCTTCAAGGGGGAGCGCAAACATTAGGGAGTCCCCTTCAAGGGGGAGCGCAAACTGCATGTAACCATGATACAAGCGCAAACTTCATGTAACCATGATACAAGCGCAAACTTCATGTAAATAAAGCATGCATCAAGTAAGCGCAACATGTATGGATCACAAACATTTCAAAGCAATCATATAGATCATATCGAAAACCTTGGCTCTGATACCAATTGAAAAGAACCCCTAACTCATGGGGGGGGGGGGGGAAACCCTAGTACATGCGCCTCTAGCAAGCATGGCGGAAAGAGGGTTTCTCAAGGATCGCATATGAAAAACCATATGATCAACTTGAATGAGTTTAGATCTATACCATAGCCATAGAGATGGAGGTCGGCTTGGAAGCAAGAGAGCAAAATAGATCCCCTCCAAATGGCGCGCACACAAGAAGAAGTTGGCTACTCCCTTCACGCCTTTGTGCTAGCAAAAGCTTCAAGGGGTCTTGATCGTTTGAAGGAGAATCCTTGGAGTCTTTGCTTGGCCGAATTCCACCTCTCTACTCTCGGCGATAATGCTCTCTCAAGCACACTTCTTCGCCAAAGTGAGAAGCCTTCAAGCAAAAAGCGTTTTGGCGTTTTTTCATCAAGTCACCATGATGACTTTCCATAAATGGAATGTCATGAAGGAGAGCTTTCGAAACCGATCAAAACAAAACGCTTATGCTTCGAACCAAGCGTTCACACATGTGAACCGGTTCAAGCTTAATCGATCCAATTGATTTTGGTTCAATAAACCAAATCAAATCAGCCCAAGCATTGGTCCAAATCAAAATAAACCCAAGGTTTAAGATCTGACCGTTCATCCTTTTGATGCTTCTGATCTCATCGATCTAGCATCAACTCTCTCGATCGAAGCTTACCGATCTAGAGCCCTAATCAATCAAACATGATCAGACCAGATCTCACTTACAATCAGAGGTTAAACTCCTCTAAACTGAACCCAAACAATTCAGTCCATACGATCTGACTTGAGTAAGCCATATCATCAAATTGTGCGACCCTAAGGGTTTCCTTTAAATGTCGGTAACGATAACTTCCGTTATCACGATCAGTGAGAGGTATCTAGCAACACATCACTGTCTCCCGATATAAAGGAAAGAGTCTTCCAAGACTACACCCAAACCATGGCACAAGTGTGAATCAAACTCACAAGGCATACATGTTTGCTTTGCCACTAGATGTTCATATTGGACAAGCATGTCAAGCTTGTAACTCCAACATGATGAGCATGATTAGATCAGATGAACATAGTCATCTGGGTATGGCCATACACTTTCTCAATCATCTCATATAGGGGGGCCCTTTAGAACATCACACTCCTTAAACAAGGAGACGGCAATCCTTTGTCTATCACTAGTGCCCTAACCTGATTCAAGCTCACCATCCAAAATAGTCTATAATCATTATGTTTCAAATGATATTGAACTACCTCAAGACAATGACAATCATCATTTAGAAACACAAGTGATCTCAAGTCAGAGGACATGTGCCACTTAGTGCTTACAAGGATCATTCACATTGTGACAAGCAATGGAATATCCCAGTAGGGTCTGTCCAGTACATCCAATGTACCCATGAGTCTACATCTTATTCCATGCTCGAAGCATCCTATAAGATTAGCACACATATTAGTCTCAATCATATCAAGGCTGTCTCATGTTCACCAAGATATCTCGACTAAGGACATATAGCCTGTCAGCCTAGCTGAACAGCTTTGAGACATTATTCAGAAGTACACTTATTACAGCAGACAAGGTAACAACCTGAATAATAACCATGCCTTTATAAACACAACAGTTTATTACATGATATTATTACAATCCCAAGGCCTCAAACATTAGCCTTAAGGGCATACCCCAACATGGATCCCTATCAATGGACCATTGTAAGGTTGTAGGGGCACATAAGGAAATTAAAATTGATGCCATGGGGTTTTCAAAAATTTAATTTCATGATTGGATCACATGTTGATTGATGCCATGATGCTTGTCTATTTATTCTTATGTGGGCTGCCCATGTTAAATGTGTGCTGTGCTGGGGCCTGCGAGCCTGGAATTAAACTTGTAAATTAATTTGTGATCTGCGAATCACATTTGTACTTAATTTATAATGTATTATTGACCTGCGAGTCAAACTTGTCTAGATAGATCAAATTGTATTTGATTAGACAAGAGCACAAAGGCACACATCTAAGAGGGGCATTCAACTGGTGGCGCACCTGAGGTGCTCTTGGCGCAAGGGCCCTGGGTTGGACCAGAAGAGATGCAAAAGTCCCAAGAAAAGCAAGTGAAGACTTAAGATAATTTAAGGTCTTACTTAGGCTATGGGCTTTTACCACATAAGATCCGCATGCTTTCTACTTATTGCTTATTTATAATTAGAATTGCATGTTTAGTTATCTTCTGCTATAGCCATAGGATTTGCCTGATAGTAAGAAGATAAAAGACCGTTAAAATCCAAACGCTAACATATCAAGCTCGTAAGCCTTCTGACGCGAAACCTCACTGTTCTGACTATCGTTGGAGCCGTGTTGTACCCACTCAGTGGGCACGTCCATCTATCTTCAGACGGTGCGGGATTACACCTGCGTGTTACAGAGAAGGGATTTATCGCTTCTCGTTGCTCAGCATAGCACGTGGTGGTCCAGGGAGTAGGTCGGGTCAGCTTGACCATGTAGGCTACATATGTGGCGCATATGGTAGCACATGGAGGCAGCCATCTGTGGGATCAGAGACTGTGTTGTACCAACTCAGTAGGCACAGTCTGCTGGATTGCCCAGATGAAGGGGAATCGCACGGGTTGGCGATTGGCTGGGACAGCCTACCAGAAATTAGTACTTGTCATCTCTGTGCATCTTATCTCGCCTGAGCGGGACGCGGAGACCAAGTATGAAATCTGGATCCCATCTCACTAAAAGAGTGTTACTCTTTCGGACTGTTTACTGGATTTTTCAGTCAGACAAAAATAGTGAGAAAAGAATCTTTCTCAAGTCCTGGATTGATTCTGAACATTGATACTGACCTTGCTGTTCTTGCATTGTTGTAGATCCCTGCAGCAACGAACACCATGAGCTTCAATGTGCGATCCCTACTGGAAAGGGAGAAGTTTGCTGGGCCGAACTTCTCTGACTGGTTCGGACACCTTAAGATCGTTCTTAAGGCAGAGAGGAAACTGTATGTCCTCGAGACGGCTGTGCCGCCTCAACCCGCTCCGAACGCCGCAAGGGCGGTTCGGGATGCCTATGAAAAGCATGTCAATGATAGCATTGATGTCGCTTGCCTGATGCTAGCGTCTATGACGCCACCGCTGCAGCGTCAGCATGAGGATATGTCAGCTATAGAAATTATAGCGAACCTCAAGATGCTGTATGCTGCACAGGCGAGGACAGAACGCTATAATCTGATGAAGCTCTTCTTTCAGAGCAAACTGGCTGAAGGGAGCCCAGTGGGAGCTCACGTGCTCAAGATGATTGGGCACAAGGAGGCTCTGGAGAAACTGGGGCATACCATCAACCAGGAGCTTGCTGTAGATATTATTCTGCAGTCTCTCCCGCCTTCTTTCGATGCGTTCATTATTAACTTTAATATGAACAAAATCGATTGTACTCCGGCAGAGCTGCTGAATATGCTCTTGACTACTGAGGAAACTCTGAAGGGAAAGCCTTCAACCTCTGTCTTGATGGTTCCTTCGAGGAACAAGAAGAAGGGGAAGAAGGGCAAGGCCCCTGTCAAGAACTACAGTAAGGCGCTGAAACAAAAGGTAAAGCGGGCGAAGGACAACAGGTGTTTCCACTGTGGCCAGCTGGGTCACTGGAAAAAGGACTGTAAAGCGCTCCAAGGAGATAAGAGGGGAAGCATCGCTTCTGGCTCAGGTATATTTGTGACTGAGGTCATGTTATCTTCTTCTTCTATTTCATGGGTGTTGGACACTGCATGTGGAGTTCACATTTGTTCAAATGTACAGGAACTCAAGAGAAGAAGGCAGGTGGGACAGCATGAGGTAGACCTACGAGTTGGAAACGGGGCACAGGTTGCTGCTGTTGCTGTAGGAGACTATTTCATTTCTTTACCATCTGGCATTGTATTGGAATTAAACAATTGTTATTTTGTACCGAGTATAACCAAGAATATTATCTCTATTCCTGCTCTTGTCAGGAAAGGATTTGCCTTTGAATGCAAGACTTCAAAGTGTGTTTTATCTTATGATAATATTGTGTATGCAACTGGTTCAATTAACAATGGGTTATTCATGTTGGACATGGAATATTCTATACAAAACATTGATAATAAGAAAGCCAAGTATGCTGATGACAGCACCTTGCTATGGCATAGTCGTTTAGGCCATATTAACGAGAAGCGCATTAAGCGGTTGCATGATCATGGACTGCTGGGATCATTCTCCTACAAGGAGATTGATACATGCAAAGCTTGTTTAATGGGTAAAATGACGAAGTCACCTTTTCTTAATAAAGGTCAAAGGGCTTCAGGTTTACTTGACCTTATACACAGTGATGTGTGTGGGCCTTTTAGTAAACATGCCAGAGGTGGCTATCAGTACTTCATTACCTTTACTGATGATTTCAGTAGGTATGGGTATGTCTATCTGATGAGACATAAAAGTGAATCTTTTGACAAGTTCAAAGAGTTCAAGAATGAAGTACAAAATCAGCTAGGCCGAAATATCAAAACACTTCGTTCTGATCGAGGTGGAGAATACTTGAGTCATGCGTTTACTGACTATCTGAAGGAGTGTGGGATTATCTCACAGCTCACTCCGCCAGGAACACCGCAATGGAATGGTGTGTCCGAGAGGAGAAATAGAACGTTACTTGATATGGTTCGTTCTATGATGAGTCAGGCTACTCTACCTTACTCCTTTTGGGGTTTTGCACTGGAAACAGCTGCAAAGGTACTAAACCGAGTGCCATCCAAGGCAGTTCCAAAGACGCCATATGAGTTATGGTGTGGGAAACAGCCGAGCTTGACATTTATCAGGATCTGGGGCTGCGAGGCTTATGTCAAAAAGCTCGCCTCTGGGAAACTAGAGTGCAGATCTGAGAAATGCATTTTTGTCGGATACCCTAAGGAAACTAAGGGTTATTATTTCTACGATCCCAAAGAGAACAAAGTATTTGTTGCTCGGACGGCAATATTTCTTGAGAAGGAGTTTCTTCTGCAAGAAGCCAGTGGGAGAGAAATAAAGCTGGATGAGAATCCAGAGGAAGGACAAAGTGGTCAAGCGCAGTTGGATGAGCCTGAGCCGGTAGTTCAGGTTATTGAACAACCTGAGGCTCAAATATCACGGGAACCGCGAAGATCGGGAAGGATCCGTCGACAGCCTGAGCGCTATGACGGAGTCTACATCATTGATAATGATGAACCCCTCACTTATGCGGATGCGGTCAGTGGACCGGAGTCAGCGAGATGGCTTGAGGCTATGCGAGCCGAAATGGACTCCATGTCAGATAACCAAGTCTGGGATTTGGTTGATCCGCCTCCGGGAGTAATCCCTATAGGCTGCAAATGGATCTTCAAGAAGAAGGTTGACATGGATGGTAACGTGGTTACCTATAAAGGCAGGCTGGTTGCGAAAGGTTTCAAACAAGTCTACGGGATAGATTATGATGAAACTTTCTCTCCTGTAGCCATGTTTAAGTCTATTCGGATTCTTTTCGCGATAGCAGCATATTTTGATTATGAGATCTGGCAGATGGATGTGAAGACAGCTTTCCTTAATGGAAATCTGGATGAGGATGTGTATATGACACAACCTGAGGGTTTCACTAATCCATCAGATCGTCATAAAATATGCAAGTTAAAGAAGTCCATTTATGGACTTAAGCAAGCATCAAGAAGCTGGAATATTCGTTTTGATGAATCAATCTCTGAGTTTGGTTTCATCAAGAACGAAGATGACCCGTGTGTATATAAGAGGTTTAGTGGGAGCGTGATTACTTTCCTAGTCCTCTACGTCGATGATATCTTGATCATTGGAAATGATATTCCTGAACTGCATGCTGTTAAAGCATGGTTAGGAAAATGTTTCCAGATGAAAGATTTAGGAGAAGCAGCCTATGTACTAGGTGTGAAGATCTACAGGGATAGATCTAAGAGGCTTCTCGGGCTGTGTCAGAGTACTTACATCGATAAAGTCCTGGAGAGATTTCATTTAGAGAATTCTAAACGTGGATATCTTCCAGTCAGACATGGTCTGAATCTTTCAAAGAGTCAGTGTCCACAAACACAGACTGAGAAAGATGAAATGGACAATACGCCTTATGCTTCGGCTATTGGATCCATTATGTATGCGATGTTGTGTACTCGCCCAGACGTCGCTTACGGGTTAAGCGTAACCAGTCGGTTCCAAAGTAATCCAGGTGTGGCACACTGGATTGCAGTCAAGAACATTTTAAAATATCTGCGGAGGACCAAAGATATGTTCTTGATATATGGTGGTCAGGAAGAACTTAGTATTGAAGGATATACTGACGCTTCGTTCCAGTCGGACCAGGATGATTTCCGATCGCAATCAGGCTATGTTTTTAGCTTGAATGGTGGAGCAGTGGTATGGAAGAGTTTCAAACAGTCAACTGTTGCTGATTCCACAACAGAAGCCGAGTATGTTGCAGCCTCGGAAGCATCCAAGGAGGCAGTGTGGATTCGTAAGTTCGTGAGAGAACTTGGTGTTGTTCCTTCGAGTGTCGATCCTTTGGTTATCTTCTGTGATAACACTGGAGCCATCGCACAAGCAAAGGAACCACGGTCGCACCAGAAATCCAAGCACATACAGAGACGGTTTCACTTGATCCGGGAGATCATTGATCGAGGCGAGATCAAAATATGCAAGGTTCATACAGATGACAATCTGGCAGACCCGCTTACCAAGCCTCTGGCGCAGCAGAAGCATGAGAAGCACTGTAATAATATGGGTTTGAGATTTCTCAACCATTAGATTAAGTGCAAGTGGGAGATTGTTGGGGTATGCCCTTAAGGCTAATGTTTGAGGCCTTGGGATTGTATGAGTATCATGTAATAAACTCTTATGTTTATAAAGGCATGGTTATTATTCAGGTTGCTACCTTGTCTGCTGTAATAAGTGTACTTCTGAATAATGTCTCAAAGCTGTTCAGCTAGGCTGACATGCATATGTCCTTAGTCAAGATATCTTGGTGAACATGAGACAGCCTTGATATGATTGAGACTAATATGTGTGCTAATCTTATAGGATGCTTCGAGCATGGAATAAGATGTAGACTCATGGGTACATTGGATGTACTGGACAGACCCTACTAGGATATTCAATTGCTTGTCACAATATGAATGATGCTTGTTTGCACTAAGTGGCACATGTCCTTTGACTTGAGATCACTTGTGTTTCTAAATGATGATTGTCATTGTTTTGAGGTAGTTCAATATCATTTGAAACATAATGATTATAAACTATCTTGGATAATGATCATGAGTCAGGTTAGAACACTAGTGATAGATACAGGATTGCCGTCTCCTTGTTCAAGGAGTGTGATGTTCTAAAGGGCCCCCCTGTATGAGATGATTGAGATAGTGTATGGCCATACCCAGATGACTATGTTCATCTGATCTAATCATGCTCATCATATTGGAGCTACAGGCTTGACATGCTTGTCCAATAAGAACATCCAGTGGCAAAGGAATCATGTAAGCCTTGTGAAATGGATTCACACTTGTGCTGTGTTTTGGGTGTAGTCTTGGAAGACTCTTTCCTCTATATCGGGAGACAGTGATGTGTTGCTAGATACCCCTCACTGGTCGTGATAACGTAAGTTGTCGTTACCGACATTTAAAGGAAACCCTTAGGGTCACACAAGTTGATGATATGGCTTACTTAAGTCAGATCGTGTGGACTGAATTATTTGGGTTCAGTTTAAAGGGATATAATCTCTGATTGTAAGTGAGATCTGGTCTGATCATGTTTGATTGATTAGGGCTTGAGATCGGTATGCTTCGATCGAGAGAAGTGATGCTAGATCGGTGAGATCAGAAGCATCAGGAGATCAACGGTTAGATCTTGAACCGTTTGGTTCAGAGAGATCTAGACCATGGCTTGGGCTGGTTTCATGCGGTCTTTGGACCAGATTGATTGAACCAAAGTGAACCAAATTCGAACCGGTTCACTCATGTGAACGCTTGGTTCGAATGGTGATGGCGTTTTGTTTGTTGATGAGCGCATACTTCCAATTAAGGAAAGTGATCAAAGCCTCTCTTCATAACGCCTAACGCCAAGCCGTTGATGTGTGTGACTTCACTTCGCTTGGCTTTGATCATATCAAAAGGTGTGAAAAACAAAAACGAAGGTGGAGCTCTCGGCAAGAGATTGATCTCTCATCATCCTCACGCGACAAGTACCTTTGAAGCTCTTTGCTAGCACAAGGATCTCAAAGAGTAGTCCTTGATCATCTTGTGTGTGACGACAAGGAGGAGGCCTCTTTTGTTCTCTTGATTCCAAGGCACCATCTAATCCGATGGCTATGGTATGAACTCCCTCTTATTCCATTCAATTGTCTGAAGTTGATCATGAAAACATATTACATGCGATTGGTAAAACCCTAGCATCTTCATGCAAGAATGAATTATGCGCCAACCTTACTTAGGGTTTCGGCCCCCCCTCAAGAAAGGGGTTTTATCCGCTTGCGCTCCCCCTTGAAGGGGACTCTTCACAATATGAGGAGCAGAACGCTTTTCAGATGATCACTCGTCTGAAACAGATGTTCAAGGCTCAGGCTAGAACTGAGAGATTTGACACCACCAAAGCAGTCTTTAGGTGCAAGTTGTCTGAGGGTGCACCAGTGAGACCCCATGTTCTCAAACTCATTGGGAATGTGCATCATCTCAGGAGACTGGGACACACCATAGACAACGAGCTGGTTGTGGATCTTATTCTGCATTCCCTGCCCCTAGCTTCAGTCCGTTTATCATTAACTTCAACATGAACCGGATTGAGTGCACACGGGAGGAATCGATGAATATGCTCCAAACAGCCGAGCGAGAGATGGGTAAGACCAAACCCAATTCTATTCTTTTGGTCCCTGCGACCAAGAAGATAAAGAAGAAGGGTAAGGCACGTGCTAAGAGCACTGCCAGAGGTCCTACCAAAGCACTGAAGAAAAAGGCGAAGAAGTCAAAGGACCAGAGGTGTTTTCACTGTGGCGAGCAGGGTCACTGGAGAAAGGACTGCAAGCAGCTTCAGAATGAGGAGAAGAAAGGCTTGGCCTTAACTTCTAGCTCAGGTATCTATGTTACAGAAGTCAATCTTTCTACTTCTATGTCATGGGTATTGGATACCGCATGTGGAGCTCATATTTGTACAAATATGCAGGGGCTCAAGAAAAGTAGATCGGTGCGGCTTGGAGAGATTGACCTACGCATTGGAAACGGGGCATAGGTTGCTGCTGTTGCTGTAGGCGTTTTGACTCTCTCCTTGCCTTCTGGACTTCAATTAGAACTAGATAATTGCTTTTGTGTACCTTCACTTACTAAGAACATTGTATCCATTTCTTGCTTAGCAAGGAAAGGATTTAAATTTGAAATAAATAAGAACTCCTGTTCTTTTTCATTTGCAAATATGTTCTATGGGAAGGGTACTTTGTGCAATGGTCTATATATCGTGGATATGGAAAGTTCTATTTGTAACATAAGTAATAAAAGGACCAAACTGAGTGGTTCAGTTGGTGCTTTCCTATGGCACTATCGATTAGCCCATATAAACAAGAATCGCATCCAACAACTCCATGCAAATGGATTGTTAGATTCAAGTTCCTTGGAGGAATTTGATACTTGTGAACCTTGTTTATTAGGGAAAATGACAAAGGCGCCCTTCACCAAGATTGGTGAGAGGGCAGAAGGTTTATTAGATCTCATACACACTGATGTGTGTGGGCCCTTCAATAAACAAGCCAGAGGAGGGTACAACTACTTTATTACCTTCACTGATGACTTCAGTAGGTATGGCTATGTCTACTTAATGAGACATAAATCTGAATCCTTTGAGAAATTCAAGGAGTTCAAGAATGAAGTAGAGAACCAGCTTGGAAGATCTATTAAAGCTCTTCGATCAGATCGAGGTGGAGAGTACCTGAGCGGTGAGTTCTTTGACTATCTGAGAGAGTGTGGGATCATATCCCAACTCACTCCTCCTGGAACACCTCAATGGAATGGTGTGTCTGAAAGGAGAAATCTAACTTTATTGGATATGGTTCAATCTATGATGAGTCATGCAACTCTACCTTCATCATTCTGGGGGCATGCACTAGAAACAGCTTCTCTGATACTGAATAATGTTCCATCTAAGAGAGTCTCCAAAATACCGTACGAGATGTGGAGTGGGAGACGCCCTAATCTCACTTTTATCAAGATCTGGGGATGTGAGGCTTATGTCAAACGTCAGGATTCTAGTAAGCTAGAACCTAGATCTGATAAGTGTGTGTTTGTGGGGTATCTTAAGGAAACTAAAGGATACTACTTCTATGTCCCAACCGAGAACAAAGTTTTTGTTGCTCGGGGTGCTGTCTTTCTAGAAAAAGAATTTCTTATGAAAGAAGTTAGTGGGAGGAAGTTTGACTTGGATGAGGTCCAAGTGCAAACATAAGACAAGGAGATGGAATCTGAGCCACCTGCACCGGTTGCTAGGCAACCTGAGGCTCAGACACAGGTCCCGCGTAGGTCAGCGAGAATTCGTCGTGGACCTGAAAGGTATGGGTCACTACCGACCCAACACGATGGGATCTTCATCATTGAGGATGAACCCAGAACCTATGATGAGGCGGTCAGTGGACCGGACTCCGAGAGATGGCTTGACACCATGCGATCCGAGATGGATTCTATGTCGGCTAACCAAGTCTGGGATTTGGTTGAGCTACCTGATGGGGTAAAACCCATAGGGTGTTAATGGGTCTTCAAGAAGAAGACAGACATGGATGGCAAAATAGTTACCTATAAGGGTAGACTAGTGGCTAAAGGATTTATACAAGTCCACGGGATGGACTATGATGAAACCTTCTCGCCAGTTGCCATGATCAAATCCATTCGGATTCTGCTTGCTATAGCTGCATATCATGACTATGAGATATGGCAGATGGATGTGAAGACAGTGTTCCTTAACAGGAAGCTGACTGAGGATGTGTATATGTCACAACCTGATGGCTTCATCCATCCTGCAGAGGCTAATAAGGTCTGCAGGCTGAAGAGATCCATTTATGGATTAAAATAAGCATCTCGAAGTTGGAATCTTAGATTTGATGAAGCCGTGAGAGATTATGGTTTTATCAAAAGCGAAGCTGACGCCTGTGTATACAGAAAATTCAGTGGGAGCTTGGTGATTTTTCTGGTCTTGTATGTTGATGACATACTGCTCATTGGAAATGACATCCCTAATCTTCAAGCTGTGAAGACATGGATGGGGAAGTGTTTCGAGATGAAAAACTTAGGGGAGGCCGCCTATATTCTAGGCGTAAGGATCTACCGGGATAGATCCAAGAGGCTTCTGGCCCTTAGTCAGAGTACCTACATTGATAAGGTACTGGAGAGGTTCTATATGGAGCAATCCAAGAAAGGATACCTTCCAGTGAGACATGGCCTTACTCTCTCAAAGTGCCAGTGTCCTACAACACAGGCTGAGAGGGATGACATGAGTCGAATTCCTTATACTTCGGCAGTAGGATCGATCATGTATGCAATGTTGTGTACTAGACCAGATGTGGCATATGCTGTGACCATAACCAGCCGATACCAATCCAATCCAGGTCTGCAGCACTGGTGGCTGTAAAGAACATCCTGAAGTATCTAAGAAGAACTAAGGATCTGTTCTTGGTCTATGGGGGACAGGAAGAGCTCAGTATACAGGGCTATACTGACGCATCGTTCTAGTCTGACCCTGACGACTTTAGATCGCAGGCCAGCTATGTGTTCAAGATAAATGGAGGTGTTGTATGTTGGAAGAGCTTCAAGCAATCCACCATAGCAGATTCTACAACCGAGGCTGAGTATGTGGCTGCTTCTGAGGCAGCCAAAGAAGCCGTTTGGATAAGGAAGTTCTTATGTGATCTTCAAGTGGTACCCAGTGCATTGGATCCCATTGAACTCTACTGTGACAACAATGGAGCAATTGCACAAGCTAGGGAACCACGGTCTCATCAAAGATCCAAACACATACTCAGAAGATTTCACCTGATCAGAGAGATCATTGACAGAGGTGATGTCAAGATTAGCAGAGTAGACACAGAGAACAATCTAGCAGACCCATTGACCAAGGCTTTGGCGCAGCAGAAGCATGATGGTCACGCTAGAGATATGGGGTTGAGATTCCTCAACTTCTAGGTCTTAGTGCAAGTGGGAGATTGTTGGTGTATATGCCCTAGGACCTAGTTTTGGTCAACTTATGTACTACTTGACATTGATATTTTATATCATTCTGGCATAGTCGTTATCATTGTTTGTCTACACCTGCGATAGTGTACTTACATGATAATGTCCCTAGAGACAGATTAGACAAGTCGATGTACCTGAGTGGATATGGGACAACTCTGGTACTTGTGAGACTAGTATGTGGGCTGGTTAGGCACGTGGTGCTAACGCAGACACATGGGTATATCATTGGAGGATATACTGGATAGACCCGCTATGAGGCTATGACTTGGTGTCATGAGTTATCCTCATAAGTGACAGGAGATGCATTGATCCCTTGACTTGAGGTCATTGATCATTTATATGGTTAAGGACTTACTTTGATACAACCTAACACCTTGCCGTAGTTGGGAGGTCATAACGGTTGTCATTGAGCATGTCACGACCCATATGAGACGGTCAATGGACAGACATAGGATTTGCCCCTTCTTTAGGGAAGCATGATATCCATGGAGCTCCTCTATGGTTCTATGAATGAGAGTGTATGGCCATACCCAGGTAAGAACCTATTTTAGTCATAGCCATGTGATTGGATGAAAACAAGTGGTGACACACTTGTCCAATCGGATATCAGTTCGGCAAAGAGACTGTAATACATCTGTACCTAGTTGCGATGATGGGGATGTCGATGTCGATATCCATTCCAATGACCTGGGTAGTAGCGATGCACTGCTAGGTGCCACTCACTGCTTGTGATGACCTTTGGTCAGAACTGCCAGCGTCAGAGGAACCTACAGGGTCGCACACCTTGATACTTGAGTTCTCGTATTGATCGGGAAGCCTTAAGATCGAGTTATTGGATAACTCGGATCTAATTGGGAGATTTCGTCAGCGCCAATGGGCCTGATGAGATGGAAGAATATTATTGGAGCCAAACTTCATTTTTTGCAGGTTGACCCATATTTGACCATGGTTGGTCATATTTGGATTAGGGTTGCATTGGATTAGATCCAAGTGCTTAATCAACCCATGTAATGAAGTTTGGGCTAGTTCATTATCCAATGAGGCCCAATAATAAGTTGTCATGAAGAGAAGAAAGGCTAAAAGGGTATAATGGGGACAAATCTTCTCCCCTAGGCGCCTATGGGCATAATGGGGAGAAGTGGCGCAATTTGCTTCATAAGGAAGCAATTGGCGCCTCCCCCTTTATACCTTATGGTATGAATGCCAATATGGCATTGCTTGGGGCGCAAGGCAAGGCCTTGGCGCACAAAGAAAGACATGGGCTCTAAAAGGAATGGTTGAATGAGAATTATGGAAATGTCTTGGAGACTTTCCTTGTCTCAAACCTTCTCATCCTAGCCGCCCACTTGTCTTGATCCTAGCCTTTCATAAACCGCCTCTTGCCCTATAAAAGAGCACCTAGCCGAGCCCTCTAGAGAGTGATCAATCCTTGAAGGCGTGAACACAAGAAGAGGCGCGAGTGCTAGGAGCAAGGGCGCATCTTCCTTCTTCCATAACCGCAAGCCTCTCCCTCCTTTCCTCTTGGCGCAAGGAGCTTTAGTGCTTGGCGGCTTGGGTAGTTTCCTTCTTCTCTTGGCGCATCCTTTCTCTTGGTGGCGCAAGTGAAGTGGAACATCTCCCTAAGGCTTAAATCTTCTTCCCGAGGCTAGCACCGGGCGTGGAAGAAGAGAACTCAAGAGATCCGTGTGTGTGAGACTGCAGAGGGCGCACACTTGGGCGCCTACATCGGCATCACTCCAAATTGCTCTTAAGGTATTTCCTATCTCATCGTGTCGACTCCCTTGCTTGCGATCTTCACTAGGTTTTTGGGACCGGCCTGTTTCGGGGACATTCTTCCGCTGCGTAATATGTATGTCTATGACTCTGAAAATTGTAAAATGTCCCCGGGGTTTCCCAACAAAGTGAGTTGGGATAAAATCCCACACTCTCTCATATAGTCAAGAAACTCACCACTCAGGTACTCTCCACCACGATCTGATCGAAGAGCCTTAATGCTAATGTTTGAGGCGGAATCATAGGATTTCTAGGATCGCATGTATGAACATAGATTAACTTAAAGATTTGACACAAGGATCATACCATTGCCATTTCTTGGATGCGACTTGGAAGCAGAGAACGATGCGGCTCTCCTCCAAAGCGTGCGCACACAAGATGGGTGATCGCCTACTCCTTGTCGATCCTTGTGCTAGCAAGGCTCCAAGGTCTCCTGATCGCGTGAAGGGAGAAGAGATGATCTCTTTTGCTTGGTCGAATCCTTCTCTTGTCGTCAACCTTCACACACGAGAGAGTGAGTCGTCGTGAGCAATAGGGGGCGAGAGGCGAGAATAGGGAGAGCTCTTCGAACGTGAGGCGTGGTCTCATTTTGAGATCATGGCTTCTAAAAATAGCAAGCCACCACATGCGATCATGTGTTCACACCAAGTGAACGATCGCAATTTCCTCTACCCTTGAACCATGCGCTCACTTGATGAGCCGGTTCATTTCATTTGGTTCAAGGACCAAATTAAGCCAAGCCTTGATCCAGATCACATTAAACCAAAAGGCTTAAGATCTGACCATTCATCTCTTGATGCTCTTGATCTGACCGATCTAGCATCCAATCTCTCGATCGAAGCTTACCGATCTCAAGCCCTAATCAATCAAACATGATCAGACCAGATCTCACTTACAATCAGAGTTTAAATCCCATTAAACTGAACTAAAACAATTCAGTCCACACGATCTGACATAAGTAAGCCATATCATCAAATTGTGCGACCCTAAGGGTTTCCTTTAAATGTCGGTAACGATAACTCACGTTATCATGATCAGTGAGGGGTATCTAGCAACACATCACTGTCTCCCGATATAAAGGAAAGAGTCTTCCAAGACTGCACCCAAACCACAGCACAAGTGTGAACCCAAGTCACTTGACATATGTGTTTCCTTTGCCACTGGATGTTCTTAATGGACAAGCTTGTCAAGCCTGTAATTCCAATATGATGAGAATGATTAGATCAGATGAAACATAGTCATCTGGGTATGGCCATACACTTTCTCAATCATCTCATCCAGGGGGCCCCTATAGAACATCACACTCCAATCAAGGAGACGGCAATCATATATCTATCACTAGTGCCCTAACATGACTCATGTTCATTATCCAAGATAGTCTATAACCATTATGTTTCAAATGATATTGAACTACCTTAAAACAATGCCAATCATCATTTAGAAACAGAAGTGATCTCAAGTCAGAGGAAATATGCCACTTGTTTGCATAAAAGAATTATTCACATTGTGACAAGCAATTGAATATCCTAAGTAGGGTCTGTCCAGTACATCCAATGTACCCATGAGTCTACATCTTATTCCATGCTCGAAGCATCCTATAAGATTAGAACACATATTAGTCTCAATCATATCAAGGCTGTCTCATGTTCACCAAGATATCTCGACTAAGGACAAAACTGCATGTCAGCCAAGCTGAACAGCATTGAGACATTATTCAGAAGTATACATATTGCAGCAGATACTGTAACAACCTGAATAACAACCATTGCCTTTATAAACATAAAGTTTATACATGATACTGAAATAATCCCAAGGCCTCAAACATTAGCCTTAAGGGCATACCCCAACAATCTCCCACTTGCACTTAATCTAATGGTTGAGAAATCTCAAACCCATATTATTACAGTGCTTCTCATGCTTCTGCTGCGCCAGAGGCTTTGTAAGCGGGTCAGCCAGATTGTCATCTGTATGAACCTTGCAGACTTTGATCTCGCCACGATCAATGATCTCTCGGATCAAGTGAAACCTTCTCTGTATGTGCTTGGACTTCTGGTGCGACCGTGGTTCCTTTGCTTGTGCTATTGCTCCAGTGTTATCACAGAAGATAACCGAAGGATCTGCACTCGAAGGAACAACACCAAGTTCCTGAACGAACTTACGAATCCACACTGCCTCCTTAGATGCTTCTGAGGCTGCAACATACTCGGCTTCTGTTGTGGAATCAGCAACAATTGACTGTTTGAAACTTTTCCACACCACTGCTGCTCCATTCAAGCTAAAAACATAGCCTGATTGCGATCGGAAATCATCCTGGTCAGATTGGAACGAAGCGTCAGTATATCCTTCAATACTGAGTTCTTCCTGACCTCCATATATCAAGAACATATCTTTGGTTCTCCGAAGATATTTCAAAATGTTCTTGACCGCAATCCAGTGTGCCTTCCCTGGATTACTTTGGAATCGACTGGTCACGCTTAACCCGTAAGCGACGTCTGGGCGAGTACACAACATCGCATACATAATGGACCCAATAGCCGAAGCATAAGGCGTATTGTCCATTTCATCTTTCTCAGTCTGTGTTTGTGGACACTGACTCTTTGAAAGATTCAGACCATGTCTGACTGGAAGATATCCTCTTTTAGAATTTTCTTAATGGAATCTCTCCAGGACTTTATCGATGTAAGTACTCTGGCACAGCCCGAGAAGCCTCTTAGATCTATCTCTGTAGATCTTCACACCTAATACATAGGCTGCTTCTCCTAAATCTTTCATCTGGAAACATTTTCTTAACCATGCCTTAACCGCATGTAGTTCAGGAATATCGTTTCCAATGATTAAGATATCATTGACGTAGAGGACTAGGAAAGTAATCACGCTCCCACTAAACCTCTTATATACACACGGGTCATCTTCATTCTTGATGAAACCAAATTCACAGATTGATTCATCAAAACGAATATTCCAGCTTCTCGATGCTTGTTTAAGTCCATAAATGGACTTCTTTAATTTGCATATTTTATGACGATCCGATGGATTAGTGAAACCTTCAGGTTGTGTCATATAGACATCCTCTTCTAATTTTCCATTAAGGAAAGCGGTCTTCACATCCATCTGCCAGATCTCATAATCATAATATGCCGCTATCGCGAGAATTATCCGAATAGACTTGAACATGGCTACAGGAGAGAAAGTTTCATCATAATCTATCCCGTAGATTTGTTTGAAACCTTTCGCAACTAGCCTGCCTTTATAGGTAACCACGTTACCATCCATGTCAATCTTCTTCTTGAAGATCCACTTACAGCCTATAGGGATTACTCCCGGAGGCGGATCAACCAAATCCCATACTTGGTTATCTGACATGGAGTCCATCACGGCTCGCATAGCTTCAAGCCATCTCGCTGATTCCGGTCCACTGGCCGCATTCGCATAAGTGAGGGGTTCATCATTAATGATGTAGACTCCGTCATAGCGCTCAGGCTGTCGACGGATCCTTCCTGATCTTCGCGGTTCCCGTGATATCTAAGCCTCAGGTTGTTCAGTAACCTGATCTACTGGCTCAGTCTCATCCAACTGTGCTTGACTACTTTATCCTTCTTCTGGATTCTCATCCAGCTTTATTTCTCTCCCACTAGCTTCTTGCAGAAGAAATTCCTTCTCAAGAAATATAGCCATCCGAGCAACAAATACTTTGTTCTCTTTGGGATCGTAGAAATAATAACCCTTAGTTTCCTTAGGGTAACCGACAAAGATACATTTCTCAGATCTCCTCTCTAGTTTCCCAGAGGCGAGCTTTTTGACATAAGCCTCGCAACCCCAGATCTTAATAAATGTCAAGCTCGGCTGTTTCCCATACCATAACTCATATGGAGTCTTGGAAACGGCCTTGGATGACACTCGGTTTAGTACCTTTGCAGCTGTTTCCAGTGCAAATCCCCAAAAGGAGTAAGGTAGAGTAGCCTGACTCATCATAGAACGAACCATATCCAGTAATGTTCTATTTCTCCTCTCGGACACACCATTCCATTGCGGTGTTCCTGGCGGAGTGAGCTGTGAGATAATCCCACACTCCTTCAGATAGTCAGTAAACTCATGACTCAAGTATTCTCCACCTAGATCTAAGCGAAGTGCCTTGATATTTCGGCCTAGCTGATTTTGTACTTCATTTTTGAACTCTTTGAACTTGTCAAAAGATTCACTCTTATGTCTCATTAGATAGACATAACCATACCTACTGAAATCATCAGTAAAGGTAATGAAGTATGAATAGCCACCTCTGGCATGTTTACTAAATGGCCCACACACATCACTGTGAATGAGGTCAAGTAAACCTGAAGCCCTTTGACCTTTGTTGGAAAAAGGAGACTTCGTCATTTTACCCATTAAACAAGCTTTGCATGTATCAAGCTCCTCATAGGAGAATGATCCCAGCAGTCCATGATCATGCAACCGCTTAATGCGCTTCTTGTTAATATGGCCTAAACGACTATGCCATAGCAGTGTGCTGTCATCAGCATACTTGGCTTTCTTAATATCAATCTGTTGTATTGAACATTCCATGTCCAACATGAATAACCCATTGTTAATTGACCCAGTAGCATAAACAATATTATCAAAAGAAATGTAACACTTTGAAATCTTGCATTCAAAGGAAAACCCTTTCCTGACAAGAGCAGGAATAGAGATAATATTCTTAGTTATGCTTGGTACAAAATAACAATTGTCCAGTTCTAATACAAGACCAGATGGTAAAGAGATGTGATAAACTCCTACAGCAACAGCAGCAACCCGTGCCCCGTTTCCTACTCGTAGGTCCACCTCATGCTGTCCCACCTGTCTTCTTCTCTTGAGTTCCTGTACATTTGAACAAATGTGAACTCCACATGCAGTGTCTAACACCCATGAAATAGAAGAAGAAACCATGACTTCAGTCACGAAAATACCTGAGCCAGAAGCGAAAGAGTTGCTTCCCTTCTTATCTCCTTGGAGCGCTTTACAGTCCTTTTTCCAGTGACCCAGCTGGCCACAATGGAAACATCTGTATTCCTTCGACCGCTTTACTTTTTGCTTCAGAGCCTTGTTGTAGCTCTTGACAGGGGCTTTGCCCTTCTTCCCCTTCTTCTTGTTCCTAGAAGGAACCATGAGGACAGAGGATGAAGGCGTTCCCTTCTCACGAGACTGAGTCTGCTCAGTTGTCAAGAGCATATTCAGTAACTCTGCTGGCGTACAGTCGATCTTGTTCATATTAAAATTAATAATGAATGGATCGAAAGAGGCCGGGAGAGACTGCAGGATGATATCTACAACAAGCTCCTGATTGATGGTGTGTCCCAGTTTCTCTAGAGCCTCCTTGTACCCAATCATCTTGAGCACGTGAGCTCCAACTGGACTCCCTTCAGTCAGTTTGCTCTGAAAGAAAAGTTTAGTCAAATTATAGCGTTCAGTCCTTGCCTGTGCTGCATACAGCATCTTGAGGTTTGCTATAATTTCTATAGCAGATAAATCCTCATGCTGACGTTGCAGCTGTGGGGTCATAGACACTAGCATAAGGCAAGCGACGTCAATGCTATCATTGACATGCTTTTCATAAGCTTCCCGAACCGCCCTTGCGGCGTTCGCAGCGGGTTGAGGCGGTATAGCCGTCTCGAGGACATACAGTTTCCTCTCAGCCTTAAGAACAATCTTAAGGTGTCCATACCAGTCTGAGAAGTTTGGCCCAGCAAACTTCTCCCTTTCCAGTAGGGATCGCACATTGAAGGCTGTGGTGTTCGTTGCTGCAGTAATCTACAACAATGCAAGAACAGCAAGGTCAGTATCAATGTTAGAATCAATTCAGGACTTAAGAATGATTCTTTTCTCACTATTTTATCTGACCGAAAAATCCAGTAAAACAGTCCAAAAGAGTGAAACTCTTTTAGTGAGATGGGATCCAGATTTCATACTTGGTCTCCGCGTCCCGCTCAGGCGAGATAAGATGCACAGAGAGTACAAGCACTAATCTCTGGTAGGCAATCCCTGCCAATCGCCAACCCGTGCGATTCCCCTTCATCTGGGCAATCCAGCAGACTGTGCCAACTGAGTTGGTACAACACAGTCTCTGATCCCACAGATGGCTGCCTCCATATAGCTACCATATGCTCAATATGTAGCCTACATGGTCAAGCTGACCCGACCTACTCCCTGGACCACCACGTGCTATGCTGAGCAACGAGAAGCGATAAATCCCTTCTCTGTAACACGCAGGTGTAATCACACACCGTCTGAAGATAGATGGGCGTGCCCACTGAGTGGGTACAACACGGCCCCAACGATAGTCAGAACAGTGAGGTTTCGCGTCAGAAGGCTATCGTGCTTGATATTTAACGTTGGATTTTAACAGTCCTTTTATCTTCTTACTATCATTCAAATCCTATGGTGATAGCAGAAGAATAAATCATGCAGTTACTACATTACTGAAATAGTAAATTAAAAGCATGATGATCTTATGTGGTAAAAGCCCATGCCTAAGTAAGACCTTAATAAACTTAAGTCTTCACTTGAGCTCTTCTTGGGTCTTTTGCATTTCTTCTGGCCCAACCCGGGCCCAAGCGCCCACTGCAGCTTAGGTGCGCCCACCAGGTAAAATGCGCCTGTCCTAGAGTCGAACCCTAGACCTCCCACTGGTGAAGCCACTTGCTGCATGCGCCTCTGCCAAGTGTGCTCTATGCTCATGTCTGATTAAAATACAATTTAATCTATCTAGACATGATTGACACGCAGGTCAATTACACTTTATAAATTAATTAAAATGTGATGCGCAGATCACAATAATAATTTACAAATAATAATCCAGGCACGCAGGCCCCAGCACAGCACACATTAAATAGGGCAGCCCACATAAGATTAAATAAACAATCATTCCTCATGTTATACAAACATCATGTGATCCATCCAAGAAAATAAAAGTTTTGAAAAACCCATTGGCTTCATTTTATTTCCTTATGTGCCCTACTACCTTACAATGGTCCATTAATAGGGATCCACTCATCAGACCTAGTCAGACCCACTGCCCTTGCATGCACCAAGTCATAACCGACTTGAGTCGACCTCATGGTCAACAATGCATGCGTGAAGGGCTGAACATCCCTCATGAGTTTAGGCAAGCAGGTGTGACCCCGGCCCTTAATCATGGGCGTTCATCTGGTTCTCTCAATCAGACATCGCTACACGCCTTTCAGCAGTCGACCTATAGCCACCTCATGCATGCACATAGGTGCCATCTGGTCGACCCATCTAGGCTGTCAGATGGTCTGATCAGACTGTCGGGTCTAGACTGGACGATGACTTCAACCCTAATAACCCATCTAAGTTTTTACAGCAGGCGCTTAGATCTAGTGAGGGGCGCGCAAGTCATGTTTTGAGAAAACTACAACAAGCGCCAACTTGCATGCAAGCGCCAATGTAAAACATACATGAAATTTTTGCATGCTCTTTAGATCTAATCATATGCGCAAACAAGGATCACTAAAACAAGCAATCGTATGTATCATACAAGGAAACCATGGCTCTGATACCAATTGAAGGTTCCCCTAAGGGGGCGAAACCCTAAACATGCATATATAATAAAACTTGCATGGGCGGAATCATAGGATTTCTAGGATCGCATGTATGAACATAGATTAACTTAAAGATTTGACACAAGGATCATACCATTGCCATTTCTTGGATGCGACTTGGAAGCAGAGAACGATGCGGCTCTCCTCCAAAGCGTGCGCACACAAGATGGGTGATCGCCTACTCCTTGTCGATCCTTGTGCTAGCAAGGCTCCAAGGTCTCCTGATCGCGTGAAGGGAGAAGAGATGATCTCTTTTGCTTGGTCGAATCCTTCTCTTGTCGTCAACCTTTACACACGAGAGAGTGAGTCGTCGTGAGCAATAGGGGGCGAGAGGCGAGAATAGGGAGAGCTCTTCGAACGTGAGGCGTGGTCTCATTTTGAGATCATGGCTTCTAAAAAGAGCAAGCCACCACATGCGATCATGTGTTCACACCAAGTGAACGATCGCAATTGAAAGTCCCCTAAAGAAAAGAGGAAAGGGGAAACACTAATAGGAGGCGCATATAAAACTTTCATAGCGGAAGCAAGGGTTTCAAAACTTTCGCAAGAACATATGATCAACTTGATAAAGTTTGGATTCATACCATAGCCATTGATTCGAATGGCGTGTTGGAAGAAGAGAACAACGTTGATCTCCTTCAAAGAGTTCACACACAAGATGAAGATCGCCTACTCCCTTAGCGTTCCTTGTGCTAGCAAGGGTCCAAGGTTTCCTTGTCGAATGAAAAGGAATGAAAGATGAAGTCTCGCTTGGCTTAACTTTCTCCAAGGCGTTAACCTTCTTTTCACGAGAGTGTGTCGTCGAGAGAGAAGAGGCAAGAGGATGTCTCAAAACCGAAAATCGAGACGTTCCATTCAAACGTGGAGGCGTTTTCACAAATGGGAAAATTGACTTTCCAAATATAGAAAGCCCTTAACTCCAAGCGTTCATGCGATCATCCATGCGTTCACTCCAAGTGAACCGATCGCACCTTTTCTCCTCTTTGAACCAAGCCACGGTTCAATTGCATTTGGTTCAAAGACCAAATCAAATCAGCCCAAGCCATGGTCTAGATCTCATTGAACCAAATGGTTCAAGATCTAACCTTTCATCTCTTGATGCTCTTGATCTCACCGATCTAGCATCTATACTCTCGATCGAAGCTTACCGATCTCAAGCTCTAATCAATCAAACATGATCAGACCAGATCTCACTTACAATCATAGATTAAATCCCTTTAAACTGAACCAAGACAATTCAGTCCACACGATCTGACTTAAGTAAGCCATATCATCAAATTGTGCGACCCTAAGAGTTTCCTTTAAATGTCGGTAACGATAACTTACGTTATCACGATCAGTGAGGGGTATCTAGCAACACATCACTGTCTCCCAATACAAAGGAAAGAGTCTTCCAAGACTACACCCAAACCACAGCACAAGTGTGAATCAACTCACTAGGCATACATGTTTCCTTTGCCACTTGATGTTCTTATTGGACAAGCGTGTCAAGCCTGTAGCTCCAATATGATGAGCATGATTAGATCAGATGAACATAGTCACCTGGGTATGGCCATACACTTTCTCAATCATCTCATCCAGGGGGCCCCTATAGAACTTCACACTCCAAACTAGGAGACGGCAATCCTTTATCTATCACTAGTGTCCTAACCTGACTCATGATCATTATCCAAGACAGTCTATAACCATTATGTTTCAAATGATATCGAACTACCTCAAAACAATGACAATCATCATTTAGAAACACAAGTGATCTCAAGTCAGAGGAAATATGCCACTTGTTGAATATAAGGATTATTCCCATTGTGACAAGCAATCGAATATCCTAGTAGGGTCTGTCCAGTACATCCAATGTACCTATGAGTCTACATCTTATTCCATGCTCGAAGCATCCTATAAGATTAGAACACATATTAGTCTCAATCATATCAAGGCTGTCTCATGTTCACCAAGATATCTCGACTAAGGACTAAAGTGCATATCAGCCAAGCATAACATCATTGAGACATTATTCAGAAGTATACATATTGCAGCAGATAATGTAACAACCTGAATAACAACCATTGCCTTCATAAACATAGAGTTTATACATGATACTGATACAATCCCAAGGCCTCAAACATTAGCCTTAAGGGCATACCCCAACAATCTCCCACTTGCACTTAATCTAATGGTTGAGAAATCTCAAACCCATATTATTACAGTGCTTCTCATGCTTCTGCTGCGCCAGAGGCTTTGTAAGCGGGTCAGCCAGATTGTCATCTGTATGAACCTTGCAGATTTTGATCTCGCCACAATCAATGATCTCCCGGATCAAGTGAAACCGTCTCTGTATGTGCTTGGACTTCTGGTACGACCGTGGTTCCTTTGCTTGTGCGATTGCTCCAGTGTTATCACAGAAGATAACCAATGGATCTGCACTCGAAGGAACAACACCAAGTTCCTGAATGAACTTACGAATCCACACTGCCTCCTTAGATGCTTCTGAGGCTGCAACATACTCGGCTTCTGTTGTAGAATCAGCAACAATGGATTGTTTGAAACTTTTCCACACCACCGCTCCTCCATTCAAGCTAAAAACATAGCCTGATTGCGATCGGAAATCATCCTGGTCAGATAGGAACGAAGCGTCAGTATATCCTTCAATACTGAGTTCTTCCTGACCTCCATATATCAAGAACATATCTTTGGTCCTCCGCAGATATTTTAAAATGTTCTTGACTGCAATCCAGTGTGCCTGACCTGGATTACTTTGGAATCGACTGGTTACGCTTAACCCGTAAGCGACGTCTGGGCGAGTACACAACATCGCATACATAATGGACCCAATAGCCGAAGCATAAGTCGTATTGTCTATTTCATCTTTCTCAGTCTGTGTTTGTGGACACTGACTCTTCGAAAGATTCAGACCATGTCTGACTGGAAGATATCCTCTTTTAGAATTCTCTAAATGAAATCTCTCCAGGACTTTATCGATGTAAGTACTCTGGCACAGCCCGAGAAGTCTCTTAGATCTATCTCTGTAGATCTTCACACCTAATACATAGGCTGCTTCTCCTAAATCTTTCATCTTGAAACATTGCCTTAACCATGCTTTAACGGCATGCAGTTCAGGAATATCGTTTCCAATGATTAAGATATCATCGATGTAGAGGACTAGGAAAGTAATCACGCTCCCACTAAACCTCTTATATACACACGGGTCATCTTCATTCTTGATGAAACCAAATTCACAGATTGATTCATCAAAACGAATATTCCAGCTTCTAGATGCTTGCTTAAGTCCATAAATGGACTTCTTTAACTTGCATATTTTATGACGATCTGATGGATTTGTGAAACCTTCAGGTTGTGTCATATACACATCCACCAGCAGATTTCCATTAAGGAAAGCAGTCTTCACATCCATTTGCCAGATCTCATAATCATAATATGCTGCTATCGCAAGAATAATCCGAATAGACTTAAACATGGCTACAGGAGAGAAAGTTTCATCATAATCTATCCCGTAGATTTGTTTGAAACCTTTCGCAACTAGCCTGCCTTTATAGGTAACCACGTTACCATCCATGTCTATCTTCTTCTTGAAGATCCATTTACAGCCTATAGGGATTACTCCCGGAGGCGGATCAACCAAATCCCAGACTTGGTTATCTGACATGGAGTCCATCTCGGCTCGCATAGCTTCAAGCCATCTCGCTGATTCCGGTCCACTGACCGCATCCGCATAAGTGAGGGGTTCATCATGATCAATGATGTAGACTCCGTCATAGCGCTCAGGCTGTCGACGGATCCTTCCCGATCTTCGCGGTTCCCGTGATATCTGAGCCTTAGGTTGTTCAATAACCTGTTCTACTGGCTCAGGCTCATCCAACTGTGCTTGACTACTTTGTCCTTCCTCTGGAATCTCATCCAGCTTTATTTCTCTCCCACTGGCTTCTTGCAGAAGAAATTCCTTCTCAAGAAAAATAGCCGTCCGAGCAACAAATACTTTGTTCTCTTTGGGATCGTAGAAATAATAACCCTTAGTTTCCTTAGGGTAACCGACAAAGATACATTTCTTAGATCTGCTCTCTAGTTTCCCAAAGGCGAGCTTTTTGACATAAGCCTCGCAACCCCAGATCTTGATAAATGTCAAGCTCGGCTGTTTCCCATACCATAACTCATATGGAGTCTTTGAAACTGCCATGGATGGCACTCGGTTTAGTACCTTTGCAGCTGTTTCCAGTGCAAATCCCCAAAAGGAGTAAGGTAGAGTAGCCTGACTCATCATAGAACGAACCATATCCAGTAAGGTTCTGTTCCTCCTCTCCGACACACCATTCCATTGCGGTGTTCCTGGCGGAGTGAGCTGTGAGATAATCCCACACTCCTTCAGATAGTCAGTAAACTCACGACTTAGGTATTCTCCACCTCGATCTGAGCGAAGTGCCTTGATATTTCGGCCTAGCTGATTCTGTACTTCATTTTTGAACTCTTTGAACTTGTCAAAAGATTCACTTTTATGTCTCATTAGATAGACATATCCATACCTACTGAAATCATCAGTAAAGGTAATGAAGTACGAAAAGCCACCTGTGGCATGTTTACTAAATGGCCCACACACATCACTGTGTATAAGGTCAAGTAAACTTGAAGCCCTTTGACCTTTGTGAAGAAAAGGAGCTTTCGTCATTTTACCCATTAAACAAGCTTTGCATGTATCAATCTCCTCATAGGAGAATGATCCCAGCAGTCCATGATCATGCAACCGCTTAATGCGTTTCTCGTTAATATGGCCTAAACGACTATGCCATAGCAAGGTGCTGTCATCAGCATACTTGGCTTTCTTATTATCAATATTTTGTATAGAATATTCCATGTCCAACATGAATAACCCATTGTTAATTGATCCAGTAGCATAAACAATATTATCATAAGAAATAACACACTTTGAAATATTGCATTCAAAGGAAAACCCTTTCCTGACAAAAGCAGGAATAGAGATAATATTTTTCGTTATGCTAGGTACAAAATAACAATTGTTCAATTCTAATACAAGTCCAGATGGTAATGAGATGTGATATTCTCCTACAGCAACAGCAGCAACCCGTGCTCCGTTTCCAACTCGTAGGTCCACCTCATGCTGTCCCACCTGTCTTCTTCTCTTGAGTTCCTGTACATTTGAACAAATGTGAACAACACATGCAGTGTCCAACACCCATGAAATAGAAGAAGAAGATATCATGACTTCAGTCACAAATATACCTGAGCCAGAAGCAATGCTTCCCTTCTTGTCTCCTTGGAGCGCTTTACAGTCCTTTTTCCAGTGACCCAGCTGGCCACAATGGAAACATCTGTATTCCTTCGACCGCTTAACCTTTTGTTTCAGAGCCTTGTTGTAGCTCTTTACAGGGGCTTTGCCCTTCTTCCCCTTCTTCTTGTTCCTGGAAGGAACCATCAAGACAGAGGTTGAAGGCTTTCCCTTTAGAGTCAACTCTGTAGTCAAGAGCATGTTCAATAACTCTGCCGGGGTACAGTCGATCTTGTTCATATTGAAATTAATAATGAACGGATCGAAAGAGGCCGGGAGAGACTGAAGAATGATGTCTACAGCAAGCTCCTGATTGATGGTATGTCCCAGTTTCTCTAGAGCCTCTTTGTACCCAATCATCTTGAGCACGTGAGCTCCCACTGGACTCCCTTCAGTCAGTTTGCTCTGAAAGAAAAGCTTAGTCAAATTGTAGCGTTCAGTCCTAGCCTGTGCAGCATACAACATCTTGAGGTTTGCTATAATCTGTATAGCAGATAGATCCTCATGCTGACGTTGCAGCTCAGGCGTCATAGATGCAAGCATCAGGCAAGCGACATCAATGCTATCATTGACATGCTTTTCATAGGCTTCCCGAACCACCCTTGCGGCGTTCGCAGCGGGTTGAGGCGGTATAGCCGTCTCGAGGACATACAGTTTCCTCTCTGCCTTAAGAACAATCTTAAGGTGTCTGTACCAGTCTGAGAAGTTTGGCCCAGCAAACTTCTCCCTTTCCAGTAGGGATCGCACATTGAAATTCGTGGTGTTCGTTGCTGCAGAAATCTACAACATTGCAAGAACAGCAAGGTCAGTATTGAAAGTCCCCTCAACAAGGGGGGGGGGGGCGAAACCCTACTGGCGCATATGGAGGTTTTAAAGCAGCGGAATGGATTTCTAGGGATCGATTGCATGAGATATGATCAACTACAAAAACCCCGATTGCAAACATAAGAAGGATCATACCATCGCCATCCTTTGGATGGTGCCTTGGAAGCAAAGATCGAAAGGGATCTTCTCCAAAAGTGACGCACACAAGGTGATGCCGCCTACTCTTTGTTGATCCTTGTGCTAGCAAGGTTCTTCAAAGGTCTTTGTCGTATAAAAGGGAAGAGAAGATTTTCCTTGCTTGGCGAGACCTCTCCCTTGTCGTCAAGAAGCTCTACCACACGAATGTGTCAAGAACCCAAAAACCAACAGGCGACAAGAGGGCGAGAGGGAGGCATGAAGAGAGGCGACGTGAGATGTGGTCACGTAAGTGACATGCTATCTAAAAATAGCAAAACCACTTCTCATCATGAAATGCGCTCATGAACAAATCGCAAATCTCTTCTCCCATGAACCATGCGCTCACTTGATGAGCTGGTTCAATTTGGTTTGGTTCAAAGACCAATTAACCCAAGCCATTTGGTCTAGATCACAATAAACCCTAAAGGTTCAAGATCTAACCGTTCATCTCTTGATGCTCTTGATCTCACCGATCTAGCATCCATTCTCTCAATCAAAGCTTACCGATCTTAAGCCCTAATCAATCAAACATGATCAGACCAGATCTCACTTACAATCAGAGATTAAATCCCTTTAAACTGAACCCAAACAATTCAGTCCACATGATCTGACTTAAGTAAGCCATATCATCAAATTGTGCGACCCTAAGGGTTTCCTTTAAATGTCGGTAACGATAACTCACGTTATCACGATCAGTGAGGGGTATCTAGCAACACATCACTGTCTCCCGATATAAAGGAAAGAGTCTTCCAAGACTACACCCAAACCACAGCACAAGTGTGAATCCACTTCACAAGGCATACATGTTTCCTTTGCCACTGGATGTTCTTATTGGACAAGCGTGTCAAGCCTGTAACTCCAATATGATGAGAATGATTAGATCAGATGAACATAGTCATCTGGGTATGGCCATACACTTTCTCAATCATCTCATTCAAGGGGGCCCCTTTAGAACATCACACTCCAATCAAGGAGACGGCAATCCTATATCTATCACTAGTATCCTAACCTGACTCATGATCATTATCCAAGATAGTCTATAACCATTATGTTTCAAATGATATTGAACTACCTCAAAACAATGACAATCATCATTTAGAAACACAAGTGATCTCAAGTCAGAGGACATGTGCCACTTGTTGCAAACAAGGATTATTCACATTGTGACAAGCAATTGAATATCCTAGTAGGGTTTGTCCAGTACATCCAATGTACCCATGAGTCTACATCTTATTCCATTGAACAGCATTGAGACATTATTCAGAAGCACACTTATTGCAGCAGACAATGTAACAAACTGAATAACAACCATTGCCTTTATAAACATAAGAGTTTATACATGATACTGAAAGAATCCCAAGGCCTCATACATTAGCCTTAAGGGCATACCCCAACAAGTATCAATGTTTAGAATCAATCCAGGACTTAAGAAAGATTCTTTTCTCACTATTTTATCTGACTGAAAAATCCATTAAACAGTCCGAAAGAGTAACACTCTTTTAGTGAGATGGGATCCAGATTTCATACTTGGTCTCCGTGTCCCGCTCAGGCGAGATAAGATGCACAGAGAGTACAAGCACTAGTTTCTGGTAGGCAATCCCTGCCAATCGCCAACCCATGCGATTCCCCTTCATCTGGGCAATCCAGCAGACTGTGCCAACTGAGTTGGTACAACACAGTCTCTGATTCCACAGATGGTTGCCTCCATATAGCTCACATATGCTCCATATGTAGCTTTACATGGTCAAGCTAACCTGACCTACTCCCTGGACCACCACGTGCTATGCTGAGCAACGAGAAGCGATAAATCCCTTCTCTGTAACACGCAGGTGTAATCGCACACCGTCTGAAGATAGATGGGCGTGCCCACTGAGTGGGTACAACACGGTCCCAACGATAGTCAGAACAGTGAGGTTTCGCGTCAGAAGGCTTACGTGCTTGATATTTTAGCGTTGGATTTTAACGGTCTTTTATCTTCTTACTATCATTCAAATCCTATGGTGATAGCAGAAGAATAAATCATGCAGTTCTAAATATATAAACAATAAGTAGAAAGCATGCTGATCTTATGTTGTAATCGCCCAATAAGCCTAGGTAAGACCTTAATTAACTTAAGTCTTCACTTGAGCTCTTCTTGGGTCTTTAGCATCTCATCTGGCCCAACCCAGGGCCCAAGCGCCCACTGCAGCTCAGGTGCGCCCACCAGGTAAATGCGCCTGTCCCAGAGTCGAACCCTGGACCTCCCACCTGGTCAAGCCACAGCTGCATGCGCCTCTGCCAAGTGTGCTCTGTACTCTTGTCTGATTAAAATACAATTTAATCTATCTAGACAAGGTCGACACGCAGGTCAATTACACAATAAATTAATTAAAATGTGATGCGCAGATCACAATAATAATAATTTACAAATTAATCCAGGCACGCAGGCCCCAGCACAGTACACATTAAAAGGGCAACCCACATAAGATGAAATAGACACTCATCATGGTATGCAATGAACATGTGATTCAAGATCAGAAATAAAATTTTCGAAAACCCATTTGCATCAATTTTATTTTTCTTATTTGCCCTACTACCTTACAACGGTCCATTAATAGGGATCCACTCATCATGTCTAGTCAGATCCACTGCCCTTGCATGCACCAAGTCCTAACTGACTTGAGTTGACCTAATGGTCAACCATGCATGCCCTGGGCTGAACGACCCTCATGAGTTCTGGCAAGCGGGTGTGACCCCGGGCCTAACTCATGCGCGTTCACTGGTTGTCTCAACCAGACCTCGCTACACGCTCTTGATGCAGTCGACCTATAGCCACCTCATGCTTGGCATTGGTGCCATCTGGTCGACCCATCTTGGCTGTCAGATGGTCTGATCAGACTGTTTGGATCTAAACTCGGCTGATGACTTCAACCCTATCAACCCGTCTAAGGGTTTATAGTAGGCGCTTAGATCTAATGATGGGCGCGCAAGTTAAGTTTTTTTGACAAAACAACAACATGCGCCAATACATGCGCCAAAGAGTAACATACATCATACATGTATTTTCGCATGTAATAAACGTTAGATCTAAGCATAAGCGCAAACATGGATCACACAATAACATCAAGCAATCATATGATTCAAACGATAACCTGCTCTGATACCAATTGAAAGTCCCCTAAAGAAAAGAGGAAAGGGGAAACCCTAATAGGAGGCGCATATAAAACTTTCATAGCGGAAGCAAGGGTTTCAAAACTTTCGCAAGAACATATGATCAACTTGATAAAGTTTGGATTCATACCATAGCCATTGATTCGAATGGCGTGTTGGAAGAAGAGAACAACGTTGATCTCCTTCAAAGAGTTCACACACAAGATGAAGATCGCCTACTCCCTTAGCGTTCCTTGTGCTAGCAAGGGTCCAAGGTTTCCTTGTCGAATGGAAAGGAATGAAAGATGAAGTCTCGCTTGGCTTAACTTTCTCCAAGGCGTTAACCTTCTTTTCACGAGAGTGTGTCGTCGAGAGAGAAGAGGCAAGAGGATGTCTCAAAACCGAAAATCGAGACGTTCCATTCAAACGTGGAGGCGTTTTCACAAATGGGAAAACCGACTTTCCAAATATAGAAAGCCCTTAACTCCAAGCGTTCATGCGATCATCCATGCGTTCACTCCAAGTGAACCGATCGCACCTTTTCTCCTCTTTGAACCAAGCCACGGTTCAATTGCATTTGGTTCAAAGACCAAATCAAATCAGCCCAAGCCATGGTCTAGATCTCATTGAACCAAATGGTTCAAGATCTAACCTTTCATCTCTTGATGCTCTTGATCTCACCGATCTAGCATCTATACTCTCGATCGAAGCTTACCGATCTCAAGCTCTAATCAATCAAACATGATCAGACCAGATCTCACTTACAATCAGAGATTAAATCCCTTTAAACTGAACCAAGATAATTCAGTCCACACGATCTGACTTAAGTAAGCCATATCATCAAATTGTGCGACCCTAAGAGTTTCCTTTAAATGTCGGTAACGATAACTTACGTTATCACGATCAGTGAGGGGTATCTAGCAACACATCACTGTCTCCCAATACAAAGGAAAGAGTCTTCCAAGACTACACCCAAACCACAGCACAAGTGTGAATCAACTCACTAGGCATACATGTTTCCTTTGCCACTTGATGTTCTTATTGGACAAGCGTGTCAAGCCTGTAGCTCCAATATGATGAGCATGATTAGATCAGATGAACATAGTCACCTGGGTATGGCCATACACTTTCTCAATCATCTCATCCAGGGGGCCCCTATAGAACAACACACTCCAAACTAGGAGACGGCAATCCTTTATCTATCACTAGTGTCCTAACCTGACTCATGATCATTATCCAAGACAGTCTATAACCATTATGTTTCAAATGATATCGAACTACCTCAAAACAATGACAATCATCATTTAGAAACACAAGTGATCTCAAGTCAGAGGAAATATGCCACTTGTTGCATATAAGGATTATTCACATTGTGACAAGCAATCGAATATCCTAGTAGGGTCTGTCCAGTACATCCAATGTACCTATGAGTCTACTGTTGGGGTATGCCCTTAAGCCTAATGTTTGAGGCCTTGGGATTGTAACAGTGTCATGTAATAAACTCTTATGTTTATAAAGGCATGGTTATTATTCAGGTTGTTACCTTGTCTGCTGTAATAAGTGTACTTCTGAATAATGTCTCAAAGCTGTTCAGCTAGGCTGACATGCAGTTAAGTCCTTAGTCGATATATCTTGGTGAACATGAGACAGCCTTGATATGATTGAGACTAATATGTGTTCTAATCTTATAGGATGCTTCGAGCATGGAATAAGATGTAGACTCATGGGTACATTGGATGTACTGGACAGACCCTACTAGGATATTCAGTTGCTTGTCACAATGTGAATATTCCTTGATTGTAACAAGTGGCACATTTCCTCTGACTTGAGATCACTTGTGTTTTCTAAATGATGATTGTCATTGTTTTGAGGTAGTTCAATATCATTTGAAACATAATGATTATAGACTATCTTGGATGGTGAGCTTGAGTCATGTTAGGGCACTAGTGATAGACATAGGATTGCCGTCTCCTTGTTTAAGGAGTGCGATGTTCTAAAGGGGCCCCTGGATGAGATGATTGAGAAAAGAGTATGGCCATACCCAGGTGACAGTGTTCATCTGTTCTAATCATGCTCGTCATATTGGAGTTACAAGCTTGACACGCTTGTCCAATAAGAACATCCAGTGGCAAAGGAAATATACATGCGTAGTGAGTTGATTCACACTTGTGCTGTTTTTGGGTGTAGTCTTCGAAGACTCTTTTCTTTATATCGGGAGACAGTGATGTGTTGCTAGATACCCCTCACTGATCGTGATGACGTAAGTTATCGTTACCGACATTTAAAGGAAACCCTCAGGGTCGCACAATTTGATGATATGGCTTACTTAAGTCAGATCGTGTGGACTGAATTGTTTAAGTTCAGTTTAAAGGGATTTGATCTCTGATTGTAAGTGAGATCTGGTCTGATCATGTTTGATTGATTAGGGCTTGAGATCGGTAAGCTTCGATCGAGAGAATAGATGCTAGATCGGTGAGATCAGAAGCATCAAGAGATCAACGGTTAGATCTGGAGCCTTAGGGTTTATTTGAGATCTAGACTTGATTGCTTGGCTTGATTGGTTCTTAAACCGAACCAAATTGAACCAGCTCATGAAATGAGCGCATGGTTCAAGGCGTGGCGACATGTTCACTTGGCGTGAACATTGGAGCGATGAGTGGTTGCTATTTTTAGTAACCATGATCTCCACTTGGAGATGGCTCACGTTCGAATAGAGGGTTCTCTATTCTCGTCACTAAAAAACTCATTCCTCTTGACACCTTTTGGTGTGCGGTGACAACTTGAAGCATAGAGGAAGATTCGGCCAAGAGAGATCGATATCTCCATCCCTTTCCTTTCGATCAAAGACATCTTGGACGATCCTTGCTAGCACAAGGGACGACAAGAAGCAAGCCGTCGCTCATCTTGTGTGTGACGATTTGGAGGAGACCTTCATTGTTCTCTTGCTTCCAAGGCGCCATCTTGAAATGGCTATGGTATGAATCGCATCTTCTCTATTCATGTTTTCGAAAGTTGATCATATAATGCATGCTCTTCGACCCTTGAATCCGCTGCCTATCATGTTGCGCCACTTTAGGGTTTCGCACCCCTCATGAAAGGGGTTCCCTGCAATTGGTATCAGAGTAGGTTACCTGCGCAATTATATGATTGCTTTGATTTTGTGTTCCATGAATGTTTAGATCTATATCATGCGTAATTTTATCATGTTAATATGTTTCATGTAGAAACCTATTTTATGTTTCATTTGCGCATGCATGTTGGCGCATGTTTGTTTTCTCAAAAATGGATCACATGCACGACTAACATTAGATCTAAGGCCCTGCTGTAAACCCTTAGACGGGTTATTAGGGTTGAAATCATCCCCCAGGTTAGATCCAACAGTCTGATCAGACTATCTGACAGCCTTGATGGGTCGACCAGATAGCATCTGTGCGCAAGCATCAGATGGCTATAGGTCGACTGCAGACAGGCGTGTAGCGATGTCTGATTGAGACAACCTATGAACGCACATGAGTTAGGCCCGGGGTCACACCCGCTTGCCAGACCTCATTGTGGTCGTTCAGCCCTTGGCGCATGCATTGTTGACCTTTTGGTCGACTCAAGTCAGTTAGGACTTGGTGCATGTAAGGGCACAGGATCTGACTAGGTTCGATGAGTGGATCCCTAGTAATGGACCGTTGTAAGGTAGTAAGGCTAATAAGGAAAAATAAAATTAATCTCAATGGGGTTTTTCAAAAATTTTATTTTTCATGATTGGATCACATGATGTATGATGCCATATGTATGTTTATTTAGTCTTATGTGGGCTGCCCATGTTTAATGTGTGCTGTGCTGGGGCCTGCGTGCCTGGAATCTTTTTGTAAATTATTTTTAATTGTGATCTGCGTATCACCTTCTATTTAATTTATAAAATGTAATTGACCTGCGAGTCAATCTTGTCTAGATAGATTAATTTGTAAATTAATCAGACAAGAGCACAGAGCACACTTGGCAGAAGCGCTTGCAGCAGAGGCTTGACCAGGTGGGAGGTCCAGGGTTCGACTCTGGGACCAGGCGCATTTTCCTTGGTAGGCGCACCTGAGCTGCAGATGGCGCTTGGGCCCTGGTTTGGGCCAAATGAGCAGCAAAAGACCCATGAAGAAAAGCAAGTGAAGACTTAAGTTGTTTAAGGTCTTACTTAGGCTATGAGCTTTTACCACATAAGATTCATGCTTTCTTTTATTTGTTTAAATAAGTAGAACAGCATGATTTATTTATCTTCTGCTATCACCATAGGAATTGCATGATAGTGAAGAAGATAAAAGACCGTTAAAATCCAACGCTAAAATATCAAGCTCGTTAGCCTTCTGACGCGAAACCTCACTGTTCTGATTATCGTTGGAGCCGTGTTGTACCCACTCAGTGGGCACGTCCATCTATCTTCAGACGGTGCGGGATTACACCTGCGTGTTACAGAGAAGGGATTTATCGCTTCTCGTTGCTCAGCATAGCACATGGTGGTCCAGGGAGTAGGTCGGGTCAGCTTGACCATGTAGGCTACATATGTGGCGCATATGGTAGCGCATGGAGGCAGCCATCTGTGGGGTCAGAGATTGTGTTGTACCAACTCAGTTGGCACAGTCTGCTGGATTGCCCAGATGAAGGGGAATCGCACGGGTTGGCGATTGGCAGGCAGCCTACCAGAGATTAGTGCTTGTACTCTCTGTGCATCTTATCTCGCCTGAGCGGGACGCGGAGACCAAGTATGAAATCTGGATCCCATCTCACTAAAAGAGTGTTTACTCTTTCGGGCTGTTTTGCTGGATTTTTCAGCCAGATAAAATAGTGAGAAAAAGAATCTTTCTTAAGTCCTGATTGATTCTTAACATTGATACTGACCTTGCTGTTCTTGCATTGTTGTAGATACCTGCAGCAACGAACACCATGAACTTCAATGTGCGATCCCTACTGGAAAGGGAGAAGTTTGCTGGGCCAAACTTCTCAGACTGGTTTGGACACCTTAAGATTGTTCTTAAGGCAGAGAGGAAACTGTATGTCCTCGAGACGGCGATACCGCCTCAGCCCGCTCCGAACGCCGCAAGGGCGGTTCGGGAAGCCTATGAAAAGCACGTCAATGATAGCATTGATGTCGCTTGCCTGATGCTAGCGTCTATGACGCCACCGCTGCAGCGTCAGCATGAGGATATGTCTGCTATAGACATGATAGCGAACCTCAAGATGCTGTATGCTGCACAGGCGAGGACAGAACGCTATAATCTGACAAAGCTGTTCTTTCAGAGCAAACTGGCTGAAGGGAGCCCAGTGGGAGCTCATGTGCTCAAGATGATTGGGCACAAGGAAGCTCTAGAGAAACTGGGGCATACCATCAATCAGGAGCTTGCTGTAGACATTATTCTGCAGTCTCTCCCGCCCTCATTCGACGCGTTCATCATTAACTTTAATATGAACAAAATCGATTGTACTCCGGCAGAGCTGCTGAATATGCTCTTGACTACTGAGGAAACTCTGAAGGGAAAGCCTTCGACCTCTGTCTTAATGGTTCCTTCAAGGAACAAGAAGAAGGGGAAGAAGGGCAAGACCCCTGTCAAGAATTACAGCAAGGCTCTGAAGCAAAAGGTGAAGCGGTCCAAGGAATACAGATGTTTCCACTGTGGCCAGCTGGGTCACTGGAAAAAGGACTGTAAAGCGCTCCAAGGAGATAAGAGGGGAAGCATCGCTTCTGGCTCAGGTATTTACGTGACTGAAGTCATGTTTTCATCTTCTTCTATATCATGGGTGTTGGACACTGCATGTGGAGTTCACATTTGTTCAAATGTACAGGAACTCAAGAGAAGAAGGCAGGTGGGACAGCATGAGGTGAACCTACGAGTAGGAAACGGGGCACGGGTTGCTGCTGTTGCTGTAGGAGACTATTTCATTTCTTTACCATCTGGACTTGTATTGGAACTAGACAATTGTTACTTTGTTCCTAGCATTACTAAGAATATTATCTCCATTCCTGCTCTTGTCAGGAAGGGGTTTTCCTTTGAATGCAATATTTCAAAGTGTGTTTTATCTTTAGATAATATTGTTTATGCCACTGGTTCAATTAACAATGGGTTATTCATGTTGGACATGGAGAGTTCTATACAAAATATTGATAATAAGAAAGCCAAGTATGCTGATGACAGCACCTTGCTATGGCATAGTCGTTTAGGCCATATTAACAAGAAACGCATTAAGCGGTTGCATGATCATGGACTGCTGGGATCATTCTCCTATGAGGAGATTGATACATGCAAGGCTTGTTTAATGGGCAAAATGACGAAGTCACCTTTTCCTAACAAAGGTCAAAGGGCTTCAGGTTTACTTGACCTTATACACAGTGATGTGTGTGGGCCATTTAGTAAACATGCCAGAGGTGGCTATTAGTACTTCATTACCTTTACTGATGATTTCAGTAGATATGGGTATGTCTATTTAATGAGACATAAAAGTGAATCTTTTGACAAGTTCAAAGAGTTCAAGAATGAAGTACAGAATCAGCTAGGCCGAAATATCAAGGCACTTCGTTCTGATCGAGGTGGAGAATACCTAAGTCATGAGTTTACTGACTATCTGAAGGAGTGTGGGATTATCTCACAGCTCACTCCACCAGGAACACCGCAATGGAATGGTGTGTCCGAGAGGAGAAATAGAACATTACTTGATATGGTTCGTTCTATGATGAGTCAGGTTACTCTTCCATATTCCTTTTGGGGTTTTGCACTGGAAACAGCTGCAAAGGTACTAAACCGAGTGCCATCCAAGGCCGTTTCTAAGACTCCATATGAGTTATGGTATGGGAAACAGCCGAGCTTGACATTTATCAGGATCTGGGGTTGCGAGGCTTATGTCAAAAAGCTCACCTCTGGGAAACTAGAGAGCAGATCTGACAAATGCATCTTTGTCGGTTACCCTAAGGAAACTAAGGGTTATTATTTCTACGATCCCAAAGAGAAAAAGGTTTTTGTTGCTCGGACAGCCATATTTCTTGAGAAGGAGTCTCTTCTGCAAGAGGCCAGTGGGAGAGAAATAAATCTGGATGAGAATCCAGAAGAAGGACAAAGTGCTCAAGCACAGTTGGATGAGCCTGAGCCGGTTGAACAGGTTATTGAACAACCTGAGGCTCAGATATCACGGGAACCGCGAAGATCGGGAAGGATCCGTCGACAGCCTGAGCGCTATGACGGAGTCTACATCATTGATCATGATGAACCCCTCACTTATGCGGATGCGGTCAGTGGACCGGAGTCAGCAAGATGGCTTGAAGCTATGCGCGCCGAGATGGACTCCATGTCAGATAACCAAGTCTGGGATTTGGTTGATCCGCCTCCGGGAGTTATCCCTATAGGCTGTAAATGGATCTTCAAGAAGAAGATTGACATGGATGGTAACGTGGTTACCTATAAAGGCAGGCTAGTTGCGAAAGGTTTCAAACAAATCTACGGGATAGATTATGATGAAACTTTCTCACCAGTAGCTATGTTTAAGTCTATTCGGATTCTTTTTGCGATAGCTGCATATTACGATTATGAGATCTGGCAGATGGATGTGAAGACGGCTTTCCTGAATGGAAATCTGGATGAGGATGTGTATATGACACAACCAGAAGGTTTCACTAATCCATCAGATCGTCATAAAATATGCAAATTAAAGAAGTCTATTTATGGACTTAAACAAGCATCAAGAAGCTGGAATATTCGTTTTGATGAATCAATCTCTGAATTTGGTTTCATCAAGAACGAAGATGACCCGTGTGTATATAAGAGGTTTAGTGGGAGCGTGATTACTTTCCTAGTCCTCTACGTCGATGACATCTTGATCATTGGAAATGACATTCCTGAAATGCATGCGGTTAAGGCATGGTTAAGGAAATGTTTCCAGATGAAAGATTTAGGAGAAGCAGCCTATGTGTTAGGTGTGAAGATCTACAGGGATAGATCTAAGAGGCTTCTCGGGCTGTGCTAGAGTACTTACATCGATAAAGTCCTGGAGAGATTTCATTTAGAGAATTCTAAAAGAGGATATCTTCCAGTCAGACATGGTCTGAATCTTCTGAAGAGTCAGTGTCCACAAACACAGACTGAGAAAGATGAAATGGACAATACGCCTTATGCTTCGGCTATTGGGTCCATTATGTATGCGATGTTGTGTACTCGCCCAGACGTCGCTTACGGGTTAAGCGTGACCAGTCGGTTCCAAAGTAATCCGGGAGTGGCACACTGGATTGCAGTCAAGAACATCTTAAAATATCTGCGGAGGACCAAAGATATGTTCTCGATATATGGTGGTCAGGAAGAACTCAGTATTGAAGGATATACTGACGCTTCGTTCCAGTCGGACCAGGATGATTTCCGATCGCAATCAGGCTATGTTTTTAGCTTGAATGGTGGAGCAGTGGTGTGGAAGAGTTTCAAACAGTCAACTGTTGCTGATTCCACAACAGAAGCCGAGTATGTTGCAGCCTCGGAAGCATCTAAGGAGGCAGTGTGGATTCGTAAGTTCGTGAGAGAACTTGGTATTGTTCCTTCGAGTGCAGATCCTTTGGTTATCTTCTGTGATAACACTGGAGCAATCGCACAGGCAAAGGAACCACGGTCGCACCAGAAGTCCAAGCACATACAGAGACGGTTTCATTTGATCAGGGAGATCATAGATCGTGGCGAGATCAAAGTTTGCAAGGTTCATACAGATGACAATCTGGCAGACCCGCTTACTAAGCCTCTGGCGCAGCAGAAGCATGAGAAGCACTGTAATAATATGGGTTTGAGATTTCTCAACCATTAGATTAAGTGCAAGTGGGAGATTGTTGGGGTATGCCCTTAAGCCTAATGTTTGAGGCCTTGGGATTGTAACAGTGTCATGTAATAAACTCTTATGTTTATAAAGGCATGGTTATTATTCAGGTTGTTACCTTGTCTGCTGTAATAAGTGTACTTCTGAATAATGTCTCAAAGCTGTTCAGCTAGGCTGACATGCAGTTAAGTCCTTAGTCGATATATCTTGGTGAACATGAGACAGCCTTGATATGATTGAGACTAATATGTGTTCTAATCTTATAGGATGCTTCGAGCATGGAATAAGATGTAGACTCATGGGTACATTGGATGTACTGGACAGACCCTACTAGGATATTCAGTTGCTTGTCACAATGTGAATATTCCTTGATTGTAACAAGTGGCACATTTCCTCTGACTTGAGATCACTTGTGTTTTCTAAATGATGATTGTCATTGTTTTGAGGTAGTTCAATATCATTTGAAACATAATGATTATAGACTATCTTGGATGATGAGCTTGAGTCATGTTAGGGCACTAGTGATAGACATAGGATTGCCGTCTCCTTGTTTAAGGAGTGCGATGTTCTAAAGGGGCCCCCTGGATGAGATGATTGAGAAAAGAGTATGGCCATACCCAGGTGACAGTGTTCATCTGTTCTAATCATGCTCGTCATATTGGAGTTACAAGCTTGACACGCTTGTCCAATAAGAACATCCAGTGGCAAAGGAAATATGCATGCCTAGTGAGTTGATTCACACTTGTGCTGTTTTTGGGTGTAGTCTTGGAAGACTCTTTTCTTTATATCGGGAGACAGTGATGTGTTGCTAGATACCCCTCACTGATCGTGATGATGTAAGTTATCGTTACCGACATTTAAAGGAAACCCTCAGGGTCGCACAATTTGATGATATGGCTTACTTAAGTCAGATCGTGTGGACTGAATTGTTTAAGTTCAGTTTAAAGGGATTTGATCTCTGATTGTAAGTGAGATCTAGTCTGATCATGTTTGATTGATTAGGGCTTGAGATCGGTAAGCTTCGATCGAGAGAATAGATGCTAGATCGGTGAGATCAGAAGCATCAAGAGATCAACGGTTAGATCTGGAGCCTTAGGGTTTATTTGAGATCTAGACTTGATTGCTTGGCTTGATTGGTTCTTAAACCGAACCAAATTGAACCAGCTCATGAAATGAGCGCATGGTTCAAGGCGTGGCGACATGTTCACTTGGCGTGAACATTGGAGCGATGAGTGGTTGCTATTTTTAGTAACCATGATCTCCACTTGGAGATGGCTCACGTTCGAATAGAGGGTTCTCTATTCTCGTCACTAAAAAACTCATTCCTCTTGACACCTTTTGGTGTGCGGTGACAACTTGAAGCATAGAGGAAGATTCGGCCAAGAGAGATCGATATCTCCATCCCTTTCCTTTCGATCAAAGACATCTTGGACGATCCTTGCTAGCACAAGGGACGACAAGAAGCAAGCCGTCGCTCATCTTGTGTGTGACGATTTGGAGGAGACCTTCGTTGTTCTCTTGCTTCTAAGGCGCCATCTTGAAATGGCTATGGTATGAATCGCATATTCTCTATTCATATTTTCGAAAGTTGATCATATAATGCATGCTCTTCGACCCTTGAATCCGCTGCCTATCATGTTGCGCCACTTTAGGGTTTCGCACCCCTCATGAAAGGGGTTCCCTGCATCTACATCTTATTCCATGCTCGAAGCATCCTATAAGATTAGAACACATATTAGTCTCAATCATATCAAGGCTGTCTCATGTTCACCAAGATATCTCGACTAAGGACTAAAGTGCATATCAGCCTAGCTGAACAGCATTGAGACATTATTCAGAAGTATACATATTGCAGCAGATAATGTAACAACCTGAATAACAACCATTGTAAAACCCCTAAAGCAAAGGGGGCCGAAACCCTAAGGGGGCGCATGATAATTTGCTAGGGTTTCAACAACAAAATCGCATATATGCTCATATGATCAACTTGTATAGATTGATTAGATCAAGAAGGAGATCATACCAATGCCATCGATTGGATGGTGCCTTGGAAGCAAAGACGCAAATGCTCCTTCTCCAAAGGTGACGCACACAACAAACGAAGATGGCTTGCTCCTTTGAATCCTTTGTGCTAGCAAAGCGCTTCAAAGGGTCCTTGTCGTGTGAGGATGATGAGAGATCAAAAATGGCGAGGCTCAACTTCCTTCTCCTTTCGTCAAGTCTCTCTACACCGAAAGAGCATCGTTGGGATGAGAAGAGGCGAACGTTGAGACGTTATTTGGCGTTGAGGGGAGTGGCTAGTTATGACATTCCAAAAATAGAAGACATGAAGCCATGCGCCCACAAACCAACAAAAACGCCTACAAGCATTGAACCAAGCGTTCACCCATGTGAACCGGTTCATGCCAAATCGTTCCAATTGAATTTGGTTCATAAACCAAATCAAACCATCCCAAGCCATGGTCTAGATCTTATTGAACCAAATGGTTCAAGATCTAACCGTTCATCTCTTGATGCTCTTGATCTCACCGATCTAGCATCAATTCTCTCGATCGAAGCATACCGATCTTAAGCCCTAATCAATCAAACAAGATCAGACCAGATCTCTGTTGGGTCCCCTTCAAGGCGGAGCGCAAAACCTAAGCATGCATAATCTAAGAACTAGCATGAGCAGAATTAGGGTTTCAATAGATCGCATGAAGTATATCTATATGATCAACTTAGTTTGCTTATCAAGATCAAGAGAAGATCTAGAAGATCTCACCATGGCCATGATTTGAACGGCGCCTTGGAAGCAAGAGGGCGAAAAGGCTCTCCTCCAAAGAAGACACACACAAGGGATGAAGACTTACTCCTTGCGCAACTCTTGTGCTAGCAACAATTGCCAAGATGTCCTTTGTGTTGAGGAGATGAGATGATAGCTCCTTCTTGGCCGAAAGCTCTTTTTTCTCGTCAACCACACTCTACTCCAAAGAGCAAAACCGCGACAAGACAAGAGAGACAAGCGTTTTTTGGGCGTTATGGCGTTACAAGACTTCCCTATTTGGAAAGTCATCAAGACATGCGCTTATGTCTTGAGAACCAAATCAAAACGCCAATTCAATTCGAACCATGCGTTCACATATGTGAACCGGTTCAATTGAATTCGGTCCAATCTCATTTGGTTTAAGAACCAAATTGAACCAAGCCAAGCCATGGTCTAAATCTCATATGAACCATGAAGGTTCAAGATCTAACCACACATCTCATGATGCTCTTGATCTCACCGATCTAGCATCAACACTCTCGATCGAAGCTTACCGATCTCAAGTCCTAATCAATCAAACATGATTAGACCAGATCTCACTTACAATCAGAGTTTAAACTCCCTTAAACATAATCAAAACAATCCAGTCCACACGATCTGACTCAAGTAAGCCATATCACCAAATTGTGCGACCCTGAGGGTTTCCTTTAAATGTCGGTAACGATAACTCACGTTATCACAATCAGTGAGGGGTATCTAGCAACACATCACTGTCTCCCGATATAAAGGAAAGAGTCTTCCAAGACTACACCCAAATCACAGCACAAGTGTGAATCCATTTCACGAGGCATACATGTTTCCTTTGCCACTGGATGTTCTTATTGGACAAGCATGTCAAGCCTGTAACTCCAATACGATGAGCATGATTAGATCAGATGAACACAGTCATCTGGGTATGGCCATACACTTTCTCAATCATCTCATATAGGGGGGCCTCAGAACATCACACTCCTTAAACAAGGAGACGGCAATCCTTTATCTATCACTAGTGTCCTAACCTGACTCATGATCATTATCCAAGATAGTCTATAACCATTATATTTCAAATGATATTGAACTACCTCAAAACAATGACATTCATCATTTAGAAACACAAGTGATCTCAAGTCAAAGGACATGTGCCACTTGTAGCATACAAGGATTATTCACATTGTGACAAGCAATTGAATATCCTAGTAGGGTCTGTCCAGTACATCCAATGTACCCATGAGTCTACATCTTATTCCATGCTCGAAGCATCCTATAAGATTAGAATACATATTAGTCTCCATCATATCAAGGCTGTCTCATGTTCACCAAGATATCTCGACTAAGGACATTACTGCATGTCAGCCCAGCTGAACAGCTTTGAGACATTATTCAGTAGTACTCTTATTACAGCAGACAAGGTAACAACCTGAATAATAACCATGCCTTTATAAACACAAGAGTTTATTACATGATACTGATACAATCCCAAGGCCTCAAACATTAGCCTTAAGGGCATACCCCAACAATCTCCCACATGCACTTAATCTAATGGTTGAGAAACCTCAAACCCATGTTATTACAGTGCTTCTCATGCTTCTGCTGCGCCAGAGGCTTGGTAAGCGGGTCAGCCAGATTGTCGTCTGTATGAACCTTGCATATTTTGATCTCGCCACGATCTATGATCTCCCGGATCAAGTGAAACCGTCTCTGTATGTGCTTGGACTTCTGGTGCGACCGTGGTTCCTTTGCTTGTGCGATGGCTCCAGTGTTATCACAGAAGATAACCAAAGGATCGACACTTGAAGGAACAACACCAAGTTCTCTCACGAACTTACGAATCCACACTGCCTCCTTGGATGCTTCCGAGGCTGCAACATACTCGGCTTCTGTTGTGGAATCAGCAACAGTTGACTGTTTGAAACTCTTCCACACCACTGCTCCACCATTCAAGCTAAAAACATAGCCTGATTGCGATCGGAAAGCAACCTGGTCCGACTGGAACGAGGCGTCAGTATATCCCTCTATACTGAGTTCTTCCTGACCACCATATATCAAGAACATATCTTTGGTCCTCCGCAGATATTTTAAGATGTTCTTGACTGCAATCCAGTGTGCCTGGCCTGGATTACTTTGGAATCGACTGGTCACGCTTAACCCATAAGCGACGTCTGGGCGAGTACACAACATCGCATACATAATGGATCCATTAGCCGAAGCATAAGGTGTATTGTCCATTTCATCTTTCTCAGTCTGTGTTTGTGGACACTGACTCTTCGAAAGATTCAGACCATGTCTGACTGGAAGATATCCACTTTTAGAATTCTCTAAATGGAATCTCTCCAGGACTTTATCGATGTAAGTACTCTGGCACAGCCCGAGAAGCCTCTTAGATCTATCCCTGTAGATCTTCACACCTAACACATAGGCTGCTTCTCCTAGATCTTTCATCTGAAAACATTTTCCTAACCATGCTTTAACAGCATGCAGTTCAGGAATATCATTTCCAATGATTAAGATATCATCGACGTAGAGGACTAGGAAAGTAATCACGCTCCCACTAAACCTCTTATATACACACGGGTCATCTTCGTTCTTGATGAAACCAAACTCAGAGATTGATTCATCAAAACGAATATTCCAGCTCCTTGATGCTTGTTTAAGTCCATAAATGGACTTCTTTAACTTGCATATTTTATGACGATCTGCTGGATTAGTGAAACCTTCAGGTTGTGTCATATACACATCCTCATCCAGTTTTCCATTAAGGAAAGCCGTCTTCACATCCATCTGCCAGATCTCATAATCGTAATATGCTGCTATCGCGAAAAGAATCCGAATAGACTTGAACATGGCTACAGGAGAGAAAGTTTCATCATAATCTATCCCGTAGATTTGTTTGAAACCTTTCGCTACTAGCCTGCCTTTATAGGTAACCACGTTACCATCCATGTCAATCTTCTTCTTGAAGATCCATTTACAGCCTATAGGGATTACTCCCGGAGGCGGATCAACCAAATCCCAGACCTGGTTATCTGACATGGAGTCCATCTCTGCTCGCATAGCTTCAAGCCATCTAGCTGACTCCGGTCCACTGACCGCATCCGCATAAGTAAGGGGTTCATCATTATCAATGATGTAGACTCCGTCATAGTGCTCAGGCTGACGACGGATCCTTCCCGATCTACGCGGTTCCCATGATATCTGAGCCTCAGGTTGTTCAATAACCTGATCTACCGACTCAGGCACATCCATCTGTGCTTGACTACTTTGTCCATCCTCTGGATTCTCATCCAGCTTTATTTCTCTCCCACTGGCTTCTTGCAGAAGAAACTCCTTCTCAAGAAATATGGCCATCCGAGCAACAAATACTTTGTTCTCTTTGGGATCGTAGAAATAATAACCCTTAGTTTCCTTAGGGTAACCGACAAAGATGCATTTCTCAGATCTGCTCTCCAGTTTCCCAGAGGCGAGCTTTTTGACATAAGCCTCGCAACCCCAGATCCTGATAAATGTCAAGCTCGGCTGTTTCCCATACCATAATTCATATGGCGTCTTTGAAACGGCCTTGGATGGCACTCGGTTTAGTACCTTTGCAGCTGTTTCCAGTGCAAATCCCCAAAAGGAATAAGGAAGAGTAGCCTGACTCATCATAGAACGAACCATATCATGTAACGTTCTATTTCTCCTCTCGGACACACCATTCCATTGCGGTGTTCCTGGCGGAGTGAGCTGTGAGATAATCCCACACTCCTTCAGATAGTCAGTAAACGTATGACTCAAGTATTCTCCACCTCGATCAGAACGAAGTGCCTTGATATTTCGCCCTAGCTGATTCTGTACTTCATTTTTGAACTCTTTGAACTTGTCAAAAGATTCACTCTTATGTCTCATAAGATAGACATAACCATACCTACTGAAATCATCAGTAAAGGTAATGAAGTATTGATAGCCACCTCTGGCATGTTTGCTAAATGGCCCACACACATCACTGTGTATAAGGTCAAGTAAACCTGAAGCCCTTTGACCTTTGTGAGGAAAAGGTGACTTCGTCATTTTACCCATCAAACAAGCTTTGCATGTATCAATCTCCTTGCAGGAGAAAGATCCCAGCAGTCCATGATCATGCAACCGCTTAATGCGCTTCTTGTTAATATGGCCTAAACGACTATGCCATAACAAGGTGTTGTCTTCAGCATACTTGGCTTTCTTAATATCAATGTTTTGTATAGAATTTTCCATGTCCAACATGTATAACCCATTGTTAATTGAACCAGTTCCATAAACAATATTATCATAAGATAAAACACACTTTGAAATATTGCATTCAAAGGCAAATCCTTTCCTGACAAGAGTAGGAATAGAGATAATATTTTTGGTGATACTCGGTACAAAATAACAATTGTTTAATTCCAATACAATGCCAGATGGTAAAGAAATGAAATAGTCTCCTACAGCAACAGCAGCAACCCGTGCCCCGTTTCCAACGCGTAGGTCCACCTCATGCTGTCCCACCTGTCTTCTTCTCTTGAGTTCTTGTACATTTGAACAAATGTGAACTCCACATGCAGTGTCCAACACCCATGAAATAGAAGAAGATGAAACCATGACTTCCGTCACGTATATACCTGAGCCAGAAGCGATGCTTCCCCTCTTATCTCCTTGGAGCACTTTACAGTCCTTTTTCCAGTGACCCAGCTGGCCACAGTGGAAACACCTGTTGTCCTTCGACCGCTTTACCTTCTGTTTCAGAGCCTTGCTATAGTTCTTGACAGGGGCTTTGCCCTTCTTCCCCTTCTTCTTGATCCTAAAAGGAACCATTAAGACAGAGGTTGAAGGCTTTCCCTTCAGAGTCTCCTCAGTAGTCAAGAGCATATTCAGCAGCTCTGCCGGAGTACAATCGATTTTGTTCATATTAAAGTTAATAATGAACGCATCGAAAGAGGGCGGGAGAGACTGCAGAATAATGTCTACAGCAAGCTCCTGGTTGATGGTATGCCCCAGTTTCTCCAGAGCCTCCTTGTGCCCAATCATCTTGAGCACGTGAGCTCCCACTGGGCTCCCTTCAGCCAGTTTGCTCTGAAAGAAAAGCTTTGTCAGATTATAGCGTTCTGTCCTCGCTTGTGCAGCATACAGCATCTTGAGGTTCGCTATAATCTCTATAGCCGACATATCCTCATGCTGACGCTGCAGCGGTGGCGTCATAGACGCTAGCATCAGGCAAGCGACATCAATGCTATCATTGACGTGCTTTTCATAGGCATCACGAACCGCCCTTGCGGCGTTTGCAGCGGGTTGAGGCGGCACAGCCGTCTCGAGGACATACAGTTTCCTCTCAGCCTTAAGAATGATCTTAAGGTGTCCGAACCAGTCTGAGAAGTTTGGCCCAGCAAACTTCTCCCTTTCCAGTAGGGATCGCACATTGAAGCTCATGGTGTTCGTTGCTGCAGGTATCTACAACAATGCAAGAACAGCAAGGTCAGTATCAATGTCTAGAATCAATCCAGGACTTAAGAAAGATTCTTTTTCTCACTATTTTATCTGGCTGAAAAATCCAGCAAAACAGCCCGAAAGAGTAGAACTCTTTTAGTGAGATGGGATCCAGATTTCATACTTGGTCTCCGCGTCCCGCTCAGGCGAGATAAGATGCACAGAGAGTACAAGCACTAATCTCTGGTAGGCTATCCCAGCCAATCGCCAACCCGTGCGATTCCCCTTCATCTGGGCAATCCAGCAGACTGTGCCAACTGAGTTGGTACAACACAGTCTCTAACCCCACAGATGGCTGCCTCCATGTGCTGCCATATGCGCCACATATGCAGCCTACATGGTCAAGCTGGCCCGACCTACTCCCTGGACCACCACGTGCTATGCTGAGCAACGAGAAGCGATAAATCCCTTCTCTGTAACACGCAGGTGTAATCCAGCACCGTCTAAAGATAGATGGACGTGCCCACTGAGTGGGTACAACACGGCTCCAACGATAGTCAGAACAGTGAGGTTTCGCGTCAGAAGGCTTACGAGCTTGATATGTTAGCGTTTGGATTTTAACGGTCTTTTATCTTCATACCTATCATGTAAGTCCTATGGTGATAGCAGAAGATAAACTCATGTAATTCTAATTATAAAAGCAATAAATAGAAAGCATGCTGATCTTATGTGGTAAAAGCCCATAGCCTAAGTGAGACCTTAATTTTACTTAAGTCTTCACTTTCTTTTCATGGGTCTTTTATCTCATCAGGTCCATCCCAGGGCCCTTGCGCCAAATTCAGCTCAGATGCACCCACCAGCTGAATGCGCCTCTGCGATGTGTGCTCTTGTCTAATCAAAATACATTTTGATCTATCTAGACTATCTTGACTCGCAGGTCAAATATACAATAAATAAATTAAAATTGTGATTCGCAGATCACAAAATAATTATTTACAATTTACCAGGCTCGCAGGCCCCAGCACAGCACACATTAAAAGGGCATCCCACATAAGATGAAATAAACATGCATCATGGCATCAAAAACAACATGTGATCCA